>JAZKJV010001155.1:0-698351 GCA_037367405.1 Ottelia alismoides | reverse complement strand
TAGAGTAGTTTTTTTTTACATTGTATTTTTGTATCAAATTATCAACATTTATGAATTTTGGTACAGGTATTTGATAGATGCATAAAGAAGAATTGAGAGGGAAAACTCGAGTCCTTGTCACCAACCAGCTACATTTTCTTCCTTATGTAGACTCAATTCTCGTGGTTCACGAGGGCATGGTGAAAGAACAAGGAACCTATGACAATTTGATTAATAATGGTGTTCTCTTCCAAAAATTGATGGAAAATGCTGGCAAAATAGAGCAAAACGAGGAAGGCAGTAAAAGCAGTGATCAAGTAACTAATGAAGCTTCAGGGAACAGGGAGAAAATAGAAACGGAACAGGTTGCTTTGAAGCTCCCAAAAGAGGGGAAGTCTGTACTGATTAAGAAGGAAGAGCGTGAAACTGGCATAGTGAGCTGGGAGGTTTTAAAAAGGTATGGATCCTATTCCATCTTCCATGAAGAAATAAAAGGGAACTCTTTACAGCATGGTATTTTCATTGTGTAAATAACTTCATTGACTACTCATAAGAATAGTTCACAATGTAATCTGTTTATGTTGTAGCCATAGAGGGAAATTTCTCAGCAAGACCATTATCTACAATCTGTCTGTTTGGAAATAGCACCTTTCTTTTCATATGAATCCCAAATCTAACATGATAGCATGTGCACGCACACACGTGTGTGCTTTGTACGCTTGGGTTGGGTGTGGCGTGGATCAAATCAGGGTTCGGAAATATGGTATGCGATATTCATGTCAGTTTTGTGTTTTAAAACGATTAACCACATATGCCTAAGCGGGTTGAATTTTAAATAAAATTATCCAAATAATATGACAAATAAAAGATTGTGAGGGATTTATTTTATAACTAATGATTTAACATAATTCAAAATTGGATATTTCAAATAATATAAGTAATGATATCAATGTGCTAACATTTACACGTGATGCATTATTACTCATGCATTCGTAAAATCATCTATGGAGATAAGACAGATGACAAAAGGCTACATATATCATGTCAAACATATGTTCCTAACTGGGGCGAACACCTTAGCTAGTCTTGGCGACTGTAAGTTCTCTCTTCCTTTTTTATTTAATCTAATTGGGGCGGACACCTTAGCGCGTTTCCCTCTTTTCTGGTCTAAAAATATATGTTCCCAAATGAATCTTGTTCAAATATAAAAATCAAACTTCTAATCCAAGTCATAGATGGTCGTGGTTTTCAAAAATGAAAATGCTCTATAATATGTTCTAATGATTTTTGCATTCTGTAATTCAAATATTTACTAACTGTTGAAGTATGTAATAGAGTGGTAGTTGGATCTCTCTAGGATCCAATTGCCACCCACTTATGTTTAGTCCCACATGTATGAGCGATAGGACTCTGTTCTGTCTGTGGGGCTATATAAGGAGCTCCACACCACCTGTACTAAGTGAGAAAGTTCAATAGAATATCTGACCCTTTTAGGCCTTCTCTTGTGTTTTCATCCCGCTCCTTCGGTAGTAGGGTTCCACGTAAAATCCCAAGCGTTCATGTTTATTCTTTCATTATTTCTCGCTCTGTTCATCGATTTTTTTCCACATTCTAGATTTCAACATGGTATCAAAGCAAGTCATGCATTGATACTTTAGAATGGATTATGTGGACTCTGGTGCCACACATCATCTGTGTGGTGATCGAGGTCTCCTTACGTCCTACCGACAGGTTCCTCCAGGCCGTACTGTGATTATTGCTAATAGGACGCACTCCCCGATTACTGGTCAGGGGGAGATTAGCCTGACATCATCTATGCACCTCAAGAATGTGCTACACGCACCTGATTTCTCTATGAACTTGTTGCCCATTAGCCAAATTACAAAGGATTTACATTGCTGAGCAATTTTTTATCCATCTTCTCTCATTTTTCAGGATATCCTTACGTGCAACGTGATTGGGCGTGGCTATGAGCAGGGTGGCCTATATCGTCTCAGTCAGACCCCGTATGTCGGACTCTCCTCTCTTCCTGTTGGATATGTCTCTCCATTCCTGTGGCACTTACGCTTTGGCTATCTACCGCTTCAGAAATTATGTCGTGTTTTACCTCAGGTTTCACATACTACGTCAATCCAATGTTAGGCTTGTCAGTTGGGAAAGCATCATCGGTCTACCTTTCCCAACCGTAAGAGTCGGAGTAGTAGCTCCAAGTTTGAGTTGTTTCACGTCGATATCTGGGGTCCTAGTCGTGTTCCTGATCATCAGGGACAGAGGTTTTATATGGTCATTGTGGATGATTTTTCTCGTGTATCTTGGGTCTTTTTGTCAAAGAATAAATCTGAAGCTGGGAACATTATCATAAATTTTATAAATGAAGTCCGTAATGTCTTTTCCGCATCTGTTAAGATTGTGAGAAGTGATAATGCCTTGGAATCTTGTACTCATACTCTCTCAAAATTATTTTTCAAGACAAGGGATTATCCACCAAACATCCTGTGCCTATACTTCCCAACAAAATGGAGTTGCAGAAAGGAAACACTGTCATTTACTTGATAATAGGGTGATGTTATCCTAACGACATGTTATCTCATTAGTAGCATGCCGTCGTCTGTCTTAGTGAGAAGATTCAAATCTCCCTTGTTTTTCCTGACAAAGAATTGTTCTCCCTTACTCCACGTGTATTTGGCTCGATTGCCTTTGTCCACCAGTTGTCTTCAGGAATTGACAAGCTCTCTCCTAGGGCTGTCAAGTGTGTATTGTCGGGTACTCCAGAACACAAAAAGGGTACATGTTTTATGATCCATTGCGCAAGAAATACTTTGTTAGTGCCGATGTCACCTTTTTTGAGTCTGTTATGTACTTCTCTCCTACAGGTGATCAGTTGGTATCCTCAGATACTGATGAAGCCATATACATGACACCACCACCATCATCACCTCCACCAGCACCTACATCATCTACACCACCTATACCTCCTGTTACAGATCCGGTTCCCCCATTGCCACTCCACTATACCCGTCGACCTGCTTTTGCTCATGGTCACCGCTCATCATCTAGCTCGCCTGAGGTATGTTCTGAGAATATAACCAATAATGATGGATCTAATGATTTACCTGAGCAGGCTGTGTTACAGAGGACGGATGAGGATGCAAGTGATTTGGATCTACCTATTGCACTTCAGAAACAGAAGCGTAGCTGCGTGACATATCCTATAGCATCCACGGTTTCCTTTGATCGTTTATCAGGTGAATTCAGGAGCTTTGCCATTGCACTATCTGCTGTGGATATTCCACGGAATTACCAAGATGCATTGAAGGACAAAAGATGACGTTTAGCTATGGAAGAAGAGATGTCTGCTCTTCAATCAAGAGGTACCTGGAGCCTTGTTCATGCACCTACCGGTGTGTCTAAAGTGAGCTGTAAGTGGGTCTTCACGATTAAGCAGAATGCAGTTGGCAGCATTGACAGATACAAAGCACGCTTGGTTGCTCGTGGGTGTACACAGACATATGGAGTGGATTATCTTGATACATTCTCACCAGTTGCTCGCCATTCCACCTTACGGATCCTTCTTTCTGTTGCGGTTACTCATGATTGGCCATTATTCCAATTAGATGTTAAGAATGCCTTTTTATATGGTGACTTGCAGGAGGAAGTCTACATGCAATAGCCACCTGGTTTTGCTGTTGAGGGAGAGTGTTCCAAGGTGTGTAGACTTCATAAGGCCATCTCTGGCCTTAAGCAGAGCCCTAGAGCTTGGTTCCAGAAGCTCTCAGACTTGTTTGAAAAACAGGGGTACAGACGTTCCAATGCAGATCATTCCATGTTTTTACAGAAAACATCCAGAGGTATTATTGCAATTATGGTGTATGTAGATGATATTATGATCACATGTGATAATGGATAAGGAATTCAGAGGGCGAAAGAAATGCTGGGTCATGAATTTGTCACCAAGGATCTTGGAGTCCTTAGATATTTTCTGGGATTGGGGTTCACCAGAAATCCACATGGACTTGTAATGACCCAGAGAAAATATGTCACTGGCCTGCTGAGTGAAATAGGAATGCTTGGGTGCCGACCAGCCACTACACCTATGGATTGAAGCATGAAATTATATGATGATGACATTGATGGGGTGGATAGGAGAAGATACTGAGAACTGGTGGGAAAGGTTTTGTATGTTACCACTACCAGGCCCGATATTTCTTTTGTTGTTAGTCGGGTGAGCCAGTTCATGGAGCAACCACATCAGGTACATATGGATGCTATATATATGATACTCAGGTACCTTAAATCATCTCCAGGTGAAGGTCTGTTGTTCAAGAAAGACAAGGATATTGCTATTTTAGCATGTGTAGATGCAGATTATGCAGGATGCCCCAAGGATAGGAAGTCCACCACTGGATTTGCTGTGTATGTTCGAAACTCTCTCGTCTCATGGAGAAGCAAGAAGCAAACTGTTGTAGCTAGATCTAGTGTTGAGTCTGAATATAGGGCTATGGCCCAAGTTAGTACAGAAATGATGTGGGTGAAAGCTGTTCTTTTAGATCTATATATAGTAGCCCTATTTCCTATGGCTCTGGAATGTGACAATCAAGCTGCTATATTTATTGCCAATAATCCAGCATTTCAGGAATGAACCAAGCACATTGAGGTTGATTGTCGTTTTATATGTGATATGATTCAGAAGAGGTTTATTTTTACATCTCACGTTAGCTCAGGGGACCAAACTGCAGATATCTTTACCAAGGTGTTACTTAGAGGGCCATTCCAGAAGTGCTCGTCCAAGCTAAGCATGATCGACATCTATGCTCCATCTTGAGGGGGAGTGTAGCGATATATGTTATGTTATTTTGTACGGTTTCATTTTTTCTTTTTTTCTGGACTCTTGATGTAATTTACCCATAGGCTACTCTCCTATATAAGAGAGCCTAGGGTGTATGGAATAAACAACTCTCTTATTTTTCCCAAAAAATGAAACAGTACAAAATAACATAACATATATCTCTACAGTGAGATTGTGAGGTGAGTAGAGGGGGCTGGGGGAGGTCGGAAATGGAGCCATGGATGGGTTCTTCTTAGGCTTGCCTGAGAAGAAAGAGGTAGACGTGGTGGGAGTTTTGGAGAAGGGAAGAGGGTGAGTGGAAGGTGCAGTGAAGATGGGAGATGAGTGGCGGAGGTCTTTGAGTGGTCAGGTGGCGGTGTGAGCATGTAGGTGGCAGGATAAATTGAAGAAAACACTACAAAATGATGAGGTACACATACCTAGAGGGTCCAAGGAAGAAGAGTGGCGGACGGAGGCTTGGGTTGAGCATCAGGAGATGCTTGGGTCGTCGCCCGACGTGCTCAACCTAGGGCACGGAGCTCGACGGTGCCCGGGGTAGCCGCAATCATGGTCAAGTTGACCATGGGTCAACACCGGGGGTGAAAGGCTATTGTCGCCAATCCACCCTCCTTCGTCTGTCACAGGGAGGCGGAGGATGGCTAGGCTAAACCCTAGGAATGGTGGACGGGTTGACGAGCGAGTGGAGGGGTCGTTTTTATAAGTAGTGGTGGCGGATACGGAGGTGTCATGGGGTATTTGCAACGATGGTTTGATGGCGGGGAGTGAAGACGAGGGACGAAGGGGGTTACACGTGGATGTAGGAAGTAATGGCGATGGAGTCGAGGCGTTGGATTGATGAGAGATGTGTGGAGGGAGGAGCTAAAAATAGAAGGGTCGTGGTGGTTGCGAGTCGTAACGTCTGGGGAGGGGGAGGCGTCTGAGGTAGGAGATGAAGCTTTGATCGTTGGATCTTGCGATCCAACGACTCAGGTGGAGACACGATGGAGGGCTAGGATCAGATCCGAGTATTTGATCCAGCAGCGTAGGTAATGGCGGGGCAAACGGTTCAGATGGGATTTAGGAGCCCATCCAATGGCGAAGCTGAAGTGGGTGACGTGGCGAGGTGAGAGTCGTAGGATGGAAGGGGATTGGATGGTTGAGGTTTAGGCGCGAGGGAGCAACCCCAATGAGAAGAGAGCGTTGATCAGATGGATGTGCTGGAAGCCTGGAAGATGGGAGGAACTACTGGGATTGAGGCGGAAAAAAGGGTCCAACGACACAGAACGAGGTCGAGTGGCAAGAAGAGGGGGCGGCCACGTGGGCGGCCCAGTGGACGCCACGTTGCTACATTAGAAAAATCAATGAATGCGAAAATAAGGAAAAATCCAAAAGAAATAGTTAGAGGCAAAATTAGGAATAGATCAAAACATGAAAGTTGTAGCTCTCGATGAGATCTACAAGTTTCATGTTGGTCAAAAAGAGGTTATTTGTACAAAAGTGGTATTTTGGGTGCATTTTTAAAGGGTTAAAAACACAGCTTGGGCTTTTGAGTTTTTTTGTATTTTTATCTCTTTTAAAGGTTAGGACAATTATCGATAATTAATTATTCTAATTTTTAGGGGTTTTTAATGAGATAGAAAATAAAAAAGGAGGTTAGTAATTAAATATAATAAATATAGGTTATTTATACACAGATTATATACAATATAATACAAGATAAAATTAATGAATTTTAATGAATTTTAATGAATTTTAATGAATTATTTAAGCTAGGGGTTTATGAATTGAATTTTAGCATGATGAATACGAGATTCATCATAGGTGCAAGGTGATCGGAGGTGGGGCATGCTTTATGCGATCACAATCATTCTATAAGGAGGAGAGACACCTGTGATGGTTGGGGATGGCATGGCAGAGATGTCTCCTATATCTCATAGATGTTGGCAGAAATGTTCCCCATATCTCATAGACGCATGCAGAAGCAGTTGACCAACTGCGAACGGGGCCTCAAGTCGAGATGGATTTTCTTTACAATTTACAAGGAGTTCTAGGATGTGGTGAAGATTGATCTCATGGTTGTTTGCATGCGTTTAAGACGTAGATTTCGATTCAAGTAGCTTAATAGAGCTCTTCTTTTTCTATGGACAAAGTGATAGATGATTGCAAGTGTAGGGGTTCTCCGACCCATAGTTTTTCTAATGCAGTGAACCTTGTCATTGTCAAGGTCCTTGCCAACTATCTTCGTGATGTGATTAGTACTATCACTTCTCTAGGGCTGCCTGCTTTTGTCCTAAGCAGACTTATGGGTGATGAGTCGGTTCTTGCATTTGAGATGGTATTGGACTGGAAGAGGAATTACGTGACATGTATGTTGTGGAAAGTCGACTTCTCCAAGGCTTATGACCTGTTGACAGACGATTTTTTGTGGGCCTCACCGTAAAGAGGGGTTTTTTCGAGTTTCGTGTGGAGTGGATGAAGAGATGCATCACGACATCGCCATATGCAATTCTCTTGAACAATCATCCAAAAGGCGGGTTTTTAGTCTCAACGGCTGTCAGGGATTCCCTTTGGACCCCCTTCTCTCCGTGATTGTTGCTAACATGTTAGCATTGATGATGAGGTTAGCATCAGACAATGTTTTCTTCCCTGGTTTTATTTGTAGTAACGTTCAAATCCCCATGTTGCAATATGTTGATGATACGATTCTGTATGTGAAAGGTGGAGTGTAGTAGGCTAGGTGAGATTCCCCGATCATTGACATTTTTGGTGACATTTTCGGCCTCCGCAATAATAGGGAGAAATCAGTCTTCATGCCATTTGGGCTCTCTCAGGAAAGATGTGCAGGAAGCTACTTTGGTGCTACGTAGTACGAGCGTGTCCCTCCATATAATGTATTTGGACCTTTATTTGGTTGCTGGTAGACTTCGATCTTTGTATTGGCGCTCGTAGCTTGACAGATTGGAGAGGAAGCTAGCTGGGTGAAAAGCCACAGTCTTATCTAGGGGTGGGAAACTAGTCCTCCTCAAACATGGATTGTCAACAATATGCAGTTAAGTCAAGTGTACTTACTAGATATATTGGAAGGCATACAATGATTTTTGCTGGTCATAAAAAATGACAACCATGCATAAGGATATCAAGGAAATACCATATTGGATCATTACAAAAATATATATGTAATTGACAAAATTCGAATCAAGAGGTAAGAGTTGGGACAAGATGTGATTTCAGTGCCCTCTTGTTGATCATGCTCAGTAATAGTAAATCAAAATGGGGTAAATTACTAAAAGGGCCCCACCTATGGCTCAATTCCCAACTATGGGCCTTATTTTTGAAATGTAAGAAAGAAGGTTTTAATGTTTTCCCTTGTCTCAAATACATGCTTCCGTAAGCTTCCTCGACCCTTTCATGTCATCATCGAACCTTAAAACTGAAAGTTAAAAATAAACCCATAATTGGGAATTGAGGTGCAGTTGAGGCCCTTATTTATTAAAAAATTCTTTATTGATGGCATTCATCAAAACTGAGGTTGTTCATGGATATGCTTTTAGGTCGGGGGATTACATGGTCAGAGGAAAGAGAAATAGAATAGTTTCTCTTGGAGGGGAGGGGAGTTGGCAGAGGGTCAAAACAATGACATCAGTGAGCACCATCGGGCATGGGATTTCAGTTTTCAGAGGACGCATCAATCTCAGTGAGTGGATCAAACAACTATTATTCAGGGGCAGGCAATCTCTGCAATCAGCAGCAGGCTCCCCTTCTCTGCATGTGTGTGCACGTGCATATGCATGTCTCTCTGTGTGTGTGGGGGGCGGGGTGGGGGGGGGGGCGACTTCACTTTTCATTTCATATACAGTTGAATTATTTCTAATGAACGTGCATCTCATTACTAACTTTTGTCCACTTTCCAGGTACAAAAATGCGCTGGGAGGCCTTTGGGTGATTATGCTGCTTTTATCTTGCTATGTCACGACTGAGGTTTTTCGAATTTCTAGTAGTACGTGGTTGAGCATATGGACAGATCAGGGCAACCAAAAGAGTCACAGCCCTGGTTTTTACAATTTGATTTATGCTCTTCTTTCATTTGGGCAGGTTATCCTCTAACTCTTTGTTTCTGAATGCTGCAATTTATTAATGGTAGTGTTTATTTGTATTTATCCATCAGTGAGAATTGCCCTTAAACGATGAAGACACTTTTTTCGGCATATTTTTGGAATAGTTTCCATCACCAAAACATTTTTCCTACACCAAGATTAGATGATATAATTATCGGAAGTGTAATTCACTGAAAAATTTTAATATGAAGAATGAGTTTGGTATTTTTAAGATGGAAACAGAACTGTTGCTATCATCCTGTATATTTAACTTTTATAGTTTAGCTAAGTGAAATCTGAAACCGAGTTTATACCGAGATTATTATGCAGCCGTTCATTTAATGCGGAGGATCCACATTGTTGTGGCAATGTGTGGGTTGTTATAGTTAACTTGGCTCAATATTGATTTTTGTCAGTTTTATAACAATTTAGTAGATTTAAAAAGTCAAGTATTGACTGTTTTCATTAGGGTTCTTGGGCTGATTTTTAAATTAAAACGCGGCCGTTTTTCTTCTTTTGAGACTGTCCATATGTAATTATGCCACTACATTTTGAACATGGCACCGGCCTTCATGGATAAAACCTGGGATTCTTATTTGCTTAGTTGGATGAAAAATATCGCTATTAAAATTTATGTTACATGTATTTATATTTGTGCCAGAAGCTACATAGTCATGCTTCCATCTTTTCCATTTATTAAAGGAGGTTTTTATTAACGATTTACTTCTGCAGATTCTTGTGGCATTATTTAACTCATATTGGCTGATTACTTCGAGTTTGTATGCTGCCAAAAGGCTGCATAATGGTATGCTTAATTCTGTATTAAGAGCTCCAATGGTATTCTTCCACACCAATCCAATTGGTAGGATAATTAACCGGTTTGCAAAAGATCTTGGAGATATTGATAGGAATGTGGCAGTGTTTGTAAACATGTTTATGGGGCAAGTATCGCAGCTACTTTCTACTTTTGTTTTAATTGGTATCGTGAGCACAGTGTCACTGTGGGTAATCATGCCACTGCTCATTCTATTTTATGCAATCTACTTATATTATCAGGTAAGCCAGCTATGGATAGAATTATACTGAATTTATTTTTTCTATTTGATGATGTCACTTATTTTGCTTTCTGAATGTTTGACTTAATATTTGACAAGTTGCATTATTTTTTTTTTGTGAATTCATATATCAAGCTTTTGTTTATTTGTCCTCGAGTACTCCTTTATTATTTCGTCCCACAATAATATTTCTTCTAATTATATGATTTTTTTAGAACATTCTTTTCTTGAATATCATTAAAAAAAGTTTCGGAGTGCCAGGTATTCCATCAATTTGTAATCCAGAGTTCTAGACATTTATTAAATAATAGAGAAATCCTCCAGGGAAAAAACACTGTAGATGCAGAATAAGCAAGAGAAGTTAATGCTTTCTTTTTTCACTTTTCATCTGTGAATTGTTAATAAATAGGCTTTTGAAAGAGGCTGAGAATATTTTGATTATTACCTTGTAATAACTCTGCAATGATGTGTTTCTCAACGTAATCCTCTACATGGCATGATTCCACTCCGCAGAGTACAGCTCGAGAAGGTAAACGTTGGATTCTGTGACAAGATCTCCTGTCTACGCCCAATTTGGGGAGAGCACTAAATGGACTGTCAACGATTCGTGCATATAAAGCTTATGACAGGATGGCTAGCATAAATGGGAAGTCCATGGACAACAACGTCAGATATACACTTGTTAATATGGGTGCTAATCGCTGGCTTGCTATTCGACTGGAAACACTGGGAGGTATCATGATATGGCTTACAGCGTCATTTGCTGTCATGCAAAACCAGCATGCAGAAAATCAAGAAGCATTTGCCTCAACAATGGGATTGTTGCTCACATATGCTTTAAATATCACAAACCTTTTGACTGCGGTTCTGAGGCTTGCTAGTCTAGCAGAAAATAGCTTAAATGCCGTCGAACGTGTTGGGACGTATACTGATTTGCCTTCTGAGGCACCGCTTGTTATTGAAACAAATAGGCCTCCACCTGGCTGGCCTTCTGCTGGTGCCATCAAGTTTCAGGATATTGTCCTCAGATATAGACCAGAACTTCCTCCTGTTCTTCATGGAATATCGTTCACAGTTAGAGGGAGTGAAAAAATTGGAATAGTAGGCCGTACCGGTGCTGGAAAATCCAGCATGATCAATGCTTTATTTCGAATCGTGGAGCCTGAAAGGGGGAATGCTTTCATTGATGATTGTGATATTGGAAAACTAGGACTTACTGATCTACGAAAGGCTCTCGGAATTATACCACAGTCACCTGTACTTTTTTCAGGTAAATTCAGTTTGCTTACCTCTGACTGCATTTTCTGCGCTGAACCTTGTAAATGATGCTAGTTTTCCAAGTACTGATGACTGGTTATCCAATTAGACGTGCCTCTTCTTTGTATTACATCTGCCTCATGCATCTTATTGTGGTAATTACTTGTCTTTACAAACAATCTAAGCGGACATTTAAATATCGCTAAAATAGGCATATCAGCATTGAAGAAATAGTAGTAATATTGTCAATCAGTTGTCGTTTGCTATCCGTTATCTGACAAGGGGTTTGTGCCTTGTTCTTTGTTCCCCAAACTCCTGACGCAAAATGCACAACCTGATTACATAAATCTCTAATGCTGATCATGAGAGATTTTCGTGAGTGCTCTGCGTCCAATGTACAACAAACAACAACAATAACGGCAAACAAGCCAGTTCCCACTTCAAATGAGGTTGGCTACCTGGGTTTTTGCTACCAAGCATATGTAAATTTGGGCTTTTATTTAGACTTGGATCCAGAAATACCATATCCTTTTTCGTAGTTTCATCCTTACTTTTTGTTGGCTTTTCGCATATTTTATTGCAGAACTCTTCTAACTTTTGGCTTCTTCGAACTAAAGCTCTGGGTGGCCTACTTTGCACATGTACAACAAAAACCTTGAATGAGTTTCCCTCACTTATCTTCTATTGGTGCCATATCAACCTTTTGTCTGATGTACTCTCATTGAGAAGCTGATCCTTCTTTGTGGCTGTGCATTCACCTGAACATCTTCATCTCAGCTATAGATGTTCTCTGCACGTGCCTATACCTGTGGTTACTCTCATTGCTATGAAGTAATACAGATCTTACTGTGTCTTTAGAGCACATACCGTTTCTGAGTTTAACATCTTCATTGGTATACCTTATCAAGGAATATCTAGAGCTTCTCTCCACTTCAACCACCATGTGTAAATACAATGAATGGCGTATCATCAATTCTTTGAACCCTTACTGAACCCAAGTATTTAAAAGCGTCCTGTTTCAAAATGCAATAGGCTCCTGGTTTTACCCTGCAATGCCTCTAACGTTCTTATCATTAAACTTGTATTTGATATGCCCCACCTTGAATCTATTTAGTTCAAAACCCTTGTACTCTAGTGCACAGCCTACCATGTATCAAAGGCAAAAGCAGTTATTTATGTTCAATTCTTATTTTCTAGTCATGGTAAAGGATAACCAAGGTTTGATAAATGTTCGTCTCATTCTACTAAATTGAATTCAAGTGATTTGACAAACTCAACTACTTGTTGTTAAGGTTTAGGAGTGTAGTCGTACAATACCACATATGTAGCCCTATATGCCTATAGTGAAAGCGAATTTTGCTTTTAGTCCATTGGTTGGGGGAGTGGCCAATTATGCAGTTCAAACCAGGGGAGCACTCGATCGGATTTTGGCTTAATATGTGTCCAATCCACAATTAGGGATTTTTTTATTTTTTCAATCCAATCCATTAAACATGCGAATCCAATCCATCCACTGGATTACAGATTGGATCATATTTTTAATGCGCACCTATTGTCACTTCATAAGATGTGATTAAGTTTGTAGCACACTAGACCTCGACATGTGATCATGGTTCTAAAATTAGAGCAGGGATAAATGTAGAGAAAATGATAGTTAATTTTGGAGAAACAAAAGAATATATCCTTGTTATGGATTTAGTATAATTGTATAACTAATTATAAATAACAAAACTATAATCCGTAGAAACTGTAGAAGCATTACGTTGACTTCGCATAAAATTGCAAGTTTGTGTATATCAAATAGGAACTACAACTAACATGCTTGGTTAGTGTTGTAAAAATCGGCCGACTAATCCGATTAGTCGGTCCGATTAGGCGACTCGGTGGGGTAGCCGAGTCGACTTGCTATAATCGGGCAATAGTCGGGCATGACTTATTACTCGGTCGTTTAGCGGTATTGGCGGGCGACTAATCGTAGAAAGCCGCTGATGTTCATGAGATGAGGGAGGAAGTTGATATCACTGGAGGTGTTGGGTTCGACGAAGAGATCGTGAGTCTCTGAATCCCTCGAGCAGACTGTCGCAGTGGAAGGGTCATCACGTCAAATGACCATCAAGGATGCATTCTCCAAGGATCATCGTAATAGGGTCACATCATTCATATCCAAATGGGCATATACATCGGCAATTTCGTTTAATGCAATGACGACAAAAAACTTTTTGCAGATGGTGGAGGCTATTGGGAAGTACGGGCCTGGACTAAAGCCTCCCACGAGGTATGAGCTTAGTGGTCCGCTTCTAAAGAAGGCAGTGAAGGAGATTCACGATGGATTGCAAGGTCATCGTGATACGTGAACATCGGCGGGATGCTCTTTGATGACTGATGCATGGACGGACAAGCGTGGAAGGAGCATCATCAATTTTTGTGTCAATTGCACCTTGGGGACTTCATTTTGAAGTCCATAGATGCTTCAAATGAGGCTCACACTGCGGATACATCTGCAAGTTGGTGGAGGAGTGCCTGAATGAAGTGGGAGTGGATAAAGTGGTTCAGATTGTGGCGGATAATGCATCGCCCAATGCTGTTGCGGGAAGATTGTTGGTCACCAAATATCCGCAGATTTGGTGGACTCCGTGTGCTGCACACTCCATTGATCTTGCTTTGGAGGAGATAAGCAGAGAGACAAAGGTGAGAAGTGCAATCACAAAGGCGAAGAGGCTTACGGTGTTCATCTACTCTCATACAAAAACTCTAAGCTTGATGCACAAGTTCACCAACAAGAGGGACATTGCAAGGCCCGGACAAACAAGATTTGCAATCACTTTTCTCACTCTTGAGAGCCTAAATGAAAAGAAAGACAAGCTGAGATTGATGTTTTCCTCAGAAGAGTGGAGAAACTGCAAGTGGTATAAGACCAAGAAGGGAGAAGCTGCGAGTTCCATTGTTTTCAGCCCTACATTCTTGAACCATACAACACATGCTATCAGAGTTTTCACTCCATTGGTTCGTTTATTACGTGTGGTTGATGCAGATCGACGCCCATCCATGGGCTTTGTCTACGGAGGGCTTGAAGAAGCCAAGCGAGAAATAATTGCAGCATTCAATGGTGTGGAGTCATCTTATAAAATTTTTTTGGATGCTATTATCTCCAAGACCAAAGGGAGGCTTGATACTCCATTGCATCTAGCAGCTTATTACTTGAACCCATTTTGCTTCTACACCGAGTGTCATGGTTATCCAGATGTTGTGGTGAGGAGAGGGTTTAAGGACTGCATGGAAAAATTTAACCAGATTTGGATATACAAGATGCAATTACTAGGGACGAGCTTCCGGCATATAGACTTGGTCGTGGAGATTTTGGGAAGCCTTTAGCTGTGAGACAGAGGATGACAAATGATGGCAATTTTGATCCAGGTATCTTAGTCATTTGTTTTCTATTAATGTTAATCACTTATTTTATTATGTTGACCATTTCTCTATTCTAATAGCTAATTGGTGGCATAATCATGGAGATGACACACCTCATTTGAAAGCTATGGCTATCAAAATCTTGAGCTTGACGTCTTCATCATCGGGATGTGAGCGTAACTAGAGTACATTTGACTCGGTAAAGATTCCACTCCACCCACCCAATTCGATTAGTAATAGTAAAATTTAAATGAGTAATTGATATAAAGTTAAATTTTTTGGTCTTCAGATCCATACCAAGAAGAGAAACAGGTTGGAGACGAAGAAGTTGAACGATCTTGTGTATGTGCGTTTCAATTCCAACCTGCAGGAACGCCGAGCTGAGAAAGAGAGAGATCCTCTGTCATCTCGTGATCGTGCACACATGGCTGAATGGACCGGGGATGTTGATGCTCATGATGAGGAGGTTTTTGCAGGTTCCGGACTGACATGGGGTGTTGTAGCACATGCTAGTGGCGCCATGGAAGGCCGTATCGGCGATATATCAGCGATATATCGGTTTCGACAGGGTCGGGGTATCGATATTACCCAGTATCCCCTTTTACAGGGATATCGGCGATATATCGCCATAGCGGCTCATATCGGTCAAAAATGACTGGTTTCAATAGAAAAAATCCCGGATATCGATCGATATCGTCGATATTTCGCCGATATCTCTATATATCAATGCTATTATTCATGGAAGATTGATTCCCGTACTGGTAGGGTATGGTGCGACAGGAGGGTGCATACAATGGTTCAACTTGGGGTATGTTTACAAGTTATTCATATTGTAAGGCTTGAATGAAATCGATTTCCAATATCCATAAGTCAATTCTTCAAAAAACAAAATATCTATAAGTCAAGAATCTAACATTAATATCGATATATTCAAAATGATCGATATATGTGATATAAGCTTCACAGAATCACAGATTGATCGATATGTGTGATCTAAGAGTATATTTGTAAGCTATTTAGTGATCTAAGAACTTGAATGAGCTCCATTTTCAATATATAGCTCAACAACAAACAGTACCATCGATATTTCGATATGATCGATATGTGAAATATAAGGATCATAGTCTTCACAAATGATCTATACGTGTCATCTAAGTGTATATTTGTAAGTTATTTAATGTTATAAGAACTTGAATGGAATCCATTTCCAATATCTAAAGGTCAGGAATAAACATTAAACAACGATATGTTCGACATGATGACTGATATGTGCGATATATGGTATATAAATAACCGATATGTGTGATACAAGTGTATATTTATAGGTTATTTGTTGTTCTAATATCTTGGATGATCTTAATTTCTGAAAAAATGCCAGAAAATTGGCTTTTTGGGCCATTTTCGACATTTCCACCGATATCGTCGATATATCGTCGATATATCCCGATATATCCATTTCCGGGCGGACCGAAACAATATCGATATCGATACGGCCTTCCATGAGTGGCACCGAAGAGAATTTGGAACGAAGAAGGAGCCAACGAGGTGAGCATGGAAGGGGAGCTTCATCGTCAAGCTCCAATGCTATGTCGATGAATGAAGAGGAGGAGCTACATCTTGAGGATATAGAAGAAGATGATGATGACGATGAAGAAGAAGAAGAAGGCGATGATGAAGAAGAAGAGCTGGACTTGGATGACGACATTGAGGATTGAACCCAATGGCTTGTGACACTTGTCTTACTTTCACTTGTATTAATTTTTGGGCATGTTGTAATTGTTCTTTTATTTTTGAACATTTGCTTGTACTATGTGCCAAACATTTTGTTCTTAACTTGCTTCTTTTTTCAATCTCTTGCTGTTTTTTTATGCTCTTAAAAATATTAAAATTGCTAAATATATGAATATAAATGAGAGTATATGCTATAAAAATTGATTTATATATTTAAAATAATAAAAAAATTCCAAACCGACTAGTGCCCGACTAAATCCGATTACTCTCCCGACTGTCGATTAATCCTTAGTCAGTGACCATGCCGACCGAGTACCGACTGCCGACTTCTGCAACCTTGTGCTTGGCTATGCAGTGTGCGGGGGAGGGCTGTGCGCGAGGGAGGTCAAGTTACGCATACGTGCGACTGGGGACAAGGATGGCACGACTGAGGACGAGGACGACAACCGGCTGGGGACGAGGTCTGGCTGCGCATAAGCGAGGGAGGTATGGTTGTGTGTGCGCGAGAGAGATCCGGTTGCTTGCGCATGTGGTTAGGAACGGGGATGGTAGCTAGAGGAGATGCGTGTAGCCGAGGGTGGAGAGATGTGCGGTGTGGGTGGGTGTTTCATTTGGAAGGGTCTAAACGGAATTTAGGTTTAGGTATTAACTTTTTCAAGAATGGTGTTTCGTTTGGAAAAATAGAAGGTCTTGCAGGGCACTCGTAACTATTACTTTTTTTAATCAACTCGTGGGGTGGGATAAGGGGGTTTCCAACAATTAAGGTAGGGTAAAGCTTGAGATAGAATATGTTTAAACTATAAAGGGAGTAGTTTGGATATTTACACTTAGCTTTCAAATAAAATTAAAGATACAATATGTTCTAATGGAGCAAATAAATTATTATTTATATTTTATTTATTAATAAGGAGTTAGGTATTATTTTTTTAAGAATGGTGTTTCGTTTGCAAAATTAGAAGGTCGTGAAGGGCACTACATATAACTATTACTTTTTTTAAACCAACCAATGGGATGTGTAGAGACCGATATTATTATTATGTTTTATACCTTTTTTGTAATTTCTGTTTACTCTCTGGACTACTATGTATTTTACCCGTGAAGTCTTTCCCTATATAAGAGAGCCTAGGGTCTCTTGGTATAATAGATTTGCTCATTCTTCCAACATGGTATCAGAGCCCAGGGGCTAACCCTAACCCCAGCCCTAGTGTTTTGTGCCGCCGCCACCTCTCTCCTGCACCACCACCCTTCCGCCACTGCCGGGCCCTTCTCCTCCCGCCGGGCCCTCCTCCTACCTGCCTTCGTGACCCTCCAGGCCCCTCCAACAGCTGTCGGGCCCCTCCCACCGCAGTCAGTCCCCTCCATGCTGACGTCGGGCCCCTCCACGCCAACGCCGGGCCCCTCCACGCCGACGCTGGGCCCCTCCACGCCGCCACCAGTCCTCTCCACGCCGATGTTGGGCCTGCATCTTCTCCACGCGGGGCTCCCAACGGTGCCGTAGACCCCCCCTACGTCACCACCCTCCGCCGAGTCAAGCCCTAGGTAGGGGATCCCAACCGCAGGGTTCCCCTACCTTCACGCCGACACCTACTCTTTCGTCGGCCGGTCTATCTCCATGGATTTGAGTGCGTAACGTCTATACATGCACACAAATCCGATCAAGTTTTTGTTGACACCAGTTTCTAGTCTACAATCCCTAGTTCTTCATCTATGGCAACATGTTAGAGAACAAAGTTGATATGCCCTTTGTTAGAATTATTATATTACTTTTGTAACCTTTCGGGTTCCATAACCCTTGACCTTTCGGGTTCCGTAACCCTTGACCCTCCGGGTTTCGTAACCTTTAACCCTTCGGGTTCCGTAACCCCTCAGGGGTATTTATGTATTTTTCCTCTTGTACTCTCTAGGGTTTTCTCTCTATATAAGAGACCCTAGCCCTATGGAATAGATATCCCATTGTCTCTCTTCTTCACATGGTATCAGAGCAACGGTCCTAGACCGGGTTCTAACCTAAAATCCCCACCGCCACCTTCAAGCCTCGTAAAAGCATGCACGGGCCCTCTTCCCTGAATTAGGGCCCTGCGCAAGGCCCTCCAATCGGCTCCAGTGCAGCAGCTCTCCCACTAGTGCTACCCTGCGCTTTCAAGACCTCCTACGAAGGTCGTTAGTGAAGGATATGGAGAAATCCTCAAGCGCATCACGGAAGCGTGAGCGTCGTATCGGATACGACGAAGAACAACTAGTCGTACTAGTTGTTCGGTGCAGCGGAATTTTAAAATTTTTATTCGATGAAACCACATGATCCAAGAACCATTCTCGGATCGTTTCATCTGTAACCACAACAAGTATAATGCAATACCTCTTGAAGCGTGGTTGATCGAGTCTCTAAGAGAAGAGACCTCCTGTCTCAAGTCCGATCGTCGGAGAGATCGCTTGCGAGCGCGGGGATGAACCGCGGTGTCCTCGCAATCCAAGAAGTTGATCCAAGCGCGGTTGCTCCTGATCTCGTCGCACGAGATCGAACGTCTCCTTCGCGGGCGAACACTCGAAGTAGACGGAGAACCGCAGAGTGTCGAAGCGGTAGCACGAAGGCGAGGGCGACGACGATTCCCTCCACTAGGGTGGACGGCCACCAAGAGGAAGAGGGAGAGAGGGCTGTCGAGTATGAGAGAAAGAGAGAGAGAGTTTTGCTACAATAGCATGTGTAAAGAGAGAGCCAAGAGTGCCTCTCTATTTATAGGGTTTTGGGATCCATGGATCTCAATCCATGTGTCATATAAAATCAATGGATGAGATTGATTTATGACAATCCAATGGTCAAGATTGTTGTTGGTAAAAGCCAACAACTTGTGATTCAATTTTGATTAAATATATTTGATAAATCAAATATATATTAATACCAAATTAAACCAACTAAATAAGGAGTAGAAAAACAAATGAGAGCCACCTTCCCTAATGGGAGGAGTGGACGGCCACCAATTCCATAAAGGAATTGGTGCCGCCACCTCTTCCCATATGGGGAGGGCAATCCCATGGATTCCCATGGGATTGCATATCTCCTTGTTTTTCTCTCAACTTATTTTCCAACAACAATTTGTTGGTATTTTAATTCACCAAAATAATTATCAATTAATTTTGGGAATATTGCAATCTTGACATTGGAATATTGTGAATCAAATTCACAACCCAAAACAAAATGTAATTTACATTTTCAATTAATTAAACAATGTGTATCCAATACACATTAATAATTAATCTACTAATATAAATTATATTTAACTCTCTCTAATACATTATAAATCACATTTATAATATATTAGGAATAATTGGATATTACTATCCACATTATTCTTATCCATAATAATTAAATCCCATTTAATTATATTGGATAATTTCTCATATATTATGATAATTAAATCACATTTAATTATCAACTTCTCTTTGCTTAGATCTTATGGAATTGCTCTTAAACCATTTAAGAACAATGCTATTTCTCCTCAGATACTTGGAGATAAGGACAGGGCGATTGTATTGTTCCACGTATAGTGACTTGGATATTGAGATCACATCTCATATCCAGATCCCATGGGCCTCTCATAGATGCTTGATTAAATCAAGACCGTAAACCTAATCTTCTCATTGCATCTGAATCTCATTCGGATCAATGTCCAATACATGGACTAAGATTAGGTCACTTCTCTAATGAGAGGAGTCACTAAAATCCAGACCTGTTTCATCACTCCCTCGGAATGGAAGCGTCATGGTTACACAATCGTTTATGATCAAATCACCCTTCAGGTATTCCTAATACCTGCACATCCTGCATACTGGAAGACTCATGATCATCATGAAGATAAAGATCACTTTTACACTGTCATCTTCATAGTCTGATCATTAAGTTTCTCAATCTTGGTCCTTGGGATATGGTACAGATCATATGCTTTCACAAAGCATATATCTTACCTTCAAATTCATATCATGCTTCTAAAGCATGATGACCATGCATGGAATTTAGTCAATCCCAATACCTCATGAGTGAGCTCATGTCTCCCGGTTCACAAGTGAACCTGTATGATCCCTTTGAGAGATCATATTACTCATATGCCCTTACATGCACACCAGCTCGCCGGTGTATAGACCTTGATTAGGTCATCAACCTATTGGTCTGCCAAATGTACATGTTCAGACATATAGTAATATATCTGTCTCTGGTCAGAGGATGTTTGCCTGTGATGTGACAGTATTCATCATAGGTCTTTGGTTATCTCGATCTCGTTAAGTCAACTCATTGACTCAACTATCTGATACCTCCGAATCAATATTCCTATGCAGAGGACCTGCATCAAGAGGTCGATCAGATATCAGTCTAATGAGATGGGATTGCCATCTCCCACTCAGACTGGAGATCACTACTTGCTAATCATTGATGATGCTTGATGAGTCCTCTATCTAACTCCTTAGATATTCATCCAAGCATCAGCCTCTATGATTCAATCATTGAATCAACAGCTGTATGATTATCAAGTTGGCCATGGTACATAACCCTTATTGTACAGAGGGACCTTATAGTGCATTCATTCATTCAATATCAGAAAGGGAGTGAAACAAAACATCAATAACTTTTATTGATAAATCATTTATTACAATAACATTTATTGTAGGAATGGTTCGCCTCGGGCTCACATTGCTAACAGTTAGCCCCACAACAACCCTCCAAAGAGTCCAGATATGCTGTCCATTGGGGGTTTTCCGCCCTTCTTCAAGGGCAAACGTGAGTTTTAGGGCATTTTTAGCTCTTATATGCATCCTTAGTTGATCACAGGATTGTCTTTCTATTTTATGACCACCATGGCAACTTCTTCTACCGAGACAAAGTCCTTAGCCACGAATATTATGGCACAAGGCACTACCATCAAACTCAAGGGCACAGAAAATTACGTGCTCTGGTCTCGATATTTTATGGTGTTCATTGGTGGTCAGAGGAAACTCTACATTTTGACTAAAGATCCTTTAGATGAAAAGGACAAAGAGTACGACAACTGGCAGACTGACAACTATTTGGTTATCAACTGGATGACCAACAGTGTTGAGGCTCATATTGCCTCGAATCTTCTTTACAAAAATACGGCCAAGGAAATGTGGGAGGATCTCGAGCAAACATACTCCCAGAAGAAGACGAAGTCACACCTTGCAGATATTTACAGGCGAATCTGGTCGGCATCTCAGGGTGATTCCACCCTCATCGAGTACTACAGGCATCTATCCAGTCTGTATGAGGAGCTTGCAATATTCCAGCCCTCATGTTGCACCAAACAGATACAAGAGCGTTCTGACTGGCAGGTATATCGCTTCCTTTATGGCCTGCATTCTAGGTACCATGCAGCGAAGGAGCAATTTCTTATATCAGACACACTGCCAACAATGAAGGCCATCTTTGGCCGACTTGAGGAGCTCGAGACATCCGTTGCCCGACCTCCTGTCTTACCTTCAACGGAGAACTTTGCTCACATCGTCTCATCTGGGCGAGGTGGCAGATACGGCTTGCGAGGAGGACGCGGTCGCGATCCAGGTCATGGTCGTGGATGGGAATCTGGACGAGGCCGTGACTTTGGTCGTGGTCGTGGACGAGACTCTACTGCCCCATGCACTCACTGTGGTAGGTGGAACCACCCGACTGAACGATGCTGGCAAAAGTTTGGCGTACCTTCTTATCACGCCAATAATGCTTATGAGGATGCTTATGATGTGGAAGGAGCATCGCCTACCTCCAGTGGCAAGACTATTCATCTTAATGTTGCAGATTACTCCCGCCTAATGCATATCCTTCAGACTCCTGGGCCTACCGCCACTAGTAACACTACAACTGCTGCTCTGGCCACTCCTTCAGGTACAATAGCCAACTCTGCTATCACTCCTACTCCAGCTTGGATTATTGATTCCGGCGCCTCTACTCATCTCACTGGAGAAGGTAGTTTGCTCACCTCTTCCATACCATCTACCTCTGTGAAGTCAGTTCGAGTCGCTAATGGGACTCAATCACAGATTACTACTGTCGGAACTATGAAATTCTCTTCCAAGCTCCGACTTTCAGGGGTTCATTGTGCTCCAGATTTTCCTCTTAGCTTGTTGTCAGTTCACAAGCTTTGTGTTGAGCTTCATTGTCGTGTGATATTTGATGAGTCTTGTTGTTATTTTCAGGACATTCGGACGAGGCAGATTTTTGGTGGGGGCCATGAGAAGAACGGCCTATATTACCTTGACATACCCTCAAACTCCAATTTTGTTGGTGCTGCATCTATCTCCGAAGATCCACTCCTATGTCATATGCGCCTTGGACATCCCTCTGCGAAGGCCATCTCCATGATGTTTCCTGAACTCTCTGCTCTGTAGCCCTTTCAGTGCGAGGCATGTGAGTTCGGGAAACACCATCGAACTTCGTTTCCTGTTCGTACTGAGTTTCGTAGTATTGTTGCTTTTCATCTTGTTCACTGTGATGTTTGGGGACCTTGTCTGATCCGCACATTAAGTGGACATCGCTACTTTATAGTTTTTGTTGATGATTATAGTCGATCTTCTTGGGTCTATCTAATAAAGGAGCGTTCGGAGATTAATCAAGTTGTCAGAAATTTCTTTCAATATGTTAAAACTTACTTTTCTAGCATTGTTAAGATCATTTGTACCGACATTGCTCTTGAGTTAACCCAACATGACTTGACCTCTTTCTTTGCATCCCAGGGAACTGTTCACCAAACATCATGTCCATATACCTCACAACAGAATGGTATAGCTGAGAGGAAACTCCGACACTTGCTAAATGTTGCTAGATCTCTTCTTAGTCAAATGAGTGTTCCTAAACAATACTGGGGAGATGCTATCCTTACTGCAGTGTATCTCATCAACCGTGTTCCTTCATCAGTTCTCAAAGGGGCAACTCCATTTTCCTTACTTTATCCTACCGAGTCTCCTTTTCCTATACCTCTGCGAATTTTTGGTTGTATTGCCTTTGTCCATAACTTTCATGCATCTGACAAATTATCCTCTCGTGCCATCAAATGCGTCTTTCTTGGGTACTCACGTACCCAGAAAGGCTATCGCTGCTATGATCCTATTAGATGTCGATACTATGTATCTGCTGATGTCACCTTCTTTGAACAAACAAGTTATTTTACACAGACTGTATGTGACATTCCTCTGGATCTCCCTCCTCCACCAATCGTCTATACTCGCTAGCGTACCTCTATACCTTCTACACCAGTGTCTGTACCTTTGCCTGTCCCTTTTATGCAGGATGATATGACCACTTCGAGTGCTTCCACCACTGCTGTTCCGGATGTACCTGGGGAGCTTCCTATAGCTCTACGCAAGCAAAAAAGGAAATGTACGTATCACCCCATGTCACATTTTACTTCTACAGATGGTTTATCTAGCTGTGACAAGAGATTTGCATATGCTCTTAATGCTATTACCATTCCAAAAGATCATTTCAGTGCAATGCAAGATCAAGGTTGGCGACTGGCCATGGATGAGGAGATGGATGCACTTACCTCCCGGAGTATGTGGGATCTTGTGCCGTGCCCCCCAGGAGTTCGCCCTGTGGCTTGTTGATGGGTTTTCACGTCCAAACAGTCGCCTGATGGTTCTATTGACAGGTTGAAAGCCAGACTTGTTGCCAAAGGTTTCACACAAACCTTTGGAGTTGATTATTTTGAGACCTCGCTTGTTGCCAGAATGGGGTTGATACGTACCATTCTCTATGTTGCTGCCAACAAGGCTTGGCCCATTTATCAACTTGATGTGAAGACCGCCTTTCTTTATGGTGATCTTGAGGAGGAGGTCTACATGATGCAACCGCCGGGGTATGTAGTCGAGGGGGAGCATATATGTCGACTACGCAAGGCCATTTATGGCCTGAAGCAGAGCCCAAGGTCATGGTTTGACAGGCTCACTACGGAGATCAACACTCTTGGTTTTCAGAGGACAACATCTGACTACTCTGTCTTTGTTAGACGACGGTCTACTGGCACGATCATCCTTGCTGTCTATGTTGATGATATGGTTATCACAAGAGATGATGTAGATGGTATTCAGGAGACCAAGGCCTTCCTCCATACGGTCTTTGTCACGAAAGATCTCGGCCAACTTCGTTATTTTCTTGGCATCGAAGTAATACGCACTACAGAGGGGTTCCATCTTTCACAGAGAAAGTATTGCCTCGATATTCTGACTGAGGCAGGTCTTCTTGGATGCAAGCCATCTAGCATCCCTGCAGAAGTGAGAAAATATTCAGCATCTACTGATCCATCATTTGAGGATGCAACACGATACAGAAGCTTAGTGGGAAAATTACTCTATCTCACTGTTACTAGGCCAGACATATCATATGCTGTGAGCAGAGCCAATCAATATATGGAGAAGCCTCTTTACAGTCACTGGCAGGATGTTCTTTTGATCCTTCGATATTTGAAGGAATCTCCCGGACGTGGACTTTTCTATGGGGTGAATGGACACACTAATATCTCCGCCTATACAGATTCTGACTATGCTAACTCTCCTGAGGACCGTCGATCCACTACATTATACGCCATGTTTGTTGGGGATAACCTTGTTACTTGGCGAAGCAAGAAGCAGACAGTGGTATCCAGATCTAGTGCGGAAGCAGAATACAGGGCAATGGCTCGGCGCTCAGGCCACATGTGAGATCACATGGCTTGTTTCTTTGCTAACAGAACTTGGCATGTCAGTTGTCACTCCTGTACCCTTATACTGCGATAACAAGTCTGCCACATATATCGCCACCAATCCAGTTTTCCATGAGCGGACAAAACACATTGAAGTTGATTGCCATTTTATTCGTGATGCGGTACGAGAAGGACGAATCAACACTCCACACATCTCCATTGAACTTCAACTTGCAGACATCCTCACAAAGGCTCTTCCAAGGAAGCGTCTAATGTACTTAATATCCAAGTTAGGCATGATCGACAGATATGCTCCAACTTGAGGGGGAGTGTTAGAATTATTATATTACTTTTGTAACCTTTCGGGTTCCAGAACCCTTGACCTTTCGGGTTTCGTAACCCTTGACCCTTCGGGTTCCGTAACCTTTAACCCTTCGGGTTCCGTAACCCCTCAGGGGTATTTATGTATTTTTCCTCTTGTACTCTCTAGGGTTTTCTCTCTATATAAGATACCCTAGCCCTATGGAATAGATATCCCATTCTGTCTCTCTTCTTCACACCCTCCATAGGCGCCTTCGAGGGTCATACGCCTATATTCAAGATGGACGGCACGAGCTATGAGCTCCGGGCGATGCAGTTTTTGAGCCTCATGAAGTTCAATGGTAAGAAGCATATTCTTACCGAAGAGGAACCGACAGAGAAGACTGTGATATATGCCTTGTGGGAGGTTGATGATTCTTACGCCAAGGTTTGGTTGTTTGGCACACTGTTGATGGAGATTGCCAATGATGTCCTCCATCATCCCACTGCCAAGGCAATGTGGGATATTCTGGCCGCTACGTACTCCCAAGTGCAGAATGAGACCAAGATGTTACAGCTCCAACACGATATATTCACGATGAAGCAGAATGGCAGGCCACTTCACTCACTGTACACGTCCCTGAGAGGGATGTTTGAGAAGTTGTATCGTACCATTCCACTCACGACGACCCTTGAGCAGCAGAAGACATTTCAGAATGCTACCATGGTGAACATTCTAGTTGCAGCCCTAGATCCAGAGTATGAGGCAGCCCGCTCTCAGATTTTGGCCGATGCAGTTATTCATGTCATGGAGGATGTTTACCGAAGGCTCAGTCGCATATCAGTTTCTTCCAGCACATCTACTCCACCCCAATCGGCGATGGCAGTATCGTGTGGGAGAGGTGGTCAGTTTTCTGGTCGTGGACCCCGTGGTAGGGACGGTCGCTTTCGTCAGCCATGTTCGTTCTGTCATCGCACATGCCACTCAGAGGATACATGCTACTCTAAGCATGGGTTTCCAGCATCGGCGCGTGTAGCTGAGCATGTTCTGCTCCAGTCAGCATCCAATGCAGATAATCGATTCGATGAACTTGTGGTATGTCTACGTAATATTATGCCACAATCATCTACTGATTCTCTTGGTGGACCTTCAGATGTTGTTGCCACAGCTTCTGCCAGTCCCTCTGTTGCTGCTAGTACCTCAGGTAGTGCTACTGCCTTTACATCTTGTCATGATATATCTGATTGGATTATAGATTCTGGTGCCACACATCACCTCTACCGAGATCGAGAGAGACTTGAGTCCTACAGGGACATTCCCCATGGTCGTTCAGTGCAGATCGCAGATGGTACTCATTCCCCCCTTGTTGGACAGGGGGAGGTTTTCCTATCTCCTTCTATACGTCTACAGAATGTTCTACATGCTCCTGAGTTCTCCATGAATCTGTTGTCTATTAGTCAGATTACGAAGGATTTGTACTTTCGTGCTATATTTGACCCCTCTTTTCTTATTTTTCAGGACATACTAACGGGCAGGGTGATTGGGTGTGGCTCTGAGCAGAATGGTCTGTATCGACCGGTCTGGAATTCTTATGCTGGCGTCTCTTCTCATTCCATTGGACCAATATCTCCGTACATCTGGCATCTTCGCTTTGGACATCTCCCGTTCCAGAAAATGCGACATCTACTACCTCAGATCTCTCCCAGTTCCTCATTTCACTGTGAAGCATGTCAGTTGAGAAAGCATCATCGGTCTAGCTTCCCTAGTCGTCAGAATCGGAGCAGTAGCTCCCCGTTTGAGTTATTTCATATTGATATTTGGGGTCCAAGTATGTACCTGATCATCAGGGACACAGGTTCTATCTAGTTGTAGTGGATGATTTCTCTCGTGTATCTTGGGTCTTTCTTTTAAAGAATAAATCTGAAGCAGGGGATGTTGTTAAAAATTTGATTAATGAAGTGCAGAATGTCTTTTCTTCTACTGTCAAATATGTTCGTACAGATAATGCACTGGAATTTGGCACCCGGTCTCTCTCTCAGTTTCTCTCGTCTAAGGGCATTATTCACCAAACCACTTGTCCTTACACATCTCAGCAGAATGGTATGGCAGAAAGAAAGCATCGCCACCTTCTTGACATTTCTTGAACTCTCCTTATTCAGAGTTGTGCTCCTATCACCTTCTGGGGGGATGCTGTTCTTACAGCTTGCTATTTGGTCAATCGTATGCCGCCATCTGTCCTTGGTGAGAAAATTCCTCTTTCTATCATTTTTCCTGATAAGGAATTATTCTCACTTACTCCTCGTGTCTTTGGTACTGTTGCGTTTGTTCATCTCCTGTCTCCTGGACTTGACAAGCTCTCTCCTAGAGCTGTCAAGTGTGTCTTTGTAGGTTACTCTCATACTCAGATGGGCTATCGTTGTTATGACCCCATAAACAAAAAATATTTTGTCAGTGCTGATGTCACGTTTTTTGAGTCTGTTATGTATTTTTCCCCTGCAGGCGATAGACTGGTCCCATCCACTACCAATGACGATGTCTATGTTCCTCCGCCTCCAAGTTTGAGTTCACCTAAGTCCATTCGTGCTCCAGTTGCTACGTCACCTAACCCAACGTCACCTCCACTACCACCACCTCCACAACCTCCTATTCCACCTTTACCAAAATTCTATACGCATCGGTCAGGTCCTGCTTAGGCTACACGTCAAGCATCCATAACGCCTCAGGTATGTTCAGATGGCATCACTACTAACGGGTCAGATATGGTACATGTGCAGGATTCTTCATTGCAGGAGGAGACTCTACCATCCAGTACAGAGGACATCGACCTTGATATCTCTATTGCTATCCGAAAGCAGAAGCGGACGTGTGCGTCCTATCCTTCTGCTTTCCAGGTGTCTTTTCATCGCCTTACAGGCGACTTTCAGAGATTTGCTATAGCTTTGTCTTCCGTGGACATACCACGGACATATCAAGAAGCCATGAAGATTGATTGCTGGCGACTGGCTATGGAAGAAGAGATGCGTGCCTTACAGTCTCGTGGGACATGGAGCTTGGTTAATGCTCCTTCTGATGCATCCATTGTTAGCTGTAAATGGGTATTTATAGTTAAATACCATGTTGATGGCATTCTAGATAGATACAAGACTAGGCTGGTCGCGAGAGGTTTCACACAAACCTATGGTGTGGACTATATGCATACATTTTCTCCAGTGGCTCGTCACTCTACTCTTCGCATTCTCTTATCGGTTGCTGTGGTACGTGACTGGACTATATCTCAACTTGATGTCAAGAATGCATTCTTGTATGGAGATTTGCAGGAGGAAGTCTACATGCAGCAGCCACCCGGGTTCACTGCTGAGGGGGAGAAGCATATGGTGTGTAGACTTCACAAGGCAATTTATGGCCTTAAACAGAGTCCAAGGGCGTGGTTCCAGAAGCTTTCCCATCTGATTGAACGACAGGGGTTCAAAAGATCAAGTGCAGATCACTCGTTGTTTATTCAGAAGACTTTTGCAGGTATGGTTGTCATCATGGTCTATGTTGATGATATTCTGGTGACATGAGATGATGTTTAGGGAATAGAGAGGGCAAAAGCATTTCTGGGCCGTCAGTTCGTCACGAAGGATCTTGGAACCCTAAGATACTTTCTAGGGTTGGAATTTGCCAGGAATGCACAGGCTCTGGTGTTGACCCAAATGAAGTACATTACAGATTTTTTGGCTGAGACAACATGGTTGGATGCAGACCATCGAGTATTCCCATGGATCCAAGCATGAAGCTGTATGATGATGACACTGCTAAAGTAGATAAGAGGAGATATAGAGAAATGGTGGGTAAGCTCCTTTGTATTACCATAACTCGACCCGATATTGCCTTTGCAGTAAGCCGGGTAAGTCAATTTATGGAGCAGCCAAGACAAGTTCATATGGATGCCATATATATGATACTGAGGTATCTAAAGTCTTCTCCAGGTTCAACACTGCTATTTCGAAGGGCACAGATTTATCTATTTCAGCATGTACGGACGTCGATTATGTAGGGTGTCTTAAGGATCGAAAGTCGACCTCAGGATTTGCCGTTTTTGTTGGGAGCTCTCTAGTTTCTTGGAAAGCAAGAAACAAACTGTTGTGGCAAGGTCTAGTGCTGAATCTGAATATAGAGCTATGGCGCAAGCAAGCACGGAGATGATGTGGGTTCGATCTGTGCTAGAGGATCTACATATAGCCGTACCTTTACCCATGCAGCTTCAGTGTGACAATCAGGCGGCATTGTTTATTGCCAACAATCCAGCATTCCATGAAAGACTAAAGCATGTTGAAGTTGACTTCCACTACACTAGAGACTTGATCCAGAGAGGCATGATATCTACATCTCACGTGAGCTCAGGGGATCAGACTGCTGACATATTCACCAAGCCGTTGCTCAGAGGACCCTTCCAGATATGTTCTTCCAAGCTGAGCATGATAGACATCTATGATCCACCTTGAGGGGGAGTGTAGAGACCGATATTATTATTATGTTTTATACCTTTTTCGTAATTTCTGTTTACTCTCTGGACTACTATGTATTTTACCCGTGAGGTCTCTCCCTATATAAGAGAGCCTAGGGTTTCTTGGAATAATAGATTTGCTTATTCTTCTAACAGGATGGGATAAGGGGATTTCCAGCAAGTAGGGTGAGGTAAAGCTTGAGTTGGAATGGGTTTAAGCTATAAAGAGAGTAGATTGATATTTACACATAGCTTTCAAATATATGCTCAAATGGAGCAAATAAATTATTATATATTTTTTATTTATTAATAGATTGGATCGGATCGGATTTTGACAATAATCCGATCCAATCCATAAATGAGTGGATTCTGACATCTTGTAATAAAAATAATTTTTGTAAATTTTAAATATAAAAAGTATATACAATAAATGAGAAGTTGAGTGTAAGAGTAGTGGCATTTTAGTCTCTGCATTTACTCCAACTAGCCTAAAGACAAATGGATAACTAAGAAACGATGCAAGATGTTAGAAAATAGGAATGCGGAAGCGTATCAGAGAAATAAAGATAAAACATGAAGAATTCAGAGATTTAACCTGGAACCCTACTCCCTAAGGAGCAAGATGAAACCACGGGAAAGCGCATCAAAGGGCTGATAGTCTATTGACTTTCTCATTGGATACATGGGGTGAGGGGCTTCTTATATAGCCCTCACTGAGTCTCCACATCTCCCAACTGGTAGATGTAGGACTAAAGACTTGGATGTGGTAAATGGATCCTGGAGTGATCCATTTACCCATCTACAACTCAAGTGGCACACAATACATATACTCCAACACTCCCCTTCATGCTGGAGCATGCAATGCTCAGCTTGTACAAACATAAATAAATCTCAACTCACGCTACAAGACACTACAAACAATATCAACTCAACGCGCACAACTGTTGGTTGTTGTCGAGGATGTTGCTTCTCATGTCGTGCATGTGAGGAGGACGAACAGGCTGGAGTGCGAGCTTACTGAGTGTGCTCGGAACTGTGCCTGTCAGAGCCGCTAAAACTGGATGAGCCTCCACCTGGAGAACTCTGACCTGCCACAACATGTAGACAACTGCTCCATCTCTGAAAAGGCCAAACTGAAAAGCAATGCAATCCTCGTCGGAGTCCACGGTCATTGGAGAATGGAGTCTGAAGAGGTCTCCTCTTCGGAGAACTAGGTCTCTCCCATCTAGCTCAAAGAATGGGATCTTTACTCTGGAGTCCATATGAAACCACATGAAAACCATAGCCAACATGCCATAGGGAATGGGATCTCTACTCTGGAATCCCTATGGAACACATGAAAACTCTGGCCGACAAAACAAGAATGATGCGGATGACGACAAATGATGCAAACATGTGCACATCTGAAAAGAAACCGCATACATGTGCATGTCTGAAACTTAAGACTCGGAAACTGATCCTCGAGTTCGAATATCTGAACTGTAGAGTCTGAAATTTGGCTGGCCATGCATATGGACTGTAGAATATGAGTCCGGAATGGAATATGGAATATGGCATGTAAATCTAAAGAATACTCCTCCTTTCTCCCATACTGGTCGGAAAACAATGATGTCGACCACGTTGTGAGAAGACAAGAAAAATGGGGATAAAACATCACATAAGTCGCCATTTTTTTTAAAATCATCATCATTTTTTCGCGGCTATTTCATTCCCTTTTTTCCAATAGTTGTCACATTTTTTTACAGCTTTTCTTAATCAAAATCATTTTTTTGAAACTTTTTTAAGCCATTTCATTTTTTACGGCTTTTGCATTTTTTTGAAAGCCTGAAACGAGGGGGATACACTTGTTGGTGCTCGCCCCAAGGTTTTATTCAAAAAACGAAGATAGAAGCAAGGAGGAAAATACAAACGCAAGCCCACATAGGAGAGCAATTATGAAACCCAATCTTCCACCAAACGCTTGGCATGAATTCCCATGTTCTCCTTACAGAACCGCTGGCCCGAGAACAACAAGTCGTTCCTACCTCGCCAAACCGCCCACCGTATGGCCAAAGGAAAAAGTAACTCCCTTCTCGGCCTATCTTTATTTGCCAGAAGCACGTCACAGAACGACTGGAGATCCTCAACGCAGCACCAGGCCAAACCGGCCTCCTGCCATATTTGAATCACCATGGGGCACTTGAAGAAGAGGTGTTCCACGGATTCAATCGCCTCGCTGCATAGAAGGCACCTGTCAGATACGATACCTAAAAACCTGGCACCTCGTCATCAGCCTTCGTCTCCTGAATAGCCAAAGGAAGAAACCAATTCTCTCTGGAAGCTTGAGTGCCCACAAGAACGCACAATCGCGGATCAGAATGTTCGATTGGGCCGACGGCGGCCTGCTGATAGCCCCAAAACTTTCTTGACCGTGAACGGGCCCTCACGCCAACTCCAGTGGTCCCTCCCCACCGAGGGTCGTCCTACCTCCATCACAGCATCCAGCAAGGCCAAGAAATCTTCCAATCTCTGGTCGGAGAAGTTGGCGGAGAAAGTCGGGCACCAATTACCATCTGACTAGCAATCAACCACCGAAATCAATTTGTCTTCAGCAAGAGCAAACAAGCGGGGGAAGCGCGAATAAAGTGCCCCACCCCCCGTCCAATCGTCCGACCAAAAGGAGAAGGATTCACTCCCCTAGGACCGGCTTAAAGAGTGCTTTATTTTTCAAGAAAACCTCTATGACCCCCCCTCCAAAAGGGGGTGGGAGAGCCCAGGCGGTCGACCTGCGTCGGTGCCCCCCCCCCCACATCATAGATCCTACGCACCACATCACAGCAAAGATCCTCCCCCGGCCCCCAAATTCTTCTTGCCCACTTAAGCAACAAGGCGTCGTTCATTTGCTCGAGCGACTTCACCCCCAACCCACCCTGATCCTTCTTGTACGTAATATCCTCCCACCCAACAAGGTGAACCCCCCTCGACCCATCCTTCTGCTTTCCCCATAAGAAGGCACGCATCCGTTTCTCCGGTCGATCCTTAATTCCTTTTGGAATGCGCCGATTCGATAAGAAGTAAATCGGAATGGACGACGAAACCGCCTTTAGAAGGACCAGACGACCCCCTCTCGACAGGACAGCGGACTTCCACCCCGCCAACTTCGCCTCCACCTTCTCCACAACTCTGAGCCAATCTCTCGTCCTCGTTCTGCCCGAAGTCAAGGGCATTCCCAAATAGTCCATCGGCAAGGAAGAACAACCCGAGCCCAACGCCTGTGCACATGCGTCGGCCTCTTGCACAGAGAGACCGAAAGGGACGATCTTCGACTTGTTATCATTCTTAAGCAACCCGGACAGCTCACCAAAGATCTCCAGAGCCATGGCCATGCCACTGGCCTCCTCCAGACCCCCTTCAATGAAGAAGAGGGTATCGTCGGCGTATTGCAGAAGCGGGACCAACACGCCTCCCCGCGAATACCCATTAGAGAGCCCACGGTTGACCACACGAATCACAATATTAGTCAGGACGTCCGCAGCTAGGATAAACAGCATAGGCGCAAGAGGGCAACCCTGGCGCACCCCCCTTCTAGGTTGAACCAAACCCCCCTCCGGCCGACCATCCACCATGATCGAAAACGAGGACGTAGTAACACACCGCCTCATCCAATTGATCCATCTCTCCGGGAACCCCCTTCTCCGCAGCACCGACCAGAGGAACCTCCAATCCAGGCTATCGTAAGCCTTCGCAAAGTCCACCTTCCAAAGAACACCACGCTTGCCCCCCCTGCCAATCCGCAACGATCCCAGATGCAAGAGTGAGGCAGTCCGAGATCTGTCTCCCCGGAATGAAGGCCGATTACATCGATGAGACAATACTACCAAGAACGCAGCTCAGCTTGCTAGCGAGTACCTTTGCCGTAATTAAATATAGGGCGTTAGAGACCGCGATGGGGCGAAAGTCGTCAATGGAAACCGGAGCCGATGAATTGGGCAGTAAGATGATAAGCGCCCGGTTAACCCTATCGAATCCCGCATTGCCCAGACAGAACTCAGTGACCACCTCCAACACCTCATGGCCGACGAGATCCCAAAAATCCTTGTTGAAAGTCACCGGGAAGCCATCAAGGCCAGGGGCAGCATCAACATTCAGGTCCCACACCGCATCTTTCAGCTCTTCCTAGGTCACGTCTCGAGTGAGAATGTCGCAGAAGGATTCCGCCACAGGCATCGTATCGAGGCCCAACCACCTCGACGTCCTCGGAATAGTTCTTGAAGAGACGTCCTTAGAGTGATTAGCAATAGCTCTCCCATTTCTTTTGTTCCCCTCCACGCGGACACCGCCAATCGATATGGAGCGAAGCGCATTGGACCTGCGCCTTCCACAAGCAACACGATGAAAGAATGCCGTATTTGCGTCCCCCTCCCGCAGCCCCACATTTCTCGACCTCTGTCTCTATTCCGTGACTCTCTTCCTATCCTCCAGAGTAACTTTCATTTGAGCATTTGCGCGACATGCCAATTCTTCTACCGAGAGTTCCCTAAGGTCCTCCAACGCATTGAAGCTCCGAATGATCTCCTAAGGTCCTCCATTCTGTGGCTTTTGCATTTTTAAAACTTGCGTACGTTTTTTTTTTCACTTTTTTTGTATGTCCTTTTCAAAAACACATTTTTTACATCTCGGACCCACTCTTTCTTTTGCAATTCTTCTTCTTTTTTTAACATAAAACACTCGGCCCAAAGTGGACCTAAAATTCGGCCCAATCTCTCTTCTCAAATCAGGCCTCCCCCTTTTTTCCTTTTTTTTTCTTTTTTTAAACTTGTGGGCCTTGTTGGGACAAAACCTATTTAGGGTTCCCTATCAGGGAACCGTTTGCTCAAAGAGCGCCGCCTCGATGGGGTTTGGCACTAGAGGGGACGCCGAGCTCGATCTAGAGCGTCGTCGGTCTGCGTCTGCTGCCCTCTGGGGCTTTGTTCTATTGTCGTTGTTGTTGTTGGAAGGAGATGTGCACTGATATCAGCCTGATGTCAATGGAGCTCCGCCCCCATGCGGCTAGGGCTCTGTTATGCCGCTTGGAGGAGATGATGCGCTAATTAGGTCCCCCTTGGAGATGCGGTAGAAGAGTGTGACCACCAGTGGAGTTTTGGAGAAGGAGGTTGATATGCGCACAGGAGGTCAATGTGTAGTGCTGCCTGGGGTTCTCTGATGTAGCCGCCTCCGCCTTAACTGCGAGGAGCGAGGCCAGGGGTCTCCAAGAGAGGTATGGCGTCGCCGCTTGCGAGGAGGAGCGGTATGTCTCGTTACCTAGAGGGCGAGAAGGAGATCGTGCGCCACCTCCTTCGACTGGATGAGGGAAAACTGTGCTAGATGGGTGGCGCCGCCTGCACTTGGCGGTGCTTGGAAATCAGAAAAGAGGTCTGGAGCCCCCCGCCTCGATGCGAGGATGAAGGGAGGACGAAGAACATACGCATGATGCCCTGCTTGTTGCTTGTGTCGCCGCAGTCTACACACGAGATCTAGAGGCGCCAGATCTGGAGTCGTACGAAAGCCTCCGCCACTTTTAATTAGGTTTTCAATAGAGAAACTCTAGAATAAAATCTCGATCATGAACTCTCATATTGCTAGACAAAAATTAGGGTTTCAATAGAAACTCTAGAACTTGGACATAACTTGAAAAAGTAATAATCATCTTCAAGAACAACTGATACTCGACTCTCGAACAATACATAAAAATAAATCTCAAGAACAAATCCTCGAGAATTGAACCCGCTCTGATACTGTTGGAGCATTAGTAGTATGCGCCTATTGTGTTGTAGTAGGGTAAATGGATCCTGGAGGAGATCCATTTACCCCATCCAGTGTTTAGTCCCACATCGTCCAACGATGGGACTTGGAGGCTCTGGAGAGGCTATATAAGGAGCCCCAGACCTCCTGTACTCATTGAGAAAAAGGAATAGAAATATCCGCCCCTTTGAGGGCTTCTCCCGTGGTTTCATCCCGCTCCTCACGGAGTAGGGTTCCACGAAAAAATCCCGCTTTTCTTCGTATTATTTATCTTTTTCCATGTTACGCTTCCGCTTCCGATTTTCTAACATGGTATTAGAGCGGGTCGATTCTCGGGGATTTCATCATGTTCTTCGATTATATTTTGTGATCGATTTGAGAATCGATTTTTTTTCTTGAAGATTATGTATGGTTCAAGTTTTGGTTCAAGAATTTCTAGGGTTCTTTGAACCCTATTTTTTTGCGTAGTTCAAAGATTGATCATTGTATTTCTGGAGCTCGTGAATGATTCAACAAGAAGGGTTTCTGCTGGAAACCCTAAAGTCTCGCCAGAATCTCCAGATCGCCTCCTTGACATCAACTTCAGGCAATTTGTTCCAGGCGGCAGCGCCAATGCCTTAGAACGCAGCCATATTTCCAGGTCACGTTGTCCAGGCGGCTGCAGGCCCGCTGCCCTCGCAGCCCTCGATCACGGCGACACAACCCTTCTCTGGCAAGATCCATCGCGCGAGGCGGCGCAGCCCAGGCGCGAAACACGCGCGCCCTAACCATTCTCCACCAGTCACGGTGGCGCTGTATCGGGGCCCGATCGAGCCCCCAGTTCGACAAAGCCCCCAGTCGGTCCTCCAATCCAGCCCTTGCGCCCCTCCAGGAGGTGCGGCCCCAGGTCGACGTGCAGTCGATCCTCCAATCCTTCCCGTTTTCACACCACCAATGCGATGGCCTCCAGGTCGACGCGCAGGTGGCAGGACCTCCAGCCGCACCTCTCTCCTGTCCAGATGCAGCGCTGTACCCCTGGCGGCACCGAGCTCCTAGGACGATCCCAGCTCCAAGCGGCGATGATGCCGCGAGTCCTGTCGTCGCACCTTCAGTTTTCCTCACCCCCCCCCCCCCCCCGGCGCTGGCGAGCCCTTGTCGCAACAAGTTCCAGGCGGCGATTTCTCCTTCAGAACCTCCACGGCAGGAGGCCGAAAGATGGGTTGCCAGATGGGGCTCCTTCTCCTCGCGAGCGGCGGCGCATTTTCTTTGCGTGAGAAGGGTTCCCAGTCGGGAACCCTAGGGCTCTATTTCATGTTTTGTAAGCACGTGAGCCGTGCTTTGATGACGGGGTCGAGAATTAAAAAAAAAGGAGAGGCCGTCTATTAGAAAAAAAGGCTGAGATATTGGGCCCCTTTTGGGCCAGTTTTTTTTAAAATGATGATGATTAAAAAAAAGAGAAGGTTTTGAAAAAAAAAAGGCGCATACAAGAAAAAGCCGTACGCATGGTAAAAAAAATCTTTGAAAAAAGTCGCATACAAAGAAGAGCCGTATGCAATTTAAAAAAATGTTTTCAAAAAAAATGACGGCTTAAAAAAAAGTGAAGAAAAGCCGCAAGTTTTTCATGTTCTACCCCCTATTTATCTTGTCTTCTCCCAACTGTCGATGTCTTCATTCCGACCAATATGGGAGAAAGGGGGAGTATATGTAGAGTCACAGGTATATTCGGTTCAGATCCAGATTGATGCAGATTTCCAGACCAATCAGATTCCAGACTCTACGGTTCAGATCCAGTTTCAGACTCGACGATTGTCTTCCGAGTCCAGTTTTAGACACGCACGAGTATGCGGTCATTGTCAGATGAGCATAAGAAGCCATCATTTGTTTCGCGGTCCCCATCATTCTTCTTGTTGTCAGGCCAGAGTTTTCATGTGAGCCATAGGGACTCCAGAGCAGAGGACCATTCCCTATGCCATTGAGGGTAAGGGTTTTCATGTGGTATCATAGGTACACCAGAGCAGTGCACCATTCTCTGAGCCAGATGGGAGAGACCCAGTTCTCCGACGAGGAGACTTCAGGTGCAATTTCAGGCTCGATGGTCAGATTCCGAGTCTTCAGTTGACTCACACTCCAGCCCGTTCGTCCTCCTCACCTGCACGGCATGAGAAGCAACGTCCTCGACTGCAGCAATGTGCGCGTTGGGTTGATATTGTCTGTAGTGTCTTGTAGCGTTGAGTTGAGTTTCTGTCTATTTGTCCAAGCTGAGCATTGCATGCTCCAGCTTGAGGGGGAGTGTTGGAGCATTAGTAGTATGCGCCTATTGTGTTGTAGTAGGGTAAATGGATCCTGGAGGAGATCCATTTACCCCATCCAGTGTTTAGTCCCACATCGTCCAACGGTGGGACTTGGAGGCTCTAGAGAGGCTATATAAGGAGCCCCAGACCTCCTGTACTCATTGAGAAAAAGGAATAGAAATATCCGCCCCTTTGAGGGCTTCTCCCGTGGTTTCATCCCGCTCCTCACGGAGTAGGGTTCCACGTAAAAATCCCGCTTTTCTTCTTATTATTTATCTTTTTCCATGTTACGCTTCCGCTTCCGATTTTCTAACAGATACCATGTTAGAAAATAGGAATGCGGAAGTGTATCAGAGAAATAAAGATAAAACATGAAGAACTCAGAGATTTAACATGGAACCCTACTCCTTAAGGAGCGAGATGAATCCACGGGAGAACGTCTCGAAGAGCTAATAATCTATTGACTTTCTCACTGGATACATGGGGTGAGGGCTTCTTATATGTCCCTCACAGAGTCTCCACATCTCACAATTGGTAGATGTGGGACTAAAGACTTGGATGTGGTAAATGGATCTTGGAGTGATCCATTTACCCATCTACAACTCAAGTGGCACACAACACATATACTCCAACACAAGATAATCCAAGTCAATCAGACTTATAATACTAAGTTTGGCAATTTATAAACCTTAAAATATCGCAATATAGCTATTTAGGAAGCTATTAGTTTAACAGACTATGTGATTAAAATAATATATTTATGTTGGCATCATACATGTAAATTTGTAACATGAAAGAGTTAAATATGGAAATTGACATTTTTTTCTCCCACAATTTATACATTTTCCATTCAATGTCAATTGGGAGGATAGTTGAGTAATGTCTTAATTCTGAATACCTCACAGAACAGTCAGAGTTTGGTTGAGATTAGATAATATCCTGAAGAAGAAAAGAATTAATTGGCATGTGCACATCTGATCACTTTGTGTTTTGTCTATCGCTATGAGGCCCTCAATATAGTTTGGTGAAAAACCTTGTGGGGGGAGCAGTACAAAAGTATAGCATGGTTGGATACTATGTCAGAAATGACTATCTTTGTTCGGGGTGGCATGTTTTTATCTTGGTATCATGGAAGTGCGAAAATCTATTAACTGTAGCAAAGCCTGCTGTTGAGAAACCAAGTGCCACTGTCATACATGTGGGATTTGGTCTAATTTTGAAGTAACTGTAAGACAAATTTCACATTTCTCAAATCGTGGCATGATTAATCCTAACTGTAGAGATAGTTGATAGTCTTTCATGTTATTTCTATTTCTTTATGTACTTCTCATGTAATTTACCCAAGGGCTCTCTCCCTATATAAGAGACCCGAGGGCTCTATGGAATGAATTATCGAAGTATTCTAACATGGTATCAGAGCCATGACCCTAACCTAGGGTTTTCCACCGCCCCCCCCCCCTCTCTAGGGTTTCGCCGCCCACCCCCCCGGGCTCCAAGCCTCCCGCCGCCGCCGCCTTCTCTCCTTCGCCGGGTTCCCCACCGCCGCCGGGAACACCCCCACCTCCTGCCAGCCCCTGTCGGGCCCCCTCCACCGCCGCTAGCCCCTGTCGGGCCCCCTCCACCGCCGCCGGTCCCTGCCGGGCCCCTTCACCCACCGCCGCCCCCCCCCCCCCATCTGTAGCCAGCCCCTGCCGCAGGGCCCCACCTGCTGTCGAGCCGCCGTCGTCCCCTTCCAGTCGCCGTCTTTGTCAAGTAGAGGTTCTAAAAGCCTCTACACGTTGCAGGTGTGCCGCGTTCTTCGGACTCGGCGTCATGTTCGATTCAAGTGCATAATCGTCTACCTATGCACTTGAATCCTACAAGGTCTTGGTAGACAGTTTTCTTGGTCTATCAGTAGTTGTTCTTCTCCGGCATTATGTCAGATCAGAAGATCGATATGCCCGCCATAGGTGCCTTCAAAGGTTCGGCACCAATAGTCAAGATGGACGGGACCAACTACGAACTGTGGGCGATGCAGTTCCTCAGTCTCATGAAGTCGTGTGGTAAGAAGCATATTCTTACTGAGGATGAACCACCGGAGAAGACAGGGATCTATGCCTCATGGGAGGCTGATGATGCGTACGCCAAGGTGTGGCTCTCAGGTACGCTCACGACGGAGATAGCGAATGATGTCCTTCACCAGCCCACCGCTAAGGCGATGTGGGATATTTTGTCTATGACGTACTCTCAGGTCCGCAATGAGACGAAGATGCTCCAGTTGCAGCATGATATATTTACCACGAAGCAGAATGGGAAGCCTCTTCATTCCCTGTACACGTCGCTTCGTGGCATGTTTGAGAAGCTCTATAGCACCATTCCGCTTACAGCCACGCCGGAACAGCAGAAGACGTTCCGCAACGCCACTATGGTTGGCGTATTGCTCGCTGCCCTAGACCCGGAGTACGAGGCAGCATGCGCTCAGATCCTAGCAGATGCCACCATCCCACCGATGGAAGAGGTATACAGGAGGCTCAGTCGTGTACATGTTCCGTCCAATACAGCGACTGCGACTCCGTCAGCAATGGCAGTTTCCAGGGGACGTGGTGGTTCGTCCTCATTTCGTGGAAGAGGAAGTGGTGGACGTGGTCGCGGAGGTCGCATACGTTCCACGTGTTCATTCTGCCGCCGTTCTGGTCACTCGGAGGATACGTGCTATTTCAAGCACGGCTTCCCTCCTTCTGCACGTGTCGCGGATCATGTTCAGGGTCCTTCAACTCCTGCTACAGACCACAGGTTCGAAGAGTTGGTGGCACGACTTCGTGATATCATGCCACAATCGTCGCCAGAAAGTGCTGAGGTTTCTGATGTTGCAGCCTCGGCGTCAGCTACTACATCCGCCTCTGCCAGTGCCTCAGGTAGTCCTTCAGTCTCACCTCATTGTCATGATCTCACAGGATGGATTGTAGACTCTGGAGCTACCCATCATCTATGCCGTGAGAAAGATATTCTGCAGTCCTACAGAGCTGTACAGCCCGGTCGATCTGTACTCATAGCCGATGGCACTCATTCTCCTATCATCGGTCAGGGGGAGACGGCTTTGCTACCTTTTATGCACTTACAGAATGTCCTACATGCTCCAGAATTCTCTATGAATCTCTTATCCATTAGTCAGATTACACGTGATTTGCACTGTCGTGCCATTTTTGATCCATCGTCTGTTATTTTTCAGGACATACTGACGGGCAGGGTGATTGGCTGTGGTTCTGAGCACAATGGCCTCTATCGTCTAGTCCGTAACTCCTATGCTGGCGTCTCACTGCATTCCCAAGGCGTCGTATCTCCGTACACCTGGCATCTTCGGTTTGGTCATCTGCCCCTGCAGAAGATGCGTCACCTACTGCCTCAGAATCTCTCCGAGTTCCTCCTTTCGTTGTGAAGCATGTCAGTTAGGGAAGCACCATAGATCTAGCTTCCCAGGTCGTCAGAGTCGGAGCAGTCGCTCCCCGTTTGAATTACTTCATGTAGACATTTGGGGTCCAAGTCGAGTCCCAGATCATCAGGGTCACAGGTTCTATTTAGTAGTGGTTGATGATTTCTCTCGTGTGTCCTGTACGTTTCTTCTTAAAAATAAATCTGAAGCAGGAAGTGTTATCCAAAATCTTATTAATGAAATTCAAAATGTTTTCTCTTCTACTGTTAAGTATGTTCGAACTGATAATGCATTGGAGTTCTGCACTCGCTCTCTTGCTACCTTTCTTTCTTCAAAAGGCATTGTTCATCAAACCACATGTGCTTACACCTCACAACAAAATGGGGTTGCGGTACGAAAACATCGACATTTTCTTGATATTGCTCGCACATTACTCATTCAAAGTTGTGCTCCATTATCTTTTTGGGGAGATGCTATACTTACAGCGTGTTATCTTGTCAACCGAATGCCTACAACTGTTCTTAGGGAAAAGTCCCCAATCTCTGTTCTTTTTCCAGACAGAGATTTGTTTGCACTTACACCTCGGGTCTTCGGCACTGTTGCGTTTGTTCACCGCTTATCTCCAGGACTTGATAAGCTCTCTCCTAGGGCTATCAAGTGTGTTTTTGTGGGTTACTCCAGGACACAGAAAGGATACCGATGCTATGATCCTCTCCATGACAAGTACTATGTGAGTGCAGATGTTACCTTTTTCGAACCTGTCATGTATTTCTCACCTGCGGGTGACAGATTGTCCACCTCCACTTCTCCAGATTCCAATGTCTTTGTCCCACCACCGCCAAGCCTGGGTCAATCCTCTACTCCACCAACACTACCACCACCACCACCACCACCTCCTCCTCCACTTGTCTCTTTCACTAAGTTCTATACGAGGCGAACAGGCCCTGCTCAAGCTACAAGTCAACCATCCACCACGCCTCAGGTTTGTTCTGAAATTAACACTAACGATGGCTTAGATAATGCACCTGTGCAGGAATCTTTACTACAGGAGGAGGAGCAACCGGTCAGCACAGTCTTGGATGATTTGGATCGGCCCATTGCTCATAGGAAGCAGCGCAGACAGTGTGCCACATATCCCCTTGCCTCTCATGTCTCCTTTCATAGACTCACTGGGGATTTTCAGAAGTTTGCAGCTGTTGTATCGTCAGTTGAGATCCCACGGACCTATCAGGATGCTATGAAGGTTGACTGCTGGCGTCTTGCAATGGAAGAGGAAATGCGTGCTTTGCAATCTAGGGGAACTTGGTCTCTTGTCCCCATTCCTCCAGGTGCCTCAGTAGTAAGTTGCAAGTGGGTTTTTACAGTGAAATATCATGCGGATGGCCGTCTAGACAGATACAAGGCCAGGCTCGTTGCACGGGGATTTACCCAGACATATGGTGTAGATTATTTGGATACCTTCTCACCGGTGGCGAGACACTCTACCCTTCGCATCCTTCTATCAGTTGCAGTGGTACGTGACTGGGCTATATTCCAACTTGATGTTAAGAATGCTTTCTTGTATGGTGATCTACAGGAGGAAGTCTACATGCAGCAGCCACCCGGGTTTGCTGCTGAGGGGGAGTCTCAGAAGGTGTGCAGACTTCATAAGGCTATCTATGGCCTTAAACAGAGTCCTCGAGCATGGTTCCAAAAGCTCTCCCAGCTTATTGAACGACAGGGGTTCAGAAGATCAAATGCGGACCACTCACTCTTCGTCCGGAAGACCCCGAGAGGTACCATTGTTGTTATGGTATATGTTGATGACATATTGGTTACTGGAGATGATGCACAGGGGGTTGAGATAACCAAGTCTATGTTGGGCAGCCAGTTCATTACAAAGGATCTAGGCACAATACGATATTTTCTGGGGATAGAATTTGCAAGAAATGCACAAGGAATGGTGATGACTCAAAGAAAATATGTCACAGATTTGCTTGTTGAAAGAGGAATGACTGGATGCAGACCTTCAAGTACACCTATGGACCCGAGTATGAAGCTGTACGATGATGATACTGAGGAGGTGGACAAGAGAAGGTACAGAGAAATGGTGGGTAAGCTCTTATATATCACTATAACTCGACCGGATATTGCTCTTGCAGTAAACCGGGTGAGTCAATTCATGGAGCAGCCGAGGCAAGTACATATGGATGCCTTGTACATGATATTGAGATATCTGAAGTCTTCCCCAGGCACAGGGTTGCTATTCAAGAAAGGGACAGATCTGTCTATTTCAGCTTGTGCAGATGCAGATTATGCAGGATGTCCAAGGGATCGTAAGTCTACTTCTGGATTTGCTATCTTCATAGGAAGCTCTTTAGTCTCTTGGAAAAGCAAGAAGCAGACTGTTGTGGCAAGATCCAGTGCCGAATCCGAGTACAGAGCCATGGCACAGGCAAGCATAGAAATGATGTGGGTTAAAGCAGTCTTAGAAGATCTGAATGTTGATGTTCCCTTGCCTATGATCCTTCAATGTGATAATCAGGCAGCATTATTTATTGCCAACAATCCAGCCTTCCATGAGAGAACCAAACATATAGAGGTGGATTGTCATTACACTAGGGACATGATTCAGAAGGGCTTCATCTCCACGTCTCACGTCAGTTCAGAGGACCAAACAGCGGACATATTTACTAAGCCATTGCTCAGAGGACCTTTCCAGAGATGCTCTTCCAAGCTGAGCATGACAGATATCTATGCTCCATCTTGAGGGGGAGTGTAGAGATAGTTGATAGTCTTTCATGTTATTTCTATTTCTTTATGTACTTCTCATGTAATTTACCCAAGGGCTCTCTCCCTATATAAGAGACCCGAGGGTTCTATGGAATGAATTATCGAAGTATTCTAACACTAACATTAGCAATTTAGGAAAGATGCTTTGACTATCGTTTTGCTTATGAGAAGATGGAAGTAGTCAACCTGGTTGTCTAATACAATCATCTGTCATGGAGATCACTGACACCGAAAAAATAAGGTTGCACTTTTCCTTACTCGACTGACTCGAGAGCTAACTTTACAGTTCCATTTTATTATTTCGAATGTGGGCTTGTATATATTGTACACATTGTCTATTAAATTGGATGGCCCTAATGGGTGATGCGACATGTTACTCTTATGTTTGCAAGCATGTTTTACTATGACCCAATATTATATTGTCTCTAAAGAATGGTTTAGTTGTATGGAGATCTGTAGTATTAAATTTAGTTACTGTTAATTGAATTGATTTTTCATTCTAGGGACTGTTAGGTTTAATTTGGATCCCTTCAGCGAGCACAATGAAGCAGATCTTTGGGAATCGTTGGAAAGAGCACACTTAAAAGATGCCATAAGGAGAAATTCTTTGGGACTTGATGCAGAGGTTATTGTGCTATATCTCAGTATTTTCTTGAACATATTTGAAAGCCTAATTGCTACTTAGAATTTGTATAAATGCGTGGTTAAAATACTTTATTTATATGTGTATCCAAGGTCTAAAAAAATGAGAAGTGGATCGATGCAGTTTGTTACAAGTGATGCAAGACATAAACCTCAACCTCGATGAAGAGAAATTTAACTAATAAAGTTAGATGTTAATATAGGTATATCATTGTAAACAAAATAAATTTCCAAACCTTTTCAGTTCATTAATGTGTATTCTTGACGAATCGTAATGCTTTTTTGGATGGCTAAAATAAGAGATCTCAAATAAACAAATACGTTATGTAGCACTTGTCAATCACAAGATAAATAAAAAATAAGCAAAACCACAAGTGACACACGGGTTTAATGTGGAAATGCCTTGTAGGTAAAAATCACGACCAAAGTCTTCTCGACTCAAGCTTTCAACTTGATTGATCCTTGATCTTTTCACTAAACCGAGATTGCTTATGCAGGCAACCCCAATCGAATTACAACAAGTTGTGTCATGCAAACAACTCAAACTATACCCTTTAATTGATTACGCGGTCACTCCAACCGTAAGTAGGAAAGTATAAACTCATATAACCTCAAATGTAGAGTATGCAAATAGTGCGAGTGGAAACAAGAACAATCTTACAAACTCATGAGTCTACTTGTAAAATGATAGGCGATCTCCAAAAGAGATTTACCATGAAGCACAAAATTCAAGTAGCTCTAGATCACTTCTTGGTTCTTATAAGTGATTTATATGAAAAGTTGAGTGCATGTATTCTTGAATACTTTTTCTACGTTATATGGTGATTTAGGGTCATATTTGTAGGCTTACTTAGGCTGAGTAGCCATTTGAAGTAAGTTATTAAGTACGAGTGAAAGGTATCAACTATGATTTTAAAAACGTGAGGCAGATCGAGGCAGTTTTCCCTTGACGAGGCGAGGCGTAAGCCTTGATTTATGTAGGAAAATATACAAAATGACAATTAAGCATAATTATACAAGGTTGCAGAAAGCGGTAGTTGGTACTCGGTCAGCGGGGTCACTGACTAAGGATTAATCGGCAGTCAGGCGACTAATCAGATTTAGTCGGCCATTAGTCGGTTTTGGAATTTGTAATTATTTTAAATATATAAATCGATTTTTATACACCTATTCATATATATTTACATTCATTTGTACATTTTCTATACTATCATAATAAAATAAAAGAAGTAATTGCCTTTAAATATAACATTAAACATATTAGAATAAGTTTGCTTTTTAAAAAATCGAAAAAATAAAAAATCCATATGTAAAAGTCGGCCGACTAGTCGGCCCGATTAGTTGAGTTGACCGACTAATAGCCGATTAGGCCTAGTCGAGTCGGCTACCCCCCGACTCCACTAGTCGGGCCTACTAATCGGCCTAGTCGACCAACTTTTACAACAGTGTAATTATATATTTATAAAATCATAAATTTAGATATTCCCCAACACATTCACTATATATGTTATGAACATGAGAATACAAAATATTTTTTACATGATTTTTGATTCCTAATTCGTATTGTCATCCATAAATAATGCAAAGTTTATTATGACCTCCATTAATGTTGGTGGGGTGAAGTTGTTGTCGATATGCATCACTTCCCTTTATGTGCATGGGTGAAGCAAAGTTATGTGACTAACATATATTATTAACATACACAATATACAATATGTTTATGTTGTTTTATGTGTTATATGACTAACATATATATTGATATGGTTTGAATCCCTACCATATGATTTGCTAAATCCAGTTGAAGAATCGTTGTATGCACCGTACCCTACCAGCACAGGGGTCTTGTTGGTCGGCCAGCGAGTCGGGGGGGGGGGGGGGGGTGGAGCAAGTGCGCTCACCCCTTGCGAGGGTTGCAAGAGGCAATGCCCCTGTCCCAAAACAAATTTTTTATATCGCTAACACACATTTTTTAAATGCAAAATAAATATATGTGATTATATAACAAATTAAATTGTTAATAATTAATATTCTACTCAAGATATCATAAAAAAATTTGTATATAAATATAAAAAATTGGGTACCAAATCTGTGCAGCATGAGACGGTGCCACGAGACTGCCTCAACGCATCGGCGCCTCGAGGATCACCTCAACGCCTCGAGGTGCATGCCTTACCTGGGCAGCTTAAGGCAGGTGCCTCGAGGCGTGTTATTTAAAACCATGGTATCAACGGATAGAAAAGAAACAACACTTAACCAACACTTAACAGTACAAATATGTTGACTAAACAAACATGTCAATCGGCTCAAGAGCATAACACTTGACTGCTCATGAGGTCTAGTCATCTGATCATTTATGTGGTCTTGGGAAAAGATATCAACAGTACAAAATATGTTCGTTATTGTCCAAAATTAGTCGATTGGGCAAAATGACTAGTCGACTAAAAAGAATATTAATGGACAATAGAAAATTGACGGTCGGATGAAAAATAAAGTCCAAAATCAATTTACTAGAAGGTGGAGTTAGTCAACTAGAATAATCAATTAGTCGACTAAGAGTGTGATTAGTCGACTAGTTTGGAATTTATTTGATTGAAAAAGTTTTTCAACTTGTTTTCTAGGAGTTGTGCTTGATGCAATATATGTTTTGAAGTTCTTTACAACATTACTAAGAAAATACAAGTATAAAACTCAATAAATAAATGTCTTTGACTAGCTTTATCTTGAATTCTTTTACTTAAGCTTTTGGTATGTGCCTTTGAGCTTGAGCTTGAGTTCCTTACCCTTGAACTCCTTTTAGTTTGAGCTCCTTATGCTTGAGCTTCTTTTGGATCCTTTAGTTCCCTTACTAAATATAGCTATAAGCTAAATAAATAAGTTTTATTTATCAAAACATGCTTGCTTATGCATGTTTTTTATTATGACAAAGCATTTTGTGTTTAAAAAAATAATGTGTATGCATGGAAACATTAGAAAATGCCTCGACCCAGGCATGGGAAGAAGAGTATGATGTGTTCCCCCTTGAACCCTACTCGCAGGTAGTCGATCAAGATCGAGCATCTCGACATTGGTCTACCCAGATCTATTCAGCAATGCCCTGTGAGCGGCGTACCAACTTTTTTTTACTCATGCTACCCCTCAACCGTGGCAGCGCAGGTTTGATTTCTAAGGTTTATGCTCCTTAACTATAACGATGAAGCCCCTAGCATTGATTCCCCACTCTCCATATCACCTTAGCCCTAGCATTAAAGCCCCTGCAGAGTCCATCCTCTACCTAAACATCGTAACACTATCACCCCTCCGTCGTGCGAAGCAAAAACCATCACCAAGCTATGCACACGTTATCTCCTTTATATGTCTTCTCCTCCCAGAATGGTTGAGCGATGGCGATGTCTCCTTACGCAAAAAATAGTGGCGAGTTGAGTTTTCTGAGAATCCTAGTTGCAGTCTTCATGAAGATACAAGAGCTAAATCCCCCCTTCCTAAAACGGGACTTCTGACTGTTCTCAAAAGAGGCCCACTGTTATTGTATGAAAGAAGAAAAGGGTGGCCAACAAGTCACATGATCATATGTATCAAAAAAGGGTCTACAAAAAAGAGAGAGGAGACACATTTTGGGCCCAAAGTTGAGCCACAACAAAAAAGGAAGGGTTGATTAGCAAAAAAAGAGAAGGGAGGTTGATTTGAGAAAAAAAAGAAGAGATTTTTGAGAAAATGTTGTCATAAAAAACACATACCAAAAAATGAAAAAGAAGAAAAGGCAAGCTGAAGAAGAAGGGAGTACGACTTATAAAATGGGGTGTACATCATGAAGACGTACACCCTAGCTCGTCTTTATATTTTAATAGAACCAAAAAAGATACATGCTACATTGTATTACAAGGACCACTCATCAGAAAGCGCACGAGCATGGGCCATCATATTTTTACAGTAGAAGGGATCTTGTTTAGAAATGATCTCTTTCCTGGCCAACCATATAGACCAGATGGTTGCAATGACTCTTTGCCTATCCTCCTCAGAGCCCCTCCAACCTTCACCAAATGGAGACCAAAAGTTTCTTCGCGCTCAAATGATATGCCTGGTAATCTTAGCTCCTCCCAGATGATATATGTTTTTATTCTAACAAATATGGGAGAAAGGGGGAGTGAGAGCATGCCATATTCTTTTAGTTGAGATGTATCTACAAGATTCCTATCGCGTCCATCATCTTCTGCTTGTGGCTTCTCGTAAAGCAATCTCCTCTCCAGGGTCCATATATAAGTAAATCGACTTCATGTCTCCATAAGATATGGAGGGGTCATTCTTAGGGTTCAAGTATGGGAGAGGCTCAACTCTAAAGATCTGTATATGAGAGACAACTACTCTATTTCCGATGCTCGACATCGACATCAACTACTTCAGATGGACTTCTCTACTTTAGATCATCTTAGTCTTCTACTACCCATCCACAACATGAAGATTGACACTCCAGAGTACTACTACATATCAACCATCTTAATTGAGCATCAACTACCTTTGCACAGGTCTCCTAAAATGTCTACTCTTTGTATTGGACTTTTTCTAGGAGACTCTACGCGAGGCATATCTTGGTCGTCACAGTAACTCTTCTACATGCATGTACTGATCGTCGCGGAGCCATCCTCGTGCGAGGTATTTTCCCAACAATGACTATTTCGAGCATGTCCCTTCCTGTCTCTCTCAAATGTATCGAGTAAAGATGAGTTGTGTACATTTTCTTTTGTTGCAAGCTGCAGCTTTCTCAACTTTAGCTTGAGGGGGGTGTTAGAGTATATAATAGATGTGTAATTGGATTTCTCTAGGATTCAATTAGCTTGTCTCTTGTTTAGTCGGAAACATGGCCTCAAATTTCAGTGAAATTCGGTCGAATTTCTGTCGAATATCGATATCCAGTCGAAATCGAAATTCGACCGAAATGACCGAAATATGGGGGTCCTAGTACAAAACGACCGAAATGATCGAAATTCCGATCGAAATTTGACCGAAATCTATTTTGGTCGTCACCGAAAGGGTGACCGAAACCGACATTTAAGTCCTTGGTCGGAAATCATCTATAAGTAGGACTCCAGTCTGTCTGTACGTTTATATTAGAAGCCCACACCCCCTTATTATTAAGAGATTTATAATGACACTTCTGGCCCTCTGAGGCATTCTCCCATGGTTTCATCTCACTCTCTATGGAGTAAGGTTCCATCCATGTAATTATGAGCATTCTACTTTATATATTTATGCTATTTGATTCATCTTTCACAGTATTTATTTCAACAAATCAAGGTATGACACCACACCAAAGAGATCCAAAGTAGAGGACATGTCGTGGGACTCACGAGTGTACCCCCCCCCCCCCTCAAATAACAATAACAATAACAACAAAGCCTTTTCGCACAATTAAGTGGGGTCGGTTATTTCTACGTTGATATTTTGCCTCCATCCGATCTATTTTGTGTCATTCTCGGGCTTAAATCCAAATAATTAAGATCCCTTTCGGATAGTCTCATACCAATACTTCTTGGGCCTTCCTTGTCTTCTCTTAACCAGCCCAACATTCCACATCTCGCATCTTCTAACGGGTGCATCAACCGACCTCGACCAAGCTACCTTAAGTGGTTTTCTCTCATCTTATCCTCTATCGGAGCTACCCCAACTTTAGTGTATGTCCACACGAGTGCCCCTCCCCAACATATTGCAGCAAAGGGATGGAGATACCATTATGGGTGTAACCATTGGTAAAACAGATAGAAATTGATCTCTTCATAAGGATGACCAAAGTTTACACAACAAACACGAACTTAAGAGACACAAGGGGAAAAGCATGACGGATTCCCCTTTGTGGCTGAAATAGTCCGCCATCAAGCTTGTCGTTTACTAAAACCAAAAAATTAGATTAAAAAACTAACACCGAAAAAGATGTATTTGTACTAGTTTCAAGTGATTCAGGTGCAAGGGAATCTTTTGTGGAATGTGGATTAAACGTCAAGCAAAAATAAAAATATATATTAAAAAAAATTATATGACGCATGTTTAATATAATATACTTCAATGTTTCCTTATATATTATTAATGTGATATTTTATTTACTACCTTACATTTCAAGTTTGATTTAGAAAGTTTAATGAAAAGAAATAACATAAAAAATCAAGAAATGAATAGTTTAAAATTTGCACATTGGTCTGACTGACCCAAACCTGGGCATGGCTTGGGCCTTTAAAGGACGGATGGGTTAGCCCAACCGAGCCATAGATATGGGGTTTTAAAACCTCGCTCGGCCCGCGGTTTGGCCAAGACTACAACTCATAATTGGTTATGGTCATCTTAACAATTGAGCTAGGGTTCATCTCCCTTTCGTGGAGAATTTTGATATATTTAATGTAGGAGATGGTCGAAGAAGGAAGACAAGTCGTAACAAAACATGAGAGTAGGTTTAAAAATGAGGCCTACATGAGTGTTCAGAGGGTTTGCAAATGTGGACCATACTCAAAAATGCCTTCATGTATCAATGTGAAGACACATAGTTCATAAGAATGAGTTTACATGGTTGAAACAGCACCCCTAAGATTGCAAAATATGGTCACAGAAACCACACTAAATTTGTGAGTGCACGCACGCGTACTTGGAACCCTCACAGTGAACCTCCTCACATGAAAGCAGAGATGTCGAGTTGTATATCGGGTATGCAGCAGTCAATTACTACCCTCGTGTTGCTGTTGGTATCAGTTGTGTTGTTGGCATCATTGGTGGCTTTGATGCTCCTGGTGGAAGATTGTTGATGCCTATTGGTGGTGGTGATGTGTTCCAGGTTTAGGAAGTTAGTATGCGGTATTCGTTTGACTGATGTGTTCCAGGTTTAGGAAGTTAGTATGCGGTATTCGTTTGACCAAACGGTCTAGAGAGAGTAAGCGGATAAGCGGTGGAGTTGGCGATCTTATATGTGTATTATGGGGATAGTAATATGTAAATAAAAATAATTAAAATACAATATATAAATTCAAATATTAGGATTGTATATTTTAAATAAATATAGCATAATTGTAAAGGCATTTTGTCCTCATATGTAAGCAGAAGCATTTTGATAGCGATGGGAAACTCATTTCCATTAGCTAAAGATCTCATTATTACAAAATTAAAAGATATGGTACTACATTTTTACTTTTAAAGTTTGGATGTGGGACTGAATTTGGATGTATAGTTCAAGGACTTTGTATAATTTATACAAGAAAAAACAATAGTGACAGGTTTCCATTTGTTAGCGGTTTAACAAGAAACTGGTGGGAAATGAATCATTGTATAGTATGGTACTAAGTACAGTCAAAAGAACTTTATTTGTAACTATTTCATGTTGATTATTGAAATAGATGCTCTCAAATCGCAACAACAACAAAACCTTTTCCCACATTAAGTTGGGAGATAGATGCTCTCAGATGAATGATGAAAAAGAAGCGAATCCCCCTTCTAAATCCAACGTGGTTGATTCAAAAATCTCATTCATTTTCTGCTTTTACAACGGAAAAATGACAGAAATCAACCAGGAAATATACACTTCTACTGTCTTAATTATTCCTCCATGAACAGGGAATTACAGCAACTCCAGCTATTCAGTTCTTCCATTAAATTATTCAATAAGCGGCCGCATATGCAGTTGCATACTCGCCAAATCCACATATATACTGACAACTACGCATATGCGATCGTCTTTCCGAACACTTGTCGTGCTGGTGTGAAACATGATTTAGGATCGTTTTTTGGTGCTATGTAAAATAAAAAAATAAAAAACTTTTCATCAAATTAGAATAGATTCTTTATGGTCTCTTATATAAAGGAGACCGATGGGACAATTCCATAGAGAACCAAAAGCATGAAAGGACTACAAATACATATAATGAAACTCTCAGAAATTATCCTTTGTTATTTTTAGCATATGAGAGGTTGAGACTATTAGTTGTTGGGAGTTTAATCAACTGAGTGTGCAAGGCTTCTGTTGCTTTGTCTTGGCATACTTTTCGTGAGCTCTTCCGGTAAATCGATTAACTGGGAGTTAGTGTTACAATTGGTGGAGAGAAGGTTGCAAAGGGTAGGAGGTTTGTCATCCTAGATGGGGAGTGTACTAGGGATGAGGTATATCTGAAGGTTCTCGACGAAACTCTTACTTGTTAAGTGGATACTAAAGATGATGGGAGGGGTAGGGATTTAGCCGTAGAGTGGTGGAGGCTTAATCAAGGTAGGTGGTTTGACATGGAATTTGATTGACTGGGAGGGTTGGTGCTACAATCGGTGGAAAGAAGGCTGCAAAGGTGGAAGACCAAGCAGTTGTCTTGGGGTGGTCAATTGTTGAGATTGATTCTTTCTTCCATATTGGTATTTGTAGAGGCTTATATATGTTGCGATGTACTGTTTCGTATTTTCTATTTATATATTGTACGTCTCTGTAATTTACCCAAGGGTTTTCTCTCTATATAAGAGACCCGAGGGCTCTATGGAATAACACATCAGAGTATCGATTACTCTAACATGGTATCAGAGCCAAAACCCTAACCCTAGGGTTTTCTCCACCCGCCGCCCCCCCCACCCCGCCGCCGCTGCCGACCCCCCAGCCCGCCGCCGCCAGCCTCCAGCCGGCCCCTCCAGTCCTCCTGCGGGGCTCCTAGCCCTCCCGCCGGCTCCCTCTCGCCGTCCCCGGCCCCCAGCCGCCGCCGGGACCCCAGCCCCGCCGCCCAGTCCCGCCGCCGGGACCCCCCCAGCCGCCGTCTCTCTCTTCGGTAGAGGCTTCCATAGCCTCTACTCGCCACCGGGGCGCCTCTCCTTCGGTCGGTCTCGGATAGATGTTGGGTTCAAGTGCATAACGTCTACATATGCACTTGAATCCTCAAAGGTCTTGGTAGACAACATTTTCTTCGTCTATCACTAGTTCTTCTCCGGCAATATGTCAGAACAAAAGGTCGATATGCCTGCCATAGGTGCCTTTAAAGGTTCGGCACCAAATCGTCAAAATGGACGGGACAAACTACGAACTGTGGGCTATGCAGTTCCTCAGTCTTATGAAGTCATGTGGTAAGAAGCATATTCTTACCCAGGATGAACCGCCGGAGAAGACAGGAATATATGCCTCATGGGAGGCTGATGATGCGTATGCAAAAGTTTGGCTTTCAGGAACGCTCACGACGGAGATAGCGAATGATGTCCTCCATCAGCCCACCGCCAAGGCGATGTGGGATATTTTGGCCACGACGTACTCTCAGGTACGAAACGAGACGAAGATGCTACAGTTGCATCATGATATCTTTACCACGAAGCAAAATGGGAGGCCTCTTCATTCCCTGTACACGTCTCTTCGTGGAATGTTCGAGAAGCTCTATAGCACCATTCCGCTCACAGCCACGCCGGAACAGCAGAAGACGTTCCGCAACGCCACTATGGTTGGCGTATTACTTGCTGCCCTTGACCCTGAGTACGAGGCAGCACGCTCTCAGATCCTTGCAGATGCCACCATTCCACCGATGGAAGAAGTCTACAGGAGGCTCAGTCGTGTACCTGTTCCATCGAATACAGCGACTGCACCTCCCTCGGCAATGGCAGTTTCCAGGGGACGAGGTGGTTCGTCCTCATTTCGTGGCAGAGGAAGTGGTGGACGTGGCCGCGGAAGTCGCATACGCTCTACGTGCTCATTCTGTTGTCGTGATGGTCATTCGGAGGATACATGCTATTCCAAGCATGGCTTCCCTCCTTCTGCACGTGTCGCTGATCATGTTCAGGGCCCACTGGCGTCTACTCAAGATCACAGGTTCGAGGAGCTAGTGGCACGGCTTCGTGATATCATGCCACAGTCATCGTCAGAGGGTGCTGAAGCTTCTGATGTTGCGGCCTCGGCGTCAGCTAGTACATCTGCTTCAGCTAGTGCCTCAGGTAGTCCTTCAGTCTCATTTCATAATCATGATCTCACAGGTTGGATTGTCGATTCGGGAGCTACCCATCATCTCTGCCGTGAGAAAGATATTCTGCAGTCCTACAGAGCTGTTCAGCCTGGTCGCTCTATACTCATTGCTGATGGCACTCATTCCCCTATCATCGGTCAGGGGGAGACGGTTTTGCTACCCTCTATGCACTTACAGAATGTTCTACATGCACCAGAATTCTCTATGAACCTCTTATCCATTAGTCAGATTACACGTGATTTGCACTGTCGTGCTATTTTTGACCCATCGTCTGTTATTTTTCAGGACATACTAACGGGCAGGGTGATTGGTTGTGGCTCTGAGCACAATGGCCTCTATCGTCTCGTCCGAAACTCTTACGCTGGCGTCTCACTGCATTCCCAGGGCTCTGTATCTCCGTATACCTGGCATCTTCGGTTTGGTCACCTGCCGCTACAGAAAATGCGTCACCTCCTGCCTCAGATATCTCCGAGTTCGTCTTTTCGTTGTGAAGCATGTCAGTTAGGGAAGCACCATCGGTCTAGCTTCCCCAGTCGTCAGAGTCGGAGCAGTCGCTCTCCATTTGAGTTATTTCACATAGATATTTGGGGTCCAAGTCGTGTCCCAGATCATCAGGGGCACAGGTTCTATTTAGTTGTGGTTGATGATTTTTCTAGAGTGTCCTGGACTTTCCTTCTTAAAAATAAATCTGAAGCAGGAAGTGTTATTCAAAATCTTATCAATGAAGTTCAAAATGTTTTCTCATCTACTGTTAAGTATGTGCGTACTGACAATGCATTGGAGTTCTGCACTCGTTCACTTGCTCGCTTCCTTTCTTCTAAAGGCATTATCCACCAAACTACATGTGCTTACACATCTCAACAAAATGGGGTTGCAGAACGGAAGCATCGACATTTCCTTGATATTGCTCGCACATTACTTATTCAGAGTTGTACTCCATTATCCTTTTGGGGGGATGCTATACTTACAGCATGCTATCTGGTCAACCGCATGCCTACAACTGTTCTTGGGGAAAAGTCTCCAATCTCTGTTCTCTTTCCCGACAAAGATTTGTTTACACTTACACCTCGGGTCTTTGGCACTGTTGCGTTTGTCCACCGCTTATCTCCAGGGCTTGATAAGCTCTCTCCTAGGGCTATCAAGTGCGTTTTCGTGGGCTACTCCAGGACACAGAAAGGATACCGTTGCTATGACCCTGTTCATGACAAGTACTATGTGAGTGCAGATGTTACATTTTTCGAACCTGTCATGTACTTCTCCCCGGCAGGTGACAGATTGGTCTCCTCCACATCCACAGATTCCAATGTCTATGTGCCTCCACCTCCAAGCCTGGGTCAATCCTCTACTCCACAACCACATCCACCACCACCACCACCACCCCCCCCGCCACCACCTCCAGTTGTACCTTTTACTAAGTTCTATACAAGGCGGCCAGGCCCTGCTCAAGTTACATGTCAACCATCCAACACGCCTCAGGTATGTTCTGATGTTAACACTAATGATGGGTTAGACAATGCACCAGTGCAGGAGCCTTTACTACAGGAGGAGGATCAACCGGTCAACACAGTGATGGATGATTTGGATCGGCCAATTGCTCACAGGAAGCAGCGAAGACAGTGTGCTTCATATCCTCTTGCCTCTCAAGTCTCGTTTCATCGTCTCAATGGGGATTTCCAGAAGTTTGCAGTTGTTGTCTCGTCAGTTGAGATTCTACGGACATATCAGGATGCCATGAAGATTGATTGCTGGCGTCTAGCCATGGAAGAGGAGATGCGTGCCTTGCAATCTAGAGGGACTTGGTCTCTTGTCCCCATTCCTCCAGGTGCCTCCGTGGTGAGTTGCAAGTGGGTGTTCACGGTGAAATATCATGCGGATGGACGTCTCGACAGATACAAGGCCAGACTTGTAGCACGGGGATTTACCCAGACGTATGGGGTAGATTATTTGGATACTTTTTCACCAGTGACGCGACGCTCCACTCTTCGCATCCTCCTATCTGTTGCTGTGGTACGTAACTGGACCATTTTCCAGCTTGATGTCAAGAATGCTTTCTTGTATGGTGACCTACAGGAGGAAGTCTACATGCAGCAGCCACCAGGGTTTGCTGCTGAGGGGGAGACTCAGATGGTGTGCAGACTTCATAAGGCTATCTATGGCCTCAAACAGAGTCCCCGAGCATGGTTCCAGAAGCTTTCCCAGCTAATTGAACGACAGGGGTTCAGGAGATCAAATGCGGACCATTCACTATTCGTCCAGAAGACCCCTAGAGGTACAGTTGTTGTTATGATATATGTTGATGACATCTTGGTTACAGGAGATGATGCTCAGGGGATTGAGATAACCAAGTCCCTGTTGGGAAGCCAGTTCATTATGAAGGATCTGGGCACGATACGATATTTTCTGGGGATAGAGTTTGCAAGAAATGCACAAGGAATGGTGATGACTCAAAAAAAATATGTCACAGACTTGCTAGTTGAAACAGGAATGACTGGATGCAGACCTTCAAGTACACCTATGGACCCAAGCATGAAGCTGTACGATGATGATACTGAGGAGGTGGACAAAAGAAGGTACAGAGAGATGGTGGGTAAGCTCTTATACATTACTATAACTCGACCGGATATTGCCTTTGCAGTAAACTGGGTGAGTCAAATTATGGAGCAGCCGAGGCAAGTTCATATGGATGCCCTGTATATGATATTGAGATATCTGAAATCTTCCCCAGGCACAGGGTTGCTATTCAAGAAAGATACAGATCTGTCTATTTCAGCTTGTGCAGATGCAGATTATGCAGGATGTCCAAGGGATCGTAAATCTACTTCTGGATTTGCTATCTTCATAGGAAGCTCTTTAGTTTCTTGGAAAAGCAAGAAACAGACTGTTGTGGCGAGATCCAGCGCTGAATCCGAGTACAGAGCCATGGCACAAGCAAGCACAGAAATGATGTGGGTTAAAGCAGTCTTAGAAGATTTGAATGTAGATGTCCCCTTGCCTATGAATCTTCAATGTGACAATCAGGCAGCATTGTTTATTGCCAACAATCCAGCCTTTCATGAGAGAACAAAGCACATCGAGGTGGATTGTCATTATACTAGGGACATGATTCAGAAGGGCTTCATTTCCACTTTTCATGTCAGTTCAGAGGACCAAACTGCTGACATATTCACCAAGCCATTGCTCAGAGGACCTTTCCAGAGATGTTCTTCCAAGCTGAGCATGATAGATATCTATGCTCCATCTTGAGGGGGAGTGTAGAGGCTTATATATGTTGCGATGTACTGTTTCGTATTTTCTATTTATATATTGTACGTCTCTGTAATTTACCCAAGGGTTTTCTCTCTATATAAGAGACCCGAGGGCTCTATGGAATAACACATCAGAGTATCGATTACTCTAACAGTATTCAATGTGTTCATGTTATGGTTTCCATTAATGTGAAGAAACTGGATGGCGTAAAGAGAAGATTCTTTTGGAGGTGTACATGGGAAGAGTGGGTGGGAGTTAGCTTAGTGAAGTGGGAGGAGGTTTGTCATCCTAGATGGAGAGTGTACCAGAAAAATCTGAAGGTACTCGATGAAACTCTACTTGTTAAGAGGATACTAAAGATGATGGGAGGGGTAGGGATTTATGCGGTAGAGTGGCGAGGCTTAATCAAGGTAGGTGGTTTGACATGGAATTTGAAGAGGTCCAGTATTAGCTTGGTGAAATGGGAGGGGGTTTGTCTCTCCAAGGGGGAGGGTGATATGGGGCTAAGGAATATGAATATGTCCAATAAAACTCTCTTGTTCAAGTGGATACTATGGAGAAAATTTGAGAATACAATGGAGTGTTTGTATTCATAGGTGTGGGATTTCTTATATAGCGTGAAACCCTAGAGCCCAATAGGTAGAAATTACATAAAAGACCCCGATAGATTACAAATAAAAATTGAGAACATGGAAATAAATTAAAGAGGTAAAACTTCATCGTGGCTATATTAGCCAATAACATCAATATTCCCCCTTAAGTTGGAGCATATCTATCGATCATACCCAACTTGAAAGTCAACAATGATATGCATTTCTTTGAAAGTACCTTCATGGATATATTTATAAGATGCAATTCTGTCGAGATGTACAACGTAGTGATTTTCCTCCTCATACCGCATTCCAAATAAAGTGGCAATCCACTTCAATATTCTTGTTCCACTCATTAACAACATAAAGGTAGGCAGTGTACCCTGCAGACTTGTTGTCATAATAACGTGGAATAGTGGTAGTAAGGACTCCAAGTTCCTGTAGAAAGGAGACGAGCTAGATAACCTCGCATGTTGCTTGAGTCATTGTGGTGTATTATGCATTTGCGCTTAATCTTGAAACAATTGTCTGCTTCTTATTTCGTCATGTAACAAGGTTTCCTCCAATAAAATAGTGTCATCAGTGGTGGTTCGCCTATCCTCTGAAGAACTGGCATAATCCGCATCTACATAGGCCATGATGTTAGTATGACATTTAGCCCCATAAAAGACATTTCCTAGAGGGTCCTTTAAGTATCGAAGGATCAAAAGAATTCTGCCAGTAACTATAGCGAGGCTTCTGCATGTATCGGCTAGCTTTGCTCATAGCATATGATAATGTTTGTCTCAGTGACAATAAGATAAAGGTAGCATGTCTTTGTAATCCGAATTGGTTTTCTTTTACTTTGAAAACTTGCCTCAACCTTCTTTCGAGCACACGTTATCAAATTTTCATAGTGCGACTCATCGGCTTGATACCTTTGTAATTTGAACAATTTTAAATGTCTCCTTTGTTCTTATAAAGAGGCACCACGATGCTTCTCTATTCTTCAGGTATTTTCTTGCTTCACCAAATAACATTGAATAAATTTGTAAGCCAAGTCAAATCACGCTCACCAGAAACTCTCCAAACTTCTATAGGAATGTCATCAGCTCATACATCTTTTCCATGTCTCATAACCTTCAAAGCCTCATCTACTTCCTTTGTATTCGTCTATAGCTTACACGATTCAATTAACTTTCACTACTAGCTAGATTTCCCTAAGTAATCTCTCTATTTCCTTCCCCATTGAAAAACTTATGGAAGTATTGCTTCCATCTTGTCTCTATATCCTTCTGAGTAACAAGCATGTGACCTTCATCATCCTTAATGTATCTCACTTGAGAAAGATCGTTGGTCTTTCTTTCTTTTGCTTTAGCCAGCCTGAATATATCCTTATGGACCTCCTTAGAGTCGAGATTTTTGTACAAAATTTCATAAGCTTTTGACTTAGCTTCGCTTACCGCCTTATTTGCTTCTTTACTCGTTATTTTGTAGTTTGTGACTATTTCATATGTTTTATTCTTAGACATAGCTTTAAAGCAAGCTCTTCTAATTATGAGCTTCTCTTTCACCCCTACACTCCACCACCAAGCCTCTTTTTGGCCTGGAGCTCCTCCATTTGACTCTCCTAGCATCTCTTTGGCTACCCTTCGGATACAAGATGCTACCACATCTCATTTGCAGTTCCATTACAATCCCAAGATAAGTCTTCTAAAACCTTCTCCCTGAAGCTTGATTGGTTCAATTGAAGATTCCACCATCTAGCTCTATTTATCTTGGAAACCCTCCTTTTCTTTACTAGCCCTTTTATGTGCACATCCATTACTAACAAGCGATGTTAGGTGGTCAGACTCTCTCCGGGGATTACTTTGCAGTCTTTGCAAGACAACCGATGTCTTCTTCTCAACGTAAAGTAATCTATTTGTGTTCTAATCGAGCCACTTTTATAAGTAATTAAATGCTCCTCCCTCTTCTTGAAGAGAGTATTTGCAATGAAAAGATCATAGCAACAACAACAACAAAACCATGTTGAAAAATGAAAAGATCATAAGTCATTACAAAATCCAAAATGACTTTTCCCTCTTCATTTCTATCCCCTAAGCCATGTCCTCTATGAACACTAGCATATCATGAAGCATCCTTTCCGACATGTCCATTAAGATCTCCACCTAGGCAAATCATCTCTCTTTGTGGGATTCCTTGCATAATCTTATTCAAATTCTCCAAAAAAGCTTGTTTAATTCTATCATCTAAACCAATTTGCAGTGCATAAACTGAGATGATATTCAGGATTTCTTCTTCGAGCATCACTTTTAGCAATATAATCCAATCCCCAAATCTTTGCACCTCAACCTCACAATCCTTCAAATCCTTATGAGTAACCACTCCAATACCATTCCCGTCCTTATCTTTACCTGAATACTAAAGTTTAAAGCATGTCTTCTCGATCTCCCTTGCTTTCTCTCCAACTCATTTTGTCTCTTGTAGACATAATATCTGAATCTTTCTTCTTTCCATCGTATCAACTTTCTCCATCGATTTTTCAGTCAAAGTTCCGATATTCCAACTACTTATCCGCAACTTCCTTTGCAACATCTTTTGGACTGACTTTTTTACCTGCATACATCCATCATGCGAGAACCCTTGCAAATTGTGGACTGCATCCGGGCAGTGATGCGGCGGAACTAGCTTATTTACTCGTATGCGTTCCTCATGCGAGAACCTTTGCAAATTTTGAACTACATCCAGGCAGTGATGTAGCGTCCCTTGCCAACTTTTCATTGCATTCAGGCGGTGCAAAGCGTCGCAAGTAGGGAACGTCCCAACGAAATCTAGATGTTTGCTTAAATCCATGTTTAAAAGATCCGAACGGATTCAAGACAAATTCCTAAATAGTGTTACAAGTTCCTAGATAGTGTTCTTAAAAGAACACTCTTTAGGAGTTTATCTCGCTTGCACTGGTATCAGCTACCTAACGGCAACCCTCCTCAATTTACCCAGGCTTGGGACCGGCCATGACCGAGTTAAAAAAATTGATAAGGTACAAAAATGGATTTTATATATTTAAAATAATTTAAAAAATCAAAATCGACTAATGCCCAACTAATTCCGATTACTCTCTCGACTTCCGATTAATCCCAAGTGACTCTGCCAACCGAGTACCTACTGTCGACTTCTGCAACTGTTCAGAGGGAAAAGAAAGTTGTATTCCATCTATGATGCAGCGTGAGCCGGAGAAATAGGGCCGCAATTTTATCTTCTTTTTATCTGTTAATTTTATTTACGTTTATTTGAGTTGTCGTAATTAAATAAACAGGATCGTCTGTGATCTCAATTAGTTGGAAATTTGAATTAGTCGGTTAGTCTGTTAGAGTCAATTTAGGATAATTAGTTGAATTTCTATTTTTGTAATCCCATCCCTCCTATATAAAGGGATGATAGACTACTTATGTAGGCAGTTCAGTTAATACACAAAATTGAGATTTATTCTCTATCTCCGTCTCTCTCTTTCTCTCTCCCACGTGGTCTCCACGCCTTCTCTTCTACATCCCCTCGTGTTCCCGACGAGCTTCTCTTCTCAACCCCTCCAATTTATTCTTCCACCAAAAATCCGCGTTCAAATTTTTTTTTATCGCCGCGCAAAACCTTATTTGCATCAATTGGTATCAGAGCATGGCCTACAAATCGTCCTCACGATCTGACGATCCGTCCAGACGTTCGCACCGGCATGTATCGAAGGACTATCGTTCATCAGAACGAAAACGACGAGCCAACGACGCCTACAACAAGGAGATGATGGACAAACTGCGTGAGCTCCAGTCCAAATGTCAAGACTTCCAGTCCAAATGTCGAGATCTAGTGGCTGAATTCGAGGCTATGTGCGCCCCTATCAAAGTCTTCCACTACCAAAGTCGTTGTCCAGAGTTTCGACGAAGAAAACCTCGCAGTGGAGGAAGATTCGATCGCTGTCCAGGCCATTCCAAAAGGAAAAAAACTACGAAATACTTGTTGTCCAGATATTGTCAGATCTGCAATCGTTGGAAAAATCGGTCTCCGGGCCACACACGACCCTTCCACGGGTTCCCGACGACATCCTTGTGCCTCCTACCATTCCCGTTGATAGCCCCGCACCTCCAGCCCCAAACCCACTGCCGCTACCTCCTCCCACAACCACCCCCGCGCTCCTTGCGCCACTGCCAACATCCCTTTTTCCCGACGCCCCCGAAGCCTCTGCCCCTGCAGCCCAGACCCCCGCACCCGCTGCCACCCCCTCGCCCCCAGCCCCGTCAACCTTCCCCACCACTTTCGGGCCCATCGCGATACACCCCCTACCCCGCCATAGCCTACCCAGGCCTCCCCGACTCTCGCGGCATCGCCCCAGTCCTATGCACCCACGCCGGTTCCCCCAAATCCTGTGTCCCCTTCTGCAACTCCTCTCCACCGAAACTTAACCTACCCGCACCACCGCCCCTCTCCAAATATCGATTTCCTCTTCCTCTGCCACCCTCCCTCGACCTCATACCCGTCCCAGATCCGCAATCCCCCAGCGCGCCAACCCTCGCGCCTCCACCATCCCCTCCTCGCCGCCTCTCCCCGCTTAATACCTCCCCCTCCTCGTCGCCTCTCCCCGCATACCTCATTCCTTCCCTCGCCGCCTCGGCCCCCATATCATCTTCTCCGCCTCGCCCCCCTCCCCTGCGGTCATCCGGTCGTCTTCGCCACCACCCCTACTGCCGCCAAGCGCCCCCACCACCCGTTGTCCATCTCGCTACCTTTGCGGGCAGCGTCAGCCGCGTGGAACGCTTGGGCGCGAACTCACGGGCGCCGCCTTCCCTGTCCCTCGTGCCGCTGTTACTTAATTAGGAAGAGAAAAATCCTAACACTAATTAGGGGTACAGTTACAACCAAGTCCCTGGAAATTAGGGAACTGAAAATGGGGAAATTTGCCGCAAGGCCCCTCCTCATAAAAACATTTACTGGAAGGCCATGATTGAAAGGGTACAAAATTTGCATGCCAGCCCCTTAGAGCAGAAATATTTTAAAAGCAAGGCTAAAAAAAGAGAAATCGGGAGACTTCCTTATCCTATTAGGATTAGGACCATGGGTTTCACCTATTTAAAGGCCCCATGGGTTCAGTCATTGGACACATCTCCCCCTCTGCTCTCCTTGTGCTATTGCTTTGCTATGGACTCTCCAAAGGCCGAGTTGATCGTCATGAAGATGCCCCATCAATTCTTCGAGCCCCACGTCAAAGGGGTAAAGCCCGGATGGGAGCCCGCATATGTACCACACCTGCTCTTCCGTCACGAAATCCGCGTCGCCAACAATCGCAGCTCTCACGCATGGATCCCGCCATTTGCGCCACACCAGTTCTACCGGGGGATGATCGAGAACGCGGATTCGAATTTACCAACCTCCAAGCCTGCAGGTCCAGCAATTTGTCGAGAGATGAATTTTTCAAAGCAGGGGAGAGTTGATGCAGCATGAACCCGAGAAATAGGGCCGCAATTTTATCTACTTTTTATCCGTTAATTCTATTTACGTTTATTTGAGTTGTCGTAATTAAATAAACGGGATCGCCTGTGATCTCAATTAGTTGGAAATTTGAATTAGTCGGTTAGTCGGTTAGAGTCAATTTAGGATAATTAGTTGAATTTCTATTTTTGTAAGATCATCCCTTCTATATAAAGGGATGATAACTACTTATGTAGGCAGTTCAGTTAATACACAAAATTGAGATTTATTCTCTATCTCCGTCTCTCTGTTTCTCTCTCTCACGTGGTCTTCACGCCTTCTCTTCTCCATCCCCTCGTGTTCCCGACGAGCTTCTCTTTTCAACCCCTCCAATTTATTCTTCCACCAAAAATCCACGTTCAAATATTTTTTTTATCACCGCGCAAAACCTTATTTGCATCAATCTAACCCTAGAACTCTCGTATATAGGAGAAAAGCTCTAATTGTAAATTACATAAACAGGACAATAGAAATAAATAATATAGTAAAATGGCAAAGATAACATGAATATCTTAACACTCCCCCTCAAGCTGAAGCATATATATCTAGCATGCTCAGCTTGGAACAACAATGATGAGAGGTACCCCTAGCCAGAGCCTTGGTAAACATGTCTGCTGTTTGATCTCCTGACGCTACATAAGATGTAGATATAAGCCCCTTTTGGATCAAATCACGAGTATAGTGACAGTCCACCTCAGTGTGTTTTGTCCTCTCATGGAATGCTGGATTATTAGCTATAAACAAAGCCGCCTGATTATCGCATTTAAGATGCATAGGAAGAGGTACTTCAATTGCTAAATTAGTCAAGACAGATTTGACCTACATCATCTCAGTACTACCTTGGGCCATTGCCCTATACTCTGATTCTGCATTGGATCGAGCAACAACAGTTTGTTTCTTACTCTTCCATGAGACTGAAGTAGTCTTCCTATCATTAGGACATCCAGCATAATCTGCATCAGCAAACCCTGTAACTGAAAGAGAAGTATCTCTTCTGAACAGAATACCTGCGCCTGGAGATGACTTCAAATATCTAAGGATCGTGAACACTACATCCATGTGCGCCTGGCTAGGTTGCTCCATGAACTGACTTACTCTACTCACAGCAAAGGATATATCAGGCATGATAATAGTACATACAATAATTTCCCTACCAGCTCTTTGTACCGTCTCTTGTCCACCTCCTCATATTCGTCATCATGGAGCTTTGCATTAGGATCCGTCGAGGTAGTAGTTGGTCTGCATCCTGTCATGCATGTCTCAGATAGAAGATCAGTAACGTACTTCCTTTGCATCATAGCCATACCCTGTTGATTTCGTGCAAACTCCAGTCCAAGGAAGTAATGAAACATGCCAAGATCCTTGGTAACGAACTGTTGTCCAAGGAAATTCTTAGCTTCTTGAATGCCATGTTCATCGCTGCCAGTGATAACAATGTCATCAACATAAACCAAGATGACTACAATATCTCTCTGGTGTCTCTTTACAAAGAGAGTATGATCTGCAGTAGATCTGACAAACCCCTTCTGTTCAATTAATTCTGAGAGCTTCTGAAATCAAGCCCTTGGACTCTGCTTAAGGCCATATATAGCCTTATGAAGACGGCACACCATACTGGAATCCCCTTCAGCAGCAAACCCAGGTGGTTGCTGCATGTAAACCTCTTCCTGCAAATCACCATACAAGAAAGCATTCTTTACATCCAATTGGGATAGCGACCAATCATGTACCACAGCAACCGCAATAAGAATCCGCATGGTAGAGCGACGCGCGACAGGAGAAAAAGTGTCCTAATAGTCCACCCTATAAGTTTGGGTGAACCCACGAGCAACTAGCCTGGCCTTATATCTGTCTACCGTACCATCAGCCCGATGTTTCACAGTAAATACCCATTTGCTTCTGTTAGAATACTCAGATGATTTATTCTATAGAGCCCTCGGGTCTCTTATATAGGGAGAGAGCCCTTGGGTAAATTACATGAGAGGTACATAAAGAAACTGAAATAACATGAAATAACATAAGAGACGAACAACTGTCTCTACACTCCCCCTCAAGATGGAGCATAGATATCTATCATGCTCAGCTTGGAAGAACATCTCTGGAAGGGTCCTCTGAGCAATGGCTTAGTGAATATGTCCGCTGTCTGATCCTCTGAACTGACATGAGACGTGGAGATGAAGCCTTTCTGAATCATGTCCCTAGTGTAATGACAATCCACCTCTATGTGTTTGGTTCTCTCATGGAAGGCTGGATTATTGGCAATAAACAATGCTGCCTGATTATCACATTGAAGGTTCATAGGCAAGGGAACATCAACGTTCAGATCTTCTAAGACTGCTTTAACCCACATCATTTCTGTGCTTGCCTGTGCCATGGCTCTATACTCGGACTCGGCACTGGATCTCGCCACAACAGTTTGCTTCTTGCTTTTCCAAGAGACTAAAGAGCTTCCTATGAAGATAGCAAATCCAGAAGTAGACTTACGGTCCCTTGGACATCCTGCATAATCTGCATCTGCACAGGCTGAAATAGATAGATCTGTACCTTTCTTGAATAGCAACCCTGTGCCTGGGGAAGACTTCAGATATCTCAATATCATGTGTAAGGCATCCATATGAACTTGCCTCGGCTGCTCCATGAACTGACTCACCCTGTTTACTGCAAGGGCAATATCCGGTCGAGTTATGGTGATGTATAAGAGCTTACCCACTATTTCTCTGTACCTTCTCTTGTCCACCTCCTCAGTATCATCATCGTACAGCTTCATACTCGGGTTCATAGGTGTACTTGAAGGTCTGCATCCAGTCATTCCTGTTTCGACTAGAAAATCTGTGACATATTTTCTTTGAGTCATCACCATTCCTTGTGCATTTCTTGCAAATTCTATCCCCAGAAAATATCGTAATGTGCCTAGATCCTTTGTAATGAACTGGCTGCCCAACATAGACTTGGTGATCTCTACTCCCTGTGCATCATCTCCTGTAACCAATATGTCATTAACATATACCATAACAACAATGGTACCTCTAGGGGTCTTCCGGACAAACAGTGAGTGGTCCGCATTAGATCTTCTGAACCCCTGTCGTTCAATAAGCTGAGAGAGCTTCTGGAACCATGCACGGGGACTCTGTTTAAGGCCATAGATAGCCTTATGAAGTCTGCACACCTTCTGAGTCTCCCCCTCAGCAGCAAACCCGGGTGACTGCTGCATGTAGACTTCCTCCTGTAGATCACCATACAAGAAAGCATTCTTAACATCAAGCTAGAAAATGGTCCAGTCACGTACCACTGCAACTGATAGGAGGATGCGAAGGGTAGAGTGTCTCGCCACCGGTGAGAAGGTATCCAAATAATCAACACCATATGTCTGTGTGAATCCCCGTGCCACGAGCCTGGCCTTGTACCTATCTAGACGACCATCTGCATGATATTTCACCGTAAAAACCCACTTGCAACTTACTACTGAGGCACCTGGAGGAATGGGAACAAGAGACCAAGTTCCCCTAGACTGCAACGCACGCATTTCTTCTTCCATTGCAAGTCGCCAGCAGTCAATCTTCATTGCATTCTGATATGTCCTTGGAATCTCAACTGACGATACAGCAGCTGCAAACTTCTGGAAATCCCCAGTGAGTCTATGGAAGGAGACCTGAGAGGCAAGAGGATACGTAGCACACTGTCTGCGCTGCTTCCTAAGAGCAATGGGCCTGCCTAAATCATCCAAGACCGTGCTGACCGGATGCTCCTCCTCCTGTAGTAAAGGTTCCTGCACAGGTGCAATATCTAAGCCATCGTTAGTGTTAGTTTCAGAACAAACCTGAGGCGTATCGGATGGTTGAGTTGTAGCCTGAGCATCGCCTTTCCGCCTTGTATAGAACTTAGGTAAAGGAACAACAGGAGGGGGTGGTGGTGGTGGTGGTGGTGTTGATGGAGTAGAGGATTGACCCAGGCTTGGCGGTGGTGGTACAAAAACATTGGAATCTGGTGAAGTGGAGGAGGCCAATCTGTCTCCCGCAGGTGAGAAATACATGACAGGTTCGAAAAAGGTAACATCTGCGCTCACATAATATTTGTCATGGACAGGATCATAGCAACGGTATCCTTTCTGTGTCCTGGAGTAACCCACAAAAACGCACTTGATAGCCCTAGGAAAGAGCTTATCAAGTCCTGGAGATAAACGGTGGACAAACGCAACAGTGCCGAAGACACGAGGTGTAAGTGCAAACAAGTCTCTGTCTGGAAAAAGAACAGAGATTGGAGACTTTTCCCCAAGAACAGTTGTAGGCATTCGATTTACTAGATAACATGCTGTAAGGATAGCATCACCCCAAAAAGATAATGGAGCACAACTTTGAATGAGTAATGTGCGTGCAATATCAAGAAAATGTCGATGCTTACGTTCCGCAACTCCATTTTGTCGTGAGGTGTAAGCACATGTGGTTTGATGAACAATGCCTTTTGAAGAAAGATAGGTAGCAAGAGAGCGAGTGCGAACTCTAATGCATTATCAGTTCGCACATACTTAACAGTAGAAGAGAAAACATTCTGGATTTCATTAATAAGATTTTGAATGAGACTTCCTGCTTCGGATTTATTTTTAAGAAGAAACGTCCAGGACACTCTAGAGAAGTCATCAACCACTACTAAATAGAACCTGTGCCCCTGATGATCGGGGACACGACTCGGACCCCAAATGTCTACATGAAGTAATTCGAACGAGGAGTGACTGCTCCGACTCTGACGACCTGGGAAGCTAGATCGATGGTGCTTCCCTAACTGACAAGCTTCACAACGAAAGGAGGAACTCGGAGAGATCTGAGGCAGTAGGTGACGCATCTTCTGCAGAGGCAGATGACCGAACCGAAGATGCCAGGTGTACGGAGATACGGCGGCTTGGGAATGCAGAGAGACACCAGCGTAGGAGTTACGGACTAGACGATAAAGGCCATTGTGCTCAGAACCACAGCCAATCACCCTGCCCGTCAGTATGTCCTGAAAAATAACAGACGATGGATCAAAAATAGCACGACAGTGCAAATCTCGTGTAATCTGACTAATGGATAAGAGATTCATAGAGAATTCTGGCGCATGTAGGACGTTCTGTAAGTGCATAGAGGGTAGCAAAGCCGTCTCCCCCTGACCGATGATAGGAGAATGAGTTCCATCAGCTATGAGTACAGATCGACCAGGCTGTACAGCTCTGTAGGACTGAAGAATCTCTTTCTCACGGCATAGATGATGGGTAGCTCCAGAGTCGACAATCCAACCTGTGAGGTCATGACAATGAGATGAGGCTGAAGGACTACCTGAGGCACTGGCAGAGGCGGATGTACTAGCAGACGCTGATGCTGCAACATCAGAAACTTCAGCATTCTCTGGCGACGATTGTGGCATGATATCACGAAGGCGTGCCACTAACTCTTCGAACCTGTGATCTGTGGCAGGAGCTGAAGGACCCTGAACATGATCCGCGACACGTGCAGAAGGGGGAAAGCCGTGCTTGGAATAGCACGTATCCTCCGAATGACCAGTACGGCGGCAGAAAGAACACGTGGACCGTATGAGACCTCCACGTCCACGTCCACCATTTCCTCTGCCACGAAACGAGGATGAACCACCACGTCCCCTGGAAACTACCATTGCAGACGGAGGTGCATTCGCTGTAGCGGATGGAACAGGTACACGACTGAGTCTCCTGTATACCTCTTCCATCGGCGGGATAGTGGCATCTGCTAGAATCTGAGAGCGTGCTGCCTCGTACTCCGGGTCTAGGGCAGCGAGTAATACGCCAACCATAGTGGCATTGCGGAACGTCTTCTGCTGTTCCGGTGTGGCTGTAAGCGGGATGGTGCTATAGAGCTTCTCGAACATGCCACGAAGCGACGTGTACAGTGAATGGAGAGGCCTACCATTCTGCTTCGTGGTAAATATGTCATGCTGCAACTGGAGCATCTTCGTCTCGTTGCGTACCTGAGAGTACGTCATAGCCAAAATATCCCACATCACCTTAGCGGTGGGCTGGTGAAGGACATCATTCGCTATCTCCGTCATGAGCGTACCTGAGAGCCAGACCTTGGCGTACGCGTCGTCAGCCTCCCATGAGGCATAAATCCCTATCTTCTCCGGCGGTTCATCCTCGGTAAGAATATGCTTCTTACCACACGACTTCATAAGACTGAGAAACTGCATCGCCCATAGCTCGTAGTTAGTCCCGTCCATTTTGACGATTGGTGCCGAGCCTTTAAAGGCACCTATGGCGGGCATCTCAAGCTTCTGTTCTGACATAATTCCGGAGAAGAACAAGTACTGATAGACCAAGAAAGTATTGTCTACCGAGACCTTGTAGGATTCAAGTGCATAGGTAGACGATTATGCACTTGAATCGACCATCACGACGAGACCTAGCGAGGATGCGGTTCCCCGGCCACGAGTAGAGGCTCTGGGAGCCCCTACAACTGGATTACGGCGGCTGAAGGACTGTTGACAGCGAGCAGGAGGCTGGGGGCTGGAGGCCGGGGGGGTTGGGCGGCGGTGTAGGGGCTGGGCGGCGCTGATCGGAGGGCCGCAAGGTGCTGGGGGGGGGCCGCTGGGGGCTGGGGAGCCCGCTGGGGGGCTGGGGAGGCCGCTGCGGAGGGCGCTGGGGGGCTGCGGAGCCCGCTGGGGGGCTGGGCGAGGAGGCGGCGAGCCCGGGGAGGGAGGGTTCGAAACCCTAGGCGGCGGGAGAGGGGGGGCGGCGGTGGAGAACCCTAGGGTTAGGGTTATGGCTCTGATACCATGTTTCACAGTAAATACCCATTTGCTTCTGTTAGAATACTCAGATGATTTATTCTATAGAGCCCTCGGGTCTCTTATATAGGGAGAGAGCCCTTGGGTAAATTACATGAGAGGTACATAAAGAAACTGAAATAACATGAAATAACATAAGAGACGAACAACTGTCTCTACAGCTTCCAACAACAGATACACCTGGCGAAGCTGGGACCACACTCCATGTACCTCGTGACTGTAAAGATGTCATCTCCTCTTCCATAGTCAGACGCTACGGACTGCTCTGCAGTGCCTCTTGATATGAGTGTGGTATCTCTATAGTAGATAACCCCACGACAAAGTGCCGAAAATCCTTGGATAGGCGCTCCAAGGATATATGAGAACCCAAAGGGTGCATAGTACATGCTCGTTACTGTCGCTGAAGTGCTATAGGCATATCCAGATCACCACTAGTAGTAGAGACAGTAGATGCACCCTGTAACTCAGTCTGTACATGCAAATCACCAATGTTAGTAGAATAAGTCAATTGCTCAAGGCATACCGTGGGTGTGCTGGATGATGGAGGAGGCGCATGAGCACGGGGCCTTCGCTGGTAGACCTACGAAAAGAAACTAGGAGGCGGTGGTGGAGGTGGTGGTGGTGGTGGTGGAGGAGGAGGCATATAGATCTCTTCTCCATTCAAAGAAGGTGACATCAGCACTAATATAGTACCGTCGTCGAACAGGGTCAAAACAACGATTTCCCTTTTGGGTTTTGGAATACCCAACAAACACACATTTGACAGCCCTGGGAGAGAGCTTGTCAAGACTAGGAGAGAGTTTATGAACAAACGCAACTGAACCAAAGACACGAGGCATAAGCGAGAAAAGATCCGTCTCGGGAAACGCACTCAAGAATGGGATCTTTTCCCCTAACACCGAAGAAGGCATACGATTAACCAGATAACAAGCAGTTAGAACCACATTTTCCCGGTAGGAATGAGGAGCACGACTCTGAATCAAGAGAGTTCTGGTAACATCCAAAAGGTGTCAGTGTTTCCTTTCAGCCCCCCATTCTGTTGGGAGGTATACGCACAAGATGTCTGATGCACAATACCGTGCGACTTAAAAAATTGAGAGAGCTGAGTACTGCAAAATTCTAGAGCATTATCAGAACAAATGTACTTGATTTTTGCATAAAAATGTTCTTTATTTCAATAATAAAAGATTGAATAACAGGACTAGCATCAGACTTGTTTTTAAGAAGGAAAACCCAAGACAACCTAGAAAACTCATCAACTGCAACAAGATAAAATCTGTGTCCCTGATGATCTGGGACACGACTAGGACCCCAAATATCGAAATGGAGCAACTCAAACAAACTTGACTACTAGGACCCTGACGACTCTGGAAAGAAGACCGGTGATGCTTCCCAAGCTGACAAGCCTCGCACTGAAAGGTGGAGCGAGGAGAAATCTGTGGAAGAACATGGACCAGCTTTTGCAGAGGAAGATGACCAAGTCGCAGATGCCACATATACGGAGAAATAGATCCAGTGTATATAGAATAAGAGGCGCCAACATACGGAGATTGCACAAGTCTGTAAAGGCCCCCTTGTTCACGGCCAGTTCCAATCACTCTGCCCGTAAGTATATCCTGAAACACAAGAACAGATGGATCAAATGTAAATCTTTTGTGATTTGACTAATTGATAAGAAAATCATAGAGAATTTTGGAGCATAGAGAACATTAGTAAGCCTCAATGTAGAAGTCAACTGCACCTCCCCCTGACCAGTGTTGGGGGAATGTGTTCCATCTGTTATCACTATTGATCATCCATGCTGAACAGGACGAAAAACACTAAACTGACCTCTGTCACCACAAAGATGACAGGATGCATCGGAATCCATGATCCATTCTGATAGGTCTACCCTATACAACTAGTAAAAGCATAGTCTATACCTGAGGTAAACGCAGATGTTGAGGCAGCAACCTCAGAGGATCATGAAGGAGAACTAGTAGATACAGACGTGTCAGGCATGATCTCTGTCAGTCTTGCTACGAGCTCGTCAAATCTCTGATCAGATGCAGGTGATGTTTGTTGTGGTTGTTTTATAACTCTAGCTGACGCATGGAACCCATGCTTACAATAGCAGGTTTCCTCAGAATGGCATGTCCTGTAGCAGTAGGTGCACGGCTAACGAGGTCGAACTCCCCCTCCTCTGTCGTGGTTGGAACTCCCCCTGCCACGATATGGAACGTGGCTGTTTCTGCCACATGATGTCGCCATAGCTGAAGAAGTCTGGGATTGAAGAGGACTACCAGAAGATATAGATAGTCTACTCAGTCTATGATACGCCTCCTCCATTGGAGGTATAGTAGCATCAATGAGGATCTGGGCGCGAGCTGCATCATATTCTGGATCCAGGGCTGCTAGAAACACTTCAGTCATCACAGAGTCTCAGTATGCCTTGAGTTGTTATGGTGTAGCAATCAAGGGTATATAACCATGTAACTTCTCAAACATACCCCTCAAAGAAGTATAGAGGGTGTGAAGAGGGTGACCATTCTATTTCGATGTAAAGATATCATGCTGGAGCTGTAGTATCTTCGACTCATTCTTTGCCGGAGAGTATGTTGCGGCAATAATGTCCAACATATCCTTTGCAGTAGGCTGGCTCAAAATATCATTTGCTATCTCTGTGGATATTGTCCCAAATAGACATACGTGAGCATACGCATCATCCGCCTCCTACGAGGCATTCGTCCCAGTCTTGTCACGTGGTTCCTCTATCGTGAGGATGTGCTTCTTGCCACTACACTGCATAAACTCGTGAACTGCATGGCCCACAGTTCATAGTTGGTTCCATCCATTTTGACAATGGGTGTCGGACCTTTGAAGGTACCCAAGGATGGAACGTTCACTTTGTTATCAGACATGATGACAACTATCTTCAAGACTGGGCTAGAAACAAGAGATACCAGCGTCTACACTGGCATATAGGAAGATGGTTGTGGGTGTAGACTCATACCATAATCTCTTCCATTCTTTTAAGAGGGTTCTTTGGGTAACTAGGATGTTTTCAGGGTTTTGTGTCACGCCCTAGGTACGCACATACCAGCAGGAAGGCTACGCGTAGACGACGGCGGGACTTGAGGCTAGAGGTGTCGCCGCTGGGTTGTAGGCGCTTGCGGCGAGATGGGCAACCCACGAGACAGCCACGCGTGAAGCCCGCAAGGGGGTAGGCAGCGGCGAGCCCGCGAGGTGCTAGGCGACGACAGGCCCTCAAGAGCTCGACAGCAACAAGCCCGCGGGGGCTAGACGGTGGAGAGCCCGTAGAGGTGAGGCGGCGTGAAACCCATGAAGGGCTAGGGTTTTGGTGGGGGTAGGGTTCTAGGGCACAGGCTCCGATCTAGGACCGTCGCTCTGATACCATGTTGAGAGGGAAAAGAAAGTTGCATTCCATCTAACCTTAGAGCTCTCTTATATAGGAGAAAAGCTCTAAGGGTAAATTACATAAACAGGACAATAGAAATAAATAATATAGGAAAAATGACAAAGATAACATGAATATCTTAACAGCAACCATGCTGTTGAGAACTGAAAATAGCACCTGATTGATATGGTACATGTGGATGTGAGAATATCATCGCCTCAATAGGTTTTAGGGACTCTTGTTAAGTAAGGAAGGTCTTGGAAATATCCAGAAGATAACGAGGTTTCCTTTCTGTCATCTTATCTGTTTGCGAGGTGTATGGTCAGGAAATCGAGTGAAGGGTACCCTAAGTGGGAAAGAAAATGATCAAATCCTGTTGAGCAAACTCAAGAGCATTGCCAAAACTAAAAATGTTAACACAAGCATAGAAGGATGTTTTATGAACTAAAAGGACTTCGAGAATTTTGTTAATTTTGACCATTCATATATTAAGTACACCTAAGAAGATTTTCTATGGTCACCTACAAAGGAAGCAAAATACTTATGACCTCCCACAGTAGGAATCGAATAGGGTCCACGAATGTCACAATGGACTGAAGAGAAAGGCGAGAAACTGAGACTCGGCCTTCCGAGGAAAAGAGGCTTGATGGTGTTTGCCAAGATCGGCTTCGCACTCAAAAGTCTTCAGCGAGGATGGTTCAGGAAACTTTTGAGATAGAACTCTACTAGAGGGATGACCAAGATGTAAATATCAAAAGAACGGGTCAACGGAGACCAAGCTCTAGCATTCAACGGATTTAAGCAAGCAACAAGCTAGGGTAGAGTCCTGTGGTGCGAGGAGAGCACTACACAAGACCTAGGAGTCGTGGGTGGCCTTGAGCAGCAAGTTGGGGAGCTGCGTTGGGTCTAGCGCGTGGCTAGAAGGGGTCGCACAAGGCTCGGTGGTCAACGTGAGGAGCTACGAATTGCCCTCGCGGTAGTGGAGGGACCCAAGCCAGGGTCGGGCGGCAGTGAGGACCTGCGCATGGGGGAGGGGGCAATGACAATAGGGGCTCTTCGATGATTTGAGGTTTCGACGGTGGTGGAAGGGTCCTCGGTGGCGGTGGAGACCTACGTAGGGGTTCGACAACGGTGGACGGTAATGGAGGGGCTAGTGGTGGCGGTTGTAAGATGGGTATGAGCTCAGTCTAAGATCGTTGCTCCGATACCATGTCAAGAAAATTTGAGAAAATAATGGAATAATTTTATTCGTGGGTGTAGGTTTCTTATATAGCGTGAAATCTAGAGCCTAATATGTGTAATTAAAAGATCCCAAAGGATTAGAAATACAAAACAAGGAAATAAACGAAAGTGTAAAAACTTCATCATGGCTGTATTAGCCAACAAATGAACAAATTAAAATCGTGGAAAGGCTTCATGTGTATGACGTTAGATGATTGGAGTGGTTTAATGGTCCTATCAAGGTCCTTTCTCAGGTTTTTCGCTTTTACAGTGGAGAGGGAGGTATGCGTTGCTTGATGTTGGGTTGGTGCTTAGCTACCACACTTTGCTGCCCCCGTCTAGCCAAAAGGATGCAAGCATACTCATATTTGATCTTGCTCTTGGATTTGGTGTTGCAAGGATGCAGTGTTTGTTTTGAGAGTGGCCTATAATTTGTTGGTACAACACTTGGCTCATTGGACTGTGCCATCGACTGTGGGCCAATATGTAGATCTAGATCCCCTTGGAGGTTAGACTTAATGCTTGGCTAATATGAAGAAAGGGGCTAGTCATAAAGGTATTCAGGATTAGATGGGGTGCGGACTAAGACAAATTGTAACTTGTGTGTGGGGCTGGTAATTAGGACATTGTTAGAGTATTTGGAGCATGCGTCACTTATGTAATAGGTGGGTAAATGGATCCCTCCAGGATCCATTTACCCCACCACTGAGTTTAGTCCCACATCTACCAGTGGTGGGACTTGGAGGCTCTGAGGAGGCTATATAAGGAGCTCTAGACCTCATGTAACCATTGAGAAAGTGCAATGCATAACATGCCCCTTTGAGGGCTTCTCCTGTGGTTTCATCCCGCTCCTCACGGAGTAGGGTTCCATGTAAAATCCCGTTGTTCTTTGATGTTCATTCTTTTTTCATGTTTTCGCTTCTGCTTCCTATTTTTTAACATGGTATCAGAGCGGGCTCGATCCTCAAGGATTTCATGATTCGATATTTTTATTCGAGTTTCGATGTTCGTAAAGATTATTTATATTCTTGTATTGATCAAAGATCAGTTCATGTTCGAGAGAATCTAGATCCAGGATTGTTAATGATCCAGGGTTTCTGAACCCTAGATCGGTCGTTCTCCATGTAGCAGCGGCACTGGCGTGCAAATCAGCAGATTTTATTCTAAGGTTTCAGGATGAAACCCTAATGCTTGATTCCGCCTCCTGTGGGGGACTCCCTTCGATTCCACTGCTGCGCGAGAAGCCCTCATACATCCAACTCGTGCGCAGGTGGCATGACCCTGCACATCAAGCCCAGGCGGGGCTCCCGCACGATCGCCATGCCCCAGCCAGGCGACACCCTTGTGCTGGTATCAACACGCACGATCGCCAGGCGGCCCCAGCCAGCCAGGCGGCACCCTTGCGCTCCTTCCTCTCGACGTGACTCAAGGCGGCGCAGCGGATCATCCACTTCAATCCGTACATCATACGGATCATCCACTTCAATCGAGCTCCTCTGCGTGCAGCAGCGGTGCGGGCGCACCCTCCGCGCGATGCCCTTCAGCCCTCCAACAGACCTCCAGGCACACACGGCTCCCTCCTCTTCCTATCAGACTTCCAACGCCGCCGCCAACATCCAGAGCACCTCCGAGGCGATGGCAGAACCTCCAAGCACCGTGTAACCTCTTCCCTATCGTGCCCTAGCGGAGGCGACATATGAAGAAACCCCAAAGGGCGGCATCGGGGTTGTGTTTCCAGGAGGGTTTCCCGTATGGGGGAACCCTAGGCTACGGGCCTATTTAAAAAAAATGCCGTAAGGGCCCAATGTATGGCAGGTTTTGTGTTTTGAGAGAGAGACAGAGAGAGATTGGGCCTCTGTTTGGGCCAATGATCAGATTAAAAAGAGAGAGAAAGAGAGAGAGAGAGAGGAGAAAAAAGAAAAGGAAGAGGGGTCACAGTTTTGAGCCCAAGTGGGTTTTTATTTTAGAAAAAAATTGTGTTAAAAAAATCATCAAAAAGGGCGCATACAAAAAAACCGTATGCTATTGCAAAAAAAAGGTGCGTACAATAAAAAGCCGTACGCAAAAGTTTAAAAAAAATGTGTTTGGACGGCTTATTAAAAAAATCGAAGAAAAGCCATAAGATAAATTTTTTGAATATTCATGTTCTCCCATATTCATGTATTATCTTATCTTCTCCCAACATGGTCAATAATGTCATTCCGACCAGTATAGGAGAAAGGGGGAGTATATGTAGAGTCACAGGTCTTGTTCTAAGTTTCAGTTGTCAGATTTTCCAGACCTGTCAGATGTTCAGACTCTACAATTTCAGATTCAGACTCGACGACGATGCATGCCAATCATTTGTCATTCTTGTTAGTCGGCCAGAGTTTTCATGTGAGCCATAGGGACTCCAGAGCAGAGGACCATTCCCTATGCCATTGAGGGCAAGGGTTTTCATGTGGTATCATAGGGACTCCAGAGTAGAGTACCATTCTTTGAGCCAGATAGATCCAGTTTCACACTCCAGCCCGTTCGTCCTCCTCACATGCACGCCATGAGAAGCAACGTCCTCGACTGCAGCAGTTGTGCGCATTGGGTTGATATTGTCTGTAGTGTCATGTATTGTGAGTTGAGTTTCTTTTTGTTTGTCCAAGCTGAGCATTGCATGCTCTAGCTTGAGGGGGAGTGTTAGAGTATTTGTAGCATGCATCACTTATGTAATAGGTGGGTAAATGGATCCTTCCAGGATCCTTTTACCCCACCATTGAGTTTAGTCCCACATCTACCAATGGGGGACTTGGAGGCTCTGAGGAGTCTATATAAGGAGCCCCAGACCTCCTGTAACCATTGAGAAAGTTCAATGCATAACATGCCCCTTTGAGGGCTTCTCCCGTGGTTTCATCCCGCTCCTCTCGGAGTAGGGTTCCACGTAAAATCCCGTTGTTCTTTGATGTTTATTCTTTTTCCATGTTTTCGCTTCTGCTTCCTATTTTCTAACAGACATGGAGCATAGGTTCTTTTTATGTATGATGGCTTTCTCGGTTTGGAATGAGATGGCAATTTATTGGGCAGTCACTACCGGCTTTGATGTTTTTGGAGAAACTACGGGGAGGAAGATCTAATAATGGGTTCACTGTTACATGAGAACCAGGATAGATCTAAGCATCCAGAGAAATCGTGGTCTTCAGGTGGGAGAGATACTATGTTGAAAATGCTGTTCACGGTGCTTAAACTTTGCCTTGAGAGCGGATATTATTGAATTGCAGTTCTACTCTTTTGTTTTTCACCTTGGATAGTCATCCTTTGGTTTTCAAAAAAAGTTCTTGGTCACAGTTGGCATTCTACTCTTGCTTTCCCGAGAGAAAAAGGTTGTAAAATACCGTTTATGAAAAATATAAAAATAAAATTATCGAGAAATCAAAGACCAAAAGGACCAAAATATAACGTGGTTTGTGATGCCCAAGAACTGTCCTATACACGAGATGCAGCTTAATAGATGGATACTTCTTTTATTTATTTTATTAATGAAAAGTACATGTGCCATATATAGAACCAACTCACTTACAATTGGTAACTGAACACATGATTACATGCCATGGCAATAAATAAATTTTGACGAGATGCAATTTCCCATTATCTTCATCAATCGACAACCATCGTCTGACAAGCTGCTATTTTCTTTGCCTTTTTTATGCAAGGGGTAAAAATGCTTATAATATGGGACACGAGTATCTCCCGTAGTATGTCCTGCTTAACCTTCTTTTATTTTTAAAGGTTTCCGAGGCTGGGGAAAACTTCAGTGTCGGACAAAGGCAACTTCTCAGCCTTGCACGAGCTTTATTGCGAAGATCAAAGATTCTTGTTCTTGATGAAGCTACTGCTGCTGTTGATGTTGGGACGGACGCTCTTATTCAGAAAACCATCAGAGAGGAGTTCAAGTTCTGCGCAATGCTCATCATAGCCCATCGCCTGAATACCATTATTGACTGTGACCGGGTTCTTATACTGAGTGCTGGAAAGGTATGGCTCCTTTCGGTAATGAGAAATGTCTTACTAATTATCCCGGGGTTTGTTGTATACATGATTCTTGATATATTTCTTTGTTCTGTAGGTTTTAGAATTGGATAGTCCAGAGAATCTTTTATCAAATGAAGAAAGTGCTTTCTCCAAGATGGTTCAGAGTACAGGCAGTGCAAATGCAGAATATTTGAGAGTATGTAATGTTTATATAACGTTATGTTAGTTAAATCCTGTCCAACAGTCTCTACTGTTGGTTTTGATTACGGAATAAGAAAGAACTACCAATTAAGCCCTTAATTTAGGTAATAATATGTCGATTTCCAATTGAAAAGGTAGAAAAAAATGATGACAGTTCAGCATTTTCCTGCTTTGAATGGGGTGAGCTATGTGACTGTATCCGAACTGATCTAATTCAGATCTTGCATTGTTGAATTAAATAATGCCATACCATTTTTAATATTTTCTTTCCAATATTCTTTGGTCTTCTCCACTCCATTTTGCAAGGATTTTATTCCATCTCACACCTTCAGGCCAGGGTATAAGATGGCATTGTTTGCACCTCTTTAAATCACACTAAATGAATTTCCATCATTTTATCTTCCATCGATGCCACACCAATTTTTTTTGTTCGGGACTCTCATTTTTGTGAGTTCGAGTCATTTTTGTGGCCGCGAATCGAGGAGAGCATATTCATCTTAGTTGCAACCATTCACTAAACACCTTATATGTTATAGTTATACGAACATTTCCTGCTGTAAAGTTCTCATCTTAGCTCTATGTTAGTTACCTGTTATATTTTCTTATCATAAAGAATACATAAATCTCGTCTTCGTTTCAACCACCCTATATTAATTGTATAGTAACATCTCTATCAATTTTTCTGTCATGTAGTGTCCTTCACGAATGCAACATCTTCCAGACTTTACCTCTGTTACCCTCCGTGCATATCCTTTACTTTGTCTTCATTCTACTTTAGTTGGAATCCTCACGCTCCTGATGCTCCAAGTCATTCCATGTATATGTTGCATCAGCTCATCCATAACCATGGGAAAATACGCAAGAATTTAAGGTCGTTCCTTAGTGAAGACTAATATCAAAGTAGCATCTTAACCTAGTTGGAGTCTCTATATCAGCGATTGTGTTATACATATTTCCTATCATGTGAACATACAAAATATACATGCTTTTTTATTTATTTTTCATTATGGCACCTCTTATTTATGTATTATAAGTTCGCTCCAAATAAATAATGATCAAATAATAGTTTTTCCTAATTCTAGAAACCTTCGTCAAAGCTACAGAAGGTGCATAGGCTTAGCTGTAGACCTACTGATGATGAAATAAAATTGCTCTTTTGTTTCTGTACAATTATACTTCGACAACTTCATTATATGGCAGCCATTTTACAACCTTGTAGTTTTTAAGATTACATGTCTCCCTTATTCTTTGTTATTATGGATATCTCAATTTTATTTCGCGGTCGTTTGGCATTATGTTGCTTTATGAAGGACGTTTGTTAGAGAATGCTTCCGTAGATGGGTAATTGGATCCCTTCGGGGTTCAATTACCACATCCACAAATTTAGTCCCACATTTTTGAGTGGGACTTGATTTTACTAGTAGAGCTGCATAAGAAGCCCCTCACCATCTGTAACCTTTGAGAGAAAGCAATAACTAAATATCAAGTCATTGAGTGGCCTTCTCCCGTGGTTTCATCCTTCTCCTTATGGAGTAGGGTTCCATGTAAAATCCCGGTGTTCTTCATGTTATTTATATGTTTTTCTCTAATTAGGCTTCTGCATTTTCATTTTCTACATGGTATCAGAGTGGGTTTGATTCTAGTGTTTGTTGTTAAAGTTAGATTTTGATTATGTTTTTTTATTCATTGATCTTCAAGATATGTACAAGTTCGAAAAGAAAGGAGTCGTTCCATGTATTTTGTTGTATTATTCATGAATCTTGAGTCGATGCTCCAAATCTCTCTGCATCTGATGGTTCGATTTTGTTTATGTTGTTGGGTTTCTTCTTGAAACCCTAATTTTACGCATCCAGGGCACGACCTCAGCAAGTTTGAGAAATTTATTAGGGTTCTTGATGGAACCCTAATCATATTTAGCTAGTATCAAGGCACAGACAACCGATCCCTCGTGGGTCGCACCTTCATGCATAAACCCATATAGCCTCGATCCTCGCGGTCGATCCCTCGAGGTAGCGTGCAACCACGGTAGCACAGACCCCCAGATCGGGTCTCCTCTTGCGTACGTGACATCTCCAAGGAACCCACCACTTGGCGAGAACAAAGATAAAGGAGGTTCTCTCGATCTCCACGTGGTGCCACTTACGCCTCCAGGATGCTCCTCTGTATTATCAAGCGCAACTCCAAATGCGATCAGTCCATATGCCACTCCATCTTCAAGCGTTACAGGCAGCATCTTATCCCCTACAGAAGACGCCAATAGCAGAAGCTCCCACCTTGGCACCCTCGCTCTTCTCCAGATGGCAAGCAACCTCCAAGCCCCAAGGAGGAGCCAATCCTTTTAGGCGATTCTCCAAGCGATCTCCCTTCTCCTATCGGTGAAGGCGGCATTGATCGTGCAAGAGAAAGAGCTCGGGTGATGGAAGTTGGGTTCCGACGAGGGGGTGTCTTTTCTTGGATTCTTTCCCCTTCCAGTTCTCCTATGATTAGAGCCCTGGTTTAGTAGACATGTGCTAGAAAAGCCTTGGTCCTGACTGAACAGAGGAAATGAGGGATACCACTATTTCTACCTTACTTGATTACTAGTTCCAACACCGACTCACTTCTAGATTCAACGATTAATGGCAACTATTAAAAATGACACAATAGGTACCGCCACAAGTACTTCCCTCATCTTAGAGCTACATATTCACGTAGCATCGATAAAGAATGCAAGGAAGTCTTATGCCGCTTAGAAGCCTAGGCATATCCACTCTAAACCTAAATACACTCTAACCCTAAACAGTTGCAGAGGATTTTCTTTTAACAAAAATTTTGTAATGGCCGAAAAGGGCCCCATTCAGATGATAAATAAAAAGAGAGAGAGGAGGGCCTAGTTGGGCTACAATGGAGAAAAAGGAAAAAAAAGGGGGGGTTGACCTATTTGGGCCCAAGTGGGCCATAGTTATTCAGAAAAAAAAGGTCCCTGGATGAAAAAAAAGACATGGAGGGGGCCGAGATTATGGGCCCAAGTGGGCTATTTCAAAAAAAGGGTCCCTGTAAAAAAAGGGGATTACCAATTGCGAGAAAAAAAGGAGATTTCTTTGAGAAAAGGGCTATTGTACAAAAAAAAGTTGTACGAAAAAATGACTTGAGAAAAACAGAAGAAGCTGAAAAAGAGATAATATTAACTTATTGGTTTCAGTTCCCCCACTTTGTTTCTTCTCCCAACTTGGTCGAGGTCATCTATCTTCGACCAATATAGGAGAAAGGGGAAGTATTATGTAGAGTTCTCCAGTTTAGATTTCAGGCTCTACTTATTTGAGGCGCATATATGCGATCAATGATTTGAAAGGTTCTCATACTCTTGATTTGGGCTCAGGACTTTTATGTGGACCATATATGATGGAGTTCTATGTTAGAGACTCGATAAGGAGACTTCCATAGGGACTCCATAGTAGAGATCTCATTCTTTGAGCCAGTGTAGGAGTGACCCGGTTCTCTGACACAGAGACTCAATTCAGAGTCCATTCTCTTGTGATCGTGGACTTCAGTATGAGATCCTTCTGAGGTCTCTTTGAGAGCACATCCACTCAGAAGTCCCTATGAGGGAAACTCATCTTCAGAGGTTTGTGTATGAGTAATCCATGATGTTCTTTTTTGCACATTCAGAGAGATATCTTCAGTGAAGGAGACATGTTACGTGTCAGAGTTCTCCGACGAGGAGACTCATTCCAATTTCAGTTATTCTGCGCAGTACAGAGCACAAGTTCTCCAATGAGGAGACCCGGTCCAATTACGGTGACTCTGATACACACAATATAGAGCATACATTCTCTGATGAGAAGACACACTCCAGCCCTTTAGTTCCTCCTCACCAACACACATGAGAAGCAATATCCTCAACAAGCAACCAGTAGAGAATGCATTGAGTTGATATTGTCCGTAGTATCTTGTATTGTGTGAGTGACTGATTTCTTTCTATTTGTCCAAGTTGAGCATTGCATGCTCCAGCTTGAGGGGAATTGTTTATCTGTCCATAAATAGGTAATTAGATCCCTACAAGGTCCAATTACCACATCCATTGGTTTAATCCCACGTCATCTATGAGAATATAAGTGGAACTTGGTTTTACTGGTGGGGATATATAAGAAGCTCCACACCACCTGTAATCTTTGAGAGAAAGCAATAACATAATATCTGGCCGTTGAGAGGCCTTCTCCTCGTGGTTTCATCCCATTCCTTATGGACTAGGGACCCATGTAAAATTCCGATGTTTTTCGTGTTATCTATCCGTTTATCTCTGATTAAGCTTACGCATTCTCGTTGTCTACAATGTTGAATGGCTTTCTTTGTCGATTGACACTTCTCTCCCAATATCTTCAAATATCCAATGGAATATCATTTGACTCTGTTGGTTTCGCAAGTTTCATCAATTTAAAGATGTTCTTAACTAACTCTTATTTTATTTATTTGCCAATTATAATAACGATATAAGGAGGCTCTCTAGTTTGTGAACTCTCTTAGAGTGATCTCGACAATTCCATTCCCATTAAAAAGTCAAAAATTATTTCACCTCATTATTATATCTTCACTATTCAATCGTTATCACTAAAAGGAGTTTAGTGCCTTTTCATTTTTTTTCCTATATGCACCTTGTTGGAGTATTTTGAGTATGTGTCACTTGTGTGGCTTTTACCACACCATCCAGTGTTTAATCTCACATCTATCAGTGGTGGGACTTGGAGGGTTTGTGGAGGCTATATAAGAAGCCCCAGACCTCCTGTATCAGATGAGAAAGTTCAATGAACACATCGGCCCTTTGAGGCATTCTCCCATGGTTTCATCCCGCTCCTTAGGGAGTAGGGTTGCACGTAAAATATTGGTTTTCCATGATGTTTATTCTGTATCTCTGATTACGCTTTCGTGTTTCGTAGTTTCTAACATGGTATCAGAGCGGGTTCGATTCTCGAGAATTTATATTATGCTTGTTCTTGATTTATTCAAGATTCAATTATCAGATTCAGATTCAGTTCTTAGGTCATTCTTGGTTGATTATTGTTCAAGATCGTTCAAGTTCGAGTTCAGTCTTTTGGGTTTCTTGAAACACTAATTTTCCAGCTGCCAACAATCCTAAAGATCGTCAATTCTAGGGTTTTTCTGAAACCCTAATTCTGCCTGCTTCAAATATCGTCATGAAATTCTGAAGTTCATGTTTTGAGTTTCTGTTCGATAGCAAGTTCCTATCGATTCCAGGAGATTCCATTGTTTCCAGCAGATCTTCCTATCCAATGAACTGCAGCCTCCAGGCGAGGTTGTTCCCCACGCGAGCAGCCCTACAGGCGATCCGATTTTACGAAAAAAAGGTTCCAGGCAATGACTCTGTGTCACCATCTCAAGCCTCCAGGAAGATCCTTCGTGCGAGCCACCTGCACCAGGCAAAGTCCATACTGGTGATGCCCTTCTATCAGGGGTGGTGGGGGTGCAAGCACAAATACGGTGAGGTGACACATACTCAACATACTTCAACAAACCTAACTTGAGAAGATTCTTTGCCCTCTCTTTCCTGGCATTAACAAATTTGAAATTCTCTCTTTTACCATTCTTAGTCAAACTTCACATACGGATGCTCCAGAGGTCTTACTGTCACCTTGTTAAAAAATTTTCTTCTAATACATTTTCTGAAATCCGTCCCATCTATCATAAGTGTATCTCGCATTTCTTCAATCCAATCTAGTTTCCTTCAACCCGTAGATTCACTTAAAACCACTTCAGCAATTGTCTACCACGTTGTCATTGATTCTTACATCTCACTAATGTTTCCAACCAGATAATCTTCCTTTTATCTTCTTTCTATTTTTCAAAATTCCTTTTTCAGTTGTTGGCTTTCTGTACTGTTAGTCTGTTAAAAATATCGGAAAGATTGCAAAGGATATTAGGAAAAAGATTATTGGGTCCAAGGTGGAGTTAAGGGGGCGCTCAAAGCTCGCACTGAGCCAAGAGTTGGCCTATCAACCTGATAAGATGAGTGCGATATCAAATGGATCTAATTCCATTGCTGGTTTGATCTTTGCGATGGAACACTCTGGATCTCTTTTAATAATGACTTTGTTAATTTGGATTTTTTTGCTGAATTCCTCATCTTATATACTGAATGGTTTTTTAATTGAAAATTAGGGTTTGGTGCTTCGTCGGGAGGACAAGTCTACTAGTGATCATGGCAATGAGATTGATCAACAGAGGAGATGGTTAGCTTCTTCTCGATGGGCTGCTGCTGCTCAATTTGCTCTTGCTACAAGCCTTTCTTCGTCGCAAACCGATCTACAGAGATTAGAGATAGATGATGACAACAGCATCCTTAAAAAGACAAAGGATGCAGTTATCACATTACAGAATGTATTGGAGGGAAAGCACGACGATATCATCGAGGAGGCACTTCAGCAATACCAGGTTCCTCGAGACAGATGGTGGTCAGCTCTCTACAAAGTGATTGAAGGTATATTGCATTGACTACTCACAGATCCATATATACTACTACTAAAATTTTTTGCAGAACCATCATAGCGATTATTTCTTTAAACTTCAGGCTTTGAGGCAAATATAAAAGTTGTTGCTATGCGACAGCGGTCGATGACTCGAGTTTGGCAGTGTTGTTGACCCAACTGAAATTGCTTTATTGTTATGAAATGATATAAGGTATACTGCTTCGGTCTTCGCTGATTTCTAATGATGCTTTCTTATGGCTCCTTCACAGGCATTGCAATCATGAGCAGATTGAGTCGCTCCAGGCTTCAGCAACCAGATTTCTCGCTCGCTGACCAATCGCTCAGTTGGGAGGATGCTACCTAAGACGAAGCCACCAAGGAATTTGTAGAACATGTTTAATGGCCCGTCTGCTTGAGCCAAAGTTGCGATTAAATAGGGACAAGCCGATTTATCTGGAGATTACCATTCATAAAACTGTCAAAAATGTCGTGGTAGTGTACTGTGTAAGTAGTCCGGCCTTCATTCGCTTTTAGGCCTCCATTTTGTTCAAGACCCCCATAACCATCTGCCGCAATCTTGTTGCGAAGTCACAGTGATGGCATGGTGCTATCTTTTTAGAATAAAGCTCGTAGCTATTATTTTTCCTGATAGTGAAACAGAAGTTACAGATAAATTTTGGAATAAAATGAGATTTGAATGCTTCCGAAGTTTGAATTTTTCGTGTACTCTTGATTTTTTGTTTGAATTTTGAATAATATTAAATTGAGAAGTGGGAAGGATTCTACTAAAAGGAGTTAACTATATTCACTGTCTTTATTTTTTTTAGTAATATGATAATTTGTGGGATTTGAATTATAGCCCTCTGGATGTGGGGGTAATGAAACTAATCCACATCGATTCTCTAGTTGTAGTGTGTAGTTATCACAGCTTCCATGTGTTTTTGTTAGGGTTAAATGAGTATGTGCCCCCTGAGAGCATGTAAGTGTATGCTCCCATCTTTCTTTCCACTTTTTTTTTATTTTTTTGACGTGAAACTTGGAGGGATTTACTCAGAATATTAAGTTGAGTATGTGTTTCAAATTTCACGTAAAATATACATTTCTAGCACTTCCATTTGAAGGTGGCCACTTTCAGTAATTCTGAAACGTAAAATTTGATAGAAGTCTTGAATTAAGTTGAATTTTGAATGGTGCTATAATGGTATATTATGATCTATATTCTACTAGATTTCATTTCAAAAAAAAATAAAAATAAAATATTGGGAAAGATGGAACATACTCCTTTTCCCTTTTATTATATAAAGTTGGTCTTCTAGCGTCAAAATTTTTTAATATTTTATCCAAGATGGTTTAACATTTCCAGGATGATTACATGTGCATCCATATTTGTATTTCGAGAATGTGGTTCTTTAGTTCAAATTTACATATAAAATCCTTATGTTAATTAAAAACATATAAAGATATAATTAATATATGTATTTGTATTTGATATTTTCGTTCTAACAGTGATCGAAAGTGGGGTATTCGAGTGATCGTTATACTTGACCAACATAAAGGAATGACTTATTGCCTTGAGAACTTTGAACTATGGGCCTCTAGCTGTTGTTCGGACGAGGGATATTAGATAACGAATAAGAGAAATTTGTTCTGTTGGTGGAGTAATTCTCTTGAGGGATCATGTGTTGTGCAATATTTTCCATTCAATGGTTTGAAGAAAGTGTTCGGTTTGTTTGAATTTTAAAATGAGCTGCTTGTTGTTTGATTTGTATAAATACTTAGCACACTAACTACAATGAAACTACTAGAAGTAGCCAGGAAACCACAACGAAGAGGAGCACCATCCCCACCCCTAAGGGTCTGTTTGGTTGTCAGGTTATCTCGGGTAACTTAGCATATCATCTACTCTATCCTTATATTCCTAAGTTGGAATTAGTTGTATGGATTGTACAATTTATTTGTTATAATATTTTTTTAATCATGTTCAACTAAAAAATTAATATAAAAACATAATATAATTATTAAAAAGTTAATATAACACATAATCAATGTCACATCACATTTATCAATCCAATCCTCCCAACCATCCAAACCGTTGCAATTCATAGGATGATACCCCAACCCAACCTAGTTACCAACCCAACACAGTTACCCTCCAAACAAATGTTTGAACACATTATAGCAACTTGCTCATGGTTGATTTCATCTAGCAACATGAGAGGAAACGTTTGTTTTACAGACGTCGATATTTGTCCCCAACTTGTAGTTACTTGACAATGTGAATAAATCATAATGACAACAAAAATTTATATAGTTCGATAATCGACCATATTATTGTGTTTCATAAGTCCGATATCATTTGTGAATGGATTCACCGGCATCATCCCCTCATCCATGCATTTGATATGATAAGAAAGCTTCATTTGTTCAAAATGATTGCAACCACGTGTAAAAATGAATGTGCTTGTTACAATCCTAATAAACTATGTGCCCATTGAAAAGCCATATATGTAGAGAGGGCTTATCCAGTGAGCCATGTGCCCATTTGAGTTTTTTTAAGCACGCGTGATCATCCGTGTGATGATGATCTTGCGGTTCTGTGTAAAATTGGTTAATTTCCAAATTTAGCACTAAGAATGAGTTGTCATAACCACTCCCCGCATGTTACTCGTAATTTAATTCCCTTTTTTGAGCTGCAATTGTGTGCTCATTAATTGCTGCATTGTTTTTTTCTAAAAAAAACCATGAGAATCCCCCCTCCTTCCTTCTGTGACAATCAAAATACGCTTCACGTTGAGTTATTGAAATAAATAGAAAATTACTTTTCATATATGTTTTTATACAAAGTTACGGATTCCATTGCAAACATTACTGAAATAAATACAATGTTACTTTTCATGCATGTTTTTTATTCGTAAAAAATTACTGATAATATTTGTATAAGTTACTTGCTATTTGTTGGGTGTTACTTGTCTTTCAATCATTCTTACAATAGCACTTGTACAAAGTTACTAATGTCAATATCGCAATTACTGATTACAAATGTCCACATTACTGAACTCATTGCAATTATTACTGAAGTTGTAGTGACTATTGTCATACAATAATTATTGAATAGATAAATTACTAATATCCATACAATAATTACTAATTACAAATGTTCATATTATTGAACTCATTCTGATTGTTACTGAAAATATAGTTACTTAGTACTTCTGAATAATTGCTAGATAATTGAGTTAGAATATTACTGAAGTTATACACACAAATATTCATGTCCATGTTACTGACTCATTGTGATTAGTTACTAAAATTAAAATTACACATCAATTATTTATTTGGTAAATGCATTTGTTAATTACCACTTTTATTAGTCACGGAATGATTTGTTCTTAATATTATTGTTAAATATGTTCTTCTCGCTTCTTTAGTCAATAAGTATGCAACGATCATCAACACTTCTTATTTTTTTTCCACGAAACATAAGTGTCTGGGCATCTGGCATACATGAAATAATAAATTGTCAGTAGCATTTGTAAAATGAATCAATAACTATGTAAGAGAAATATATATACATGAAAGTAAGAATTGTATATATAATAGTAACTCAATGCGAAGTATAGGTACTTTGATGAGCTACTTAAGTAACTTACTGAATTGAGATCAGTAAGATAAACTTCAGAATTCATATCAGTAGGAATTCACTACTTCGAAAGTAAGTAGATTCATTTTTACAAAAAAATCAGTAACTTATAATTTTATATCAGTAACTAATTGCAAAGTATAAGTAAATATTCAAGTTACTTAGGTAACTTGTAGTAGATTCATTTTTGCGAAAAAAATCAGCAACTTTTAATTCTATATCAGTAACTAATAGCAAAGTACAAGTAAATATTCAAGTTACTTAGGTAACTTGTAGAATTTTTATCAGTGATAATGAATGTAAGAGCAATGACTCAGTATATCTTCAGAGTAACATATGAAAAGTAACTATTCTGTTAGTAATAGTAACATAAAATATCTTATAAGTAAATTAAGTAAATATATCAGTAACTCAGTATATCTTCAAAGTAACACATTAAAAGTAACAATTGTGTTAGCAATAGTAACATAAAATATCTTATAAGTAAATTACGTAAATACATCAGAAACTCGGTATTTTATCAAAGTAATGCATGAAAAATAACAACTGTATTTACTGTAACTTCTTATTATATGAAATCAAAATACCTTTGATAAAAAAAATAATTAGGATTACATATCATATATCAAAATGAATAAAAATTGATATTATAAACACCACTTTCTCATAATTCAATCATACTTCTCAAAAAAATTTGCTTACGATTAAAAATATGCAGTATTAATAAAATAAATATTATTGAATTCATCATCTCACTCGTTTTGATCCCAAAGCAAACACTGCTAATAAAATCAAAATATCATTAAAACAGCAAAATTATGATAGAAATAAGCGATCAAATCATGAAATTGAATCACATACCTCTCATCTCGCATTGGAACGAAACAAATACCTTGTGCTGGAATGAAACGATAGGTTTTAGCAACCATATACATGTTCCTTCCACTTTCCAGAAATGTAAAGCTATTTCTAGAAATGTTATAATTTCTGATTTTATTTAATTTCCATATGAAAATCGGTTCCTATTTTTTGGGGATCGAATATCGTGGATGGACGGCTACAATTGGGTGCTCATCCCAACTCTAATGGGCACAGGGCTCATTGGATAAAAATCATATATATATATATATAAGGAAAGGGAAGTTGCTCACATAGTAGCTAAGTTGGTTGCTCCACGGAGTTTTCCCCTGTTTTTTTTGTAAAATTTCATCATATATTTTCATCAATATATCCATCTAATATGTTATTTCAATTTCGTCAGAAACAGATATCCATATGGCCTCCATCCAGAACATGTAGTTTTAACGGTCTTAAATTTGTTGTAATCGACGTGTTCTGGATGGAGGGCAAAGGAGACTCTGTTTCTGATGAAATTGGAAATTTGGAATGATATAGTGATGAAAATACATGGTGAAAATTCATAAAAAAACAAAAAAAACTAGGGGAAATGCTCCGTGGAGCATCCCAGTCGCCCCTTCCTCTCTCTCTATATATATATATGTGTGTGTGTGTGTGTGTGTGTGTGTGTGTGTGTGTGTGTGTGTGATTTTTATCTAATGGACCCTATGCCCATTAGAGTTGGGATGAGCAACCAATTATAGTCGTTCGTCCATAAGATTCAATCCCCAAAAAATAGGAATCGATTTTCATATGGAAATAAAATTAAATCGGAAATTAAAACATTTCTAAAAATAACTTTACATTTTCTGGAAAGTGGAAGGCACATGTATATGATTGCTAAAACTTATCATTTCATTCCAACGCAAGGTAATTTTTCGTTCTTACGCAATGTGAGAGGTATGTGATTTGTTTTCATGATTTAATCGTTTATTTCTGTGATAATTTCATTTGTTTTAATGATTTTTTTCGATTCTATCAAGAGTGTATGTTTTGGGATCAAAATAAGTGAGGCAACGAGTTCAATAATATTTATTTTATCAATACTGCATTTTTTTGTCATGATCAATATTTATTCGAGAAGTATTATTGAAATATGAGAAAGTGGTGTTCATAATATCAATTTTTATTTATTTTGATACACGATTTGTAGTCCTAATTGATTTTTTATCGGAGGTATTTTGATTTCATATAATAAAAAGTTACAGTAAACACAGTCGTTACTTTTCATGCGTCACTTTGGAAATATAATGAGTTATTGATGTATGTACTTAATTTACTTATAAGATATTTTATGTTACTATTGCTAACACAATTGTTACTATTAATGTGTTACTTTTAAGATATATTGAGTTACTGGTGTATTTACTTATAAGATATTTTGTTACTATTGCTAACAGAATTGTTACTTTTCATGCGTTACTTTAAAAATATACTGAGTTACTGCTCTCACATTTATTATTACTGGTAGAATTTTATTCTACAAGTTACCTATGTAACTTAAATAGTTACCTGTCCTTTGCAATTAGTTACTGATATAGAATTAAAAGCTATTGATTCTTTTCGCAAAATGAATCTACCTACTTTCGAAATAGTGAATTCTTACTGATATGAATTCCGAAGTTTATGTTATTGGTCTCAATTCAGTAAGTTACTTAAGTAGCTCATCAAATTACATATGATTCGATTCTCATACGTTTTTTAAATGTAACAAAGAGAGGTTCGAACTTTCAACTTTAGAGTTTAATGTCGACATAAAAGGGTTGTGGTAGCTTACAGAGGTATGTATCTAAGACAAAAAACAAGACCAATCCCCTTTTTATTAACATTCGAACGACCCTTAATGGGGAATGACACATAGTTGAGGCTTTCTTTTGTAATTTACCCAAAAGGAAGGAAGTCACAACATGGCTAACGGAGGATGTGTGCAGAGGGGAACTAGCACGGTGGCACTTATGGGCGTTGCGAAAGTTGCCCGTTGGTGGAGGTGGTGCCTTTGTACAGGAGGGTGCACCGGGTGAGCCGACGTGAATGACTCCATACGAAGGCGGAGGAGGTGTGTGGAGGGGAGTTGACATGATGGAATGGAAGGGTGTCAGCAGAGCACTGGTGAAGGCGTGTAGAAGGATGATCGTCGAGAAGAGGGGTGCATATGGGAGAAGCAGATCGCCCAGGAGAGGAGGTCGGAGGGAAGAGGCGAAGTGGTGCAAAGGATGAGCTGAAAGGAGTTGGAAGGAGGTTGCTCTTTTGGCTTGTAAGATCCGACCATTGGTATGCCCTACGCCACGTGTCATCCATCTAGAGACTCCACCAAAGTTTGTTGTAGAACCATTTATGGTAGACGATCCACTCCCTTGGCTTCATCCCAATTATATTCTCTACTAAACAAATAACTACTAAAAAAGATCCTTAAAATGATGGAACTATCATCCAAATCTTACCATTGTCATTCCCAGAAAAAAAAACACATCCCATCATCAGGGAGGCGTGGGGGCCAGAGGCCATACGGCAGTGGGCATCTTATTCAAACCATTCCCAAGAAGACAAAAGCCACAGTTCCCACTAATCAGTCCTTCGTTAGATCTAAGATTCTGCTAAATCTCACTTGTCGTATTCTCTAATTACAATCATTACAAAACAAGCAGAAGAAACCCACACTGCAGCAGACATCACCTTTTTATGCTCTTCCATTAATCCGCGGGGTCACCCCATACAGTCATTGGGCTCCTCATGCCATTCTCGCTCTTCTGTAGAAATTCCCAGTGCATGCAAACTCGCACGGGCCCCATTCATCCCTCACCACCATTTTCAAGCAGAAGGAAAGGAGAGTAAGGACAATGTGGAGCACTGTTTCGGCTTGGTTTGGTTTCTGAATCATTGCTCCATCACTTCTTGGTGATGACATTGCGAGTAAATGTGGGGGTTTTATTAATTTATGGCTGTTGGGAGTGGATCTGAGAGGACCCACATTGAAGATGGAATCATACTGGGAGAGGTCTGAGTTGGGTACGCGTTAACATGTGCAGATCTTTGTTCTGAAGAGATTTTGCAAGTTGGGTATGCGGGATTTGCTAAAAAGTTGCGTCCTTTTGGCTCGTTTTGCGACAGGGATCCGAGGAGTGGGATTCCGTGGAGGGGTGGGGGCTGTTTAGGGACAAGTTGGGGCAGCGATCTCGCAGATGGGAAATGTTGTCGGTTTGAGCCTCTGTGGTGGTTCTTGAAAGGTTAGGTTGTTGCTCAATCTTGTGTGTTGTTTAGGTGTGGTTCTTTACCCCCTTATTGTTCTTGTTCTTTTACATGTTTTCACTTCAATTGGGGATATTTTACTTGATTTTTAATGGGTTTTTATCCGGTGCATTTTCACTTTAGTTTTGTGGAATTTTATTTGAATCTGAATCAATACGGTGGTTTGAGGTACTGTGGGGTATTGATCTGGGAAATGACTTAAACTGGAAGATGTAATGCTTGAGCCAAGAGTCTGAGGCATTTGTGAAGCTTGACTTTCTTCCTTGCAGGCTGCCTTGGGATCTTTATCAAGCCCTCAGAAGTCCCGTTTACTTGAGTTCATATTGAAAGGTTTGCGAGAAATGGCCAGTGTCAAGCTCGGGTCGAAAGCTGATGGATTCTGGAGAGAAGGGCAGGCATGGTATGTCTCATGTCTGCCTCTTTGCCAACTCTTTAGTTTGCCCATTTTGATATTGAAGAGTTATGTCCACGCTGTAAATACTTGCATTTCACCGTCCGCCTAATTCCCATTTGATACTTGCGAGAAGTTTTATATATATTTACGGTGAAGAAAAAGAAATTTCTTTTAGAATGATATCCGCTGATGTAAACATCAGTTTTAAGGAGTTGATACTTGTGAGTTGTAAGACTATTCTGTTCAGACGCTTTGCTGAGTGATTGTTCTTGGACTCATGCATTATGCAGGTTTTGCACAAGTGGTTTTTCCAGTGATGTAATAGTTGAGGTAGGCGATATGTCTTTCCATCTTCACCAGGTGAGGAATCCTTCTGTAATTTGTTTATTTTTCTTTTTTTCTTTTTATAGCCCAGAACTTAGGATGCTCCTGCCACTAATGTGGCGTAGTGCAGTCTCTTTTTCTTTTGATGGAGTTCATTTAATTCAGAAAAATCCTTTACTTACAGCTTGCTTCCATTGGCCTTTATCCATTATGTGATACAATCCAATGATGACATATTACTTAATTAGTCAATGATATGACACCATATAGATGCATGTTTCTCTTTAAAAACTCTGTTGTTATCTACTCCTACATTTTGACCAGGGATTGTTTGAAGACGATTGTGTTGTGGCATATAGCCTCTGCGAGTCTTGTTCCATTCATTATCTTCTTTAGACTTTAGAGATGTATTTATCGAATTTCAAGTTGAGAGCTCGCAGTGTTTTATATGCCTAATAGTAAACATTAATGCCATGTCTTGTGCTCTAAAATACAAGTATAAGTTTATTTTGAATTATTTGTTCAATCTTTTGGATCCACATACTTATGTAAGATAATACAAAAATTATGTAGGTGATCATCTTAGTTGTTGTAATGTGGTTAGTTTTGAAGTACATATTTAAGTTCAGTTCCAATCCTTCAGACTTATTTTTTATAGATATTTCTGTCACTCAATAAAACTAGAAAAAGGCAATTCAGTTTTACTATAAAAACTAAGTCGAATTATAACTGTCTGAACGTAAATTCATTAAGCATAAAACTAACTAAACAAAATCATTTTGCTTTTTCTCTTGTTTCAGAATTAATTACATCCCTATTTATCATTCCTTTGAAAATATTTTTTCACATTCATCTTAAGTGATATCCGTATTCCTTACCCTTTTCTTTTGCAAAAATAGACTATAGATTAACCTCAACAATGCTAATATGAAAAAATAAGGGTACCGACTTCCACAGAAGGGTATTATTTCACTCAATTAATCTCTTCACTAGAATTTTTACTGAGAAGAGTCAATTACTCTCACAAACTTCTGCATATGATAGAAACAAGTGAGAACCTGGAAATAAACCACTGTTTAAGCATATTGTTAGAGAAGAATTTAGCATGAAATGAGTTGATATCATTTTTCATCACTTGAGAAGAGACCCCCTTATATGTGGTGCACAATTAAACATAAGAGTTGACTCGGATTAGCAATATGATAGAAAAAATTACTATAGTAAATAATTTGGCATGTGATAAACTAATGTTAGCTTCGTAATTTTCCTTGAGATAAGATATATTAAGAGGTGATAAACAAGTAATTTAATGCAACAAGTGCGAATAACTTGTAGTGTTTGTAAGTAGGCTCAATTACTTTAGGTAGTATCTTTCCTGATGATATTTCCGTTAATTGAGTCTAAAGTCACTTTGGAACTTCTGCCGTCATGCAATGCAAATGTTCTACGATGATAGAATTCAAAAGCTCATTTATTATATGATTAGCATAAAAGGAGAGGATCTCAAATTTTCCCGATGTAAAATAGTTGCTTTTGATGTAGAATGCATATTTTATAAAGGCAAGAAACAAAGTTTAAGAGCATATATCTTCGACATATTTTAGGGTAAACAATAAAAAACTTACAAAAGCTTGAGATAAATATTTTAAGAACGTGCTAAAAAAAATGTGACATTGTGGGACTTGAATTGCAATAATATAATACTTTTTTTAAGAGCATTCTATTTTTTCATCAAAATGACAAAATTGACCTTTCAAATATGATCCAAATTCTAACAAGTAGTGCCAGATTAACGATATGTCATTGTTTGTTGATGTTATTGTTTTCACTAAAAGTTAAACAGTAGTTATTTATGTTATAGTAATAACAATAACGATGACGTATAATCAGGAAGGAATTGCTTACCGAAATTATGGATTATGTAGATGACCTCCATAACGATCATTGTTTTAAAAAGCGTCGCCTCGAGGCGCAAAGGCGTACGCCTCGAGGCGAGGCACACCAAAATCATCCCAAGGTGCTCGCCTTGGGTCCTGGGGTGTAGGCCTTGACCTGGCATGAGGCGTTCGAGGCGCGAGGCGCTCGAGGCGACAGAGAGGCTTAAGCTTCAAGAGCGAGGCTTTTTTTAACTTTTGGGTAATGTGCTTTGCACATGGCCCCATTTTCCCTAAACATTATATATTTTTTATATTTGTGTTTTTGTTTCCATGTTAAACCTTGCATATTTCTATATATAGCTCAATGCAAAGAGAAGAGATCGCATGAAACAAGCGAAGCTCAATGATCTTGCATACATCATGTTCAGTTTATCATACATCTACACAAACTAGTTCTATTACACACATTTGAGTTTGAATTGTAATAATTTTTATACTAGTTGCAAGTTCGCAACTTGATGTTGTTATTTAGTTGTATGACTTGTGAATCTTAGAATAGTTATCACAAATTTGAGGAAAGATTGAAAATAAGCACGTGAAGTAAACTATTTATTATGTTTTATTGTGAAGAGCGGAATAGAAATAGAACCATTAGTAAAAAAATTTGCCGAGGGCGTTGCCTCCACATCCCCCAGGTGGGAGTACACTTGCTCCCCCAGTAGACACCCCCAGGCTCGCTGACCAGGCAGCAAGATCCTCGTCTTGTTGAGGTATGATATGGCAGGAGGGGGTGCATACGAAGGCTCTCCAACTACATCCAGCAAGACAAATGGCTGGGATTCAAGGCATATCAATATTTTTTTACTTTGAAAACTAAAAATTATGGTTTCTATTGTACTTTTGGTATTAAGTATAAACTTTAGTTCAATACTCATATAGAATCGTTGAAGTTGGAGTTGGAACTTGATATTACGTATATTAGTGGCTTAATATTAGTTTTTTTCAAACTTCAATGCTTTCGTCGTTTATGTATTATATTTTTTTACTAGTGTGAAATTATTTTTGAATGTGTTTTTGGCAAAACTTAATATTATTATATATTTTTAATGTATTTTGTTTTAATTTTATTTTTTTTCAAAAAATTGAGGCTTACGCCTCGACCGCTCAAGGCTTACGCCTTGTTTTGGGAAAACACCTCTGACGGTCTTGCACTTTTTTAAACCTTTATAACAATGACTATTATTTTGATGAAATGTTTTTTTCTTGAAAACATGATGGGTGACCACATTGTGTAGTTGACTACCTATAAAATATATTCACCTTGGAAGACCACAACATTCATGGCTAGCCAAAATGAAGTTATAGGAATGAAAAGGATCTCTCTCTTGGAGCGGAAAGACAAGTTGGAAAGGATGTCTTGATGTCTCCTATAAGCTATGCTTTTCTTCGCTTAGCCTACATTTGATCTTGTGCTATCTATAATAAAAATAGTGGCTCTATAATCTCAGTCGGGAAAGCAAGCATGTCGGACCTCAGGTCAAATTCTAGAAGTGCCCTTTCAATCCACCTCAGCTCCCCTTCAATCCCCATGAGAAACATATGAGAAGAAAAGATGACCTACATCATCCGTCTTCTCTTAGAGATGGATGTAGATGACCTCTATCGTAGAAAACAAGCATGCATGAGCACTTTCATCATCATATTGGACCTCTACAGTAACTTCAAGATCTTCACTTTCAAAGGGTGTGTAAATCTTAGATCAACATGTAATACCTAAGGAGAGATTTGTTGCTCTGAGTATGAGATGTAATCAATGTCCTATACGCCTTCTGAATTGAAAAAAATATCATTTTCCAAGACCTGATGATTATGAAGAATAGAAGAAAGATTTTTTTGAAGATAGTAACAGGAAGTCAACCACAGGGTTTGCTATATTCGTTGGGGATTCACTTGTCTCGTGGAAAAGCAAGAAGCAAACTGTTGTTGCTAGATCTAGTGTTGAATCTGAGTATAGGGCTATGGCATTCGCGGAAATGATGTGGATTCAAGCAATCCTTACAGATGTATATATAGAGGTTCCTCTTCCCATATCGCTGAAATACGACAATCAGGCTACCTTATTCTTTGCCAATAATCATGCATTCCATGAGAGGACAAAGCACATTGAGATCGATTGCCATTATATACGTGATATGATTCAGAAGGGCTTCATAGCTATATCCCATGTCAGCTAATGGTACCAGACGACAAACATTTTCACCAAGGCCTTACTTAGAGGATCTTTTCAAAAATGTTCATCCAGGCTGAGTATGATAGATATCTATGATCCATTATGGGGGGGGGGGGGGTAGATATGTATCTCTATGTTTACGTGCCTCTTCATCTATTCCTTTTCCTCTTTTTTGTTTTATGTATTTTACCCATAAGACTCTCCTCAATATAAGAGAACCTAAGGCTCAAGTAATAAACAAGTATATCATTTTTCCAAACATAGTCTAATCGAATTCTCAGGAGGGCGCAAAGAAGGTAGTTGGTTGTTGGATGCATGAAGCGCATCTCTAGGAATTTCCCTTCTTTTAGATCATACATAATGTTGCTCTCCAAGCATAAAAGCGAGTGAGGTAAAACTCCGAACACCTATTAGGCACTCCAAACCAGCAAACACCAAAAAGATGGAGTTCGACCTTCTTGGGTGCGCGAGGTGCCAGAGATGTCGTAGGAATAGGGTACGCGAGATTTCCAGAGATGAGAAGGGAGCATGGGCTAACTGGGGAGGAAGAGGGCATTGGTAGAGGAGGCGTACGGGATTGTCGAGGGGGAGGAGGGCACAAGCGGAGGAGGTGCGCAGGCACTGGCGAAGGAGCACACTGGCAGAGGAGGGCACTGGCGGGCGCACGGGGGCGCACTGGCAGAGGGCGCACGTGGTGGAGACCAGCAAGGGGGAGACCAGCACAGTGGAGACCGACAAGGGAGACGAAGAGGGAGATTGGTGCAATGGTGTTGGGAGGAGTCAAGACTGAGCTGCGGAGGGGACATAGAGATCTGGATGGCGTGGGGGAGATGGGCAGAGGTCTCGGCGGCATCGCGATTATATAAAATTCAATCTCATGATATTCTTGAGGGTAATACATGTGATTATTTCTGTATGATATTCTTGAGGGCAATGATAAAAATTAATTGCCCAGTCTCTAGAATAGCTTGAATGTAGGGAAATAATATCTTTGAAAATTGTTTTGTTAAGACATAAGATAGATGATCTTTGGTGGATATGAACTTGACCTGAGGAGCCATTTAGAGACTTAACTACATACAACGTGGTAATCAAATTTAATGTGCTTGGACCGAGCATGGAAGATGGGATTTACGGTATTGTCCACCATAGGGTTGCAGAAGTAACATGATTTAAAATTCCTTAATTAAAGAATTAAAATATGAATATATAATTATTTATATGTCCTGATTAGTGCATTTCTTATTCTTAGATATGAAATCCATGAATCCACTCAGCAAGCTTCTTGAGGTTAATCATTTGACCGGACCAAACTATTTAGACTGGCTCCGAAATTGGATCTTATTCTCTCTGTGGAGTGCATCGTATGTGCGCTCATCAATAATAAGCATGCAAACCCTATGTCAGTGGAAGAATTAAGATTCAATGAAACATATGCTGATCATTCATTGGCAAGATGTTATATATTTGGCTCTTTGTCCAATGTGCTTCAGAAGCAACATGTGGGCATGGAAGGTGTCAGGGATATAATGCTGAATCTAAAAGAGATGTTCGGTGACATGAACCTCACACAGCGTTACAACCTTCTGAAAGAACTTATTCACAGCAAGATGCAAGAAGAGACCCCGGTTAGAGAACATCTGATCAAAATATTTGGTTACCTCTATGAACTGACACCCTTACAGATGGATGCAAAAGGGCTTGATATTGAGTCACAGCTCGATGTGCCAGGCTCGGGCTCGACTCGATAAGGGCTCGTGAGCCCGGCTCATTAGGCTATTTAGCCGAGCCCGAGCCAGAATTTTGAGCTCGATGGCTTAACGAGCCGAGCTCGAGCCGAGCCTCGCTCGGCTCGATCTCAATAAGGGGCTCGATAAGGAATTTATACATATAATATGTATATATTTATATATAATACAAACAAAATAAAAGTATCCTTTTTCAATTTTCCCTCCACTAACTTTGCCCCTCCCATGTCACGAGTCACAACCCAATTCTCAAAATCCCATTCTCGCCCACACATTTGCCCCCGCCCATGCCTTAGAAAATTAGTATTTTTTTCCTTTTATAAAAGCAAATAGAATGTTACAATATATATATTATAATTAAGATGTTGTATACAACTTGGATAGTGGCTTATTGGTTAGGAATACTCTCTTGATAGAGTAGGTCGTGAGTTCGAAACTATGCAAAATACGTTTTCACCAAAAAGACCTCATTTTCCTTAACGAGTCTGACTTGGGCTCGAGCCCAGACCAGGCTCGATAAGGAGCTCGGGCTCGATAAGGGGCTCGAGCTCATCGAGCCCGAGCCCGGTTGGGCTTATCGAGCCCAAGCCAGGGGCCGGCTCGACTCGTTAGGCTCGATAGCCAACCCTCGATGCAGATATGCAATCCGACTTCATTCTGTTGCATAGGTCAAGGGAAAGCGTGGGTTGAAGCAATGGTCTTGGAAAGGTCTGGCTCAGAAGAAGAAGAAGAAAAGTCAAGTTGTAGGCTCATCCTCTCATACTTCCACACTCATGGCATCGAAGAAAGCTGATATTTGTCGTCATTGCAAGAAGTTGGGGCACTGGAAGCGTAACTATACAGATTACCTAAAAACTGTTGAAAAATGTAAAGCTCCAGCATATATAAAATCTGCTTTCATTATTAAAACTAATTTTTTCATATGACGAGAAAGTAGTTGGGTCATTTATTCTGGTGATTTTGTTCATGTATGCAATTTGTTGCATATATTTCAGGAAACAAGAAAGTTTAATGAATGGGAGATAGTCATCAAGATGGGATCCGATGCAAATGTTGCAGTAGTCACCATCGGGATGTGCAGACTATCATTATCTAGTGGGAGAGCCTTATTATTTAGAGAGCGTCTCTATGTTACGGATGTTAGAAGGAACTTATTATCTATATCTAAGTTAATTAGAAATAGATATTTGTTCCTATTCTGTGAAAAAATTATCATAAGTCATTATGATAAATATATTACAGATGGTTTTTTAGAACTTATTATATGTATCTAAGTTAGAAATGGATATTGTTAGAAAATCGGAAGCGGAAGCGTAACATGGAAAAAGATAAACAAAATAATAACAGCAGGATTTCACGTGGAATCCTACTCCGTGAGGAGCGAGATGAAACCACGGGAGAAGCCCTCAACGGGGCATGCTATGCATTGCTTTTTCTCAATGGATACAGGAGGTCTGGGGCTCCTTATATAACCTCTCCAGAGCCTCCAAGTCCCACCACTGGACGATGTGGGACTAAACACTGATGGGGTAAATGGATCTCCTCCATGATCCATTTACCCTGCTACAACACAATAGGCGCATACAACTAATACTCCAACACTCCCCCTCAAGCTGGAGCATGCAATGCTCAGCTTGGACAAACAGAAAGAAACTCAACTCAACGCTACAAGATACTACGGACAATATCAACCCAACGCGCACATTGCTGCAGTCGAGGACGTTGCTTCTCATGCCGTGCAGGTGAGGAGGACGAACGGGATGGAGTGTGAGTCAACTGAAGACTCGAAACCTGACCATCGAGTCTGAACTGTGCCTGAAGTCTCCTCGTCGGAGAACTGGGTCTCTCCCATCTGGCTTAGAGAATGGTGCACTGCTCTGGTGTACCTATGATACCACATGAAAAACCCTGGCCTGACAACTAGAAGATAATTGGGACCTCTGACAATGATGGCAACATATGCTCATCTGAAAATGACCGCAAACATATGTGTGTCTGAAACTGGAGACTCGGAAACTCTTGAACGTCGAGTCTGAATAATTGAATCTGTAGAGTCTGAACAATGTGCACTGGTCTGGAATATAAAGATCTGACATCTGAAGCATCTGAATAGACCTGTGACTCTACATATACTACCCCTTTCTCCCATATTGGTTGGAATGAAGACATCGACAGTTGGGAGAAGACAAGATAAATAGGGGTAGAACATGAAAAACTTGCGGCTTTTCATTTATTTTTTTTTAAGCCGTCACATTTTTCGTAAGCCGTTCCATTTTTTTACGGCTTTTGCATCATTCATTTTTTTTTTGAAATCATTTTTTTAAAAAAAAATTGCGTGCGGCTTTTTTTTAATGCACGCGCCTCTTTTTCTTTCCTTTTTTCTTTTTTTTTATAAAAACTTACTGCCTCTCTCTCTCTCTCTCTCTTTTTATGAGGCCTCCCCCTTTTCCAGTCCACAGTTGGGCTTTCAACACACTTTTTTTTTACAAAACGGGCTCGTGCTCATATTAGGGTTCCCACATGGGAATCCCTTTTTTTCTTTAACAGCCGCCGCCCCTGTAGGGTGTCTTTTCTGCCGCCCCCTTCGGGGCTTCTTCTTCGAGCGCCGCCAAGGAGATCGCCAACGTGCAAAGGGCGAGGGCTTGCGTGAGAGTGGAGGCGTCGCCGCCTGAGGGCGGGCTACTGGCCACGAAGATCTTCGCGAGCATCCTGTGCGCCCCCGCCTTGAGAAGACGCACGAGGGAGAGGTGATTGGGGGGGACCTGTGCGCTGGAACTGGATGGGCCTCCGTGCGTGCTAGGACCTGCTGGCGTTCGATGGAGGCGTCGCCTTGCGCCTGGAAGGAGGAGGCGATGGAGGGGTTTCGACTGGGGGCATAGCTCGCGGAAGGGATCCCGCTCCTAGAGGTCTGCGTGTGTAGAGGCGCTTCGAGATGCATTGCGAAAGAGGTCGGGATCGCCACTAGGGTTCCCGCATGGGAATCCATTCCCACAAGGGTGCTCGCCTTGCACCGCCTCGATATGCCACATCCAGGATATTTGCGCCGCCTGGAGAGGTGTGCTTGGGCTTCTTCAACTCGCGCTGCCTCTGTCGATTATGCTTTATGAGAAGCACACCCCCGTGCAAAATCTGAATATGAATAGAAGGTTGATGTCGCCCAGATCTAGGGAATAAAAATCATAAAAGATCTAGAGAGGATGGAAATCATTTAACCATGATTTGGCGTCAAAGACTTGATCATTTATCTGTTGATAGGATCAATATATTTGTAAAAGATGGATCGTTAGATTTTCTACAGGTTCAAAGTTTACCTACCTGTGAACATTGTATTCAAAGTAAAATGATCAGAACACCCTTCTGAAACAAGAGTACACGATGTGAGGATATACTTGACCGAATATGTACCGATGTATGTACCATGACTCGAAATGGATATCGATATTATTTGAGGTTTATTGATGATCATTCATGATACGGGTTCATCTTCGTATTACATCGTAAATCTGAAACCTTTGAGAAGTTCAAAGAATTCATGTCTTTGGTTGAGAACCGAATTGATAAGAAGATTAAACGTATTCGATATGACGGAGGTGGCGAGTACCTCTCAGATGAATTCAAGGAATACCTTAAAGAGAGAGGAATTGTATCCAATCTCACTCATCTTGGAGCTCCCCAACTAAATGATTTTACTAAAAGATGCAACGGGATCATTATGGATATGGTCCGATCAATAATGAGTAAAGCACATTTACCTCTTAATTTCTGAGGATATGCAATAGAGACTGCAATATGTATCCTTAATAAGATTCCTAGCAAATCTGTATCCAAAACCCCTCATGAGTTTTGTTTTGGAACCAAGCCCAATGTTAGACACTTGAGGATTTGGGGTTGCTTGGTTAATGCCAAGAACATGGAAAGGACGAGATTGGATACCAACTTTACGATTCTGAGACTCAAAAAGTATTCGTCTCAATTGATGTGATATTCTTAGAGGATGACTACCTTAAAAGTCAAGACAAGAATGAAGTGAAGGGACTCATTGAATCCTCTGAGGATATTGAGCTTCTTGGACCAGAAACTGAAGAAGTAAATAAAGATGAAACACTCTTACCTCTTTAAAGGAGTTCGAAGGTGGTTACACTACCTGAAAGGTATGGATTTCATGTGTCAGAAGAGTTTGGCAATGATCCAACTTCATTTGATAAAGCACTAACAGATCATGACATGGATAGATGGATGCTAGCAATGAAGTTTGAAATAGATTCTGTGCATAAGAACGGTGTATGGACCCTAGAGGATCCGCTCAAAGGGATAAAATCCATTGGATGTGAGTGGATCTTTAAGAGAAAGAGGGGACCTGGTAGAAAGGTAGAGACCTTCAAGGTACGGCATGTAGCCAAGGATTACACACAGAGAGAAGGCGTTGACTACGATAACACATTCTCTCGTGTGACTATGCTTAAATCCATCAGGACACTGCTAGCTATAGTTGCACATCTTGACTGCAACATCTAACAGATGGATGTTAAGACCGCATTCCTCAATGGATACCTCAAGGAGGATATCTTTATGGAGAAGCCCAAGGGCTTCATAACTGAGGAAGGTAAAGTATGCAAGTTGAAGAAATCCATCTATGGGCTCAAACAAACTTCTCGTAGTTGGAACATCATATTTGATAAAACAAGTAAGGGTTATGATTTCGTTCAGAATCCTGATGAACCACGTATGTATATGAAGCTTAGTGAGAGCGTCATTGTGTTCATCGTACTTTATATAGATAACATCCTGATCACTGAGAATGATACATGAATGACGACTAGCGTTAAGGTCTGGTTGCCTCGTACCTTTAAGATGAAAGATCTTGGAGAAGCCTCTTATATATTGAGTCTGAAGCTATTCAAAAATAGAGAAAAGAGAATTTTAGGATTGTCTCAATAGGGGCACATTAAGAAAATCTTGAAACGATTCCATATGGAAAAAGAAAGGCTTCCTTCTTTTTGAGATAATTGGATCTCTTAGTATCTAATTTATATTTTATATTTTATGTGCGTACCACTCATGTAATTAACCCATGGCTTTTCTCCTATATAAGAGAGCCTTGGGATCCCTTCAATAAGATGTCTCATTTTTCTCCCAACATGGTATCATAGCAATGGTCCTAGACCGAGGTTCTCGTACCCTAACCCTAATCCTACACCCGTCGACCCCCCTCCTCCTACTCTCGGCGCCGCCTCGTCGAGCCAGCCCCTCCCGCGCCGCCTCGCCCCATGCCCCGATTCCCCAGCGGCGCAGCCCAGCCCCCAGCGGCTCCTCTCCGGCCGCCTTTCATTGAGGCCCATGCCCCTAATGGTGCCGCCTTATTTTCTGATACCAAGGCCCCTGCCCCTATTGGTGTCGCCTTGCTCCTGGCACCATTGTAGACCCATTGGGGGTTGCACATAGGCATTTTTGTGACGCATCGAGGTCTGGACTGGTTCGACAAAGGTGATAAAGTTTGATTTTCTCCTTCATTTGCAGTCCTAGACCTCGTATGAAGGATTAGGGATGAGTGCATAAGTCTACAGATACAATTCATCCCTCCTATGGTGTTCTAGACACGTCTATTCTTGATCGATTCCCTCTTGTTCCGTGTCTTGGTCTATTGAAGAATGTCAGAAAATAAAGGTGACGTGTTCTCCTCTTCTGGTGTCTTCAAGGGCCCGGCACCTATCATGAAGATGGACGGGACCAACTACGAGTTATGGTACATGCAGTTTCATACCCTAATGCAATGCCACAACAAGGAGCATATTCTGACTGATTCCGAACCGGCGGACAAGACTGGGGCAAATGCATCATGTAAGGAAGATTATGCCTATGCTCGTATTTGGCTCTCTGGGATACTTAGCTCAGAGATTGCTAATGATATTGTAAATCAGCCAACTGCAAAGGTCATGTGGGATCTACTGGTTGCTACCTACGGACAGGCGAAGAATGAAAGCAAGATCCTCCAACTTCAGGTTGACATTTTCTCGACCAAGCAGAATGGTCGACCTCTCCATGCCCACTTCTCACATCTGTGTAGCATGTTTGAACGACTACACAGTTTCATGCCTATTACTACCAGCGTGGAACAACAACATGCATATCGTAATGCCACTATGACTGGTGTTTTCTTGTCATCCCTTGACATAGAGTACGATGCTGCTCGTACTCAACTTCTGATTGGGGAGAACATACTACTAATGGAGGAGGTCTACAAACGGCTGAGCAGGATCAATACTACACCTACTACTACGCCACAGATGACATCCCCGGTTATGGTCGCTTCACGAGGACGGGAGGCTCGTCACAGTTCCGTGGTCGTGGTCGTGGCCGTGGTCGAGGTGGCGGACGTTAGAGAGGTCCATGTTCTTATTGTCATCGTCCTGGTCACTCGGAGGAGACATGTTTTCACAAGCATGGATACCCGGCATCTGCACGCGTTGCTGAGCAGACAGACTCTTCACATGCACCTACTACAGATGCACGTTTTGATGATCTTGTCTCGAGACTTCGAGAGATGGTGACCACCCCTGTACCTCAGACTGCAGGCCCATCAGATGCAGCGGCCACTGCCAGAGCATTATCCAGTTCCTCAGGTATTTCTTATGTGCTTACCAGTAGTAGCAGTTCTGATGTGACAGATTGGATTACGGACTCTGGAGCGTCTCATCATATGTGTGGAGATCGGACGCGGTTTACCTCTTACAGATCTATTCCTACTGGGTGATACGTGATCATTGCCAATGGAGTTCGGCTACCCATTATTGGTCGGGGGGAGATTGTTTTAGCATCTTCTCTCTGTCTTCAGAATGTCTTACATGCTCCAGATTTTCAAATGAATCTTTTGTCTATCAGCCAAATTACAAAAGATTTACACTATCGTACCATCTTTAACCCCTATATTCTTATGTTTCAGGACATACTAACTGGCAGGATGATTATTCATGGTCGTGAGCAGAGAGGATTGTATAAGCTTGTCGTTCCATCATGTGCTGGAGTAGCCTCTATTCCCTCTAGTCATGTTTCTCCCTTCATGTGGCATCTTCGCTTTGGTCACATGCCTCTTCAAAAGATGATACGGGTTCTTCCGCAAATATCTACTCGTACTGCCTTGGACTGTGAAGCTTGTCAATTGGGGAAACATCATCGCTCCTCTTTTCTGAGTCGTCCGAGTCGAACTAGTAGTCGGTCTTTCGAGTTGTTTCATTTTGACAATTGGGGTCCAAGTTGTGTTCCTGATCATCAAGGGCATCGTTTTTATATGGTTGTTGTGGATGATTATTCTACTCTCTTGGGTATTTTTGTTAAAACATAAGTCTGAAGCAGGTGCTATGATTAAGACCTTTCTTATTGAAGTTAACAATATCTTCTCTGCCAATGTCAAATTCATTCGTATTGATAATACGTTGGAATTCTCTACATTACGCTTAGCAGAATTTCTCAGGTCTTTGGGTATTGTTCATCAGACTTCTTGCAATTATACGTCACAGTAAAATGGTATGGCAGAACGTAAAGATCGACACCTTTTTGACGTCACAAGGACCTTGTTGATTCACAGTCATACTCCACATTCATTTTGGGGAGATGCGGTTCTCATCGCTTGCTACCTGATGAATCGCATGCCTTCCACTATTCTTGGAGAAAAGATCCCCTTCAGATTGTGTTTCCCGAGAAAGAACCCTTCTCTCTTACTCCCAGGATCTTTGGATTGGGTGTCTTTGTTCACGACGTCACTCCTGGTCGGGACAAGCTCTCTCCTAGAGCTATCAAATGCTTCTTTGCTGGTCATTAGCATACCCAAAAGGGGTACAGATGTTTTGATCCTGTTGGAAGAAAATACTATGTGAGTGCTGACGTTACATTTTTTGAGTCTATTATGTATTTCTCTCTTACAGGTGACATGTTGTCTAATGCTGGTTCTAGAGAGGATGTGGTGGTTCCCCCACCTCCATCTTCTCCTTCATAAGCACCTTGTGATGCTCCTCGGTCTTCATCACCTCCTTCTCCACATCCACCTCCTACCACCAAGTCCACGTTTTTACCCCATGTTTATTCTCGCAGGTCTTCTACTCGCCCCTCTGCTCATGTGTTGTCTACATCATCCACCATGCCTCATATATGTCATGAACATATTATTTCTACCGATGGCACTGGCGATCTAATTGCTACACAGGATGAGTTGATTCCAAAGGATGCTGAGGCTAATGATCTGAAGATACCTATTGCCTAAGGAAATCTCGTCGCCAATGTGCCACGTACCCTCTTGCTGTGCATGTCTCCTTGGATCACCTTTCCGCAGAGTATAGGAAGTTTGTGGTGGGGCTATCCGCAGTCAATATCCCACGAACATATCAGGAGGCGCTTCAGGACAGCAGGTGATGACTAGCAATGGAAGAAGAAATGGCGGCCCTACAGTCACGTGGCACCTGGAGCATTGTCTCTTCTCTATCAGGTGCCTCCATTGTCAGCTGCAAATGGATATTTACGGTGAAGCAGAGGGCAGATGACAGTGTGGACCGCTACAAGGCAAGGCTTGTGGCTCGGGGTTTTACCTAAACGTATGGTATGGACTATCAGGACACCTTCTCTCCAGTAGCAAGACACTCGACACTACGTATCCTTCTATCTGTTGCCGTCTCGCGGGACTGGCCTCTATACCAGCTTGATGTAAAGAACACATTTCTCTATGGGGATCTACAGGAGGAAGTATACATGCAACAATCACCAGGATTTGCTACTGAGGGGGAGTCCCAGAAGGTGTGCAGACTTCATAAGGCGGTTTATGGCTTGAAGTAGAGTCTGAGAGCTTGATACCAAAAGCTATCAGAGTTGATAGAGCAACAGGGGTTTGTTCGGTCCACTGCGGACCACTCTCTGTTCGTTCAAAGGACACAAAGAGGTATTATGGCTATTCTTGTTTATGTGGATGATATTATTATTACAGGAGATGATGAGCAGGACATTCATACTGCCAAGGAGTTCCTTGATCAACAGTTTGTGACTAAGGACCTTGGCAATCTCCGTTACTTCCTTGAGTTGGAATTTGCCAGGAACCAGCGTGGCCTTGCAATGACTCAGAGGAAGTTTGTTTTGGATCTTCTCTCTGAGACAGGTATGACCGGGTGTAAACCTGCTACCACTCCTATGGATGCAAGTGTGAGACTATATGATGAGGACACAGAGGAAGTCTACAGAAGAAGATACAGGGAGCTTGCTGGGAAGCTCTTATACGTTACCATCACCAGGCTGGACATTGCTTTTGCAGTAAGAAAAGTTAGTCAGTTCATGGAGCAGCCCAGGAAGGTGCATATGGATGCCGTTCATGTGATCTTGACGTAATTGAAGATTTCACCCGGTTCGGGCCTTATATTCAGAAGGGATACATCTCTTGATGTGACAGCATGTGCAGATGCAGATTATGCAGGATGTCCCAAAGATAGAAAGTCCACTTCTGGTTTTGCTATTTTTGTTGGCAGCTTACTGGTTTCATGGAAAAGCAAGAAGCAGACAGTGGTGGCTAGATCTAGTGCGGAATCTGAATACAGGGCCATGACACAAGGATGTGCAGAGATGATATGGGCAAGATCAGTATTGACCGACCTTACTGTGGAGGTTTCTCTTCCCATGAAGCTTCTATGTGATAATCAAGCAGCTTTGTTTATTGCCAATAACCATGTTTTTCATGAACGAACAAAGCATATCGAAGTGGACTGTCATTACACTAGATACATGATCCAGAAAGGTCTCATATCCACCTCTCATGTTTTCACAGGAGATCAGACGGCAGACATCTTCACCAAGGCCCTGGTTAGAGGTATGTTAGAGTTATTATATTTACATTTATGTTTGTAATCCTTTAGGTTCTGTAACCTCCCGTGACCATTCGGGTTCTGTAACCATATGTGACCCTTCGAGTTCTGTAACCCCCTGTGACCCTTCGGGTTCCGTAACTCTTGTACTCTCTAGGATTTTCTCTCTATATAAGAGACCCTAACTCTATCGAATAAATATCTCATTTGTTTCTCTTCTCAACAAGGTATCAGAGAAACGGTCCTAGACCGAAGTCTAATACCCTAAATTCGTCGCCACCATCAGCCCTCTCTCTGCCGACAAGGAGAGAGGGTTGGACCTCCTCCATCGTTCGTGGATTCCATGGTCTCGTGTAAGGCAATCCGAGTCCCCAACAGCACCAGTTGCCACCTCCAACGGCACCTAAAGCGTCGTCCGAGGCTCCAGCAGCTCCATACATACCTCTTACATCGTCGGCACCGCCTGAAGCCCCCCTCCAACAACCCCTGCTTCACCGTGACTTGTTTCTCCCAAATTTTTGTTTTTCTCAACTTGATGTTCCATACTCTTTATTCTATCAAGTATGGAAGAAAGGGGGTGTCAGAGATGATTCTTCAGGACGCCTGCTGCATTACCACGTCTGACAGACCGACACTCCATACTACTACTCAGATCATCCGTCTTCACTGAGCATCGACTTCTTCGTCAGGATGTATACTTATTCTTTTACGACCTGACTACTACTCCGCGCTGGACTTCTTCTACAACGATTCTTCTCCAGGACAGAGATATATTCCGGTGACCTGCAGGCACGACAGAGATACGTTCCGGTGACTTGAAAGCCGCAGACTCGTCCTCGAGCGAGGTCTTCTACCGGCAGCGGACATATGTTCTTATGGTGCGTCGTGTGAAGATGTGGTGTATACTTTTTCTTTTTGTTACAAGCTGCAGCTTTCTCAGCTCCAGCTTGAGGGAGAGTGTTAGAGTTATTATATTTACATTTATGTTTGTAATCCTTCAGGTTCTGTAACCTCCCGTGACCCTTTGGGTTCCGTAACCATCTGTGACCCTTCGAGTTCTGTAACCCCCCTGTGACCCTTCGGGTTCCGTAACCCTTGTACTCTATAGGATTTTCTCTCTATATAAGAGACCCTAACTCTATAGAATAAATATCTCATTTGTTTCTCTTCTCAACAAGGTCCATTTAGGAGGTGTTGTTCCAAGCTGAGCATGAGTGATATCTATGCTCCAGCTTGAGGGGGAGTGTTGAGATAATTGTATCTCTTAGTATCTAATTTATATTTTATGTTTTATGTGCGTATCATTCATGTAATTAACCCATGGCTTTTCTCCTATATAAGAGAGCCCTGGGATCCCTTCAATAAGATGTCTCATTTTTCTCCCAACACTTCTCTTAAGACATAGTATACACCTATTTAAAGGGATGGCTCCTCAAAGTGTTGAGGATAAGAAGGCAGTGACTGGATGCCCTTATGCATCATCTGTGGGAAGCCTAATGTATGACATGATGTGCACAAGGTCAGATATCTGTCATGCAGTGAGAGTGGTAAGTCATTACCAATCCTGCTATAGAGAACAACACTAGAATGTAGTGAAGAGCATCTTTAATTATCTAAGGACATAAGATTACATCTTGGTTTATGGAGATAGTGATCTTTAAGGATACACGGATTCAGACTTCCATCTGACATTGATGACCGCAAGTCAACTTTAGAGTTCATATTCTTATTGAATGGTGATCATGTAAGCTGGAGAAGCACAAAGCATGACACTGCGGTTGATTCAATGACAGAAGTTCAGTACACTGATGCATCAGATGCTGCAAAGAAGGCGGTGTTGTTGCGTAAGTTCATCTTGGAACTTGGTGTAGTTCCCTCTTGTACTCTCATCCCGTTGCTCTGCGATAACATGGGAGCATTAGCTCAGGCAAAGTTACCTTGATGGCATCAAAAGAGCAAACACGTGAAAAGAAAATACCACATCATTCGGGAGATACAAAAGCATGATGACATCATCATCACTAAGGTGGCCTCGACAACGTTTTTGATCATCTTACCAAACATTTATCTTAAAAGATTTTTTACCATCATGTAATGAGTATGGGTTTAACAATTGTGCGTGAATGGTTCCAAGACCTAATGGGAGATTGTTAGGCATGTGAGCTCTGGGCGAACCATTTCTACAATAAATGTTATTGTAACCTATTTATATATCAATAAAAAATATTAATTTTCACTCCCCATCTGAGATTGATGAATGAATGCACTTATATCCCGTAGTACAATTAGGGTTATGTAACATGACCATCTTGATAATCATACAGTTGTTGATTCAATGATTGGATCATAAAGGCTGGTGCTGAGATGATATCTAAAGAGTTAGATGATGACTTGTCTAACCATCGAATGATTGTCAAGAAAAGATCTTCAGCATGAGAAGGAGATGGCAATCCTTACTCTAGAGGTTGTTATTTGACTGAGCTCTTAATGCATGTCCTCTACATATGAATAGAGATTCGGAGGCATCAGATAAGTTAAGTCAAAGAGTTGACTTAATGAGATCGAGATAACCAAAACCTATGTCGTATGCTGTCACGATATAGGCACACATCCTTTGATGAGAGACATGTATTACTATATATTTGAGTATGTACATTAGGCAGACCATTAGGTCTATGCACCAGTGAACTGGTATGCATAAAAGGGTATATGAGTAATATCATCTCTCAAAGGGATCATATAAGTTAACTATTGAACTAGAAGACATGAACTCACTCATCAGATATTGGGACCAACCAAATTTCATCGATGATCATCTTTCTTTGGAAGCATGACAGGATTTGTAGGTATGATATATGTTTTTAGAAAGCATATGATCGATACCAACTCCTAATGTTCGAATGAGAAACTTAATGATAAAATCTTGAAGAAGACAGTTCAAATGTGATCAGAACTTCTGATTTATTCTAGGTCTTCCAATATGCATAATGTACAAGTGTTGGGAATGCTCGATGGTGATGCGATCTTACTCGATTGTATAATTGTGATACTTTCACTACGAGGGAGTGATGAAACATGTTTAGATTTTAGTAACTCCATTCAGTAAACTAGTTATCTAACCTTAGTCCAAATGTTGGGCATTGATCAGAATATGATTCAGATGCAATGAGAACATTAGATATTCTATCTCACTTGATCAGACATCTCTGAGAGATCCTTTAGATCTGGGTATGGGATTAGATCATATTACCTAAGTCGCTATATATGGAATATATAGTCGTATTGTCCTGATCTCCAAGTATCCGCAGAGAAGGCACGTTGTTCTTGAAAGAGTTCAAGAATAATTCTATTGTTGAAAATATCTCAGCATTGGAAAATTGATGATTAAATAGGATTTAATTATCATTAATAATGTGGATATGATTCACATGATTTGGACATATGTAAAGAGGCATCTAAGATAATTAAATTATATTTAATTATCATAAGATTAATGTGTATAACACTATCCACAATGATCATAAATATTATGAATATGTGATTCATAATATCATAGAGAGATTTAATTGTAGATAGGATTTACAATTTATAAGTTAATGTCAATTGGATTCACATTATACAATAGATGTGAATTAGATTCACATTGTATAATTAATTGTAAATGTGATTTACATTTAATATTGGGTGGTTGAATGTGATTCATAATTAATCAGTGATTTGTTTGCAATTGTTACGAATAATTTGTAAATTATTTGGTGATATTTTGTTGACAAATAATTCTATGAATAAATATTTAATGTAATGATAATATTTAATGTACACCCTCCTAATGAGGAAGGAGGCTATCTCCTTTCTTCACTCTTGGGAGGTGGATCTCTTCTTTCTCTTTTTAATGAGAATGGGATTGATTTTAATCGAATTAAATGTGTTGAAGAATGTTTCAACTTATTTTTTAAAAATTAATTATAATGTTGCAAATTGTTGTAACAAAATCTTGACCATTGATTTCAGTTAGGAGTGCATCTCCACCATCCAATTTTGTATAAAAGAACGGCTAGCCCTAGCTTTTTCTTTACACAATTAGGTTGAAGCAAAAGTTGCAACAACTCTCTCTGTACACGTCATCTCTCTCTTAACCCTTGGTGGAAGTCTACCCTAAGGTTTGTTGAGAGCTCCGCCATCATCGCGTTGTCATTGTGTTGTCGGACTGACTGCTTGCAGATCTCCATCTTCTTCAGTGCCTCGTGCTCATAGAGGAGACATCAGATTTTGTGAGACGAAATCAGGAAGCTCGTAGCTCGTGTCATCGATTCAGATTATGGGAAGCACGCGTCTCATCCACACATCCATAAGAGCTCACTTCGTTGGATCAGACTTGAGACAGAAGGTCTCTTCGCTTAGAGATTGTGTTCCGCGATCACGCTTCAAGAGGTAACCCCAATACTTATATGTGATCTTGTTGAAATGACATGGGAATGGTTCTCATGTCATATGTTTTCATCGAAAAATTTTAATTTCTGATGCCCCTTTCGACTAGTATGACTAGTCGACCTATCACATACGATGTGATCTCCACGCTTTTGTAATGCACGATGCGTGATGCGTTAAACCCTCGCCTTCAGTGAGATGGTGCCTTTAAGATATCAAAGTTGCCTTCACCATCACTCCCACTCTCCCATTGAATGGCATGGTTCCAGTAGTAACACTCATTCTTGGTAAAGCTTTGATCTTAGGAAATACCTTTCCATTCACTGGATCTGAACGTTATATCATTTTTGAGTAAGAGGGTAATCGAAGAAAACCCCTATCTCATATCGTGCATCAAGTTTCTCTACATTAAGTTGTATGTTGTGATGGTAGAACTTTAAATGTTTTTGGAGGATGAATAATTGGTTATTGTCTGGTTGAATCATTGAAATTGCATTATTCCTATTTCACTTTTGAGTGCATCTTCTTGAGAAGAACGTATGTAATAAGAACAGCCCCTCCCTAGAATCTCTTAGAAAGATTTTTCTGAAGCAAAAGAGCACTCCTAACTTTGAGAAGGTATCCGTAATAATAGTTTTTGCATTTAAACAGTCTTGCAATTGGCTCTTAACAATATAAATAGTTGTTATCTGGCCTAAATCACTTGACACTTTCTCATATTGCACAATAACAACTAAGCTTTTTTCCCACATTAAGTAGAATCGGGTACTTGGATTCTTGCCTCCATTCAGATCTTTCTTGGGCCATTCTTGAGCTTAGATCCAAATAACTAAGATCCCTTCATATTTAGTCTCATTCCAACACTTCTTGGGCCTTTCTCGCCTCTCTTAGCCTGCTCAACATCCCAAATCGCGTATCTTCTAACTGGTGCATCAACCGACCTCCTTTGCAAGTGGTTAAACCATCTTAATCAGTTTTCTCCCATCTTACCTCTCTTGAGTGACACCAACTTTCCTTCTAATCGCATCATTTCAATATGATTTTTTGTGTATGACCAGGCATCTACCTTAGCATTTTCATTTCTGCTCCTGTCATTCTCGACACATGTTTATGATTTACATGCCAACATTCGGACCCATAGGGCCCGTTTGGATAGTGGTGTGGGGCGGGTTGGGTCGACCCAACCCGCGTTTGGATAGTGGTGTGGAGGGGTTGCGGGCATCGGGAGGCGGTGTGGGTGATTGGGTTGGGGAGAAGGTCGTAGGGGTTTTTTCGCAAAAAAGTGAACAGTGCATCTCTCGCGTGCGATAGAGGGTTTTGGGCCGCGTCCCCATCGTCGTTTTGCCTTCGTCCTTCTCCCAACCACCGCCATCACTCACCTGTGCAGGATTCCCGGTGCTTTGCTGCCGCTTGAGGACACGCCAATGGTCAATGGCGTCCTGGTGAAGGCTGCGTCGCCAGGAAGTCGTCAGAGTTATGTCCGCCTCGGAGGAAGCATCTGCGGGTGTGAAGAGTAGGGTTCGGCCATGTCCACCTCCATCGGCAACAGGGAGTGATGTCTAGCCATCACGCGCAGTCGTGCGAGTCGTCAGCTCCACCGATTTCTCCAAATCCATTGAGAGGGGGAAGAAGGTCACTGAGGGTAGAAGAGGAGATCTACCCCTATAAATTGGCCGCGACCGTCGTCGTTGCCATCACGCACTCGCCTCAGCCGGAGTCATCCTCGGAGCAGAGAAGTTGGGTGGCATTACGCGTTGCCTGGCGTTGCTGTTAGGAAGGTATGTCGACATGCCTTACGATGGTTAATGTTTATTCTTGTCACGCATTACAAGTTATATGGACTGAAGTTGGGTGTTTGGGTCTTCGTCTTGGTCGATCAGCCTTCAATTCCATGTATGCGATCAAAGAATATACTGGTTGCTTGGGTGTTTTTGCGATCTAGTTCCACTTCCATATGATTGTGAGTACTGTTGGTTTGGGTGTTTTTGCCCGATTCAATCCTCTATCGACTTTGTGGAACTCACCCAATTTCTACTTCTTGCTTGTGGGTATTTGTTGTCTTCGGGTAGATGTCATCGGGTCTGGAGGAAGCTCATGTTGTCCATTAGGTTTTAAGATAAGAATTAGAAGGCTTTGGGTGTTAATGATCGATTCAAGCATGTTGCAACTTTCTGCAGTCACTTTGTTTTCATCGATTCAAGCACGTTGCCACTTTCTGCAGTCACTTTGTTTTCATCGATTCAAGCATGTCATCGGGTCTGGAGGAAGCTCATGTTGTCCATTAGGTTTTAAGATAAGAATTAGAAGGCTTTGGGTGTTAATGATCGATTCAAGCATGTTGCCACTTTCTGCATGTTGCGATATGGTTGATAAATAAACTAATTTTCATCCAATCATGCTGTCAGTTTGGATTATATATGCTTTAATAGGGTCTAGGCTTACTCATTTCCATAGCACCGTCTGTAAAACCATATCGCATCATTCTGGATAATCTTCTTCTCTGTACATACGGGTTGCTTGGGTGTTTCTGATGTTGGATAAAATTATTGGGTGTTTCTCTGTACTGCGTGGTTAACGTGTTCTTGCCTCTAGCAACATATATCATCATTTTGGATAATATCTTCATCTGCACTGGTTGCTTGGATGTAGGATAATATATGCTTTAATAGGGTCTAGGATTACTCATTTCCATAGCAACGTCTGTAAGACCATATCTCATCATTCTGGATAATCTTCTTCTCTGTACATACTGATTGCTTGGGTGTTTCTGATCTTGGATAATATGATTGGGTGTTTCTCTGTACTGGGTGGTTAAGGTGTTCTTGCCTCTAGCAACATATATCATCATTTTGGATAATATGTTTATCTGAACTGGTTGCTTGGATGTAGGAGAGGTGTTAACATGGTGTGTGTGATATATATTCATTTGAGAGGGGCGTCTATATCTTTTTTTGGGGGATTTGGGTTTTTCTTGTTGTCGTAATCCATTTGGATTTTGGTGTTAGTTTGGATTTTGGGTGCTCAATTGAGATGGAGTGTGGCCTTCAACTGCAAGGTATTTTGCTATCCATTACGATTTTGGTGTTCATTTGAGATGGAGTTTAGTCTTCAACTGCAAGGGATGCTCATTTCAAGTTGAAAAAGAAGGGTACCTTCAACTGCTGTTTGTTTACATAAGATTTTTTTTATCATGTCCAAGCCCACATTCGAAAGTAATTGTTGAAGCCCTCAACAATATAGTGATGTTTCAGTGTCTTTGAATGTTCATTCCACTGTCTTTGAATTATGATTTCGGTGACACAGTCTAGTGGTGTTTCATTGACTTATGGTAATGTGTTTGATATTTTCATTTGGGATGGGTTCTTGAAAAACGGCTGCTTGAAAATGATGGAACTTGTTGACATCTATCGTGGGTTCCCCATTACTGTTGTATTAAATTGATGCTGCCAGTTTGATGCGAAGTGGATTTCCCTGTGCATTATGCTTAATTATGAATTTACCCGATATGTTATTGACCATTATGAAGAGATATGTCCGACTACGTGGGCACGACCGATGGCGGTCCTTCTGATGCACCCATCGCAGCAAGTGCTCAAAATGCTCATTGGAATACCGCGCTAGATAAAATTTTCGTGGACATCATGCTAGAGCACGAGAGTTCGTGGGCAGGCAGCACCTTCACCCTTCCGGGTTGGCATTCGATCGTGAAAGGTTCAACGAAGTTGCGGGAAAGGGGTATACGAAGATCCAACTGCAGTATCGCTGGAAGAACCTGAAAAAAGACTACTACTCCTATCTCTATCTACGCAACAAATCAGGATGGGGTTGGGATAGTGTGTACAACAAGCCAATTCCACCATCTGATAGTGCATGGTTTGAGGTATGTTATAAGTTACAAGTTTCTTTTAAATTACGTATCAATGACGTATCTCCATCCCTTCATAATATATTTTATTTCTGAACTACCAGGTGCCAGACAGATACCGCAAATACCGCAACAAGCCATTCCTTTACTTTGGTGAGATCCAACGGTTCTTGGTTAAAGACATTGCCACCGGTGCGCACGCCACATCGAGCCGGCCTGGAAGGGAGAGGCATGGAGGAAGTACTTCACGTATTGCTTCGACTCGTCGGGAGTTGGATTTTGACGACAATGTGGACGAGTGTATGCCAGACCCCGGTGATGATGCGGAGGAAAGCGACGCAGTTACAATAACGCCCTCTTCTCGAAAAAGAGACCTTGCAGGGAAACGGTCATGTAGCAAGAAAGCAAGGAGTGCGGCCGGATTGAGCGCAACTGGTCAGGATTTGTTGGAGAAGTTCCTCAGCAGCCTCCCCAAATCGTTCGCTGATGCTAGGGAGGACCCGGACAAACTTGCTAACGACGCATGCAGGGAAATAAGTCAGTTGCGACCCGACCTTGATAGCGAGGAGTTTGAAAGGATTGCTGAGAAGTTGGCGACAACCAGCGGTCGAAATGTATACTACCATGTCAAGTCTGACCCCGTGAAGCTGCACGCCTGGATTGATAGGATTATCGGGCGCTGATTATGGACTTTGCTCTTTAATTGCTCATAGGAATTACGGACTATGTCTAATCTAGTTTAGATTCTGGGACGTTGGACAATGTATGTTATGTTCCATGTGTTGCTAGACTTGACAAATTTCCTTGCGTACTTGCAGGTTATATTTAATCTATGTCTAATCTAGGTTATATTTACTTGTTCGCGGGTTTTATTTAGATGTTGTTTGCAGGTTATATTAACATGCTTGCAGGTTATATTTACATTTTTGCTTGTTATATTTACATGTTTATTGAAGGATATATTTACATGTTTATTGCAGGATATATTTACATGTGTATTGCAGGTTTTAATTACATGCTTGTTGGTTATATTTATATGTTTTTCGAATGTTAGACTAACACTTTATTGCAGGTTGTGTTGTCGGTATGATTCCATAACTAGATCAGTCATAATTTCTAAACTTCATACTGTCTGTTTGCAAATTTTATTGCAGATTTAGATCATGCGAAATTAATATATCACCATATTACAGGATCATGATTTCAATGCAACTTCTATTGCAAACCTTGATGTTTTGAGATGTTCTGCGTTAATTAATTGACGTTAGATACCCTACTTTCGTAAGGCAGAGCATTTCTAGGAATTTATCCGTTACATACATCAAAGAATTTCATATCTTATACATTTAAGTATATCACAAAATTACAGATTGCCAGGCGTCGTGGCTAAGATATGGCATTACGGGGCTACAATCCTTTCGGTGATATCGAGGTACAGGTCCTTATAGCGTACGCTGCTGTAGTAGGAGTTATTGCAATACACGAGTGGGACTCCCGTGTTCGACGAATTCCACGTCCACTACACACCCGTCCACTCACGGGTCGTGATTGGATTAAGGAGATGCTAGACGGTCACGACGACAGGGCATTTCAGAATTTCAGGATGAGGCCCGCTATGCTCAGGAGATTTGTGCGTTTATTATCGGAGCGTGGGCTGACGCCGACAAGGTATATGGATGTGGACGAGCAGGTCTGCATGTTCCTCTATGCGTTTGCTAATGGCCACTCAAATAGGACAATCCAAGAATCATTCCAGCACAGCGCCGAGACAATCTCCCGTCATATTAGAAATGTCCTATCCAAGATACTGACATTGGAACAGGAGTATATACGATTGGCTCCTCCGGTCACCGCAGCTAGGATAACTGCAGATCCTCGGTTTTACCCGTATTTCAAAGTAAGGATGATCATCATACTAGTTCAAATCGTGGAGTTTGGTTCTAAATCTTCTCTTTATGACACAGGGAGTGACTGGAGCAATAGATGGGACATACATCCCAGCACATGTCGATCCGGAGATGCAAGGAGCGTATCGGTGTAGGAAACAATATCCAGCACAGAACGTAATGGCCGCCGTGGACTTCAACCTATGCTTCACGTACGTCGTGACTGGATGGGAGGGATCGTGTGCCGACATGACTGTGCTCCGTGACTCCGTCGAGAGCGGGTCCCTACTTGTGCAAGATGGATGCAAATACCTAGTCGATTGCGGCTACGCAAATACGGACACTTTCATCGCTCCATACCGCGGATCGCTATATCATCTGCCGGCATGGCGGGCACGTGGATGTGTATATGATAACCACAAGGACCTCTTCAATCATCGTCACGCGAAATTGCGAAACGTGGTGGAGCGCACGTTTGGGGTGTGGAAGAACATGTTCTCTTGCCTTCGACATATGCCCTCATATCCATTTGAAGTGCAGAGGGATGTAGTTAGAGCGACGTGTATCATACACAACTTCGTTCGATTAAATGGTGGAGATTCAGTATCCGACGAAGAGGGCGAGGAGGACATGCTGCCCGAGGCGGTGGACGAAGAACAGCTACGTGAGGTTGGCATTCTTCGGGAAGACATAAGACGCGGCGAGGTCCTACGTGACAGGATAGCCCGCGCAATATGGAATAACAGGAGGAGGAGAGATGAGTAAACACACCCAGTGATCGAAAGGCCAGAACGAGTGTTTCACAAGTCGTGCAATGTTGTATGCGAAAGTTGTTGTTACGTGTTGTTGCTGTTAGAACTATTATTTTGATGCTTCTTGGAATTGATGATTTTATGTTCCTCAAATTTGCTGTATTTTCTACGTATCAGGTAATGGACCGTACTGCAATTTGTAGATGCGGAATCCCTATGACATTGGGCTACGAACAGGGCGAACAGAACCCCTTGAGGCGCCTTTTCTATGTATGCTCCACAAGTCGCTGTGGCTTTCGCCTGCCTTACGCAGATGCTCCTAGGACAGCGGACAGTAACGCCAATGAGTTATCCTTTGTTGCCCGACTTTTGTGGGCGGCCGAGCGTGAGAATGTTGTACTAAAACGACAACTTGAAAGTGCTAAGACAACGATAGAGGACAAGGACTGCGAGCTTGCATTCGTTTACTCGGAGTTGGACGAGGCTGAGGACGCAACGACATCGCTGAAAGACAAGGTGGATACACTTCGCATCCAACTGGGACATGTGGCCATTGACACTGTGGATGATCGTTTTGTTGACAAACACATTGTCTGAGAGGAGTATGTCTGTTATGTTTTTATGAACTTATCGTATTGTATTGGTGATGGCATAAGAATGGTTCCTGTTTATGGCAAAAAACGGATTTAACTGGCAATCCCAGCTGTGATGGGCTTCTATACATTTTTCCACGTCATTTAGAACATAAATTGATGGTTGTTATATTCATGTCCTCTCAAGTTTATGTCGCACTTGTAAATGACAAGGACATCAGTGACAATATATTGACTATTCGGTGGACAAAAAACGTATTATGAAAACTCTCAAGGGTTCCCTCCGCAAATTGGAACTCTAATCAGGTGGATATCCACACGAGGGGACACGTGGAAGGGCCATTATGTTAAAAAAACGTTTGTAAAGGGGCTAAAGCGTGAGTGTCAGGCCTTTTTCAATGACTGTTGAAAGTTTAAGGGCTAAAAAACTAATACAAATTTGGAACAGGGCAGTAACTGGAAAATACCCCAACCCACCCCTGCAATCAAACACCTACTATTACAATCAGGATATCCACATCCCCATCCCAGGCAGGTGGGGGATAACCCAACCCACTCCAACCCAGTATCCAAACAGGCCCATAGAGCACAACAGGTATCACGGCTGCTTTGTAATACTTTCCTTTGATTTTCAAAGAAATTTTCTTATCACATAGATACTATCATATTGCATCTCAATAAAATGAAGAAAATCTTTACAATGTTAACATTTCTGTGATTTCCTAACAGATAAACAATAATAGCCATAGATACTTCTAGAAAATCATCAATTAATGCAATGAGGTACTTATTGCCATCAGAAGATGCAACCATAGGCGGACTATAAATATCAGAAAGGATCAATTAAAAAATCACTTGTCTTATTCTTAGAAATATGATAAATGGTATAAATATACTTGACTTTTAAGAATATATTATAGACTAAGCTCTCAGAGATCAACATTCAAACAATAAAGGAAACAATTCTTTAAGGAGACTAAATGGAAGATGGCACGATTAATCGTGCCAATGCATGACTCAATGCTTAATGTCTTTCACATATATCTTTTTCCCATGCGATCTCTAATGCAAATGCAATTTTTATTGGTAGAAATCAAACCAATTTCAATCCTCCTACTAGCCACTAAGTCCACGTGTATTCAAGATCAATGCAAAAGATGCAAAAGGTTACATCACAATTCAATTTCATGATTATCTTGTTAATAGACAACGGGTTAAGAGGTATGTCAAGAACATGGAAAACATTATAGATTGGGAATTTTGTCAAGGAAGGATAGACTTCTTTTTCGAGCCATAATAACGTGAGATCCATTAGCACAGGTAACTATTCCTTGACATGTGGTCGGTGTAGTGTGGCGCCGATATTATTATCACTTCTTTATCCTCAGCAATATCGTCATTATTACATTTCTTTTAAGCATCAATGCTGATAAAAACATTGGTGGTGTGAGCCTCTTCTATGGTTATCTGTTTCTATGGTCAAGAATGATTTTCCTCCAGTCTCGTGTACTTCTCTGAGGCACTTAAGTTACCTTTTCTAGTCTCGCTTAGTCCTTTAGTCATAATGTCCCCACTATACAGTTTTTTCTCTTAATAGAGCTCTCAACAAAAGCTGACAAAATGTCGACCTTTTAGCAATTGGTGCATATCTTGTTATGCTTTCTATAGTTTCTAGATTTATGAATCACAAGCTTAGACTACTCATCATTCTTGTTAGGTGCAGAAGGATTGACTATCATATTCCCCTGCTGCTCTTTAGTTTCAATCTAGTAGTAAATTTAACAATGTTGAAAATAATCGAGTGAGCTTGCTTCTTTAATTTGAACCATTGTATCCATTAGTTATGTGATGCAAAATGGATTTCTTCTATCATTGATCATATATTTTTATATGAAAAACATCAATCGAAGTTGACGAAGAGGAATGAGCTTTAGGATAATGGCGCCGAAAAACACAAAAGATAATATTCTTCCACTCATTATCCTGGATTAGATTACGATCATTGGTGCACTTCCGAGATTCCTCGTAGTGGTAATCCAATGGTTCATATTTGGATACGATGTATTATAGTAGATTGCAAGAAGTAGATACTGATGATGAAGACTAGAACTCTAAATTTAATTAATATGTTTGCATCTTTTTTCGAATATGATTGTTCTCAAAGATCAACCCTATATACCTAGCAACCTTCTTTTGAAGGATGAGAGATTGGATATAACATGAGATAGCATTGATAATTCAAGTCTGGACTTAATTGTCCTTGTTAGAAAAATAGGAAGCGGAAGCGGAATGATAAACAGAGCAAAAGAACAGAAATGTAAAACATGGAACAAAAGATTTTTACCTGTAACCCTACTCCCTAAGGAGCGGGATGAAACCACGGGAGAAGCCCTCAAAGGGGCATATCTTGCATTCCTTTTTCTCATCTGATACAAGAGGTCTGGGGCTCCTTATATAGCCTCCACAGAGCCTCCAAGTCCCACCACTGGTAGATGTGGGTCTAAACTCTGGATGGGGTAAATGGATCCTGGAGAGATCCATTTACCCATCTCTTATACATGTGACGCATATATCAAATACTCCAACACTCCCCCTCAAGCTGGAGCATACAATGCTCAGCTTGGACAAACAGAAAGAAACTCAACTCACGCTACAGGACACTACGGACAATATCAACCCAACGCGCATAACTGTTGTTGTCGAGGACATTGCTTCTCATGCCGTGCAGGTGAGGAGGACGAACGGGCTGGAGTGTGAGTCTGCTGAAACTCCTCGTCGGAGAGCATGTGCTCTGAACTGCGCCTGTCAGAGTCACTGCAACTAAAAATGAGTCTCCTCGTCGGAGTACTCTAGCCTGCCACGATAATGTGGGCAACTGCTCCATCTCTGAAAAGGGTCGAACTGAATACAGCCGTGGAAGTGCAATCCTCGTCGGAATCCACGGTCGCTGGAGAATGGAGTCTAAAAAGTCTCCTCGTCGGAGAACTGGGTCTCTCCCATCTGGCTCAGAGAATGGTGCTCTACTTTGGAGTACCTATGATACCACATGAAAAACTGTGGCCGACAACAAGAATGATGGGGACCTCGAAGATTGAAGACCGCACACTTGTGCGTGTCTGAACTACAGACTCGGAAACTGACGTCGAGTCTTGAATAATCTGAACTTGTATAGTCTAGAAAATCTGTCTGGCCTGGAAATCTGATATCTGAATCTGAAGAATATGAATAGACCTGTGACTCTATATATACTCCCCCTTTCTCCCATACTGGTCGGAATGAAGGCATCGACAGTTGGGAGAAGACAAGATAAATGGGGAGAAAATAAAATCAAATAAGCCAATTACAAATTTTTTTTCCGACTTCTCAAAACATGGATAACAATTGGCCGTCTCTCTTTTTTTTCGGCCTTTTCAAATAATTTTTTTTAAAGCCGTATTACTTCAACCCCTTTTTTTATACGGCTTTTCTTTTTTTAATTGTATGCGCTCCTTTTTTTAAATGCGCACGGCTCTTTTTCGATGTGCATGCTTCTTTTTTTAATAAAATATACGATCCCCTTTCTCTCTCTCTTTTTCTACTCTCCTTTTCTTTTAATAACAATCGGCCACCTTTGGTCCAAACATGCATGAGTCCCCCTTTTTTCGAATGAACCTGCGGCCCACGCATTTACAAAACAAAATATTATTATTTTTTTAATAAATAAGGGCTATCGTGTCCTAAGGTTCCCCATCGTGGAAACCTATTCCTCGAATGAAGCCGTCGCCGCCTCTGCCTGGAGTCGAAGAGGAACGCTGCTGGAGATCGAGGGCGGTGGTGCTCGCCTGAGTGCGTGGAGCCGCGTTGGGGAGGACTGTTGCCTGTTGTTTGCACCGTGGAGATGCCACGGCTGAAGGCTCGCCATGAGGAATCGATCTGGAGTGCGTCGCCGAAGGCGCGCGGGAGGACTGGAATGCGTGCGTCGATGCGCGCCTGGAGGACAGTCATGCCGCCTTGAGAATCGATCGCACGCGCCGCCTGGAAGAAGAGGCATGTTTCCTGGAGCGCCTGGAAGGGGAAGCGCTGAGGAGCGCCACCTGGGAGCTTTGCAAGGGCGATGGAGGTACGCGAGGGAGATGTGCCTGGGAGTCACGCCGCCTGGTACACAAAAGAATCGCCAGGGGGATGCGCGGGGGGTGCGTCATCGCCTGGATCGGTTGCGCATAGGTACTGCGCAGGGAGGAGGCTAGATTTCATCAGGACTGGAGGAGAGCTGTGCGCGCCTGCGCACGGTGGAGGCTTGGAGCATGTTGGCCTGATGCATGGCCAAGAATATCAAGTTTCTTCAGAACCTTGAAAGCAGCAATTAGGGTTTTTCAAAAAACTCCGAACAGATCTCAATCATGAACACATAATCTTCACAAATAAAACATCAAAATTGGATTCGAACAAAAGATGAATGTAAACTCCTCGAGAATCGACCCGCTCTGATACCATATCAGAAAAATAGGAAGCGGAAGCGGAAGCAGAATGATAAACAGAGCAAAAGAACAGAAATGTAAAACATGGAACAAAAGATTTTTACGTGGAACTCTACTCCCTAAGGAGCGGGATGAAACCACGGGAGAAGCCCTCAAGGGGCATATCTTGCATTCCTTTTTCTCATCTGATACAGGAGGTCTGGGGCTCCTTATATAGCCTCCACAGAGCCTCAAAGTCCCACCACTGGTAGATGTGGGACAAAACTCTGGATGGGGTAAATGGATCCTGGAGAGATCTATTTACCCATCTCTCATACATGTGACGCATATATCAAATACTCCAACAATCCTCAAAGAACCACACGAAATCTCTCGAATTAGGCTTGGGTTCCTTCCTCTATGTACCCATTTTTTCCTCGATAAACATCAATCCCCTCATTAGCAGCGTACAAGATAAGGTAGTGGTCGTCGGTTGACTTAAAAGTCATAATCTGAACCAGATGACTCGATCTTCAATTACCCCTTGATGTCAACTTTCGCCTTAGATGCCATCAAAAAGAAGCATAGAACACATGTGGTTGATCAAGAGGAAGGAGATGATTGATCATAGCAATAATAAAGATGGCTTATCAATCAGTTAGAATAAGATGGTCAGTCACTCTTGGAACAGTAGTCTCATGATCGAACAAACTGAAAAAAAATCTATCATGTTTAGGATAATGGTCTAGCACATCCTATCCTTGTGATGGGGGAAGCCTTCAGTAATTGATCACTTAGAGATGACTGATCAAGATCACATCCCAAACTAGAAGATTTCAAAAGGGCAAATCCGATCGCTTACAGTGTGATAGTATGACTAAGAGCACCTCGGATCAACTCCAAGCTCCGTTGAGACAACAACAACAACAAAACCTTTCCCATAACTAAGTTCCTCTGATAATCCAAAAAAATTGTAGATTGAGAACCATACAAATCCAAATGCATGGACGTTGTCAATCTGTATTGTGGGAAGAAATGAATGGATTAACTCTTAATACTTCCCCTCAAAAAGGAGCGTAGATGTCAATCGTGCTCAACTTGGCACAACATCTATGGCATGTCAATAGCTATCTGTCAGAACAGATCTGACCACATCATCTCAATGCATCATAGCTCTATATTTTAACTCATTACTAGATCTGGCAACCATAGTCTGCTTCTTGCTTTTTCATGAGACCAAAGAACTCCCTATGAAAATCACAAAATCAGAGGTGGACTTCCTATCTTTAGGGCATCTTGCATTGTCAGCATATGTACATGCCGTGATGGCAAAAGATGTCCTTATGCTAAAAAACAACCATGTACTTGGAGAAGACTTCAAGTACCTTAGGACCGTGTAAACAACATCTGTGTGAGCTTGTCGTGGTTGCTTCATAAACCGGTTTGACTTACTCACTGCAAAGGAGATAACTGGTTTGGTAATAGTCACATAGAGGAGCTTCTAAACAAGCTCCATGTATCTCCTCTTGTCCACCTAGTTTGTATCATCATCGTAGAGCTTCATGCTGGGTTCCATTAAAGTAGTGGTAGGTGTGTAGTCTGTCATTGTGACGCCCGCTCCCACGGATCTGGGATACCCGGTTACACATCATTCGTAATATCATGTTCGCTAAAGATCACATTAGAGTACTGAAATTCAGGAAAAAAATTGCATTTACGAATGACATTCACATTTAACTAATAATCCACAGAACTACAATATGTCACCAATCTATTGCATAAATTTCCATAGCATTTAATATGTAAAAAACGAAATTGCGTAATGTACATGCATCCTAATTGTATCAGAAGAGAAAGAAAAGCATATATTATATCTTAAACAAAAACTATAACATGCATACCTGATATGTTTTGTTACGGAAACTTACGTTCAACTCTCCTAATACCACAATGCAGGTGTTTTTCCTGCAATCCAAACATTAGGAAGAACAGAACATCAACAATTGTTTAGTAAATCTTATTAATTAGAAATAACAGGAAATTTAATGGCTCCGAAAGAAAGTAAGTAAATAAGGCTTGGCAAGGCCTTAAATATCGGTTTCGGTCACCATTTCGGTGACGACCAAAACAGAATTTCGATGGAATTTCGGTCAAATTTCGATCGAAATTTCGATCATTTCGGTCATTTTTTATACTAGAACCCCCATATTTCTGTTATTTCGGTCGAATTTCGATTTCGACTGGATATCGATATTTAACAAAATTCGACCGAATTTCGCTGACATTTGAGGCCACGGCTTGGCAATTAAATTTAGAGCTACTTGCATTGAAACATGTTTTCAAGTTGTTTGGTATGCAAAACCCCAATCTACTCATCCTACACTAATTACCCATATTAATCATTTTTATACAAATATTATATGATTCATATTTAAGTCATTGTCTTTTTATTAATTATAATATATGTTTGATGGGTCTTGGGAATGTGAATGATGAGTCTCTGATGTGATCATTTTCTTTATTAAGTGCTTATAATGATGTTTATGAATCATGTGGATTGATCCTAAGAATATATGATGGGTCTGGTATTTTGATTCTTTTCTTGTTGATTTTCTTAAGCTTAGTGGATAGTTTGTGGTCTTGGTCTGGGTAAGACCTCACACTATGACTCTAAGGCAGTAAGGAAGCCTTAGGGTTGGGTTGCCTCCGTAGGCATGCGGTGGAGTAAAATGCATCCTAACTAAGTTCCCAACATGTCCACTAGCTATATCTAACAACTGTGGTAGTAGCTCGTAGTCTGATAAGGATGATTTTCATGATATGGTCTTTTCTCTTTGTCAGGAATTACTGGTGGAACAGTAACTAGCTCAACGGAAACCAAGCTCAACTACAACTAACTCAACTGTAACCAAGCTCCCATGTAACTAACTCAACTGGAATCCATCTTAACTTTAGCCAAACTCATTTGTCATTTATTCCATGTTCAATTGTAACTTCTCCAAATTCAACTGTAACTGATTCACATGTATCCATTGCCAAGTGTATTGGCGGAACAGTAACCAAAACTCAAGCGCTGAGGTAGTCTCCTAAGAGACTCTTCGTCTCGCCCTCTTATTGGAAGTGCGGTCCAATAGAGGGATAGGTCTTACTCCAAAACTACGCCACAAAGACGGGTGAGAGAGACTCTCCGGAAGAGTCACCCCAAAAGAAAAACCGACCCAACCGGTACGGGCTAACGAGCTCGAAAAACTAAAACCAAGGGCCCTCCAGCCTAGGTACCCTAAAGAACAAGAGTCAGCAGAACTAATCTTTAAAAGAAAATCTGTGGATCCCAGAGAGGCGTAAAAATTGCGAGCGCTCGCGAAAAATCGAGAAAAAGACTGGGATCCTAGACCCGCGCACTAAGCGGCTGCTACCCTAACTGGGCTTCCTATCTCCCGTCCAGCTGAGGGTCACTGCACCCTCGCACAGTCATGTGTAAAGGTCACCGTGACTGGCACTCTTAATTATCAGTTATCACTGACTTGATCCCTCATCCTTTCTTAATCTTTTATTTGGTTGATTGTACAGATCTAGGTCTTTTTGATCAACGATCTTATTGATATAACTGATTCAACATTGATTTCACTTATTCATCTACCCCATCATTTCTCAATCTCTTCAATGGTTGACTTTACAAATCTAGGTATTTTATCACTACCTATCTTTGGTGATATGTATAAATAGTAGAGTATACCTAAAAGATTAATTTATGACGATGATCGATCTTTGAAGTCATATGTTATTATTTCTAAAATCATAAGATTACCATTTATGCTTTGGATACGGATCTAGCTAGTCTTTATCATTTTGTTTTGTATGGTATCTATAAAAGAATCATGTCTCAATTGTACCAGCTCCAGTTGAGACTTCAAAGGAGGGGTATTTTCTGATCATTTGCCATAACATCCTATATATAATAGATTGTATGAATAGTAGACTATACATAATGATCAATTGATTGATGATTTCTTATTTGTAAAGATCTTGAGAAATCATTTGTTGACTTTGAAAGAAGAGTTTTAATATTTTAAAAGATGAATTCTCAGAGGATGTCAATGTTATATAATATAAAGGGGTTATAGAGAAGTTACTACATATCACTATGAATCGCTTGGACATTGCTCGTGTAGGTAGCAAAGTAGGCTAGTTCACGGGTCACCCTAGGATGTTGCTATAATGCTACACATATACCTTAAGACTGCATTAGGAAAGGGTCATCTCTTCCTCAACAAGGAGTTTATGGGTTTCACCATTTGTGCATATGTATATTATGTAGGTTATCCTGTAGACAAGAAACCCATGACAAACTTTAATTTATACTCTAGATGAAACCTCATCACATTGCGTAATAAGAAGCCGGCAGTTGTAGCCATATATCGTGTAGAATATGAGTATAGAGCCATGACTCAAGCAACTGTAAAAGTTATATAGATAGATCCTTAGGGACATATATTCTTATAGAAGCCTCTACCCATGCAACCAAATTATGATATTTATACTGCATTATTCATAGATACAATATTATTTTCCACCAACGGACCAAACATATGGAGGTTAATGGCACATGATCATCTCTTCGAGCAAGTTCATAACAATCACTCTATGAAGCTCCATATTAGCAGTTGGAATTCTTGGTTGGTGTGATTAATGCTTGTTATGTTTAGAACATGTCACAATCTTGAGATGTTGTCTACAACTCATCTGTTGGGGGACATGGCATTATTTTGATATGAATTATGTTCAGTTTATAAGCATTGACATCATCTTTATTAGGATTTCATCCAAAAATAATGCATCTTTAGCCACAAGTGCATCAAAGTATCTTATTGTCGACTTTAGGACTCTCTTTATCATTGAAAATAGTAATTGAATATGTCCTTCATGTAAAGAACATGTAGTTGATTAATAGTGAGTCATTGCTTTCAATTATAAAGGTAAGTCATCCTGTTTTGAGGTTGAGTTTTTTTTAGAATTTTGGAGGCTCAGTTACTTATATTAGATTCTTTATTTATGAATTGTTTCATCCTTCTCAGGATTCCATAAGAAAATACATGTCATTTTCCCCCAAATTTCTATTTTTCTGTGCTAAAAATTTGGCTAATTAATGGCCTATACTTAGGTTAATTTGCATGCTAAATCCAAATTTTTATCATCAAAATTTTAAGAAATCAAGAGTATATACAATGGTTGTAAAGTTTTGATGAATTATATGTAAAGCTTCACATTCTCATCTAATTTCATAGGCAATTTAAGGAATTGAATCATGCATGGAAGGCAGCACGAGGAGGGGGAAAGATTGTACCTTTGATCCTCTAAGTTTGGAGGGTATTTGTGGCTTTATCTAACATACGACAATAGCTAAAATACCTGATGGACAACAATATAAAAAGGGAAAAATTGAATTAGAAACTTCAACATTCACTTTAATGAGAGCAAAGAGGAGAGGGATTTGTACCTTCAGATATCTCCATTTGAAGATCCAAACTTGCATGCGGCAACCTCTTCTTGACAGGAGCTTCAGTTTATTCAGATCCGGATGTTACAGTCATCCCTATCTTTAGGAGAAGATATGCAATATACTTCCTCTGTGTCATCACAAGACCTCTCTGGTTCCTGGTAAACTCAAGCTCAAGGAAGTATCGTAGTTCGTCGAGATCCTTAGTAACAAATTATTGCCCAAGGAATGCCTTAACCTCACCGATGCCCTATTTGATTACCATCTCCTGTGACAATAATGTCGTCAACATAAACCAGAATCGCAACAATACTTCTTTGTGTCCTGTGTACAAAAAGTAAATGATTGCAATCGATTTCGTATAGCCCTATTGTCTATCAAGTTCAATAGCTTCTACAACTATGCTCTGACACTCTGATTAAAGCCATAAATAGCTTTATGAAGTATGCATATCTTATGACACTTCTCCTCAGCAGCAAACCCAAGTGATTGATGTATATAAAATTCGTCCTGGAGTTCTCCCTACAAGAAAGCATTCTTGATATCAAGTTGGGAAAGTGACCAACCCATATTATTGTAACAGAGAGGACGATCATGAGTGTAAAATGATGAGTCATGAGTGAAAAGTTATCATGATAGTCCATCTCATATGTCTGAGTAAAAAGCCTACCCTTGTAGTCAACAAGGCCATCTGCTCTCGGCTTCACTGTAAAGATTTATTTGCAGCCAACCACATAAACCCATGTTGGGGTAATAATCAAATTCCATATGCCACGTGAACTAAGTGCATCCATCTCCTCCTATATAGGAAGACGCCAATGACTCTCGCATAGCCTCCTGATATGTGTATGGGATCTCTACAGTGGACACTCCCACTATAAACTTCTTGGAATCCTCTGAAAGATGCCCAAAGAAATATGGGTCGTAAGAGGATAGGTAGCACATGCACGCCACTGCTTCCAAAGAGCAATGGGTTGGTTAGATCCTCTTGACATTTGTTTCCTGTACAGTACTCTCCTAAGGTACTACATGATCAGCATGTAATATCTCCTACTGTACAGACAAATCAACAATTCCATCAATAGAAATCTAGTGTTCAGAATTTACATGTGGGGTGTTGGATGATAGGGAAGGTATAGGAGCAAGGGGTATAGTAGGTGGTCTGCAAATGTAGTAATGAGTCTAAGTCACATGAGGAGGAGTTGGAGGAGGTGTAGTGGGAGGTAGAAGTAGAGGAAGAGGAATGTAAACCTTCTCACTGGATTAGGACGAGATCACAGATTCACATGTAGGAGAAAAGTACATGCAAGCTTGCAAAAATCGGCCGACTAGGCCGACTAGTCGAGTCGGGGGGGGTAGCCAACTCGACTAGGCCTAGTCGGACATTAGTTGGTCAGCCCGACTAATCGGTCGATTTTTACATCAAGCTTTTATAGTTTTTTTCCTTTTTTGCTTTTTTTTAACAGCAAACTCATTCTAATATGCTTAATGTTATATTTAATGTCAATTACTTCTTTTGTTTCATTATGTGAGTATAGAAAATGTACAAATCTATGCTAATACATAAGCAAACTTATTCTAATATGCAATAATGTTATATTTAAAGTCAATTATTTCTTTTATTTCATTATGAAAGTATAGAAAATGTACAAATCTATGTATAAAAATGGTTTATATATTTAAAATAATTAAAAAATTCAAAACCGACTAATGGCCGACTAAATCTGACTAGCCGCCCGATTGCCGATTAATCCTTAGTTAGTGACCCTGTCGACCGAGTACCGACTACCGCTTTCTGCAACCTTGAGTACATGGTAGACTCGAAGAATGTGACGTCAGCACTAACATAGTATTTCTGTCTAACGTGATTAAAGTATCGGTACCCCTTCTAGGCTCTGGCATATCCCACAAAAATACACTTGACAGCTTTGGGATAGAGCTTGTTACGATCAGGAGTCAGGTGATGAACAAAAGCCACAGAGTCAAAGACACGAGGTGTTAGAAAGAAAGGTCCTTGTCGAGAAACACAATTGAAAAATGAACCTTTTCTCCTAACATAGAGGACGGCGTGCGGTTGACCATGTAAAACACAATTAGGACACTATCACCCCAAAAAGAATGGGGATCATGAGTCTGGATGAGAAGAGTCCTACTAACATCAATAAGGTGAGTGTTTGTGTCCATTAACACCATTTTGTTGAGAAACGCAACCACATGAGGTTAGTTGCATGATGCCATGGGACTTGTGGAAGTAAGAGAGATGAATGGTACAAAACTTCAAGGCATTGTCAAAGCGAACATATAGTAGCAGAAAAATGTTCTTTATTTTGTTAATGAAAGTTTGAAAAAACCCATCCTTAGATTATTTTTCAGAAGAAAAATCCAAGAAAGTTTAGAATGATCATCGGTAGCAACTATATAGAATATGTGCCCTGGTGAGTAGGAATACAAATGGGATCCTAAATATCAAAATGAAGTAACTTAAATAAAGAACCACTACTATGACTCTGACGACCAGGAAAACTAGAACAATAGTGCTTCCCAAGCTAGCTAGCCTCGCACTGAAAAGTATACAGAAGGGATTTACGAAGGACTCTACACAACTTCTGCAGAGGAAGATGACCGAACCGAAAATGTCACATATATGGAGAGAGTGATCTAGCGGCAATGGAAGATATGCTTGCATAAGAAAACTAAAGCAATCTATAGACTTCCTTACTCACGGCCACATTCAATTGCCATGCTCGTAAGTTCATCCTAAAGCAAAAGAAAAAAGATGTTAAATATGGTATGGCAATGTAGATCATTGGTAATCTGACTATTAGGTAACAAGTTCATAGAGAAGTCGATGAATAAAACACATTCTGCAGATACATAGATGGTGTCAAACGAATCTCCCTCTATCCTATAATAGGGGGAGTGTGTCTCATCTACAATGACTACAGATCTGCATGGATGTGTCGATCCATAGGAGGTGAACGGTGCTCTATCACCGCAGAGATGATGAGATGCTCCATAGTCCATAATCACTCTGAAATATTTATATGTGACAACTAGTAAGGACATAAGTTATACTTGAGGTACTGGCAAAGGAAGAGGTAGCAACGTCAAAAGGGCCCAAAGGAGTACTAATACTGCATGTGGCAGGAGTCGTGATCTCCCTCAGATGGGAGACAATGCCGTCAAAATTCTAACTAGCAGAAGTTGCAGTAGGCTCAACCTGCTTGGCAACACAGGAAGATGTGGGGTAACCATGCTTTGATAACAAGTATCCTCAAAGTGGCCAGGATGGTGGCAATATGTGCACTGCTGGTGTGAGCGTCCACCTCCTCTGCCATGGACACTACGTCACATGAACTGTGTTGAACTCTACCGCGAGATGTGGCCATCGTAGAAGAGGACCGAGTAGTGGTTGCAGGAAGCATCATGATCCTACTCAGTCGGCAGTATGCGCCCTCCATATGAGGTATAGAAACATCTATGAGAAACTGGGTGCGTGCGGCATCATACTGTAAGTCAAGTGCTGCTAGAAAAACTCCGACCATAATGGTGTTCCTTTACGCTATCTAACATTCTGTGGAAGTGTTTAGATGTATGAAGTTGTGAAGCTTCTCAAAAATAACCCTGAGCTAGGGGTAGAAAGCATGAAGCAGACAACCATCATGCTTGGCTATGAAAATATCGTACTAAAGCTGCAGGGTCTTCATCTCATTCAAATCGTCTCAGAATATGTGACTGCAAGGATATCCCATATTGTCTTGGTAGTGGGTTGATGGAGAATGTCCTGGCTATCTTTGTGGTAAGGGTACCTCATAGTTATACGCGTGCATACGCGTCATCTTGCTTCCAAGAAGCATTCACCCCAGTCTTGTCGGATGGCTCTGGTTGCATCTGATTGTGCTCTTTGTTGTTGCATTCCATAATGTCCATGAACGGCATTGACCATGACTCATTATTAGTCAAATCCATCTTGATGATGGTCGTTGGGTCTTTGAAGGCACTGGAGGAGGATAAATCAATCTTGTTGTCTGACATGATGCTAAAGGAGTCAGGAAAGGACACGATTGGGGTTGTAGACCGATCTGAAAATGTCTACACAATCATATGGGGAATCGGTTGTCTTTGCAAACTCAAAGCACAATTGTTCCCATAAACTTTGGAGACGTTCTAAGGCATGCGGATGAGTCTAGAGGCATGAATCCACCCCGAACGATCCAAAATCAGACCATTATCAGTCGAGATCGGTGATAGGGGTGCGTGGATACACACATGAACGACCAGGGCTTCTTACAGTGACGGGAAGCGCCTCCAAGGCATGCTGCCAAACAGACCCTCGAGGGCCTAGCGGCAGCGTTGGAGACCCTAGTTTGGGTCCGACGACAGTGAAGATACCCAAAGGGGATATGGCGGAACTGCTGGGACCCTTCTCTAGGGTCCGGCGGCGATGCAGGTACTCAACGGCTAGAGAGACCTAGTAGGTACCAGGTTCGTCGTTGGGAGCCCTCCCCGATCTCCGAGAGAGAGCTACGACGGCTTGAAGAAGATAAAGAAGGGCGACGGAGGTTGTGAGAGGGCGACGGGTGGGGTAGGGTTGCGGGTGGTGATCCGGTGTATGATCGTCGCTCTAATACCATATGAAAAGAAATTAATAGATTAAGTATTCTGAGCACCATGGGGCTCTCTTGTATAGGGAGGAGAAATCCTATAGGTCTAATTACGTAAGAGAGACATAATAGATATGAAAGTACAAAGAAACCCTCAATATGTAACAAATTATCAATTACACGTGGAGCCTCCTTAAACCCGCCCAGCCCTCGATCAGATAGGCTCTGATAGCATGTAGAAAACAACACAAACAAGCAAAGCACAAAATGAGGATTTACATAGAGAACATGTCTTAACAAAAGGAAAAAAACACGTAAGGAGAGACTCTAGTGTCACAACTTACAAGTCACAAGCAACAAAGGTTGTCTTCTCTCTTGTAATGAAAGAAAAATGCATGGATGAAATAGTTATGTAGTATTATCTCCCACGAGATTAAATGGTTCTCCACAACGCAACTCAACACATTACAACACTGTTTGTAGATTCTACCAGTAAAGCATTTCAGAAATATTATGTCAGTACTTCACAAAGGTGTGCAAAGTCCCCTTGTGTCGCCAATTTCCAGTTTTCGCCTTTGCAACGTAACCTGCACAAAAACATTTTGTCTACAGTTTCCTTTGATGTCTAGAAGTGGAGTGATGGAAAGACTGATCAAAGAAGCATCGGGGGATGGCGAAGAATGTTGCGTCATACAACTGCCTCAACTACCTGGAAGCGCCAAAACATTTGAGCTCGTCGCCAAATTCTGCTATGATGTCAAACTAGAACTGACAGCAACCAATGTTGTCCATCTCCGCTGCACGGCCGAGCTTCTTGAAATGACTAATGATTTCGGAGAGGGTAACCTGATCGAGCAGACGGAAAATTTCCTTAACCAAGTGGTGCTCAAGAGCTGGAATGATTCCATATTAGCCCTCCAAACATGTCATGATATTCTACCTCTGGCAGACGATCTGCACATTGTTAAGAGATGCATTGATTCTGTCGCTGCCAAAGCATGCATGGATCCCAATTTGTGTAGTGGGTCTTTGGAGAAATGCCCGATGCAGAGCCCGGTAGGAAGCATCCGATGGAACGCCGGTGCAAGGCCTGCTAAACATATTTCGGAGTGGTGGTACGAGGATGTCTCATGTTTGAGTCTACCGATCTACCGAAGGCTCATCTCTGCCATGGAGTACCGGGGCGTTGGAGAAGAAACTATCGCTGGCTCGCTTGCATCTTATGCCAAGAGGTACCTTCCGGGGTTGAAGAGATTTCGTGTTACAAGTGAACTAAGTAACTTGATCCCCACATCCTCAACTGCAGCGATATCTGAGCAAGACCAGATACTTATACTCGAAGAGATATGTGGTTTATTACCGATGCAAAAAGGCCTGATGCCGACCAAACTGTTGCTTGGGTTGCTCCGAACTGCTATGATTCTTCAAGCGAGCCCTTCATGCATCTCGTCCCTAGAAAGAATCATCGGGATGCAGCTAGATGAGGCTTCCCTGGAAGATCTGCTGATGCCCAACTATTCTCATTCTATGGAGACGTTATACAACATCGACTCGGTGCAGCGGATCCTCGAGCATTTCTTGTCCATAGTGGAACAAGTTACAGAAGGTTTGTGGCCTTATTCAGCTGATGATCAGCGGCTATCAGAATCTCCTTCTCTGCAGCCCCTCACTGCAGTTGCGAGGCTTATCGATAAGTTTCTAGCAGAAATCGCAACGGACATCAACTTGAAGCCAAACAAGTTTCAAGCTCTCGTTGCCTCAGTTCCAGATTACGCACGACCACTCGATGATGGACTATATCATGCAATAGATACTTATCTGAAGGTGAGAATAAAATTTTATCTGTTTACTGGCACTGTCCTAGTGATCAACATTTAATCTTGTTCACTAATCAAAATTGCAGCTGTGTTGTCGGTGTTAAATTTTTTAATGTTTTTGAAAACATAATATGTGATTTTTGGCATGTTGGATAATAATATTTTTTGCTGTGATGTACCTAATTTGTTGGTCATAAACGATCGCTTGTTCTTTGGTACCGGCGCAAACTGCAGGCACATCCATGGATCGAGGACTTGGAGCGGGAGCAGCTGTGCAGGTACATCGACTGCCAGAAACTCTCTATCCAAGCATGCACCCACGCAGCACAGAACGAGAGGCTTCCGATGCGTGTCATAGTTCAGGTCCTCTTCTTCGAGCAGCTTCAGCTGAAGAGCACCGTTGCCAGCTGCTTCCTCGTCTCCGATAACCTGGACATGCCACGACCATGCAGGAGACAGAGCATGGAGGGCGAAGGTCAGGCCTTGATGGTAGGCATGGATAAGATGCTTGCACGTGTGAACGAACTCGAAAGGGAATGCTCGAGCATGAAACACGCGATCGAGAAAATCGGTAAGGCGAAGAGCCGACGGAGCATCTTGAGTGGTGGATTCGGGTGGAAGAAGACTCAGATGTGCAGCGTGCAGGAGGGTGCGGTTGTTGATCGGAGAAGCCTGAGCTCAAAAGGCGAGAAGTTCAAGAACAGGGTGAAAGATGATGGTAGTCTTCACTTGGAAAGCTGAACTTCAACTAATTATGAGAGCTGAAAACGACCGTCGACTCTCGATCCCAACTGAACTAACAAAGCAATGCCGCTCCGACCGAGAAGACACGAGTTCGGTAGATTAGTTGCATCTGGATAAACTGGTGATAGTACGAGGTAGGATATTCTTGTATTTGATGGGAACCGTGGGATAGATGGAGGTGCCTGTAAACTGCTTGCGCGTGTTTTCTGTCTGGTTGGAAGGAGGGATAAACTGATGAAGCAGATCGTCTGCTGTAAGGAGAGGTGCAGCAGAACTGCTGTAATCCTTTAAAAAAATTGCGATTTCGATTCCAATTCCAAATCCAATTGAATCTTAGATTAATGCTCCGCATATCCTCTAAATTTCGCACAAATCGGAACTTATCTGCTATTTTATCTTAATGTTTAAAGATCTGGGTCCTTTTAAATGGAATTTAAGTTGTTTACATGTGGACTGGATTTTTAAATATTAAAATAGCACATAAGTTCTGATTTGAGCGAAATTTGGAGGATACGTAGAGTATTAATCTAAGATTCAATCCATAATATTGGATTTTGGAATCGAAGTCGAAAAAAAACAGTTGTGGATTACAGCTAACTCTCGTTACAGCAGACGATCGTTTCCATAAACTAAAGAGTAAATTGGAAAATGACCAGTCTGCGCAGTAGTATTGTTTGTTATTAGATTGCAAATCATATATAAGCGTATAAACCCAAGTGATGTGAATAAATATATGCAGAAAGAAGATGATACCTAAACTAGAAATGTAAATAAGTTGCAGAAATACGGAGTTACGTATAAATGCACTCAACTAATGTAGAAGTCCAAAATATATATTGTAGAAAATTATGCAGAATATACCAAACTAGTGGGACTTTTTTTAAAAGGGATTTTTACCTGGCAGACCCTATAAACTTTGCCAATTACCTACACGACCTTTGAAACAACCTAATTCTCCCCTCGACCTGTAAACTTGCCAACTCTTACCCCATGAACCCTCTGGGTAATCTGGTTGAAGCCCGTGAGGGTTCTTGGGGTAATTTACATGGTCGATGGGGTAATTACGTGGTGTAAAAGGTTGTAGAGATAATTTGAAAAGTTTATAGGGTCTGCCGGGTAAAAAATCTTTTTTTTTAAATAAATACTAATTTAATCATAATTAAATAGATGGGTATGAGAATAAAAAATTATAAATTTAGGCATGAATCGGCACTTGAGGTACCGATTTGGGGAGAATGCCCAAAACGGCATCTCAAGTGCCGATTTGGGTGGGGATTTTGCACTTCTCTCCCACCATTTTGCATCCATGTCCTATATCGAAAATTATTAATATAAATAGCCCTCCCATTTATACTAATAAAAGTAACTATATTTAAAGGTATTCTTTCACTTGATACATTCATTTTTATAATCCTAATAGAAGTTAATTAGTTTGCGAATGTATACAACAATATATTAAATTTCATTTTTCATATGGATATATACATGATTATATAACTTTTTTGGATATAGTTATGGATATATTTGAGAAACATACTTGAATATTTTCAAGAGCTATATTTAATATAGGGAAAAATTATAGACCCACAAATAGGAAGAATCCTAGAACGCATGTATATATGATCTAAAAAAAACGATAGGGTGTTTATCACTTTTGCCCCTCTGAGATCTTGCATTATCAGTTATGCCCCTATCTTTTTGGTAATATCAGTTGTGCCCCTCACTTCTTTCTCCGTCATCAGTTGTGCCCTTCCGTCAGACTGACCGTCAAAAAATTAAAATAACCATAGTTTACTCAAACCATGGTGTGGTTAAGAGGGGTATTATGGTCAAAATAAAATCAAATGAAGAGGAGGGTTGGGGAGGAGGTGCGGGCTGGAGCACGGGTGGCAGGGGCCGGGGGAGGTGTGTGGTTGCGGGAGGAGCGCAAGCAGCGGGGGCCGGGGGCGGCGCGTGCGGAGGAGGAGGAGGGGGCGGTGCGGGGAAGGGGGGAGGGGAGCAGGTGCGGGACAGGGGGAGGGGGAGCAGGGGCGGCGCGTGCGGGGGAGGGGGAGCAGGTGCAGGGCAGGGGGGAGGGGGAGCAGGGGCGGCGCGTGCGGGGGAGGGGGCGGTGCGGGGAAGGGGGGAGGGGGAGCAGGTGCAGGGAAGGGGGAGGGGGAGCAGGGGCGGCGCGTGCGGGGGAGGGGGAGGGGGCGGTGTGGGGAAGGGGAGAGGGGGAGCAGGGGCGGCGCGTGCGGGGGAGGGGGAGGGCGGTGCGGGGAAGGGGGAAGGGGGAGGGGCAGTGCGAGAAGGGGGGAGGGGGAGCAGGGGCTGGGCGGCGTGGGGGAGGGGCGGAGGCGGCGGGCTGGGAGGAGGTGCGGGGAGCTCGGGGCGGAGCTGGGCGGCGCGGGGCAGGGGCGGGGGCAGCGAGCTGGGAGGAGGTGCGGGGAGCTCGGGGCGGAGCTGGAAGGAGGTGCGGGCTGGGGAGGAGTTTCGGGCGGAGAGGGAGAAGGAGGAGGTTGGAGGAGGAGGAAGAGGATGGAGGAAGAAGAGGATGAGGAAGAGGGTATAAAATGACCCTATAACCCTTTTTTTAAAATTAATACCGCTTATGTCCTCAAAGTTAACGTCAGTTTGCACTGTGGATGGACGGTCACTAACCCGAGGGGCACAAGTGATAAAATAGCAAGAAGTGAGGGGCACAACTGATATTACCAAGAAGATAGGGGCATAACTGATATTATGAGATCTCGGAGGGGCACAAGTGATAAAAACCCAAAACGATATATGTATTGCCTATATCAAAGAATGTGACAAAAAATAAAAATGATATTAGTATTTTTCTATACAGGCATATAACTAATAGTTATTTCCGTTTCTTTATCAAAATAAGGAAAATGATATCTGTATTTATATTGGATTCCATAAATATGAAAATGTATCGGACGGATACAAATTATCCGATCTCCTTGTTACAAAAAATAAAAGTTATATCCCACTTATTGAGCTATAATGAGGCTTTTTTCAAAATCGATCACTAAATCATCTATTGTTAAATATATAACGACAATATTATTCGTTATGAAATGAGTTTTCATATTTGGAATTAGCAATGAATAGTATATTTGTCACTATATCATTAGCAAAGGTCCATATATCAACACTTATCCATTACTATTTTTAAAATATCAACTAAACGTCGCTATTTTTTGGTTCAAAATTTAGCGACGAATAATTAAAAGGTTGAAAAATAGCAATGGATATACGTTGTTATCTGGACCGTTGTTAATGATATAATGACATATATGATATTTGTCGCTAATTTCAAATATGAAAAATCATTTCGCAATGAATAATATCATCATTATATGAGATAATAAGCATAAATGAACTTGCAAAAAATATTTATCTGTATCCAAATATCTACATGTATAAATTTAAATGTATCCATATAAATATATGTAGATTTAAAATGTTAATTTTCGTTATCGTATTTGTGAAATTAAGAACTAATTAACTTTTATTGGGGTTATAAAAATGAATGCATCAAGTGAAAGAATACTTTTAAATATAGTTACTTTTAATAGTATAAATGGGAGGGCTATTTGTCAATAATTTTTGGGACATGTCATGGATTTAAAATGGTGGGAAAATGAAAGAATACTTTTAAATATAGTTACTTTTAATAGTATAAATGGAGGGCTATTTATCAATAATTTTTGGGACATGGCATGGATTTAAAATGGTGGGAGAGAAGTGCAAAATCCCCACCCAAATCGGTACTTAAGGTGTCGTATTGTGCATTCTCCCCAAATCGGCACCTGAGGTGCCAATTTATGCCTAAATTTTAAATTTTTTTATTATCATGTCCATCTATTTAATTATGATTAAATTGGTATTTATTTAAAAAAAAGTCCAAATTGGTGCATAGAGGGTTCCTGTGAGGGCTCCAAACTGTGAGAGTATGAGAGTACTGAGTCTAGACCACTAAATTCCGCTCATCACATTAGTTGACTGGAGGAGAGAGATGAGCAGAATCTAGCTCTCACAGGATCAGCCCTCTTGGCGCATATATGTCCAACTGAAATACATGTATAGTATCAATCAACTCTCGTTCCTCTACTAAAAAGAAGCTAGCCATAATTTTACCCTCATTATGAATAATATTAGTAAAGATTACTCCATGTCTTTAATTCATAATAGGGATTTTTACCTGGCAGACCCTATAAACTTTGCCAATTACCTCCATGACCTTTGAAACAATCTAATTCCCCCATCGACCCTGTAAACTTGCCAACGCTTACCCCATGAACCCTCCGGATAATCTGTTTGAAGCATGTGGAGGTTCTTGGGGTAATTTAGAGGGTCGATGGGGTAATTACATTGTGCAAAAGGTCATATAGGTAATTTAAAAAGTTTATAGAGTCTGTCGGATAAAAATCCCTTCAAAATACGTCGACAAAGAGAGAAATAAAAAGGTATGCGCCATTTGTGTAGATGATGAAGGTGCATTGAATCCTCATATATAGTTCATGGATGTTACATGTATTTTTTTAAGGATTATGTAAGGTAAAGAAGGTATTTTTAATGAAAAGATAAATAGTGAAAATGGTTAATAATTTCCTCATGGCTATTAAAAGGGACGTATTTTTTTTGCTAGTTGCCGATCTTTTCTAAGGCTATCCAGCATAAGTAATTTGTTGTAAAATTTAATAAACCAAATTGAGATTTGAAATTATGGTGTTAGGAAAGCTCAGGCTCGATGGGCTCAGCCCGAACTCAATTCGATAAGAAATCGTTCGTCGAGCTCGAAAAGCAAATGAGTTTGAGCTTGAGTTGGATAATGGACTCGTTATTTTTGCCGAGTTCGGTGATGTTCAACTTGTTAACTTGATTCGATAACTCAAGTTGGCTAATTATATTTTTCATTAAGAGCTCGTATTATACACATGCCACAACCATTCACTACTATTAAGCTTTCACCAAAGGATAGATATGCTGGCACATCCCCCAACCCTTATCTTCCGACACCCTCAACTTCTCCTTCCTCGCGATAAATAATCCCTTCGCGATATTTTTACACTGATTTTAAAATTTTGTCGGGTGGATATTGATAGCTAAGACACAATATCATGCATAAAATATATTATGGCACCTTCGTTAAGTCCAATATGTATTTGATTTTATGATTAAATTCAGTATCGAGATTAAAGAAGATTTAATGTTAATCGTATTAGTACTCAATATATCAAATAACAAAGATGTGTTTATTATAATATCAATGTCCAAATGGATTATAATGTGAATGTACTTGACATGAAATTTTGACAATGGTACAACATTAAAAATAAGCATTGTGAATATATTTTGATATTGGATAATACTTTTTACCAAAATAATGGCTATATATATAGATACAGGTGGCGAAGAATAAGTTCATCTATACATACTGTAAAAAAACTCACATCATCATCATCATTACTAGTAGGTATACCCGCGCTTCGCGACGGGCAAACAACATATTTGAATATTATATAGAAAATCTGTATAGAGAACTACTCAAAAAATTATATGCAAATAAAGCACTGGGTTTTTCATGTTTGTATTAAAAAATGGTCGCAAACATGACAATATGCTTTTAGTGACCATCTAGAGCATGCACTTCACGACATAGGGGAAGAAAGTAAGTAGAGGGATATGAAAGAGAAGGTACCTACATGAAGAAGATGGGATTGAGTTCACCTGAAGTGGTTTTGACTTTGTGTATGGGTGGGATGCACGGAGGCTCTACTACAAATCAGTTATACACAATTGGTCGACAATTAATTATGCAAAGAAGAATCCAAATCGCCTATTGTTGGTCATTTTGGTAGCAGGGATGTTGTCGATCACATGGTTTCCTTCCTCTCACAAAACTGCAGATCAAGGCGATATTCCAAATACTTAAAAATCATTACAGCAAAACCATATTGTAACTTGGATTGTTACGCAACTTACACTTATTCTGGTTTTGTTCATACGTTGATTTGAAAAGAGAAAGTGATAGCATTGATTTCCTTGTTACTGATCTTTAGAAAAAGTAATCTCGTATGGTCATATTTTCATGTATAAACATCTTAACAAACTTAATTCTCAATACTGATTTTGGCAACATTTTTTTGTCTTGACTTAACGTGTTCAAGAATACATTCACTAATCTCATTCTTGATTTGTAGATGAGCTCATTTAATTAATTGGGCCAAAGATGAATTCACAACAGGAGGCTTAAGAATATGGTATTAACTTGTAGTTTCCCTGCTTGATTCCAGATAATAGATTGCGAAATTTTGAGTTTAAGTTTCACCTTGTTTAAAGCATGCATGAAATAATATATGAAAAAGTACATGCAGATACATTGCATAGCTTTGGACTTTCATACCATGAATCTCAAATTGACTTTGAACTGCAAGTTTTCGTCTTGGACTGCAAAATTTTTTGTAAAGATTCGTCTGAAGTTGACGTTTAATAATATTTATTTAATTTTGAAAGGAAATATTTTATAATGTATAAAGATATGTCTGGAATTGAGGTTGAACAATAAATCTTGATTGAGACAGGTAGACAAATGTCAAAAGTATCGAGATAGGTTCTATAGACAAATGTCAAAATTATGCTTTATGTAAGATGGTGAATATGGCATTGTCGATTTCAACTTCCTCCTCCTTCCTTTGTTGCATCCAAACGTGTACCACTAAGAAACCCTCACCTCCAGCCAATGGATGAAGTTCTACTCGCTTCTCCACACTTTGGAGCAAAATCACACTCCACAACTCTTCCCCTCCCTATATTTGAGCTAAAACTAAATAAAGCACCTTCAATAACCCCTCTGGTTGAGATGACCCATATCAAGCCTATCCCATCTTCGCATTTCATCGTCGTAGAGGAGCCACCCACAGGAGCCTTCATTTTTGCTAATAAAGGAACATGACCCACCATCTGAAGCACCGCCCTCGCATGATGGATTTGGGCTACATCCGAGAGAAGAGGGGCGGAAATACCTTCAAGAATTCCACGATTGAATCGTTCTTCGCCCAAAAATATTTCTTTTTATCCTTCTTTTGAGTTAAGACCAGACCTTCCCGACGTCATTGTCCCTCACTGTCGAAAAAGTTGCTATCCCGATGCCGAGCAACCAAGCGAGCAGCACGCCATCGCCCATCGACCTCCCCAAACCCAAATCGGAGACCGCACACAAAGAGGGGTGGGACTCAGTTCCAACATTTCAGAAGCTCATCCAATTTACTGCGTGCAAATGGTATTAAAGATGCTAAGTAGGTAACTATAAAAACATCAAAAGAATGCGTCAAACGATTGCGAATTCCCACACACCATGTGTACTTTTTAGATAAACCAACAATGACATAGGCTGCACCTACATCCATAGACCTCAAAAAGCTTCGTTCACAAACTACAACACCCACATCTACATGTAAAAGGATCTGAATTTTGCATTTTTCATCTTGACTTTTAAGTTGTAATACACCCTGGAGAGACTTCACAACGTATAGAAGTCACTGTAGGCCTTCACTTGAGCCCATGTTGCAACACAACAGAGAGACCCCTGGTAAGGAGATGCTAATCCACCTAGCTGCAGGTAATCAAAATGCTAACTCCTATCCTGGCAAAAAATACATGTAAGAAAAATATGTGAATTTACTTAGATTGTAGATTTATTTAAGCATATCCATTAAAATAGTTTGAAGCAACTGTCCCAGAGATACCAGCCACCACCTCAGCAATGGAGATTATGCAGAATGATACACTACGTGCAAGCATTCCTACAGTGTGGAGGAGGTTGTGAAGCAGGATCCGAGACATGGGGTATATCCCAAGCCAGTGGAGAAGGTATGGGGGCGAAGGGGAAATGATGACGTCCATCTGAATATCACCTATGAATTCCTTGATTGCACCAAAATTACCAACGCACTGTCAGGCTCCTCAACAATGCTTCTATCCTTGAAGGCCATTGCGCTTGGGGTGTTCTTGAGCTCTAAGCTGAAAGAAGGAATGGAGAGTTGAGGAAGCATGGAGTTCCTACAAAAGGCTTAAGAAGCTCCTGAGCTTATAGAAATCATCCTACAAAAGGCTTAAGAAGCTCCTGAGCTAACTCGAACTCAACGAGTTCGAGTCAGCGTTCATGGGCTCGGAGCTTATCGAGTCTGAGTTTGGTTATCGAGTTTGAGTTCGAGTAAGACTAACTTAACTCGTTCAACTTGATAGACACCCTTACTCGGAATGGAAGTTTTTCTTTTATAAGAAATTCGTATAGTAGAGTTTGATTCCTTCAAAAAATCGGTAATTTATAAGTATGGTCCGTAGAGTAAAGGATGTTTCGAAACCATATGAATCGAGAATTGTCTAGGTGATATGGGATAATTACTCGACTAGCATATGTGTTGTGTGTTGTATTTTCCATGTTACATTAGAAGTAACTAATTATCCATAGAGTTTCAGGTGCATGGTAGACAATGGTATTCTGGTGCATTTCTCCGAGCAGTTTAGAAAGCTAGGCATCTTGCATGGTAACCATTTTCATCATATATAAAATATATCTATATTGTTCTATATAACAACCGATCTGTTGTAGTCTAGTTTGTTAGGATACTCGGCTCTTAACCGAGAGACCTCGGGTTCAAGACCCGGCAACGGAAATTATTATTTTACTCCTGTATATTTTCTCTTTTTAATCAAACTAACAATTAATAATCTCCATGGAACCATATTGATTTGCCACGTCACCATCCTCTCATTGATTGCTTACATCTCTTATCGTGCCCGTCTTTTCACGATTCCTTTTTTCCTCTCGAAATTCGCGTGTTGAGACGCAACACATTATGAAGTATGAACTATTCAAACCCAAGCCGGGTTTGAACCCACGGAAGTGTAAGCTCATTCGGCCTAAAGGGGCCTCCTCCGACTTTGCATCTACACTTTGACTTGGGATTTTGCGCTGCTCGCTGCCCGTTACTTATCTGGGCCTCCCGCTTGTCTCCTCCATGGGGAGAGGTTCTCATGCAGGCTTTGGAAGACCGTATTCGAGCTGCTCTTAGCGGGTGGAAGGCTTCCTCCCTATCCTTGGCGGGTAGGCTCCAATTGCTTAAGTCAGTTATTGCTGGTATCATTCTATACTGGGCGGGTGGGTGTTTCATTCCATGTGCTTCGGTGGATAAGATCGACAAGATGTGTGCCAACTTTCTATGGGGTTTTGGTCAGCATCATGTTAGTTGGCATACGGTTTGTCTTCCTAAGGAGGAAGGTGGTATGGGTCTCCGTTCTTTGGCTATGGTCCGTGATGCAATGAGAGTGGCTTGGGGGTGGTCTATTCTTACCTCCAAACACTCGTTGTGGGCTTGCTTTCTAAGGAAAAGATATCTTCACTCCCACTCCTTCTGGGAGGTCTCCCCCAAGAGTGGGGATTCTATCATTTGGAAGTCGATTCTTCGCCGCAGGAGCTCTTATCATGCTTTCATCACTTGCTCCGGAGGGCAGCACATCTGGTCTCGCTCTCCAAAAGGCTTCTCTTTCGCCCAGGTTGTTGACGTTACGCGGCCTCGGGGCCAACTGGTGCCCTGGGCTGCTGTGGTGTGGTGTAAGGGACTTGTCCCTAAGCATGCCTGTACACTTTATCGTGCGATCATTAACAGGCTCCCTACCATGGCTAGGCTGGAGCGTCATGGGCTTTCCTCCTCTGACCTCTGTTATTTCTGTTGCTCGTCTTCTGAGTCTACGGAACACATCTTCTTCAATTGCTACTTTTCGGAGGACATCTGGTCAAGGGTGCTCCTGGAGTTGGGCCTTCCTCGTCCCCTTTCGATGTCTCTTCCCTGTCTGGTGAATTGGATTGCTACGTTCCCTGTTGGAAATCAATTGCGGCTGTGAAGCACTGTTCTTTCTTCTTGTGTATGGCATATCTGGAAGGAGAGGAATCTCCGGTGGACCGCCTCGCGCTCAACTCAAGCTTCCGTGCTTACCTCAACCATCGTGGTTGATATCAATACTGTTTATTTTTGGAATGTGAATTGAACCCCCTCTTTGATCGGGGACCTAAATTTTATTTGCTCTTTTTGCATGCTTTGTTAGCATGTCTTTTTTGGTAGCTCCTTTGTAGCTTTTTGTGCACCCAATTTGTAAATCCAATTTCTGTGAATGAAATATAGATGACACCTTTACGTATCAAAAAAAAAAGTATGAACTATTGGACGTAATTGTTCAAACAAAAACAGAATTACCTAAATAGGTAAACTAGACTTCTTCTTAGTACAAAGACCATGATGCTATTTTTCTCATACGAACAAAACAGGACCAACACCAAAAGATCAAAAAGGAAAGAATCGAATTTCATACAAAAGAAAAGGTTTAGTTGACAACAAACAAAGTGTCGAATTAGTCGCTTTAATTTAAAAGTAAAAAAGTGCAAAATTCCATATCCCTCCGACGGCAATCCGACGGTTTCGATCCACCCGCCCATCACAGCACCTCAGGGTTTCGCCTGAGCTCCGCCCACGTCTCCCCCGCTGCCGCCGCCGCCGCCTCCCTCTCCGCCCTCCTCCTCTGCGCCACGTACACCGCCACCGCCGCTACGAGCAACCCCGCACCGAGGACCCCGCAGGCAACCCCCGCCGCAAGCAACGCCGTGCGCCACCGCCTATCCGCGTCCCTCCCGCCATCCGAGATCTCCTCCTGCGGCACGGGCCTCCCCATGAGGTCCCACAGGGGGTCCCCCGTGCTGTTCTTCCTCGCTGCCTCCGGCAGCGATCCGTCAGAGCTGTTCAGGAAGAAGGCCCTCATAGCCGGGGACGCCGCCGCAACCGGCGGCTCGTCGGCGACACCGTGATCGGTCTGCGTTAAACCATGGGGATCCGATCCGATGGTCCCGGTCGAGAGGATGAGGAGGAACACGAGTAGCCCTCGCCGGAGATATGGCAGCAACATCTCCCCTGAAAAAAATCGCATTTTTATATAAAAAAAAGCCCCTTTCTTGTTTCAGCTTTCAGAGGGGAAAGGGGGGGGGGATGATAGTTCTTTCTCTTTGCATGAAGCAGGAAACATGAGAATCTGATTTGGGTCTTTCCCATCTAAAGATTAAAGATACAAAATGGATGGATTTTTTGTGTGGCGGATTTCAGTGCAATAAGGAAGAGAGGAAGAAGAACAGCTCAGTTCCTGTCAGGTTCAGCTCAATCAATCAATCTGAACATCGCCAACTGAGAAAACAAATCAAGCAAATGATGGTTTGCTGAATGTAGACGTTCCTTATGGATTAAGGGAGGTCTCAGCAGCAATGACTGGGTTTCTTTTTGGAGACTATATATCTTTTACTATGCACATGATATGGTTCATCAGCTGTTTATCTTTGATGCAGATGCGAGTAAATGGGCACAAGAGTTGAAGGTTTGACCCACTTGTGGGAATGGCAGTTTCATGAAGATGGTGACAGTGACGGGAGTCCCCGGTTATAATGGTGGTGGTTGTGAGGGGATGAGGTCTGGAGTAGGTGGTGGTGGTGAGGTGAGGCCGTAGTCCAAAGAGAGCAAGGCATGTGCTTGCCCACGCATACAGATAAGCATTCTGCTCTCTTCCATGTTTTTTTCTTGAAAAAAGATTACGAATCCAATCATGTATAAGAAAGCCCATGTAATCTTCGTGGCTACATCATGATCCTTGTTTTGTCCTACACGGATTTCTACATTGGCTTTGATAGAAGGATTTGAAAGTAATAAAAGAGTATCCCAAGGAGGAACACAGGATCAAACCCTATCCCTTGTGTTAACTCCATCGATAAAGCATTGACCATAAAGAATCAAGTCTTATTTTTCTCTCTCTATCCCTCCAACTAACAAGTCCGAAATCACCACAATCAAATAGTTGTACTCTTGGAATCGTGTCAGGTGGGGATTTGACCCCTTATTCTAATGCATATTCTCCATATGAACATAGCTTAAGTTTGGGATATCAAACTTGAAGTCTTCGACGCCACTGACATCCTCCCCCCTCTTGTCGATTCAAGGTGCATGGGTTAGATCATAATCAGGTCATTATAATCACGCAATCTCAAACGCCAAAATGTTACTTAGTGCAATCACAAGGAGATACAAATGATAAGCGCAATTGCACAACCACAAATGAGACAATAATTCAACATGTACACCCTCGTGGGTGCATTTTGTGCGACACGGCAGTGGAGTCACTTGAGCACCTTTTCTTCAGGTGCCCTAAAGTGACTGTGATCTGGGAGGAGGCAAGAATGGCTTGGTTATCCACTTCTGATTTGGCTTCCTTCTGCGGTTCGATGGTGGCAAACAAAAGCAGAGCTCGACGGGAGCTCCTTAGGCCCGTGGCATTTGTGTGGGCAATATGGCTGGGCAGAAATGCTGCTCTTTTCTCTGGACAACGCTTCTACAAGGAAAACGTGGAGATGCATTGCGTCCGTTTTGTTGATGAGTGGGCTTTGTAGGTGCTTTGCTTGTTTCGTTTTCTCATTCTCTTTGTAAATTCTCTGTGTACTGTTTCTTTAATTAATAAATGGGGCGAACACCACTGAGTGTCTCCCCCTGTTTCTGGCTTTCAAGAAAATGTACTCCCTCGTGGGTAAAAATCATGATGAGAGTCTCCATGTCAAGTTTTCTATCCGATCAGTTTCTTGATCTTTTCGCTAAACAATACTGCTTATGCGGGCAATATCCAACCATGTTTAAATGAGCTCTTAATGTAGACAACTCCAAATGTATGTACAAAAATACAAACCTTATTTAACCTTAAAAGTTAAAAATATGAGTAGAATATTGCAAGATGAAATAATGAACAATCCTGGATAGTATTCATAAGATGAGTTGTCGTAACACCAAGCTTGTAGATGTGAAGCGTGAGATGAAATGTGACTACAAAATCTCTCAATATGATAGGAATGAAGTTCAGATTAAAGATAGTGATTTCTTCACTTATTATATGAGCAGGGGCAGTATGGGGTCCTATTTATAGGCTTCTGAGGATTAAGTAACTACTAGAAGTGATTAAGTGTGATCAGGTGGCACATGGCTATAATTCAGAACAGATTTCTAAATTGATTATTGTTGACGCATATGAGTATATGTACCTCTTCTCTATTTTATTTTTCCAGTTGTCTACTTTATGTAATTTACCCATAGGCTACTCTCCTATATAAGAGAGCCTAGGGTTTATGGAAAAAACAACTTGCTCATTTCTCCCAACATGGTATCAGAGCGACGGTCCTAGACCGGAGTTCTCGAAACCCTAACCCTACCCCACCACACCCGCCGGCCTCTCTCTCTCTCCATCCGATCGGCGCCACCCTCCGTGCGCTCCCCTCGCGCATCGCCGATCGTCCTCGCGCATCTCCAGTGCATGCGCGTGCCTCCAGGGCCTGTGCGTTTTCCATCTGCGCGCATCCCAGCGCGAGCGCGTGCGGGCTTCTCCCATCGGCACGCGAGGTTGCGCGCATCCCATCTGTGCGCGTGAACTCCTGCGCGTGACCGCCTACGCGCAAGGCTGTGCGGCTGCCGTGCGGCTGCCGTGAACTCCTGGGGCGCGTAACAGTGCGCATCCCGTGCACTAGCACCAGCACAGTGCGCATCCTGCGCGCGTGAACTGCACTGTCAGCGCGTGACCAGTGCGCATCTAGTGCGCGTGAACTTCAGCGCGCGACCAGTGCGCCAGCGGGTGCAACTCCTACACGCGTGCAGGTGTCCAGCCCTAAAGCGCAGAAAATCACCATCATGGGTTTAGTTGCGTGAGGTCTACACGTGCAACTAAACCCGTCTATGTCACTGTAGACAAATTACATATTTGGTCAATTGTTCCAGTCTTCAGTATCCAGTATGTCAGAAAGCAAGGCAGATATCCCATCTATTGGCGCATTCCGTGGTCCAACGCCTATTGTAAAGATGGACGGTACCAACTATGAACTGTGGGAAATGCAGTTCATGAGCATGATGAAGTCAACGGGTAAGAAGCATATTCTTACCGAACCAGAGCCTGCTGAGAAGACTGGAACCAATGCCTCTTGGGAGGTTGATGATGCATACGCCAAGGTTTGGTTATCTGGTACATTGGCTATTGAAATTGCCAATGACATCCTACACCAACCCACAGCCAAGGATATATGGGATATTCTGGCGGCTACATACTCTCAGGCGAAGAACGAGACGAAGATTCTGCAACTCCAGCATGATATATTCACAATAAAGCAGAATGGTCGCCCTTTACATTCTCTCTATACATCACTGAGAGGGATGTTTGAGAAGCTCTATAGCTTCATGCCTCTTACAGCTACGCCAGAACAACAGAAGACATACAGGAACGCGACCATGGTCGGTGTGTTCCTGGTTGCACTTGATCTTGAGTATGAGGCGGCACGATCACAGATTTTGGCGGACTCTACTATTCCTCCCATGGAGGAAGCCTTTTATAGATTGAGTCGGATCACAGTTCCTTCCACAGCTGTGAGTCAGAATTCTTCAGCCATGGCAGCCAACAGAGGTCGCGGATTTCATCACCAGAGCCGTGGACGTGGACCTCGTGGAAGAGGTGGCCGCACTAGGCCAACATGCACCTACTGTCACCGAGTCGGGCACAATGAAGATACATGCTATTCGAAGCACGGATTTCATGCATCCGCACGAGCTGTTGAGCAGATAGAGCCCCCATCTGCTGCTACCTTGGATCAACGGTTCGACGATCTTGTTGCCCGTCTGAGGGGCATTATTCCACCATCTGGACCAGCACCGACTGCAGAGAGTCATTCTGATGCCGCTGCTTCTGCCTCTGCGTCTACCAGTACTTCAGGAAGTATACTTGCACCGAACAGTAGTAGATCCGATACTTTACCATGGATTATGGACTCGGGCGCTACACATCACCTATGTGGCGACCAGAGTTTGCTTTCAGGATATACTGAGATCCCTCCAGGTCGGACAGTTGTGATTGCCAATGGCACTCACTCCCCCATCACTGGACAGGGGGAGGTTAGATTGACATCTTCTATGCAGCTCAAGAACGTGCTACATGCACCGGATTTTTCAATGAATCTATTGTCAATTAGTCAGATTACGAAGGATCTACATTATCGGGCAATTTTTGATCCATCTTCTTTGATTTTTCAGGATATCCATACAGGCAACGTGATTGGTCGTGGCTATGAGCAAGGAGGCCTCTATCGCCTGAATCAGACTCCCTTTGCTGGAACCTCATCCTCTCCTTCAGGACAAGCATCAACATTATTATGGCATCTGCGTTTTGGTCATTTACCGCTTCAGAAGTTGCGTCAAGTTCTACCCTATGGTCTTTCTCACACACCTATTCAGTGTGAGGCGTGTCAGTTGGGAAAGCATCACAGGTCGTCCTTTCCCAGTCGTCCAGGTCGGAGTAGTAACTCCAAGTTTGAGTTGTTTCATGTCAATGTCTGGGGTCCAAGTCGTGTTCCCGATCATCAGGGACACAGGTTTTATATTGTATTTGTGGATGATTTCTCTAGAGTGTCATGGGTGTTTCTGATGAAGAATAAATCTGAAGCAGGAAATATTATTATCCATTTTCTGAATGAAATACAAAATGTTTTCTCCACACATGTCAAACTTGTGGGAAGTGACAATGCTTTAGAGTTGTGTACCAACAGTCTGGCCAATTACTACTCCTCAAAAGGGATTATTCACCAAACATCTTATGCTCATACATCTCAACAGAATGGGATTGTTGAAAGAAAATACCGTCACCTTCTTGATGTCACAAGATCACTTCTTATACAGAGTCATGTTCCCTACTCCTACTGGGGTGATGCAGTTCTCACTGCATGTTACCTAATCAACTGTATGCCTTCGTCTGTCTTGATTGAACAGATTCCGTTTTCACTCATTTATCCTAACAAGGATCTGTTCGCTTTTAATTCCTCGTGTTTTTGGGTCAGTTGCGTTCGTCCATCAGTTGTCGCCCGGTACTGACAAGCTCTCTCCTAGGGTTGTCAAGTGTGTCTTTGTTGGGTACTCCAGAACTCAAAAGGGGTACAAGTGTTTTGATCCTGTGCGTCGGCGGTATATGATCAGTGCAGATGTTACATTTTTTGAATCTGTTATGTATTTTTCACCATCAGGAGACAAGCAGCTACCATCTATATCTCCTGATGCCATATACATGACACCACCACCTCAGATGCCGACACCACCACCACCACCACCGCCACCGCCACCGCTTGTCTCACCACTACCATTCCATTACACCCGCAGGCTTCCTCCAGCTCATGGTTCTGACTCGTCAACTAGCTCGCCTATGGTATGTAATGAAAATATTAATGTTGATGGATCTAACGACATTTCTGAGCAAGATATAGTGCAGGAGCCAGATGAGAATATAGATGATTTGGATGTTCCAATTGCTATATGGAAGTCGAAGAGAAGCTGTGCCAAATATCCATTATCAGCAGCTGTGTCTTTTGAGAGACTATCTGGAGAATTCAGGTCGTTTGCTATGGCACTTTCAGCTACAGACATTCCACAGAATCATCATGATGCTCTGCAGGATGCTAGATGGCGGCTAGCAATGGAAAAAGAAATGGCGGCACTTCAGTCCAAAGGAACTTGGAGCTTGGTTCCTATACCTCCAGATGTGCAACCAGTGAGCTGCAAGTGGGTGATTACAGTGAAGCACAATGCAAATGGCTCCATTGACAGATACAAGGCGCGCCTTGTTGCACGTGGCTTCACACAGACATACGGGGTGGATTACCTTGACACATTCTCGCCTGTGGCACGTCATTCCACTCTGCGGATCTTGTTATCAGTTGCAGTTGCTAGAGATTGGCCGCTTTATTAGCTGGACGTAAAGAATGCATTCCCATATGGCGAATTGCAGGAGGAAGTCTATATGCAACAGCCACCTGGGTTTGCTGTTGAGGGGGAGTGTTCCAAGGTATGCAGGTTACATAAGGCCATCTATGGCCTTAAGCAGAGCCCCAGAGCATGGTTTCAGAAGCTCTCAGATCTTTTTGAGAAACAAGGATATAAACGTTCCAATGCTGATCATTCCTTGTTTGTACAGAAGACTGCTAGAGGTATCATTGTAATCATGGTTTATGTTGATGATATATTGATTACAGGAGATGATGAGCAGGGCATTAAGCAGGCAAAAGAAAGGCTGGGAACCGAATTTGTCACCAAGGACTTGGGCGTCCTTAGATATTTTCTGGGGCTGGAGTTTGCTAGAAATCCATATGGATTAGTCATGTCGCAGAGGAAATATGTTACAGACCTATTGAGTGAGACAGGTATGCTAGGGTGTTGACCTGCTACGACACCAATGGATCCCAGCATGAAGCTCTATGATGATGACACGGAAGAGGTAGACAGGAGAAGGTACAGAGAACTGGTAGGCAAACTACTGTATGTCACGATCACTAGACCTGATATATCATTTGCAGTGAGTCGTGTGAGTCAGTTTATGGAACAACCACGTCAGGTCCATATGGATGCAATACACATGATTCTGAGATATCTAAAATCATCTCCAGGCGCAGGCTTGCTATTTAAGAAGGGAAAGGAGATCTCTATCACAGCATGTGCTGATGCAGACTATGCGGGATGCCCCAAGGACAGGAAGTCCACCTCAGGATTTGCAGTCTATGTTGGAGATGCCCTAGTCTCGTGGAGGAGCAAGAAACAGACTGTAGTAGCTAGATCCAGTGCTGAATCCGAATACAGGGCTATAGCCCAAGCTAGTACAGAAATGATGTGGGTGAAATCTTTACTTACAGATCTATGTCTTGATATACCACTTCCTATGATGTTGGAATGTGACAATCAAGCCGCCTTGTTCATTGCAAACAACCCAGCCTTTCATGAGAGGACCAAGCACATTGAGGTTGACTGTCACTACATATGTGACATGATTCAGAAAGGGTTCATTGCTACATCTCACGTCACATCAGAGAACCAGACAGCTAATATATTCACCAAGGCATTACTTCGAGGTCCATTCCAGAAGTGTGCGTCCAAGCTGAGCATGATTGATATCTATGCTCCATCTTGAGGGGTAGTGTTGACGCATATGAGTATCTGTACCTCTTCTCTATTTTATTTTTCCAGTTGTCTACTTTATGTAATCTACCCATAGGCTACTCTCCTATATAAGAGAGCCTAGGGTTTATGGAAAAAATAACTTGCTCATTTCTCCCAACAATTATAAAATCAATCACCTTAAAAATAAAGTAGATGGCCTAAAATAAGTTGACTGAAACTGATTACCCGGAAGGGTCAAAGTCCAACTAATTTTTTACCAATGAAGAAATAGAAGTCATTTGGAATTAAGGTTAGTCAACTAAAATGATGTTTTAGTCCAAGGAAAGAAAAGTGATTATTAATTGAACTACATGATTCAAAAGGTGATGTTTCAGAGATCGAGAATATTAGGGTTTGCATAGCTTTGCTATTTTATTTGCAGGCCTGCAGGCTATTTCAAGCTCTTAATGGATTTTTTACATCAATCATATATTATTTATTGCAATCCTGCTATTTAATGCACATTTACAAACATATGCTATTGTATTCGTAGACTTTTTTTAATAGTAGGTCCGGTAATTTTGGGAGTCTAAAGCATCCCTCTTGGGATTTGTATTCGGGTCTTTTAAGATGTAGGCATTCTGCACGACCAGCAGACCACTCAGTATCCGTAAACTTTCTATTTTATGCTCATGATATGTTCTTAAAGACAATCTTATATTTTCTATTTCAGCATTATTATGATATATATTATTTATTTATTCTTTCTATTTTTTGCATAGCACCGTGAATTTATCAGTAATTCTACTATGTCATGATGTTGATACATTTTCAAAGATAGTTTTATTTTTTCTATTGAACCTGGCTATTTTATATGTGCCCTTGTTATTTTTTGCATATCCTTGTTGTTGTATATTTTTTAGGACAACTTAGTATTCTTTCTGTTAGAACCCATGTATTTTACACATACCCATGATTTTGCTTAAAGTTGCAATTTTATTACTAGACTTAGTTGTTTCCAACAAATTTGTTTTCAACCTTATCTTATTTTTTATGATGCCCATAGTAGTAGAGTTTCTTCCACCACCATCAGCATGGATAACCATAGCAGCAGTAGTTGTAAATAACCAACATGGATGATGATACTATAATCATGGCAGTAGTACTTGTGGATAGCATTCTACTAAAGTTGGAGTTAGTTGTATGATCCTACAGTCTCTTTATTAAAGTTTTTTAACCATTTAGATTAAAAAGTTAGCATAAAAATATATTATAATCAACAAATTATTAATAAAATACATAACTAATATGGCATCAATCATATTTACCATTCTGTCCCTCTTAACCATCGAAACGGCTACTATTCGCAGAAGAGTTACTCATGTGAATAATTTGTTGACATTAGGTTACTCAAGTCCAACCCAACCATGTTTGTAAACATGCCCTAAGTGCTCGTTCGATCGGAGAATAAGGAGGTGGGATAAGGTGGAATAAGACACGATTTCTGTTCGGCTGAAAGGATGTGAATAAGGGAGAATAAGGAGGAGTAAGAGTAATTAGTTGCTATTCTCTGTTCATTTAGCACATGATGGATAAGGAATAATGTTTGTAAGTTAATTATATATTGGTTGGTAAATAATCGGATTAAGTTCGATGCATTATTAGTAGGGATGCAAGGGTATACGGATATGTCTGTATCTGCCCGTCATCATATCCATTTTTAGGTGAATATGGATATGAATTTTGTATTTTGATGGATACGATATTAATATGAGTTTTTTTGTGCATACGGATAAGGATAAGGATATTGTTTTTTTATTTTTTGAGGATATGTATACAGATAGGTTACATATTTTGTTGATAGATATGGATACAGATATCCGTATTACTGAATCTATGTGTGTATCTCGTCTATACATACATCAACTTGTATGTCTATCTCTAAATATATTATAAAATTACTTCCAATATATGGCATCTGAGTAATTTTCAAACGTGGGAAGAAAAATACAAATTTCTATGTTATTTAAGTATTTATTATATGAGTTATTAAATTTAGTATAATATTGTATTTTCATTTTGTTTTTATTTTGTTGTCTTTGTAGTTTATTAATTTTAATATAATTAGATATTAATTTCAACTTTACAATATAATCCTGCTAAATGTGAGCATTATTGGACATATATTAACGTAAGATAATCTATTTTCGTTTGCTAAATATCCATATCCAAATCATGATTATTTATTTCCATATCAGTATCCGTATTTAAGGATATGGTTTGCAATTTTCAATATCTGCAATGTATTCATTTTTGGATCTGTATCCAGATTTTCAATTGAACCCTCACCACACGATGGATTCGGTACATGCATATGAACTTAAGGGGATAGTCAATGATCGTTCTTTATATTGAAAAATCATCCCCTTCGGTTAGAGTGTACGGTTACCGAAGCGTTCCCTCTACGTGCGCCTCATTTGAGTAGAGGGGACGCAAGCCCATCGTGTGCCCTTTTGAAAGACAAAAGGAACGGTCGCGACGGTCTCGATAACTACGTACACTTTAAGGGACGATTAAGGCCCGTCCCCTCACGGTAATTAACTGAGAGGGTCGTGACCGTCCTTGACGTCAATATATGTGGAACGATCCCCCAACCACCCCATGTATTTCGACGATAGGGGACGGTCACAACCGCCTCCTCTAGTACTTATAGGAGATGGTCCTAATCATCCCCTCTCGTCATGCACAGGCTTCAGTTCAACGGAGATGCGCACAGAAGCGTGGAGGAGACGTCATAACCGCCCCCTGTCCTACCCTCTCCAAAAAAACACATGTAAGCCACCCCAGGAGAGACCCTCATGTACTAATAAGGAACGGTTCGAACCGTCCCCTCCATGTGTAGGCTCCAGTTCAACGGGCGCACACATAAGCGTTGAGGGGATGGTCATAATAACCGTCACCCATGCCTCCCCACCACCACCCGCCCCTCCCAAAAAATCGCATGTAAGCCACCCTGTGTCATATGGAACGATCAAGAATGTCCCCTCGTGTAATTATAAGAGACGGTCATAATTGTCCCCTCCAGTCATATGTAGGCTCATGTTCAAAGGGGACATGCACAGAAGCGTGGAGGGGACGGTCATAATCCTCCCCTCCCTCCCCCAAAAAAATTGCATGTAAGCCACTCCGTGTCAGATGGGATGATCAAGATTGTACATTTAAAAAAAGAAAATGTAACAGTAGTTTAATACCCCTATAAATGCAACGGATTCATAACATGTCAAATCTCAATAAGAAAACATTATCTAATATGCATAGATAGTAGTTGTTCTACAAGCACTCTAAACAAATTAAAATTAAAATTGTTCACATATCTACTAAGTTATACACAACATGAGAATAATAAAGCTAAACACCGCTCCTATCTAAATCAGTATCTTCATTGTTCTCCTCCTCATCATTGCAAAGTCATAATGGTGTTACTTGTGTGTCAACCTTGCTCTGCAGATGATTTATATAAACAAAGACGTTGGTCATATCAGATCGCATCTTGGCATCTCTTCATCATGTGCTGACATGTTCGTCTTCACTTCCCATAGTTCTCTTCATTTCTTTCTCTTGTTTGCTTGTTTGAGACGATGAGTGTGACCTACTAGCACCTGTTCCGAACCACGTACGGATCGTCACTCCCCGCCTGCCACAATATATATGTCCAGAATGTTTCAGACATGTAGCTTGGACGAACGCCTCATTAGCAGATAACATTAAGGTGCCTGTACATGTGCCATTTAGGGAACTGGTCATAGTGAGCTTAATCATTCCCCCTTGCATAACTAGTTTAAAAATAATAAAAGAAAAAATTGTATGGACTGTTGTTGTATACCATAATTAACTTACATGAGTCTTGAGTTCTTGCCATATCAAGTCTCTCAACTGTCGAATTAATGTAATTTGATGTCTAAAAAACAACCACGTTTAAGATAATGGTCGCGCACAGCCTATCCTTGTGATGAGGGAAGCCTTCAGTAATTGATCACTTAGAGATGATTGATCAAGATCACATCCCAAACTAGAAGATTTCAAAAGGGAAAATCTGATCGATTACAGTGTGATAGTATGACTAAGAGCACCTCGGATCAACTCCAAGTTCCCTTGAGACAACAACAACAAAACCTTTTGCCACAACTAAGCTCCTCTGATAATCCAAAAAAAATGTAGATTGAGTTGACCCATCATGATGGACAACCATCCTTATATAAGAGGCCTTAATGCAAAGGTGGGGGTCTTGAACCATACAAATCCAAATGCATGGACGTTGTCAATTTGTATTGTGAGAAGAAATGAATGGATTAACTCTCAATACTTCCCCTCAAGATGGAGCGTAGATGTCAATCATGCTCAACTTGGCACAACATCTATGGCATGTCAATAGTTGTCTGTTAGAACATATCTGACCACATCATCTCAGTTCTCCAATGCACCATAGCTCTATATTCTAACTCATCACTAGATCTGGCAACCATAGTCTGCTTCTTGCTTTTTCATGAGACCAAAGAACTCCCTATGAAAACCACAAAATCAAAGGTAGACTTCCGATCTTTAGGGCATCTTGCATTGTCAGCATCTATACATGTCGTGATGGCAAAAGATGTCCTTATGCTAAAAAACAACCATGTACTTGGATAAGACTTCAGGTACCTTAGGACCGTGTAAACAGCATATGTGTGAGCTTGTCGTGGTTGCTTCATAAACTGGTTGACTTGCTCACTGCAAGGGAGATAACGGTTCTGGTAGTAGTCACATAGAGGAGCTTCTAAACAAGCTCCATGTATCTCCTCTTGTCCACCTAGTTTGTATCATCATCGTAGAGCTTCATGCTGGGTTCCATTAGGGTAGTGGTAGGTGTGTAGTCTGTCATCCCTGTCTCTAGGAGAAGATATGTAATGTACTTCCTATGTGTCATCACAAGACATCTCTGGTTCCTGGCAAACTTAAGCTCAAGGAAGTGTATCGTAGTTCGTCAAGATCCTTGGTAACAAATTATTGTCCAAGGAATGCCTTAATCTCACTGATGCCCTATCTAATTACCATCTTCTGTAACAATAATGTCATCAACATAAACCAGAATCATAACAACACTTCTTTGTGTCCTGTGTACAAAAAACAAGTGATTGCAATCGATCTCGTGAAGCCCTATTGCTCTATCAAGTAAAATAGCTTCTACAACCATTCTCTGGGACTCTGGTTAAAGCCATAAATAGCTTTATGAAGTATGTGTATCTTATGACACTTCTCCTCAGCAGCAAACCCGAGTGGTTGATGTATATAAAATTCGTCCTGGAGTTCTCCCTACAAGAAAGCATTCTTGATATCAAGTTGGGAAAGTGACCAACCCATATTATTGCAACAGAGAGGATGATCTTGAGTGTAAAAGTTACATGATATCAAGTTGGGAAAGTCACGAGGGAAAAGTTACATGATAGTCCATCTCATATGTCTGAGTAAATCGACATGTCACAAGCCTAACCTTGTAGTAATCAACAAGGTCATCTGCTATCAGCTTCACTGTAAAGATTTATTCGCAGCCAACCACATAAACCCATGTTGGGGTAATAATCAAATTCCATATGCCATGTGATTGAAGTGCATCCATCTCCTCCAATATAGGAAGACGCCAATGACTATCTCGCATAGCCTCCTGATATGTGCGTGGGATCTCTACAGTGGTCAGTCCCACTACAAACTTCCTGGAATCCTCTGAAAGATGCCCACAGAAATATGGGTCGTAAGAGGATAGGTAGCACATGCACGCCTCTGCTTCCAGAGAGCAATGGGTTGGTTAAGATCTTCTTGACATTTTGTTTCATGTATAGTACTCTCCTAAGGTCCTACATGCTCAACATGTAAAGTCTCTTATCAATAGAAATAAAGTGCTCAAAATTTACATGTGACGTGCTAGATGATTGGGAAGGTATAGGAGCAAGGGGTATAATAGGCGGTCTTTAAATGTAGTAACGAGGGAAAGTCTAAGCCACATGAGGAGGAGTTGGAGGAGGTGTGGTGGGAGGTAGAAGTGGAGGAAGAGGAATGTAAACCTTCTCACCAGATTAGGACGAGATCACATGTAGGAGAAAAGTGCATGGTAGACTCAAAGAATGTGACGTCGGCACTAACATTGTACTTCTGTCTAGCGTGATTAAAGTACTGGTACCCTTTCTAGGCCCTGGTGTATCCCACAAAAATACACTTGACAGCTTTGGGATAGAGCTTGTTACGATCAGGAGTCAGGTGACGAACAAAAGCCACAGAGTCAAAGACATGAGGTGTTAGAAAGAAAGGTCCTTGTCAAGAAACACAATTGAAAAAGAAATATTTTCTCCTAACATAGAGGACAGCATGCGGTTAACCATGTAAAAGACACTTAGGATACCATCACCCCAGAAAGAATGTGGATCATGAGTCTGGATGAGAAGAGTCGACTAACATCAATAAAATGATAGTGTTTGCGTTCATTAACACCATTTTATTGAGAAGTGTAACCACATGAGCTCAGTTGCATGATGCCATGGGACCTGTAGAAATAAGAGAGATGAATGGTACAAAACTCCAAGGCATTGTCAAAGTGAACGTACTTAACAGTAGCAGAAAAAATATTCTTTATTTTGTTAATAAAATGTTTGAACAAACCCATCCTTAGATTGTTTTTCAGAAGAAAAATCCAGAAAGTTTAGAATGTTCATCGATAGCAATTAGATAGAATATGTGCCCTGGTGAGTAGGAATACAAATGGGATCCTAAATATCAAAATGAAGTAAGTCAAATAAAGAATCGCTACTATGACTCTGACGACAAGGAAAACTAGAACGGTAGTGCTTCCCAAGCTGGCTAGCCTCGCACTGAAAAATATAAAGTAAGGATTTACGGAGGACTCTACACAACTTCTGCAGAGGAAGATGACTGAACCGAAGATGTCACATAAATGGAGAGAGTGATCTAGCGGCAATGGAAGATCTGCTTGCATAAGGAAACTGAAGCAGTCTATAGAGACTTCCTTACTTACGGCCACATTCAATTACCATGCTCGTAAGTTTATCTTGAAACACAAGAAAAAAGATGCCAAATATGGCATGTCAATGTAGAGCATTGGTAATCCGACTATTAGGTAACAAGTTCATAGAGAAGTCGGTGAATGAAGCACATTCTGCAGACAAGTAGATGGTGTCAAACGAATCTCCTTCTATCCTATAATAGGGGGAGTGTGTCTCATCTACAATGACTACAGATCTGCTTGGATGAATCGATCTATAGGAGGTGAATGGTGCTCTATCTCCGCAGAGATGATGAGATGCTCCATAGTCCATAATTACTCTGAAATATTTGCTTGTGACAACTAGTAATGATATAAGTTATACGTGAGGTACTGGCAAAGGAAGAGGCAGCAACGTCAAAAGGGCCCAAAGGAGTACTAATAGTGCATGTGGTAGGAGTCGTGATCTCCCTCAAATGGGAGACAATGCTGTTAAAATTCTAACTAGCAGAAGTTGCAGTAGGCTCAACCTGCTTGGCAACACAGGAAGATGCGGGGTAACCATGCTTTGATAACAAGTATCCTCAAAGTGGCCAGGACGGTGGCAGTATGTGCACTGTTGGTGTGAGCATCCACCTCCTCTGCCGCGGACACTACGTCCTATGAACTGTGTTGAACCTCTACTGCGAGATACGGCCATCATAGAAGAGGACTGAGTAGTGGTTGCAGGAAGCATCGTGATCCTATTCAGTCAGTCGTATGCGTCCTCCATGTGAGGTATAGAAACACCTATGAGAAGCTGGGCGCGTGCGGCATCATAATGTAATTCAAGTGCTGCCAGAAAAACTCTGACCATAGTGGTGTTCCTTTACGCTATCTAATGTTCTGCGGAAGTGTTTAGATGTATGAAGCTATGAAGCTTCTCAAAAATAACCCTGAGCTAGGAGTAGAAAGCATGAAGCAGACAACCATCATGCTTGGCTATGAAAATATCGTACTAAAGATGCAGGATCATCTCATTCAAATCGTCTTAGAATATGTGACTGCAAGGATATCCCGTATTGTCTTGGTAGTGGGTTGATGGAGAGCGTCTTGGCTATCTTTGTGGTAAGGGTACCCCATAGTTATACACGTGCATACGCGTCATCTTGCTTCCACGAAGCATTCACCCCAGTCTTGTCGGACGGCTCTGGTCACATCAGATTGTGCTCTTTGTTGTTGCATTCCATAATGTTCATGAACTGTATTGACCATAACTCATTATTAGTCCCATCCATCTTGACGATGATCATTGGGCCTTTGAAGGCACTAGAGGAGGATAAATCAATCTTGCTTGCTGACATGATGCTAAAGGAGTCAGGAAATGGCACGATTGGGGTTGTAGACTGATCTGAAAATGTCTACACAATCATATGGGGAATCAGTTGTCTTTGCAAACTCAAAGCACAACCGTTTCGCTAAACTTTGGAGATGTTATAAGACATGCGGATGAGTCAAGAGGCCTAAATTCACCCCGAACGATCCAAAATCAGACCATTATCAGTCGAGATCAGTGATAGGGGTGCGTGGATACACACATGAACGACCAGGGCTTCTTACAGTGACGGGAAGCGCCTCCAAGGCATGCTGCTAAACAGACCCTCGAGGGCCCAGCGGCAGCGTTGGAGACCCTAGTTTGGGTCCGACGACAGTGAAGATACCCAAAGGGGATACGGCGGAACTGTTGGGACCCTTCTCTAGGGTCCGGCGGCGATGCAGGTACTCAACGGCTAAAGAGCCCTAGTAGGTACCGGGTTCGTCGTTGGGAGCCCTCCCTGATCTCCGAGAGAGAGCTACGACAGCTTGAAGAATATAAAGGAGGGCGATGGAGGTTGTGAGAGGGCAACGGGTGGGGCAGGTTTGCGGGTGGTGATCTGAGCTTCGGTGTAGGATCGCCGCTCTGATACCATGTGAAAAGAAATTAATAGATTAAGTATTCTGAGCACCATGGGGCTCTCTTGTATAGAGAAGAGAAACCCTATAGGTCTAATTACATAAGAGAGACATAATAGATATGAAAGTACAAAGAAACCCTCAACATGTAACAAATTATCAATTACACGTGGAGCCTCCTTAAACCCGCCCAGCCCTCGATCAGATAGGCTCTGATAGCACGTAGAAAACAGCACAAACAAGCAAAGAACAAGACGAGGATTTGCATAGATAACATGTCTTAACAAAAGGAAAAAAACACCTGAGGAGAGACTCTAATGTGGCAAGTCACAAGCAACAAAGGTTGTCTTCTCTCTTTTAATGAAAGAAAAAGGCGTGGATTAATTAGATATGTAGTATTATCATCCCACAAGATTAAATGGTTCTCCGCAGCGCAACTCAACACATCACAACATTGTTTGTAGATTCTACCAGTGAAGCATTTCAGAAATATTATATCAGTACTTCACAAAGGTGTGCAAGGTCCCCTTGTGTCGCCAATTTCCAGTTTTCGCCTTTGCAACGTAACCTGCACAAAAACATTTTGTCTACAGTTTCCTTTGATGTCTAGAAGTGGAGTGATGGAAAGACTGATCAAAGAAGCATCGGGAGATGGCGAAGAATGTTGCGTCATACAACTGCCTCAACTACCTGGAAGCGCCAAAACATTTGAGCTCGTCGCCAAATTCTGCTACGATGTCAAACTAGAACTGACAGCAACCAATGTTGTCCATCTCCGCTGCACGGCCGAGCTTCTTGAAATGACTGATGATTTCGGAGAGGGTAACCTGATCGTGCAGACGGAGAATTTCCTTAACCAAGTGGTGCTCAAGAGCTGGAATGATTCCATATTAGCCCTCCAAACATGTCATGATATTTTACCTCTGGCAGATGATCTGCACATTGTTAAGAGATGCATTGATTCTGTCGCTGCCAAAGCATGCATGGATCCCAATTTGTGTAGTGGGTCTTTGATGGAGAAATGCCCGATGCAGAGCCCGGTAGGAAGCATCCGATGGAACGCCGGTGCAAGGCCTGCTAAACATATTTCGGAGTGGTGGTACGAGGATGTCTCATGTTTGAATCTACCGATCTACCGAAGGCTCATCTCTGCCATGGAGTACCGGGGCGTTGGAGAAGAAACTATCGCTGGTTCGCTTGCATCTTATGCCAAGAGGTACCTTCCGGGGTTGAAGAGATTTCGTGTTACAAGTGAACTAAGTAACTTGATCCCCACATCCTCAACTGCAGAGATATCTGAGCAAGACCAGATACTTATACTCGAAGTGATATGTGGTTTATTACCGATGCAAAAAGGCCTGATGCCGACCAAACTGTTGCTTGGGTTGCTCCGAACTGCTATGATTCTTCAAGCGAGCCCTTCATGCATCTCGTCCCTAGAAAGAATCGTCGGGATGCAGCTAGATGAGGCTTCCCTGGAAGATCTGCTGATGCCCAACTATTCTCATTCTATGGAAACGTTATACAACATCGACTCGGTGCAGCGGATCCTCGAGCATTTCTTGTCCATAGTGGAACAAGTTACAGAAGGTTTGTGGCCTTATTCAGCTGATGAGCAGCGGCTATCAGAATCTCCTTCTCTGCAGCCCCTCACTGCAGTTGCGAGGCTTATCGATAAGTTTCTAGCAGAAATCGCAACGGACATCAACTTGAAGCCAAACAAGTTTCAAGCTCTCGTTGCCTCAGTTCCAGATTACGCGCGACCACTCGATGATGGACTATATCATGCAATAGATGCTTATCTGAAGGTGAGAATAAAATTTTATCTGTTTACTGGCACTGTCCTAGTGATCAACATTTAATCTTGTTCACTAACCAAAATTGCAGCTGTGTTTTCGGTGGTAAATTTTTAATGTTTTTGACAACATAATATGTGATTTTTGGCATGTCGGATAATAATATTTTTTGCTGTGATGTACCTAATTTGTTGGTCATAAACCATCATTTGTTCTTTGGTATCGGCGCAAACTGCAGGCACATCCATGGATCGAGGACTTGGAGCGGGAGCAGCTGTGCAGGTATATCGACTGCCAGAAACTCTCTATCCAAGCATGCACCCACGCAGCACAGAACGAGAGGCTTCCGATGCGTGTCATAGTTCAGGTCCTCTTCTTCGAGCAGCTTCAGCTGAAGAGCACTGTTGCCAGCTGCTTCCTCGTCTCCGATAACCTGGACATGCCACGACCATGCAGGAGACAGAGCATGGAGGGCGAAGGTCAGGCCTTGATGGTAGGCATGGATAAGATGCTTGCACGCGTGAACGAACTCGAAAGGGAATGCTCGAGCATGAAACGCGTGATCGAGAAAATCGGTAAGGCGAAGAGCCGGCGGAGCATCTTGAGTGGTGGATTCGGGTGGAAGAAGACTCAGATGTGCAGCATGCAGGAGGGTGCGGTTGTTGATCAGAGGAGCCTGAGCTCAAAAGGCGAGAAGTTCAAGAACAGGGTGAAAGATGATGGCAGTCTTCACTTGGAAAGCTGAACTTCAACTACTTATGAGAGCTGAAAACGACCGTCGACTCTGGATCCCAACTGAACTAACAAAGCAATGCCGCTCCGCCCGAGAAGCACGAGTTCGGTAGATTAGTTGCATCTGGATAAAGCGGTGATACTACGAGGTAGAATATTCTTGTATTTGATCGGAACCGTGGGATAGATGGAGGTGCCTGTAAACTGCTTGTGTGTTTTCTGTCTGGTTGGAAGGAGGGATAAACTGATGAAGCAGATCGTCTGCTGTAACGAGAGTTGCAGGCTTGCAGCAGAACTGCTGTAATCCTTAAAAAAATTGAGATTTCAATTCCAATTCTAAATCCAACCTTATAGATTGAATCTTAGATTGATGCTCTGCATATCCTCTAAAGTTCGCACACTGCTATTTTATCTTAATGTTTAAAGATTTGGGTCCTTTTTAAATGGAATTTAAGTTGTTTAAATGTGGACTGGAATTTTAAATATTAAGATAAAATAGCAGATAAGTTTGGATTTGAGCGAAATTTGGAGGATGTGTAGAATATTAATCTAAGATTCGATCCATAATGTTGGATTTTGGAATCGAAGTCGCAAGAAAACAGTTGTGGATTACAGCTAACTCTCGTTACAGCAGACGATCGCTTCCATAAACTGAAGAGTAAATTGGAAAATGACCAGTCTGCCCAGTAGTATTGTTTGTTATTAGATTGTAAATCATATATAAGCGTATAAACCCAAGTGATCTGAATAATTAAATGCAGAAAGAAGACTATACCTAAAGTAGAAATTTGATTAATTTACAGAAATACGGAGTTACATACAAATGCACTCAACTTATGCAGTAGTCCAAAATATATATTGTAGAAAATTATGCAGAATGTACCAAACTGGTGGGACTTTTTTTCTAAAAGGGATTTTTACCCGGCATATCCTATAAACTTTGCCAATTACCTCCACGATCTTTGAAACAACCTAATTCTCCCCTTGACCCCGTAAACTTGCCAACTCTTACCCCATGAACCTTTCGGGTAATCTGTTTGAAGCCCGTGAGGGTTCTTGGGGTAATTTACAGGATCGATGGGGTAATTACGTGGTGCAAAAGATCGTAGAGGTAATTTAAAAAGTTTATAGGGTCTGTCGGGTAAAAATTCTTTTTTAAAATAAATACTAATTTAAGCATAATTAAATAGATGGGTATGAGAATAAAAAAATTAAAAATTTAGGCATGAATCGGCACTTGAGGTACCGATTTGGGGAGAATGCCCAAAATAGCACCTCAAGTGCCGATTTGGGTGGGGATTTTTTAATTCTCTCCTACCATTTTGCATCCATGTCCTATATCAAAAATTATTAATATAAATAGCCCTCCCATTTATACTAATAAAAGTAACTATATTTAAAGGTATTCTTTTACTTGATGCATTCATTTTTATAATCCTAATAGAAGTTAATTAGTTTGCGAATGTATACAAGAATATGTTAAATTTCATTTTTTGATATAGATATATACACGATTATATAACTTTTTTGGATATAGTTATGGATACCTTTGAGAAATATACTTGAATATCTTCAAGAGCTATACTTAATATAAGGAAAAATTATAGACCCACAAATAGGAAGAATCCTAGAACACATCTATATATGATCTAAAAAATAAAAAATGATATATGTATTGCCTATATTAAAGAATGTGACAAAAAATAAAAACGATATTAGTAGTTTTCTATTCAGACATATAACTAATAGTTATTTCTGTGTCTTTATCAAAATAAGGAAAATGATATCTGTATTTATATTGGATTCCATAAATATGAAATGTATCGGACGGTTACAAATTATCCGATCTCCTTGTTACAAAAAATAAAAGTGATATCCCACTTATTGAGCTATAATGATGCTTTTTTCAAAATCGGTCACTAAATCATCCATTGTTAAATATATAACAACAATATTATTCGTTACGAAAAGAGTTTTCGTACTTGGAATTAGCAATGAATAGTATATTTGTCACTATATCATTAGCAACGGTCCATTACTATTTTTAAACTATCAACTAACGTCGTTATTTTTTAGTTTAAAATTTAGTGACGAATAATTAAAAGGTTGGAAAATAGCAATGGATATACGTCGCTATCTAGACCGTTGTTAATGATATAATGACATATATGATATTTGTCGCTAATTTCAAATATGAAAAATCATTTCGCAATGAATAATATCATCATTATATGAGATAATAAGCATAAATGAACTTGCAAAAAATATTTATCTGTATCCAATTATCTACATGTATAAATTCAAATGTATCCATATAAATATATGCAGATTTAAAATGTTAATTTTCGTTATCGTATTTGTGAAATTAAGAACTAATTAACTTTTATTGGGGTTATAAAATAAATGCATCTAGTGAAAGAATACTCTTAAATATAGTTACTTTTAATAGTATAAATGGGAGGGCTATTTATATCAATAATTTTTGGGACATGGCATGGATTTAAAATGGTGGGAGAGAAGTGCAAAGTCCCCACCCAAATCGGCACTTAAAGTGTCGCTTTTGGCATTCTCCCCAAATCGGCATCTGAGGTGCCGACTTATGTCTAAATTTTAATTTTTTTTATTATCACGTCCATCTATTTAATTATGATTAAATTGGTATTTATTTAAAAAAATGTCCAAATTGGTGCATAGAGGGTTCCTGTGAGAGCTCTAGACTGTGAAAGTATGAGAGTATTGAGTCTAGACCACTAAATTACGCTCATCACATTGGTTGATTGGAGGAGAGAGATGAGCAGAATCTAGCTCTCACACTCTTGGCGCATATATGTCTAACTGAAATACATGTATATTATCAATCAACTCTCGTTCGTCTACTAAAAAAACGAGCCATAATTTTACCCTCATTATGAATAATATTAGTAAAGATTACTCCATGTCTTTAATTCAAAATAGGGATTTTTACCCGACAGACCCTAAAAACTTTGCCAATTACCTCCATGACCTTTGAAACAATCTAATTCCCCCTTCGACCCCGTAAACTTGCCAACGCTTACCTCATGAATCCTCCAGGTAATCTGTTTGAAGCTTGTGGGGGTTCTTGGGGTAATTTACAGGGTCGATGGGGTAATTACGTTGTGCAAAAGGTCGTAGAGGTAATTTAAAAAGTTTATAGGATCTATCGGATAAAAATCCCTTCAAAATATGTCGACAAAGAGAGAAATAAAAAGGTATGCGCCATTTGTGTAGATGATGAAGGTGCATTGAATCCTCATATGTAGTTCATGAATGTTACATGTATTTTTTAAGGATTATGCAAGGCAAAGAAGGTATTTTTTTTATGAAAAGATAAATAGTGAAATATGGTTAATAATTTCCTCATGGCTATCCGGCATAAGTAATTTTTGCTAGTTGACGATCTTTTCTATGGCTATCCGGCATAAGTAATTTGTTGTAAAATTTAATAAACCAAATTGAGATTTAGAATTATGGTGTCAGGAAAGCTCGGGCTCGATGGGCTCAGCCAGGACTCAATTCAATAAGAAATCGTTCGTCGAGCTCGAAAAGCAAATGAGTTTGAGCCTGAGTTGGATAATGGACTCGTTATTTTTGCCAAGTTCGGTGATGCTCAACTTGTTAACTCGATTCGATAACTCGATTTGACTCGTTATATTTTTCATTAAGAGCTCGCGTTATACACACGCCACAACCATTCATTACTATTAGGTTTTCACCAAAGGATAGATATGCTGGCACATCCCCGAACCCTTATCTTCCAACATCCTCAACTTCTCCTTCCTCACGATAAATAATCCCTTCGTGATATTTTTACACTGATTTTAAAATTTTGTCGGGTGGATATTGATAGCTAAGATACAATATCATGCGTAAAATATATTTCGGCACCTTCATTGAGTCCAATATGTATTTGATTTTATGATTAAATTCGGTATCGAGATTAAAGAAGTAGAACTTTATTTCAATGAGATTTAATGTTAATCCTATTAGTACTCAATATATCAAATAACAAAGATGTGTTTATTATAATATCAATGTCCAAATGGATTATAATGTGAATGTACTTGACATGAAATTTTGACAATGGTACAACATTAAAAATAAGCACTGTGAATATATGTTGATATTGGATAATATTTTTTTACCAAAATAATGGCTATATATATATATATATATATATATATATATATATATAGAGGTGGCGAAGAATAAGTTCATCTATACATACTGTAAAAAAACTCACATCATCATTATTGTTATTATATTAAAGAGATCATCATAGTTTAATTCGGTTTGTTAAAGAAAGTTCATAAGCAAGAAATATAGAAATCGTCCTACAAAAAGCTTAAGAAGCTCCTGAGCTAACTCGAACTCAACGAGTTCGAGTCAATGTTCGTAGGCTCAGAGCTTATCGAGTCTGAGTTTGGTTATCGAGTTTGAGTCCGAGTAAGACTAACTTTACTCGCTCAACTTGATAGACACCCTTACTTGGAATGGAGGTTTTTCTTTTATAAGAAATTCGTATAGTAGAGTTTGATTCCTTCAAAAGATCAGTAATTTATAAGTATGGTCTGTAGAGTAAAGGACGTTTCGAAACCATATGAATCGAGAATTGTCTAGGTGATCGGGGATAATTACTCGACTAGCATATGTGTTGTGTGTTGGATCTTCCATGTTACATTAGAAGTAACTAATTATCCATAGAGTTTCAGGTGCATTTTAGATATTGGTATTCTGGTGCATTTCTCCGAGCAGTTTAGAAGGCTTGGTGACCTTGCATGGTGATAGAATAAACTAGTATTATACTGTTCTATAATAACCACCATTCCGTTGTAGTCTAGTTGGTTAGGATACTCGGCTCTCACCCGAGATACCCGGGTTCAAGTCCCGGCAACGGAAATTATTATTTTACTCTTATATATTTTCTCTTTTTAATCAAACTAACAATTAATAATCTCCATGGGAACCATATTGATTTGCCACATCACCATCCTCGATTGCTTACATCTCTTATCGTGCCAGTCTTCTCGGGATTCCTTTTTTTCTCGAAATTCGCGTGTTGGAAACGCAACACATCGTGAAGTACGAATTATTGGATGTAATTGTTGAGACAAAGACAGAATTATTTAAAGGGTAAATTACAAAAAAGATCTCAACTATGTCTCGATTTTCAATTAAGGAACTCATTTTTCAATTGTAACAAAGAGGGGTCTGAACCGTCAACTTAAGAATTTAACATCGACATATAAGGGTCGCTGAAGGTTACAGAGACCTCTATTTGAGACAAAAACATAAGATCAGACCCATTTTATTACAATTGAAAAATGAGTCCCTTAATTCGGAATTGAGATATAGATGAATCCCTTTTTTGTAATTTACCCTTATTTAAATAGGTAAGCTGGACTTCATCTTAGTACAAAGACCATGATGCTATTTTTCTCATACGAACAAAAGAGCAAAAAGGAAAGAATCGAATTTCATACAAAAGAAAAGGTTTAGTTGACAACAAACAAAGTGTCGAATTAGTCGCTTTAATTTAAAAGTAAAAAAGTGCAAAATTCCGTATCCTTCCGACGGCAATCCGACGGTTTCGATCCACCCGCCCATCACAACACCTCAGGGTTTCGCCTGACCTCCGCCCACGTCTCCCCCGCTGCCGCCGCCGCCTCCCTCTCCGCCCTCCTCCTCTGCGCCACGTACACCGCCACCGCCGCTACGAGCAACCCCGCACCGAGGACCCCGCAGGCAACCCCCGCCGCAAGCAACGCCGTGCGCCGCCGCCTATCCGCGTCCCTTCCGCCATCCGAGATCTCCTCCTGCGGCACGGGCCTCCCCATGAGGTCCCACAGGGGGTCCCCCGTGCTGTTCTTCCTCGCTGCCTCCGGCAGCGATCCGTCAGAGCTGTTCAGGAAGAAGGCCCGAATCGCCGGGGACGCCGCCGCGACCGGCGGCTCGTCGGCGACACCGTGATCGGTCTGCGTTAAACCATGGGGATCCGATCCGATGGTCCCGATCGCGAGGATGAGGAGGAATACGAGTAGCCCTCGCCGGAAATATGGCAGCAACATCTCCCCTGAAAAAAATCGCATTTTTATCAAAAACAGAAAAAAGCCCCTTTCTTGTTTCAGCTTTCAGAGGGGAAAGTGTGGGGAAAAGGATAGTTCTTTCTCTTTGCATGAAGCAGGAAACATGAGAATCTGATTTGGGTCTTTCCCATCTAAAGATTAAAGATACAAAATGGATGGATTTTTTGTGTGGCGGATTTCAGTGCAATAAGGAAGAGAGGAAGAAGAACAGCTCAGTTCCTGTCAGGTTCAGCTCAATCAATCTGAACATCACCAAATGAAAAAAAATCAAGCAAATGATGGTTTGCTGAATGTAGACGTACCTTATGGATTAAGGGGGGTCTCAGCAGCAATGACTGGGTTTCTTTTTGGAGACTATATATCTTTTACTTTGCACATGATATGATTGAACTGTAGGTGGGGAAGAAGGGGGGATTTCATCAACTGTTTATCTTTGATGCAGATGTGAGTAAATGGGCACATGAGTTGAAGGTTTGACCCACTTGTGGGAATGGCAGTTTAATGAAGATGGTGACAGTGATGGGAGTCCACGGTTATAATGGCGGTGGTTGTGAGGGGATGAGGTCTGGAGTAGGTGGTGGTGGTGAGGTGAGGCCGTAGTCCAAAGAGAGCAAGGCATGTGCTTGCCCACGCATACAGATAAGCATTCTGCTCTCCTCCATGTTTTTTTCTTGAGAAAAGATTACGAATCTAATCATGTATAAGAAAGCCGAATGTAATCTTCTTGGTTACATCATGATCCTTGTTTTGTCCTACACGGATTCCTACATTGGCTTTGATAGAAGGATTTGAAAGTAATAAAAGAGTATCCCAAGGAGGGATAAGGGATAATGGTGAGAGAGGCCAATGATGGAGGGACATGGATCAAACCCTCTCTCTCCTGTTAACTCCATCAATAAAGCATTGACCATAACAAATTTGGAGGATAAGGATGGATAGGAGTCTTGTCTTTCTCTCTCTATCCCTCCAACGAACAGGCTCGAAATTCTGGGATGTGGATGGAAATAGTTGTAATTTTGGGAATCGTGTCAGGTGGGGATTTGACTCCTTATTCTAATGCTTATTCTCCAAATGAACAGAGCCTAAGTTTGAGATATTAAACTTGAAGTCTTTGACGCCACTGTCATCCTCCCCCTCTTAACGATTCTAGGTACATGGGTTAGATCGTAATCAGATCATTATAATCACGTAGTCTCAAACAACCAAAATGTTACTTAGTAGAATCACAAGGAGATACAAATGATAAGCGCAATTGCACAACCACAAATGAGACAATAGTTCAACGTGGACACCTTCGGGGGTAAAATTCATGACCAGAGTCTCCATCTCAAGCTTTCTATCCGATCAGTTCCTTGATCTTTTCACTAAACAATAATGCTTATGCGGGCAATATCCAACCATGTTTAAATGGGTTCTTAATGTAGACAACTCCAAATGTATGTACAAAAGTATGAACCTTATTTAACCTTAAAAGTAAAAAATATGAGTAGAATAAAACTAGGAAGCATTCATAAGATGAGTTGTCATAACACCAGAGCTTGTAGATGTGAAGCGTGAGATGAAATGTTGCAACAAAAGTCTCTCAATATGATAGGAATGAAGTTCATATTAAAGATAGTGATTTCTTCACTTATTATATCAGCAGGGGTAGTAATAGTATGGCATCCTATCTATAGGTTTCCGAGGATTAATTAACTGCTAGAAGTGATTAAGGATGATTAGGCAGCACATGCATCGGCTATAATAGAACGATTCAGAACAGATTTGTAAGTTGATTATAAAATCAATAGCCTTAAAAATAAAGTAGACCACTTAAAATAAGTTGATTAGAAGTTATTACTTGGAAGGGTCAAAGTCCAACGAATTTTTTACCAATGAAAAAAAAAGTCATTTGAAATTAGGGTTAGGCAATTAAAATGATTGTTTAGTCCAAGGAAAGAAAAGTAATTATTAATTAAACTGCCTAATTCAAAATGTGATATTTGAGAGTTCAAGAATATTCGATTGCTGATTTAGCTGGCCCGAGGCGAATTCAATCAGTTGAAAATGGGTTAGTCGATCGAACTGTTAGGATTTATGTAATGTCAGTTAAAATGGGTTAGTTTATTGAATTGTCAAAATTATCGCACCACATGATGCCGGGTCGAAATTCAACTGAGTGAACATCATAAACGAGCACGTGTGTAGACCATGTGCTCGTCCATTTGAATTACAAAGGGACGAGGGAACATATGAGCATGATTGTTGGCCATGTGCTCCTCCAGACATGGACGAGCACGTGTGCTTGCCCATCCCTTGATAGTGCGTGCTTGCCCTATCACCTTTTTCTTGTAGTGTTAATAGGATTTATGTAACAACTTGCTACTATTGTTGGCGAAATAAAATGTTTACACTAAGCATGACTTTGCTTACTTCTTTATTTTTTCATTTTATCAATAATGATGTTTTGAATACAAGTATTATTTTATGTATATATGTTTAGACTCGCTATTTCAGTAGTGCCATTGTAGTATAATGTGTAATCGTGATATTTTATTTGTAGGCATGCTACTTTGTTCTCCTTGTACACTTTAAACAACAACTTTGCAGTTTTTTGTGGATAGCCAATCTACTAATTGTATGATCCCAGAGTCTCTTTATTAAAGTTTTTTTATTCATTTTTCGATTAAAAAGTTAGCATAAAAATATATTATAATCATAAAAATAATGAACAAAATACATAACTAATATGGCATCAATCATATTTACCATTCTCTCCCTCTTGACCATCGAAACAGCTACTATTCACAGAAGGATTACTCATATGAATAACCTTTTGGCATGAGGTTACTCTAGCCCAACCCAACCATGTGTTTTAAACATGCCCTAAGGGCGTGTTCGATCACGGAATAAGGAGATGGGATAAGGTGGAATAAGATACAGTTTCTTTTTGGCTGAAATGATAGGAATAAGGGAGAATAATGATGAATGAGGGAAATTAGGTATTATTCTTTGTTCAGTTGACATATGATGGATAAGGAATAAGGTTTGTAAGTTAGTAATATATTGGTGGGCAAATAATCAAATTAAGTTCGATGCAATATTAATGGGGATGCAAGCGTATACTGATATTTTCATATCCGTCTATCATCTTATCCATTTTTAGGCAAATATGGATATGAATTTTTTGTTTTGATGGATACGATATTAATATGAGTTTTTATTTTTGTGCATACGGATATTGATATGGATAGTTGACCCACTCTTCAGGCTATCGGGTTTCAGGGACAGTTTTAACCATCCCCATGTCCTCGTGCTCCCAAAACATAGACCAGTAAGCCCGTCTCTGGTTCTCCCCAAGGTATCAGGTTGCATGGACGGGCACAGAAGTCATATAGGGACAGTCTTAACTGCCTCCCCCCCATGTCTCCCCTCCCCAAATGGGCCGATAAGCCCACCTCGACCGAAAGGGACTATCGCGATCGTCTCCTATAAAATTTAGAAGGAACGGTCACCAACCATCCCCTCTAGTCAAGGACGGGCACAGAAAACTCTATAGGGACGGTCTTAAACATCCTACATATCTCTGTGTCCTCAAAAAATGGACCAGTAAGCCCATCTCGACCAGAGAGGTAGGTGATGTCGCTTCCCGCTACCCTAGTTAATTCGGCCAGATTAATATCCAAATTGATTGTTAATGTTCGTTGCAGTCGGATAACGAGAGAGAATCAAAAACCACTTTTAATTTAATCAAGTTAATTTCGAGTGGCATTTTTTTTTACTTGGTGAAGTCCAAGGTCGAACTCAGGGAGGCATCTGTCTCCTTAGGTAAATTTGTAGCAAAGTCCAAGTGTTAGATTTTCAGGGAATATTTTTTTTGGCTTTTTCAGTTTTCTATGCAAGACACATGCAATATCAAGCCAATTTTTAAGTTAAATCAGAAGTATGTTCAAATGAAGTCCAAAAATAATGAAAATTGGCCAGATGATGAAATATGGTGAAATTAAGCTACCCTGATTTTTTTGGAATTTTCTGACACTAAATGAATTTATTGTGAATTTAATATGATTGCAGGATGATTTTCACTAATTTAATTTTAATAAATATCAAATCACAAAATTTTGGGGAACTAAAATTATCCTAGATAGATCTAATAAAGAGGAATCCGGGAAAATTGTCAGACCTTAATTTTAATGTGAACTGAACCTATTAAAATTAAACTAAGGAAATCACCAATTAATTTATTTAGGCCTCGAAATATGTGCAAATGAGATGAAATTTTTATGCAATGTTAAGTTAATTATCCTAGAGCTACTATGATTTTTTGGGAATTTTTGGAGTTACAGAGAATTTTCTATTAATTAAAAGGTCCAATTGGGCAAAATATCACAGAAATAAACCAATTAATTAATTAAAAATATCTACTGATACCACAAAATATGACAAGTTTCTCACAAGATCAAGGACAAGTTAAGCTACAACACGCAATTTTTAAAACTTAAAAATGATGCAATATGACACCTAGGGATGCGTGCAAAGACAAGGGTGTAACTGCAATACAGGAAATAAAAATTACATAAAAATAAATATGCTGACAGGGACCTGAATGCAATTACCTATAATGTAGGGGGGTGGAATGCAATTTATCCACGGTCGCGCGTGCTCCTCATGTGGAGGTGCTTCACAGGGACTGATTTGCAATATCTGAAAATTCCAGGGGCTTGCGTGCAATTTACCCAGGCGCACGTGCTGCTCACGTGGGGCGCCTTAGGCTCGGGTGACGTCAGCGGCTCGGGACAAGGCTCGGGCACCCTGGAGGTTCGGCTGAGGCTCAGAGAAGTTGCGGGTGGTCCGAGCCTAGAGTTCGGGGAAGAGGCTCGGACACGTCGGCGTGGTGCGATGGGGACCTTTGGATCAAGGTCGATCCAACGGTTGTCGTGGCTGGCGCGTGGCATGATCAGAGAACGTTGGATCCTTGATCGATCCAACGGCGGTGGTCTCCCTCCTGAGGTGGCGACGTGGATGGCTACGGACCGCTGGATCTAGATGATCGATCCAACGACTGTCTGACGTGGGCAATGTGGCTGATCAAGACCGTTGGATCAAAGAAGATCCAACGCCCTTGGACTGCTCTGGTCGTGGGCGATGTGGCGTACTCCTGAGCGTGGGATCAAGGTCGATCCTATGGCTCCTGTGATGGTGTGACATGGCGTGAAGCTGACCGTTCGATCAAAATGATCGAACGGTGGCTGGAGCTTCGTCTTCAACGGTCCTCCGCCACCTGTGGAGGAGTTGGTGGGGCTCCGGCGAAGGGGGGTCTGCTCCGCCTCATCGTCATGGCGTCTATGAACGTCGATGGTGACTCTGAAGTAGCTCGGAAGGTTCACGGCGGTGCGGCGAAGGATCAGGAGGTCTCAGGAGCAGAGGAGGAACCGCGGGGCACGGTGGCGATGCAGCTCGATGGGGACTCCGGTGAGCTTCCGACCAATGAACGAGATGGCACCTGCAAGGGTTAGAAGTATAGCCGAAGCACGAGGCTGTGCGTGGAGATGTAAAGGGTGGACGGCGAGGCCTAAGGAGATGCGAGGGTGGTCCGGCGATGGTGCTCCGCCCAGGTGGCGGAGCTGGTGTCGATGGACAATGGGTTGCATCGTCAGAGGGTGTGAAGTATGGCGCGAAGATCAGAGCTCCGTCGTGGAGCTCGGAGAGGTGAATGTGGAGCGAGGAAATCACGGTGGAAGGCGAATAAATTCAGAGAAAAACAAAAGAAAAATCAAGAAGAGATCGGAGAGGATGGAGGAGGTTACCTGGGGATCGGAGCTCGGTCTCGAGTTCCAGGTCGTCGTTCGAAGGGTCGGTAGGGCCCTGAGCTCAAGCAGCTTCATGGAGGAGGGGCTGCAGCACGGCGGTGGCGCCGTGGATCTCGCCGGAGAAGAAGGTTGTCTTCGCTCAAGGAGGCTCTCAATTTCTGTCACCAATTGAAGGTTCCGAGCTCTAGGTTCCTCTCTGGGGTGGCGGCCACGGGCTAGAGAGCGCGTGAGGGAGACGGCTGCACCTTGAAGGGCGACGATGCACGATGTGATGGCGCGAGGGGACTGGGAGTGCAGGCCGACCTGGCATGCGCGCGCGGTGGTCGCGTGGAGGAGCTTTGGCGGGGGCGTCTGGGGGCTGTTGGGTTGGCCGCTACTGGAGGTGGTGGCGTGGCGTCTGGGGCTGGAGGGAAGTGGCTGACGACGGATGGCGGGGGCGCGTGGCTGGAGACTGACGGCGAGCGGTGGCGATGCAAACGTGATGAATCTGTGATTCATCACTTCAAAAGTCAAAAATAGAGCCTTGTTCTCGAGAAAATAGAGGCATATTTCCCCTTATATTGCATAAATAACATTCATGCATGTATTCATAACTCATGTAGTTTAGCAGCTCATTTGCATTTAAATAAAAAGCCAAAAATCCCTTGTAAAATACACATTCACTGAAATAACTTCTTTTCTATAATTTGTATTCCTTAGTTAATAATATAGGGAAGAAGGCCAATAGTTTCCCTTGTAGATTAGCCAATAAAGCCCTAGACCCCTTGTGCACTAAAATACACATAAAGCCCTCAGACAAACTCCGAATTAGGTCTACTTACTCTTAGAATACTACATATCAAAAGACCTTCAAAATGAGACTAATTTCATTGAATTTGGAGCTTGTATGAGAAAATGGGGTTTTTGGGCCACTTTGTATACTACATATGTATATATATGTATACTTGTATTTATGTATCATATTTGACCTCATCTCCGTCTTTGGTCAACATGAAAATTGTAGATCTCATCAAGATCTACAACTTTCATGTTTTGAGTTTTTCCAAATTCGGCTCCCTCTTCTCTCTACAAGTGTATTTTTCTCCAACCACTCACAGCAGGCCACGTGGCGCCCTCTGGTTGCGCCACGTGGCCCGCTTCCCTCGCCTCACCCGCCTGCGTCCTCAGTCGTTGGATCTCGCTTCAGATCCAACGGTCCAGCCTTTTCCTCACGCGCTTAAATCCATAGCCATCGGATCTTCCCCGTGCTTCATCCACGCCGCACGTTCGCGCCTTCACCCAAGCCCTCCACGTGGCAGCATCTACGCCGCTTGATCAGACCCCTGATCTCTCCATCGCAGCCGCTCCTCTCCCAGTGAGTCTCGGCCCTTCGATCATCCCTATCTCTTCATCTAAACCGTCCGCTCGCGCCTTCACCAGTGCCCACCACGTGGCGCGCTCTCGGGCCATCATCACCGAGCCCCGATCTCATCCTACTCGCTCACCACGCTTTGATCACCACCGTTGGATCACAAGATCCAACGGTGGAGACCTCGTCTCCTACCTCCAGGCGCCCCTCTCCCCCATGTCCCTTGCCTTGCGGGAGGGGCGCCCCCTTCCTATTCTTGGACGCACGTCAGCCATCCTCTCCGACCGCAGACACCCCCACGACGTCACCCACTCGTCCCTCATCCTCGCCGTCTACCTCACACTCCACCACTCCCACCAGAGTCGCCCCACGTCGACCACCAACTTCGCCTCGTCAGCAGCCAACCCACCACCTTCACCTTATAAATACGCCACCACCGGCAACGTTCACCCCCATCCGCCACTCCAGAGAGGTGCCTCGAGCTCAGATCGATCCGTTGGTGACAGCAATTGGGTGTGTCTTTGAGCGAAGACAAGGTTCTTCTCCGGCGAGATCCACGGCATGCTCTGCCGTGTCGCAGCCTCCCTCCGCGAAGCTGCGCGAGCTCGGGACCCTACCGATCCCTTGAGCGAAGACCTGGAGCTCAAATCTGAGCTCCATTCCCCAGGTAGCCCCCTCCATCCATCGTCCGATCTTTCTCTTATTTTTCTCCGATTTCTCCGACTTTATTCGCCGCCACCGGCCACCTTCTCGCTCCCAATCCACCTCGACGAGCTTCGCGTCGAAGCTCCCATCCTCGCTGACCCATCTACACACCCCGACGACGCTTCGCGCACTATTCCGACCAACAGCTCCGCCATTTGGTCGGAGCTCATCCCCAGCGCACCTCCTTCACACCGTAGGCCTCGCCGACCATTTATATCTCTCCACGAGCACTTGCACGCCTCGGCTATCTCTTCTAACCCCCTGCAGGTACTTGGCTTCTCACTGAACGGAAGCTCGCCGGAGCTCCCTTCTAGCTTCACCGGCAGCGTGACCCAGACCTCCTCGCTCACTCCTGAGGGCACAGGAGGCTTCGTCGACCATCAGCGCGTCTTCTGGAGCACCTCCGACTCGCCATCGACCTCCACCGACGACGGGAAGGACGGGCGGAGCTACAGCCCGATCGCCGGAGCCCCGCCTTCTCCTCCGCAGGAGGCGGAGGGCCGTCGAGGAAGAAGAGCAGCTGCCGTTCGATCAACCGATCGAACGGCCCTCACGTCGCCACGCGTCCCCTCACCGCGGCCGTCCTCAACCGTTGATCTCCCCCCAGATCTGACGGTCCTCACATCGCCACGCGTCTTCATCGCCAACCTTTGGATCGACCTTGATCCAAAGGCCCTCAGGCTGCCACGTCGACGAGTCCGAGCCTCGGCCTCCAAGCCTAGGCTCGGGCGACCCGAGGCTACACCGAGCCTCGCTCCGGACCTCCTGAGCCCCCGAACCTCCCTCCGAGCCTAGGCCGCCCACGTGAGGAGCACGTGCGGCCTGGGTAAATTGCACAGAAGCCCCTGGAGTTTTCCAAAATTGCAACGAAGCCCCTGTGAAGCAGACCCACGTGAGGAGCACGTGCATGATGAATCCACATTTCATCATCTTTATTCTATCATTTTGGCACTAAAAACCCTTGCAAATGCCTGTAAATACCCTTAAATAGAGCATATTAGCATCCATGCATGTACATTCAGATAGTGTCTAAAATACTATAATTAAGGCCAAAATTATAGAATAAATATAGAAAAGAAAAAGAATAAAATATTGTAAATATTTTATGACCCAAAACCCCCCGAGACCTAGGCATCTTGATGAATAGGTCGACAAGGAATAAAGTAGGGGGAGATAAGGTCAAAAGCACAGAGAAAATACCTATATTTTTATTCATTCTTTATTCATTTTGGGACCTATTTTTGGTTCCACTTTTTATACACCAAATAAAGAAACTTTGTACATGAAAGTTGTAGATAATATAATAAAGAAAAATACAAAATTGATTTCACAGAAAAATAATGTACAGATAAAAAGTTATGATCTGAATAAAAATCCAGAATCCCAACTTCTCAGACCCGTATCTCACAAACGACAACTCCAAATGTAGCAAACTCACCTTTAATTGTATATAGAATAAAATAATCTATCCAATGGCGGTGGTTTCGCATTTGGCGGAGCTACGGTTTGAAAGTTGACTTTTGGACCCCCATTGTATACTTGTACATATTAAAATATTCAATTTATTATTTATTTATTATTTGTATAATTTCATATTTTTATAATGTTGTAAATAATACTTATAATAATTATGTGTATTTAAATCAGAAGAAAAACATAAATAAAATACAAATAAAAATATTTGTATATAGTCAACACATTGGTACATTACCTATATATATACCTATACAAAACATACTTGTATTTTATTAAATATACAAAACATTTCAGAAAATTAAAATAAAAATATATTTGTATATATAAAATTACTTTATAATTTTATAAATTCATGAATAAAAATAATAATACTAAAAATACCTCAATAAAAATATAACACCAAAATATATAGATATATACACAATAAAGGGTACAAATACAAACTTGTAAAAATACGTCTCATAAAAATAAATAAAAATCACAGAAAAATTCTTCATAAAATAATAAACATTTTCTATTTTATAACCTAAAATCAATAAATTCATTTACTATTTTATTTTGATTTTTCAAATAATTTCTACTCTGAATTTCCTGGTTGGTCCACGTGGACCAACCAGGCGCGGTCTAGAGTTGACCCCGATCAACTCCCCGACCAAAGTCTGCTACCTCTGACGCCCGCGATTTCGCTCCATTTTCAAGAAATTCTCGCGCTCGATCCGCTTGTCCTCACGCCTTGATTCCTTCTCGGAAGTTCATCCCTGATCTCCACTCTCCCACGCCATGTCTTCGGATCCAGCCATATCCTCATGATGCGCGTGTGGAGCTCGCTTGAAGAAGACGCCATCGCCTCTTACTTAAACCACCCGCCGCCTTCGAGCCCAAGTTTGAACCCTCCTTAGCCTTTAATCCTCCTCCCTGTAGCACTCTTTGTGTAGCCGGAGGTGACAGCTCCGCATCCACACCTTCAGGCGAGTCGAGGAGGCTCTGTAGCGGCTCCGCCACCTCCGCCGACCACCGGCATCGAGGTTCTTCTTCCTCAGGTCGTCCACCTTCGAGGTATCCATTCTTTCCTTTCCTTTTTATGTCATTTAACTCCCCGTAGCTTCAGCATCAAAAACCCCAAAAAAATCTTAGCTTCCCGTCATTCGATCCATCTTCCATATCTCATCGCCGGAGCGCACCTCCGGCTGTCGCGCATCCACCTTCCACCGATCATTTCTGACGTCCACAACACCTCCGCGGGGTCCAGGCAGTTTGCCCTGGACCCTCTCACCCCTTTTTGCAGGTACCTGGAGCATCACAGCGCCTGGGGGCTCGGATTCGACCTCCGCCGGAGATACCTGGAGCTTCGAGCTCCGCCGCCTTCGCAGCAGCACCTAAGAGCTTCTCCGGCGATTTTGAGAGCCCCAGACGCCAGAGCATCACCTCAGGAGTCTCCCGGACCTTCTTGGAGCGGCCCAGACCACCGGAGGCGCGTCAGCTCGCCGGAGGAACTTCGCCGCAGCGGAGTTCTTCCCTGTTCTTCCTCCGTGTGTCTCCACCGTCCGATCCTCGGCCCGCTCCAGACCAAGCCGCAGCCGTCAGATCTTGGCACGTTCCCACCGTCGATCTCCTCGCCAGATCTGATCCCAGCCGCTGATCGCCGAACCGTCATCGCGCGTTGTGCGTGCGCCACGTGGATAAGCGAGCGGCTCTTCACCGTTCGATCACGCACGAGGAGATAAGGCGTGGGTATTTTGCACTCTTCCCCTCGCCAGATTTTGTAATTTTTATTTAGTCCAAGAATTTTAAGCTGTAGTTTAAATATTTTTGTAACATTTGCAATTAGACCCCTGTAGTTTTTGTATTTGCACTCAGGTCCAATCCACGTCACCTCACGTGCCCGTGCGCGTGAGGGGGCTGGGTATTTTGCAGGGACCCCCCTGGGGTTTATTTATTTCGCTTAAGTCCATGAATGTTTACTTTAAGTTGTAATATTTTGAAGAAATTGCATTGAGCCCCCTGGACTTTGTAGTATTGCAAAAGTACCCTTCCCAGGCGCGTGCAAGTCACGCGCCCTGGTGGGTAAATTGCCCAGATACCCTTGCGGATTTAGTTAATTGTTTTTAATCCTTGAAATGCAAGTTTCAGAGTAGTACTTTTGTGGAAAATTGCATGTAGGCCCCTGGATGTTTGATATATTGCATATATGCCCCTGCCAGGACTGTTTAATGTTTGGATGTTTGCTCTAATTATTTAGCCTGTCATTTTAACTCCAAAAATTCCACAAAAATAGGGTTAAGTGTCTGGACACGTGTACTTTGACGCCATCATTTTAGTTTTTTATTTTATTTTATTTTCATATTTATTAAAAATCAAAAACATGCTTTTTGTGTACTGTCTAGCTTAGAAAATACCAAAAAAATATTAAAACACCTCCAAAAATTCCAAAAAATTCACCTAGTGTCTATTTTATCCTACTTTAGTGTCAGTTCAAAAATCATTAAAAATCTCAAAAGAAAAACACTAAAAATCTAAAAACACTTAAAAACTTCAAAAAAAATTTATAAAATAGTAGAAAAATCCAAAAAATACAAACTCAGCTTCTGTTTGTCCCATTTTTTGTTCTTTTCATTAGAAAAATAGTGTGAAACATTTTGAGTACTGGTTGCTATTTTTAAATTGCATCTTATTCACAGCCAGCCCTATTTCCATTGTTTTCTCTTATTTCAGTATTTTAAAAATATCAAAAACACCTAGAAAAACCCCCAAAAATCACAAAAACAGTAGAAAATTATAAAAATACCAAAAACATTTTATTTCTGAATTTTTGAGTATTTTTGTGCCTTTTTATAGATATTTTAGCTTGCCTTTTATTATATTGCCTCTACTTTCCAATATTGAAAAAGAAATAAAAAAATATAAAATATAAAATATAAAAATCAGAAAATTAAAAATCAAAATACAAAATTAAAAATTAAATAAAAAAATAAAAAAAATTAAAAATTAAAAACCCACAAAAATTCATTTGCTTGTTTGCTTAGTGTAGACACTCCACACATCACACACACACTTTAGCATTTTTGCTTGAACTACCCTGCTTGTTCCCTGTGTTCGAACTCTCTACATACTTGCACCTATACATCTTTTATGTAGAGTTAAAAAATAAATTTTAACTCCACAGTAGTTCTAATTTATTGATCTTAGTGTGGGTTAATTGTTGATTAAACTCGAGATTTTGATTGGTCGACACTTCGACTGAGTTCACGCTTTGTGTTGAACTTAAGACCACCTATTTTCGGCTTTATCAAATGGCGCCGTTGCCGGGGAGCAACAGCGAGTAGTTCACATTTTTGTTTGATTGTGTGATTGATTACCATAGCATTTTCCTTCTCTTACATTTTGATATATATCTGGTTGAGCTATCTGACCACTCTTATTTGTCTTCTTGCGAGGGACCGCGGAGCGAGGCGGATCGCCTAGGTGACCCGACACATCCTTGGGAAGCGGAGCCGGCTGTTCTTTAGCCAAGCCGGCAGGAGAGAGCAAGGAGTGAGAGAGAGAGTGATTAGATTAGTTTTCATTTATTTTTGGTGAGAGAGTGATTCATTTAATTTGTAATAATACAGGTACACTTGGACTTGGACACTTGAACATTCGGGCCTAATTGCCGGGTGTTTGTTCACCCGGGGGCTCACCGCGGATTTCATCGAGTTTTTACCGCTGTCATTTTCCGGTTTTGTTTTCATTTTTCACTTTCTTTTGTGGATTGAGCTCTTAGTTCTAGGTTCTGCTTGACTCGATTAGAATAGGTCCAAACACCTAATTATCTTTGCATGCTCCTATAGATTCGTATTTGGACTTAGACTAATTAAACAGTTAGTTAGTAGCTTCCAAATCCACGCGCCGCGAGCTCACACCCGAACAAGCGCTTTCTCCTACCCCAAATGTGTTGGGAAGAGGAGGGGTGAGCCTAGACCGGACACTCGGATTAGGAGTTGCTAGCTAGCTTGTGGTTCTTCACGCTAGCAGTTGCCTGTTCTAGGACGATTTCCGCTTGCATTTAGCCATATAGCATAGGTTTAAAAATTCTGCTTTGCATCCCGCATGGAGAGAGCTGGGATTCGCTGTAAGTCCTCTTACTTTGCACGCATCATTTAGGCACAAAGGTGAGATTTCCACCTTGGTGTCGACTTGCACGGCTTTTCCGACTCTATTCTCCCTCTGTTTTTGGAACAAAGTAAGATAAAGGAAAAATACAAAAACCGTTAGGCGCTTGTTTGAATTTACTCAAAAGAAGCGATAACACCAAAAAAAATTAAAAAAGGGACTGCTAAAGAAAACTTGACCAAAATAAAATCGGTAATTGGATTCATTGCTTGGGGAGAGTAACACCCTCACTTGTCTTCAGGTTGCATGGGAAGGTCTCCTTCCAAGTGAGGTGAGCGCTTCGTAAGGATTAGAGCCCAAAACCCAACTTGTGGCTGCCTTGTGTATCGCCTGGATTTCCGAAGTATTGGTGCTACTATCGTACATAGTCGAGTAGGACTTGGTCACCATTGGTGACTCACTATTGTGTGAGCACCGACCTTGTCCGAAGTACCGAGCCTAGGCCACGCCTTCACGGGTGTGTCTGTCTCACCGGCTGCGTCCGAGTAGGACCTTGTACGCTCACGGGTGATTCCGTTGTGAGCGAGGTCCGAAGTATCGGTTTCACCTATCGGCTTCCTCTCTCTTTTCTTTGGCTGAGTAGGGATCCAGGAAGGGTTACAAGGACCTTAAAAAGCGCAAGTTACAGGTTACACAGGAGGAGGACAAGTACGGGGACACTTTCATGGCAGTACTCTCTCTCCTATAGGCGTAGCGCTCTAAGGACTCGTGAAAAGATAAATACCTGAAAAACAAGCTAAAACTGACAAGATAAAAGCCGAACCTTCACGGCTTCACGAGTTGAGTTGGTGAACTCACCCTTGCTTTGTGTTTGATTTCTAGATTTGTTAAGGTCAAGATCAAAAACACAGCACAATTGTGCGCAATTTTGTTGCATATCATCTTCTCCTTCTTCTCTTGCATTTTCCCTGTTCTTTCCGAATAATCAAGATGATGGGACGGAGATCTCTTAGGCCGACCTTGTCGGCACCGCTATCCAGCACTCCTCCCTACTCATCTAGGAATGCCTCGGAGAGCCCGCTCTCCGAGCCTGAGTTCACATCCACCCTGTTCCCCCTCGACCACCCTTCCCATTCTCCTTCCCTCAGTCCGATTGTGTCAGAATTCAGTGCATCACAGAGTTCAGCTCATTCAACAGCACCTGAAATGGCCTCTTTTGCATTTTCAGAGAATCAAGCAATGGCAGACAGAGGCGAGCACCCAGATGACCACGATCACCCTCCGTTCATAATCGATCAGGCGGCCATCAACAATTCATTACTAGCGTCCCTGGAAAATATGCAGAGACAGATCCGTGACCAGGGAACATTCATGGGTGACCTTATGAGAGAAATCGCACAGCTGAGAGAGAACCGACCTGGAGGAGGCGGTGGCGGTGGAGAAGGAGGAGGACATGATGCAGGAGGAGGCGATCCAGACGGTGAGCGACCACCACAGACTATCATGAGGGAACTGCACAACCCAGCTTCATCCCTCACTCATCGGTGGATCAGACTCCCGCCAATCCACGGAGACTTCGAGCTTCGGCACCATACGATTCAGCTTCTTCCCAAGTTCCATGGGCTGCCGACCGAAGAGCCGCACCTCCATCTCCAAGAATTCGAAATGATATGCAGCACCATCCACGATCGGTTGTTGACCGAGGACACTATCAGGATGATCGCCTTCCCGTTCTCATTGGTTGTTCGAGCCGCATATTGGCTCAAGCATCTAGGGCGATTTGTCGATACTTGGGCAGATCTCCGGTCCGTATATTTGAAGAAATACTATCCTCTCGGCCGGACCAACGCAGCTCGAGCCATGATCAGCAACTTCGTCATGATCCCAAATGAACAGTTCCATGAAGCATGGGATCGATTTAGAGAGCTCATAGACCGGTGTCCACATCACGATATCTCCAAGCCCCACCTGGTGCAGAGTTTCTTCTGTGGGCTGACACCGGAGCTGCAAGGACTTGTGAACGCCTCTTGCGGTGGATCATATTTCTCTAAAGGTGAAGATGATGTATGGGCCATCTACGAGGGCATGGCAGAAAATTCTACGGTGATGACTCAGGCCCGTGTCTACACCCAACAAAAGCCACCGCAAGGAGGCGGAACATTTCAGAGGATCGCTCGCATCGATGCCGGTCCCAACACAGTGTCGGTAGCCGCAGCCCAAGCCGAATCAACCGCAGCCGACATGGGCATCATTAGTGAGAAGCTGGACCGCATGGAGATCCTTGAGAAAAAACAGAATCAAGGCATGACCCAGATGGACCAAATTGCCAAAGTTATGAGTGACCTAAAAACCCAAATGCTATGCATTCAGGAGGCCCAATCTCATGCCCAACAGCCTCCTAGGTCACAGGTTGCCTCTAGCAGCAGCAACCCCAACCAGGGCTCTATCGCGTACCGTCAGGTGAATCACATCCAGGCAGAGCCGGTTCCGTTGTTGCAGTACCACCCAGAGCAACCGCCATCTTCCGACACGCAGATGGTGGTCTATCAGCAGGAGCAGCCACTGGCAGTTCTTCCTCCACCCTCCTTCGAGCAGGAACCGTTGATGGAAGTCAACGGGATTTGGTACGACCGGTACCCTCAGCCCGCAATTCGTAGGGATCACCCCGGATTCCGTTGGGGCAATGGTGGATCCTCATCCCAACAGCACCCTCCTGCTCAAGGACAGCAGAACAGCCAACCACATCAGCACAAGCAGCAGCCCCAGTATGCCCAGACATCTCAGTATCAGAGTGGTCCTCGTCCCTCCTATCAGGGACAGCAGTGGAGGCAGCGACAGCCGCCTCAGCAGACTTATCACCAGCTTTCCCCCTAGTATCATCAGCAACACCAGCAGCAGCAGCCCCATTTCCAGCAGGGACAGACATCCGATTCTCAGGGTCCAGCCTTTGAGAACCCAGCACTCGATGATCTTGCCCGCTTGCTATCTGAACAGCGAGCATCTTTCAGGCAAGAAATGGATGAATTCCGGCAGGAAATGAGGGAGATCATGAAAGGCAAGGCCGCCATACCCGCTCAGATTGAACCTAACCCGAACAATCTGAAAAGGAAGTCTGAGCAGGTAGAGTTTACAGAGAATATCTCTCCTAGTGATCATTTGAGTGACATATCTTATTCCTATCATGATGCTGATTTTGTTACTACTAGGAGCGGTAGGATGCCAGCCGGCGGCGCCTCTTCTGAGCAACAACCAGATGCTGAACCAGGAGCGCCAGAGGAGCAGAGGAGCAGTGTTGATGCCGCTAATGATGATGTTGAAGACGGTGGTGCTGATGCCACCATTTTTGATGCAAAACAAGAGAGCGGTGCTGATGCCGCAGATGCAGGTGCCGGTGGTGGTACTGAGGCCACCACCTCTACTTTTGTTGAGCCTCCCACTGTGATGTTACCACATTTTGTATCTATGGACTGTGGTAACAAAAAGAACAAAAATATGAATAAAGGAAAGGTTCCTGTTCAAATTGCAGATCCATATGTGTTGCATGATGATATTTGTATGGATTCTCCACCTTCACAGGCACAGGGACCATTTCCTAGTCCTCCATCTGAGGAGGCCCCCACCATCCCCTTCCCTGAGGCACTCCGCTGGGCGAAGGGGAATAAAAAAGAAAATCCTAAAAAGAACCAGGAGGTAGAGTTCAGCAATCAGATGATTGACAGATTTCACATTCAGCTAACTCTACGAGAAGCGTTTGAGCATATCCCTTTCTTCAAAAAGAATTTGAAAGAGACAACCACTGTCAGAAGAAAGCGGAGGCACAGAGACCAAATCCATATGCTCACTCATGATACTTGCTGCACCATTCAGAACAAGCTGCCAGCCAAGCGACCAGACGCAGGAGCTCCCTATGTCAGATGCGAGATTCAAGAGCAGCAATTTGATCGTACTCTATTAGACAGCGGCTCCTCAATTAACCTCCTTCCGGCAGCCTTACTCAAGCAATTCGAGTTTGGCCCTCTTCTTCGAAGCAGAACGGTCCTTCAGTTTGCTGATAGGTCGATAAAGAGGCCAAAGGGGTTATTGAAAGACGTGGTCGTTACCATTCAGGGGTTGAAATTCCCCGTGGACTTCATTGTGTTGGACATGGAGATCCCTGAGTCGGTAACTGATGCCCCCATCATATTAGGACGCCCATTCTTGGCCACAGCCAAGGCGGTGACCGACCATGATTGTGGGAAGGTATGTTTTCGCGTAGAGGGCGAGACCATACAAATAGAGACGATCGAGGAAACCAGAGCCAGAGAGTTAGAATGCTCCGAGCAATCTAGTGAAGCCGCGCAGATGACAGAGGAAGAGCTAGACGTCCACCAGGTTCGTGATTTCGAGATGACTGACGATGAATCTAACTGGAAAGACCCTGTAGCACCGACTCTCGCCTTGCCTACCGATTCATTGTATCGCAAGCTCATGGCAATCGAGAGCCGGGAGAGCACATTCCTGGATACGGATACACCTGAGGCTGACAGTGTGGTGACGAGTGGTGCCGATGATTTCAATTCTTGTTCTTCTGCTTCTGATCCCTCGTATTCAGATATTGAATGGGCCTATTTCGATGATCCGTTGTCTTGTCTGATTCTTTCTGAGCCAACAACCGTGACAGAGTGCGAGCCCGTACAGTTTATTGATAATTCAGTCAGCCGCCTTTCGTCAGAAATTCATGCAGAGCGAGAGTTCTCTCATGCAGACCTGGTAGCATTCACCCAGACATATCAGAAGCCAGATCTGCCGCCTCCCAGTTGTCCTGAACGGAAACCTCTACCGCAATCAATGAAGTATAGATTCCTTGCAGGCGAGCCAGATATGCACCCAGTCATTATCTCAGCAGATTTGACTGGAGAACAAGAATCTCGTCTGATGGAGGTTCTTGAAAGAAACCGCAAGGCAATCGGTTGGAATATAGCTGATCTCAAGGGGTTGAGCCCGAAGCTGTGCTCCCACCACATCTATCTCGAGGATGACGCTAAGCCATCGCGTGAGTTCCAGCGACGGCTGAACCCGAATCTTCGAGAGGTCGTCATGAAAGAAATTTCGAAGTGGTGGAGCGCTGATTTCATCTATCCCATCTCCGACTCTAAATGGGTAAGTCCGTTACATGTGGTACCCAAGAAGACGGGTGTCACTACAGTGGTCAATGAGTCTGGAGAGGAGATCGCTACCAGAGTACCAACTTCTTGGAGGGTCTGTGTGGACTACAGACGATTGAATGAGGCCACTAAGAAGGATCACTTCCCGCTGCCCTTTCTTGATCAGATTATCGAGCGGCTAGCCGGGAAGAGCCATTATTGTTTTCTTGATGGGTACTCTGGATATAATCAAGTGGCCATTGCGCCCGAAGACCAGGAGAAAACGACATTCACCTGTCCGTTTGGGACATATGCTTTCAGACGGATGCCCTTTGGTCTATGTAACGCTCCGGCGACATTCCAAAGGTGCATGTTGTCCATCTTCTCGGACATGGTGGGTGAATGTTTAGAGGTCTTCATGGATGACTTCTCGGTCTATGGCGGCGGGTTTGATGCTTGTCTTGACTGCCTAGATCGTGTGCTGAAGCGCTGCATAGAGGTCAATCTTGTCTTATCCTGGGAGAAGAGTCATTTCATGATGACTCACGGGACGGTCCTTGGGCACATCGTCTCCAACAGGGGCATGGAGGTCGATCCTGCCAAGGTGGATATCATCAGAAAATTCAATCCGCCGTCCAATCTTCGTCAGTTATGGTCTTTTCTGGGGCATGTCGGTTTCTACCGACGATTCATTCAGGACTTCAGTCGAATTGCCCGACCGCTCACTGACTTGCTGACCAAAGACACCGAGTTTATTATTAATGATAAGTGTCTTGCGGCATTCGAGACGCTCAAGGATATGGTTGTTTCAGCTCCTGTCCTTCAGCCACCCGATTGGTCTCTTCCATTCGAGATCATGACGGATGCCTCAGATTTTGCCGTTGGGGCTGTGCTCGGACAGAGGAGGGATGGATTACCTTTTGCCATTCACTACGCTAGCCGGACTTTGGATGCCGCTCAGCGGAATTATACTGTGACTGAGAAAGAGATGCTGGCCGTAGTGTTCGCTCTTGATAAGTATCGATCATATATTCTCGGATCTAGAGTAACAATCTACACTGATCATACCGCCATCCGGTACTTAATGGCCAAGAAGGATGCCAAAGCACGTCTTACCAGATGGATCCTTCTACTCCAGGAATTTGATATTGAGATTAAGGATAAGCCTGGAGTCAAGAATGTGGTGGCGGATCATCTCTCCAGGTTGGAGAATCTTGAGGAATCTGAGCCCAGCGCACCTATCACAGAAACATTTCCAGATGAGGCGATCTTGGCTGTCACCTCACTCCCATGGTATGCTGACTTTGTAAACTATCTTGTTGCCAAGACAGTCCCTCAGGGTTGGCCCAGGCAGAAACTTGAGACCTTCCTAGCTAAGGCCAAGTTTTACCATTGGGAGGATCCCGTCCTTTATCATGAAGGAGGGGATAGTATCTGGAGGAGGTGCATTCCTCAAGAAGAGCAGCATAGCGTCCTCACATACTGCCACAAGCTTGAGGCAGGAGGACATCATTCTGGAAAAAGAACAGCACAAAAGGTGCTTCAATCCGGCCTATGGTGGCCTACTCTCTTCAAGGATTCTGATGAGTTCGTGAAGGGATGTACTGACTGTCAGAAAATGGGAACCTGCGGACAGAGAGACATGATGCCCATGCAACCCATTCACTTCTGTGAGGTTTTTGATGCATGGGGGATTGATTTCATGGGCCCATTTCCTAAGAGTCAGGGATTCGAGCATATTTTGCTCGCTATGGATTATGTCAGTCGATGGGTTGAGGCCATTCCCGCCCGAGCCGCAGATGCGAAAACCGTGTGCAAATTCTTGAGGAAAAATATCATTTCACGGTTCGGGGTACCTAGAGTTTTGATTTCTGACGGGGGGTCTCATTTCATCAATGACAAGGTTAGGGCCCTTGCTGACGAGTTCGGCATTGACCATCGGGTTGCCACTCCGTATCACCCTCAGACTAATGGTCTTGCTGAAGTATCGAATCGGGAGATAAAGACTATCTTGCAGAAAGTTGTCCGCCCAGACCGAAAGGATTGGTCACAGCTTTTGGACTCGGTCTTGTGGGCCTATCGGACCTCTTTCAAAAATCCATTAGGGACATCTCCCTTTCGTCTCGTCTATGGCAAGCCGTGCCATTTGCCAGTGGAAATCAAGCACAAATCTTTTTGGGCAGTAACTGAGTTGCTTTTGGATCCCGAGAGTATAGGAGACCAGAGAAGAGCAGAATTGGCAGCCCTGGAGGAATTGAGAGATACAACCTTTTCCAACAGCCTACAGTACAAAGAAAAAGTGAAGACATGGCACGATTCGCATATCAGCCATAAACAGTTTGAGCCAGATCAGAGAGTATGGTTGTTTGATTCAAGGCTAAAGTTATTCCCAGGGAAGTTACAGAGCAAGTGGAAAGGACCGTATGTGGTCAGGAAGGTACATGACAATGGCAGCATCGACATATCTGAACCGTCATCTTCCTCTACCTTCCGCGTCAATGGTCAACGCTTGAAACTATATCTTGATCATGATCCGCCGACCATTGACGTTGCCCCCATTCTTCTGGTATGAGATGTGTCCCTTGACTCTCATCATCTGCATTTCATACATGGTGATCAACTCTATTCCCCGTTGTACAGATCCATCTGTTTATATCATTCTGTTGTCTGTCAATTTATTTTCTTATTTTCTTCTTGTCTTCTTTTCCTTTTCTATCTTCTGTATCTATCAAAAAGGTGCCGCCCTTGTAGACAGTTTTCCATACTTAGGACGTACCTTGTCCTAAGTATGGGGGGGTGTGCACCCCGAGTTTTTCTATTCTTTTCGATCCTCTCCATTGTCTCCTCTTCTTTCTATACTTAGGGATATCTTACCCTAAGTATAGGGGGAGACAATCTGAGTACGATCTGTTCATTCCCACCCTTGACCCTCCCTGCGTTGTGTACAGTCTGCTATACTTAGGATTATTTGATCCTAAGTATAGGGGGGACGGTCAACTTCTCATTTATTGATTCATTCATTTATTTCTTTATTCTTTAGGCTTGTCTATACTTAGTACGAGTTATGTCTTCTCTTTTCTCTCCGATCTATGAGGACATAGCTCAAGCTAAGTACAGGGGGGTCGTATATACTACGTATATACTTTAGCCATAACTCGTACTTTCGTAATTTCCTAATAAATATGGCTAATAATTCTTTAAAATTCATTAAAAATTCTTAATAAAAAGATGTGGTTATTCCTCAAATTCTTTTTGTATTTACTGACTAATAAATCAGGTGAAAATGTTTTTTGTTTGAAAATCTTTGCGAACATCTATTGAAAACTATTTTGAAAATATTTTGTTTCGTGTTTTCAACCTTTGTAAAAATGTGTGGTTTGTAAAATTTCTTTTCTTTATGTGAAATAAAAATGTTTGAAAAATGATTTGCAAATGGTTTGAAAAATGGTTGCAAAAATGATTTGAAAAACCTATATATACTGTTTTGAAAGCCTTTGCAAAATGATTTTCAAATGTGTGTAAAATGTTTGTAAAAATTATTTTGGACTATAGTTTTCAAAAATTGTGTGAAAAGCTTGTGTCAAATAAGTTTGAGGAATATTCACATCACACCAAAATCCACTATATATACATATGTATAAAATTGACCACTTACCCTGTAAATTCTTAAAATCCATTTCTTGTATATAAAGAAGCACTCCCGTGTACATATTTTCACCTAGTTTTTAGCCAAAACTTTTTTCTTCTTGTTTTCAAAAATTCCCAAAAACATTTGCAAAATTAAAATCCAAAAACATTTGAAAAATCTTTTTGAAAATACAAAAAAAAATTGCATGCATCATCTTTTCAAAATCCATAAAAAGTTCAAAATCTTTGAAAATTGCATCATAAAATATTTTCTGCATTCTGCATTGCATAGCATTAGCATTTTTCAGATTGAGTTTGATAGTTGAACAAGTCTAAGTAAAATCCGAAGATTGGAGCTTGATTGGACCTTAAAATCTACCTAATAACAGGAACCTTATAGGAACTGGTGATAGCCGCGAATTATCGAGGGTCTAAATATGTCGCTGTGGCGACCCACAATAAAATGCGATTAATCAACAATGAACCCATAATCAAATATCAATCAATGAAAAATAAGTGTGGAGTCAAATTTATTTTTAACTCTGCACAAATGGTGTATAGTGTTAAGTATGCAGAGAGTTCGAACACAGGGAGCAAGCAGTGTAATTCAAGCAAGTGCTAAAGTGTGTGAGTGTGTGAAGTCTACACTAAGCAAGCAAACAAAAGAAATGTTTTTGTGGGTTTTTAATTTTTAAAATTTTTTTTTATTTAATTTTTAATTTTGTATTTTGATTTTTAATTTTCTGATTTTTATATTTTATATTTTATATTTTTTTATTTTTTTTTCAATATTGGAAAGTAAAGGCAATATAATACAAGGCAAGGCAAAATATTTATAAAAATGCACAAAAATACTCAAAAATTCAGAGATAAAATGTTTTTGGTATTTTTAAGGTTTTCTACTGTTTTTGTGATTTTTGAGGGTTTTTCAAGATGTTTTTGATATTTTTAATTACTGAAATAAAGCTAAACAGTGGAAAAGAGGCTGGCTGTGAATAAAATGAGATTTAAAAATACCAACCAGTAGCTAAAAATTTTCACACTATTTTTCTAATAAAAAGAACAAAATAAGGGATAAACAGAAGCTGAGTTTATATTTTTTGGATTTTTCGACTATTTTATATATTTTTTTGAAGTTTTTAAGTGTTTTTAGATTTTTAGTGTTTTTCTTTTGAAATTTTTAATGATTTTTGGACTGACACTAAAATAGGATAAAATAGACAATATGTGAATTTTTGGGAATTTTTGGAGGTGTTTTGATATTTTTTTGGTATTTTCTAAGGTAGACAGTACACAAAAAGGGAGTTTTTGATTTTTAATAAATAAGAAAATAAAATAAAATAAAAAACTAAATAGCTGGCGTTAAAGTATAGGTGCACAAGAGCTTAAGTCTATTTTTGTGGAATTTTTGGAGTTAAAATGATATTTCAAATAAATACAACAAACATCCAATTAATAATCAGGCCTGGCAGGGGCATATATGCAATTTCCAAAACATCCAGGGGTACACATGCAATTTTCCACAAAAATATACACTATATATTCAATTTCTGGAACCAAAAATGCAAATACAAAAGCCGCCAGGGCACGCCAACAATTTACCCACCAGGGCGCGTGACTTGCACGCGCCTGGGAAGGACTAAAACGCAATATTTCAAAAACTGGAGGGCCTACTTGCAAAATGACCAAAGATATTACACGTGCTTCGAAAGTTTTGGGACTAAAACGAAATAAGCAAACAACCGAGGGTCCTTCTGCAAAATGCCCACCCCCTCACGTGAACTGGTCACGTGAGGTGACGTGGCGAGGACCTAACTGCAAATAAAGAAAGTTCGAGGGTCTTTTTGCAAATATTACAAAACTTTTACACTACAGATGAAAGTTTAAAAACTAAATATTAAATACAAAAGTGGCGAGGGTTGAGATGCAAAATACCCTCGCCCCGGGGCGTTCTGATGACGACGCGTGGCGCACATCCAACGGCTGGGCGGCGAGGCGCGATCCAGCGGCGGGGAGCACGCCACTTATCCACGTGGCAGCGCGAGAACGGCCGATGACGCTTCGACGATGCACGGTCTGGATTAGATCCTCCTCGGTTGATCGGACGGTCGAGGCGGAGGACGATCCAACGGAGGCTGTGCGAACTGGGGAGGACTCCTCGATCCAACGGCTGGGAGGCGATGAGGAAGAACAGCGAAGAACGCCGGCGAGGCGAACTTCGCCGCTCCAGATCTTCGTCCTCCGACGAAGTTAAGGCTCCAAAATGGCCGTGAAGCTCCCGGGGGTCGTCTTCTATCTCCTGAGGGCACCAAAAGTGCACGGCGTGGGCCGTGCTGCTCGCAGGAGGTCGGCGGAGCTTCACGCTCCAGGTATCTCCGGCGAACCTCAAAAACGCGCCCAGGCGCGAGTCGATGCGCTTTGACCCTGCAAAAAGCGTTAGAAGGTCCAGGGCAAAGTGCCTGGACCTGGGGGTGACCTAATCGATGCGCGAAGGAGGGTGATCAGCGGTGGCCGGAGTTGCGCTCCGGCGATGAAGCTTGGATGGGCGAAATACGCGATGAAACTTAAGATTTTTTTGGGGTTTTTTATCCTAAAGCTAACAGGAATAAGATGCAAGAAAGAAAGAAGCGGGGGGAAGCCCTCAATGGCCGGAACCAGAGGATGAAGGGTACCTCGACGCCGGCGGTTGGCGGAGGTGCTGGAGTCGTCCTCGACCTCGTTCGCCCTAGCTAAGAAGCTCGCGGCGGAGCTGTCACCTCCGGCAAGGCTCAGAGCACTGGAAAGGCGGAGAGGGGTGGACCAAGGGGACTCAATTCGAAAAGGAAGGAAGAGGGTCGGTTATATGTGGTTTGACCCGAGGTGGAAGAGGTCCAAAGACCAAGATTTCTGGAGCGATTCAGTGATCCATACCCCCATGTAATCACTTGGCGGGCAAGAGGGATGAACGAGGAAGGATTTTGCAGAAGGAATCGAGTCGAAAGGATGCAAGTTCGCTCCTCGAAAAAATGGTGAACATGGGGTCAACAGTGGGTCTGACAAGGGCTACAGGGTATAGGTCACCTAGTTGACCGAAGTCAACTAGGGTTTGCACCTGGTTGGTCCACGTGGACCAACCAGGAAAAACCCTGGAAGAATTATTTGTTAATTCAATTTAAAATAATAAATGGTCGAATTAAATAAAAGTTATAAAATAAAAAATGTTCAAAATTTTATGTAGTATTTAATTCTGATTTTTATTTATTTTTATGACTTATATTTTTACAAGTTACATTTTTAGCCCTATATAGGTATAATACCTATGTATTTTAATATTTTATTTTATTTTATGTATTTTTAATCTTATTATTTTTATTTATGATTTTGTAAAATTATAACATACTTTTAGATACATAAGTATATTTTTGTTTTATTTTTCTGAGTTGTTTTGTGCATTTAATAAAATACAGGTGTATTGTATATAGGTATAAGTATATGCAGTATACCTATGTATCCTTGATGCAAGTATTTTTATTTTTATTTTTCTTTGCATTTTATTTCAATTTTAATGCATATATATACTATAAGTAATATTTACAAAATTATAAAAATATAAAAATGAATAAATAATGAATAACGAATAAATAGAATGAATAGGTATTTTGACTGTATTTTTGACCTTATCTCCCCCTACTTTATTCCTTGTCGACCTATTCATCAAGATGCCTAGGTCTCGGGGGTTTTGGGTCATAAAATATTTACAATATTTTATTCTTTTTCTTTTCTTTATTTATTCTATAATTTTGGCCTTAATTACAGTAATTTACACACTGTTGAGATGCACATGCATGAATGCTAAGATGCTTGATTTAAGGCTATTTACAGGCATTTGCTAGGGTTTTAGGTGCCAAAATGATAGAATAAAGATGATGAAATGTGGATTCATCATCCCCCTATACTTTACCTTTGCTAGTCCCTAGCAAACACTTATGCAATAAGTGCAAAAAGAAACGAAAGAAAAGAAAAAGAAGAACTTGGATTTTATTTGATTATCAAACTTGTCTTCGCAAAATCAAAGTTTGGAGCTTAAGTCGGACCTTTAGAAATTTAGTGCGGGCGGAACCTTATTGAGAACCGTGTTTGACATCCAACAGTCCTTGAGGATCCCAAAACTCTGCTCAAGTCTCCTCAATAGCCAGGTCGGAAATATCTCAACTCATACGCAAATTCTTACGACTATGAATCTGACTTGTACAGTGTAAGTGATGGTGGCTCTCCCCTACTAGAATGACAAAGAAACTGACTTCTCCAGTATGACAACCCAATGATTCCCCAATCCAGCAACTCCATCCTCGAGGAGCGGGGTATTCCCTTCTAAGTTCAAGTGGCAACCAGCTCAAGAGGAGGGGGTGAAGAGAAGAATGGACGGTAGCCAATGTAGCTACCTATCCTTGGATGCAAGACCAGTGTAGTCAAGTCATCCTGCTGCAGGCTCACATGATATGACTTTGGAACTCAAGCTTGCTTATTGACTTTACAACATATGTACATACTTGCAGGCTTTTTATTTTTGTACATGCCTGAACATTTTTTTTATACTATATACAGCAGCATTTACATAGGGAGTTTTTCCTCTTGAGCCAGTAGACTATCCCTCTTTTGAAGCTTTATCGCAACCCACAACCTCCTGTCGTTAGACTTCCTAATCACTGGACGGGTTGGGGTGCACTTCCCTCCCTAGAGGAGGACAAATGTTTCCACTTGTGTGCGTCTCATACCGGCAAATCCAATCCCCTCACCACTCCAACTGAGTTGAGCCATGTGAAAGGTGCAGGTGTCCAAGTTAGGTCATTATCAACAAGAGTCGTGCGTGTGCTCCGAAACACTCTACTTAGGCAGTCAAGAATCCATTGAACCAAGTCCCGTGATCCTCAAAGAATTAAGTCAACTAGACCTGAAGTACTTCAAACCCAGTTCCTATAAAGTTCCTGTTATTAGGTAGATTTTAAGGTCCAATCAAGCTCCAATCTCCGGATTTTACTTAGACTTGTTCAACTATCAAACTCAATCCGAAAAATGCTCATGCTATGCAATGCAATGCAGAAAATATTTTTGTGATGCAATTTTCAAAGATTTTGAACTTTTTATGGATTTTTGAAAATATGATGCATGCAGATGCAAAATTTTTTGTATTTTTTCAAAAAGATTTTTCAAGTGTTTTTGGATTTTAATTTTGCAAATGTTTTTGGGAATTTTTGAAAACAAAAAGTTTTTGGCTAAAAACTAGGTGAAAATATGTACACGGGAGTGCTTCTTATATCTACAAGAAGTGGATCTTAGAATTTACAAGGGTAAGTGGTCAATTTTATACATATATATATAGCGGATTTTTGGTGTGATGTGAATATTCCTCAAACTCAATTGAAAACAATTTACACACAATTTTTGAAAACTATAGTCCAAAATAATTTTTACAAACATTTTACACACATTTGAAAATCATTTTGCAAAGGCTTTCAAAACAGTATATATAGGTTTTTCAAATCATTTTTGCAACCATTTTTCAAACCATTTTGCAAATCATTTTTCAAACATTTTATTTCACACAAAGAAAATAAATTTTACAATCCACAAATTTTTCACAGGTTGAAAACACGAAACAAAATATTTTCAAAATAGTTTTCAATAGATGTACACAAAGATTTTCAAACTATTTTTTCAAACATTTTGCAAAAAACATTTTCACCTGATTTAGTAATCAGTAAATACAAAAAGAATTTGAGGAATAACCACATCTTTTTATTAGGGGTTTTTAATGAATTATTAGCCATATTATTAGGAAAAATATGAAAGTACGAGTTATGGCTAAAGTATATACGTAGTATATACGACCCCCCTATACTTAGCTTGAGCTATGTCCTCATAGATCGGAGAGAAAAGAGAAGACATAACTCGTACTAAGTATAGACAAGTCTAAATAATAAAGAATAAATGAATGAATCAACGAATGAACGAATGAGAATTTGACCGTCCCCCCTATACTTATGATGAAATAATCCTAAGTATAGCAGACTGTGCGCAACGCAGGGAGGGTCAAGGGTGGGAATGAACAGATCATACTCAGATTGTCTCCCCCTATACTTAGGGTAAGATATCCCTAAGTATAGACAAGAAGAGGAGACAATGGAGAGGATCGAAAAGAATAGAAAAACTCGGGGTGCCAACCCCCCTATACTTAGGACAAAGTACATCCTAAGTGTGGAAAACTGTCTACAAGGGCGGCACCTTTGGGGGCAACGTCAATGGTCGGCGGATCATGATCAAGATATAGTTTCAAGCGTTGACCATTGACGCGGAAGGTAGAGGAAGATGACGGTTCAGATATGTCGATGCTGCCATTGTCATGTACCTTCCTGACCACATACGGTCCTTTCCACTTGCTCTGCAATTTTCCTGGGAATAATTTCAGCCTTGAATCAAACAACCATACTCTCTGATCTGGCTCAAACTGTTTATGGCTGATATGCGAATCATGCCATGTCTTTACTTTCTCTTTGTACTGTAGGCTGTTGGAGAAGGCTGTATCTCTCAATTCCTCCAGGGCTGCCAATTCTGCTCTTCTCTGTTCTCCTATACTCTCGGGATCTAGAAGCAACTCAGTAACTGCCCAAAAAGATTTATGCTTGATCTCCACTGGCAAATGGCACGGCTTGCCATAGACGAGATGAAAGGGAGATGTTCCCAATGGATTCTTGAAAGATGTCCGATAAGCCCACAAAACCGAGTCCAAAAGCTGTGACCAATTCTTTCGGTCTGGGCGGACAACTTTCTGCAAGATAGTCTTTATCTCCCTATTCGATACTTCGGCAAGACCATTAGTCTGAGGGTGATAAGGAGTGGCAACCCGATGGTCAATGCCGAACTCGTCTGCAAGGGCCCTGACTTTGTCATTGATGAAGTGAGACCCCCCGTCTGAAATCAAGACTCTAGGTACCCCGAACCGTGAAATGATATTTTTCCTCAAAAATTTGCAAACGGTTTTAGCATCTGCGGCTCGGGCGGGGATGGCCTCAACCCATCGGCTGACATAATCTACAGCGAGCAAAATATGCTCGAATCCCTGACTCTTAGGAAATGGGCCCATGAAATCAATCCCCCATGCATCAAAAACCTCACAGAAGTGAATCGGTTGCATGGGCATCATGTCTCTCTGTCCGCAGGTTCCCATTTTCTGACAGTCAGTACATCTCTTCACGAACTCATCAGAATCCTTGAAGAGAGTAGGCCACCATAGGCCGGATTGAAGCACCTTCTGTGCTGTTCTTTTTCCAGAATGATGTCCTCCTGCCTCAAGCTTGTGGCAGTATGTGAGGACGCTATGCTGCTCTTCTTGAGGAATGCACCTCCTCCAGATACTATCCCCTCCTTCATGATAAAGGACGGGATCCTCCCAATGGTAAAACTTGGCCTTAGCTAGGAAGGTCTCAAGTTTCTGCCTGGGCCAACCCTGAGGGACTGTCTTGGCTACAAGATAGTTTACAAAGTCAGCATACCATGGGAGTGAGGTGACAGCCAAGATCGCCTCATCTGGAAATGTCTCTGTGATAGGTGCGCTGGGCTCAGATTCCTCAAGATTCTCCAATCTGGAGAGATGATCCGCCACCACATTCTTGACTCCAGGCTTGTCCTTAATCTCAATATCAAATTCCTGGAGTAGAAGGATCCATCTGGTGAGATGTGCTTTGGCATCCTTCTTAGCCATTAAATACCGGATGGCGGTGTGATCAGTGTAGATTGTGACTCTAGATCCGAGAATATATGATCGATACTTATCAAGAGCAAAGACTACGGCCAGCATCTCTTTCTCAGTTACAGTGTAATTCCGCTGCGCGGCATCCAAAGTCCGGCTGGCGTAGTGAATGCCAAAAGGTAAACCATCCCTCCTCTGTCCAAGCACAGCCCCAACGGCAAAATCTGAAGCATCCGTCATGATCTCGAATGGGAGAGACCAATCGGGTGGCTGGAGGACAGGAGCTGAAACAACCATGTTCTTGAGAGTCTCAAATGATTCAAGACACTTATCATTAACAATAAACTCGGTGTCTTTGGTCATTAAGTCAGTAAGCGGTCGGGCAATTCGGCTGAAGTCCTGAATAAACCGTCGGTAGAAACCGACATGCCCCAGAAAAGACCGTAACTGACGTAAATTGGACGGCGGATTGAGTTTTCTGATGATGTCCACCTTAGCCGGATCGACCTTCATGCCCCTGTTGGAGACGATATGACCAAGGACCGTCCCTTGAGTCATCATGAAATGACTCTTCTCCCAGGATAAGACAAGATTGACCTCTATGCAGCGCTTCAGCACACGGTCTAGGCAGTCAAGACAAGCATCGAACCCGTCGCCATAGACCGAGAAGTCATCCATGAAGACCTCTAAACAGTCACCCACCATGTCCGAGAAGATGGACAACATGCACCTTTGGAATGTCGCCGGAGCGTTACATAGACCAAAGGGCATCCGTCTGAAAGCATAAGTCCCAAACGGACAGGTGAATGTCGTTTTCTCCTGGTCTTCGGGCGTAATGGCCACTTGATTGTATCCAGAGTACCCATCAAGAAAACAATAATGACTCTTCCCAGCTAACCGCTCGATAATCTGATCAATAAATGGTAGCGGGAAGTGATCCTTCTTGGTGGCCTCATTCAATCGTTTGTAGTCCACACAGACCCTCCAAGAAGTTGGTACTCTGGTAGCGATCTCCTCTCCAGACTCATTGACAACTGTAGTGATACCCGTCTTCTTGGATACCACATGTAACGGACTTACCCATTTGGAGTCGGAGATGGGATAGATGAAATCAGCGCTCCACCACTTGGAAATTTCTTTCATGACTACGTCTCGAAGATTCGGGTTCAGCCGTCGTTGGAACTCACGCGACGGCTTAGCGTTATCTTCGAGATAGATGTGGTGAGAGCAAAGATTTGGGCTCAGCCCCTGGAGATCAGCTATACTCCAACCGATTGCCTTGCGGTTTCTTTCAAGAACCTCCATCAGACGAGATTCTTGTTCTCCAGTCAAATCTGCTGAGATAATGACTGGGTGCATTTCTGGCTCTCCAGCAAGGAATCTGTACTTCATTGACTGCGGCAGAGGTTTCCTTTATGGACAACTGGGAGGTGGCAGATCTGGCTTCTGATATGTCTGTGTAAATGCGACCAGGTCTGCATGGGAGAACTCTCGCTCTGCATGAATTACTGACGAAGGGCGGCCTGATGGATCATCAATAAACTGCACTGGCTCGCACTCCGTCATGGTTGTTGGCTCAGTAGGAATCAGACAAGGTAAATAGTCATCAAAGTCGTCCCAATCAATGTCTGAATCCGAGGGATCAGAAGACGATGAGCAAGATTGAAATTCCTCAGCACCACTCATCACAACACTTTCAGCCTCAGAGATATCCTCATCCAGGGTTGTGCTCTCCCGGCTCTCGACTGCCATGAGCTTGAGATACAGTGAATCTGTAGGCAAGGCGAGGGTCGGTGCTACGGGATCTTTCCAGTTGGATTCATCATCAGTCATCTCAAAGTCACAAACCTGGTGGATGTCTAGCTCCTCTTCTGTCATCTGCTCGGCTTCGCTGGATTGTTCTGAGCATTCTGCCTCTCTGGCTCTGATCTCTTCGATCGTCTCTATTTGTATGGTTTCGCCCTCTACGCGAAAGCATACCTTCCCACTATCATGGTCGGTCACCGCCTTGGCTGTGGCCAAGAATGGACGTCCGAGAATGATGGGGGCATCAGTTACCGCCTCAGGGATCTCCATGTCCAACACAACGAAGTCCACGGGGAATTTCAGGCCCTGAATGGTAACGACCACGTCTTTCAATAACCCCTTTGGCCTCTTAATCGACCTATCAGCAAACTGAAGGACGGTTCTGCTTCGAAGAAGAGGGCCAAACTCGAACTGCTTGAGTAAGGCTGCCGGAAGGAGGTTAATTGAAGAGCTGCTGTCTAATAGAGTACGATCAAACTGCTGCTCCTGAATCTCGCATCTGACATAGGGAGCTCCTGCGTCTGGTCGCTTGGCTGGCAATGTGTTCTGAATGGCGCAACAAGTGTTATGAGTGAGCATATGGATTTGATCTCTGTGCCTCTTCCTTCTTCGGACAGTAGTTGTTTCTTTCAGATTCTTCTTGAAGAAGGGGATATGCTCAAATGCTTCTCGTAGAGTCAGCTGAATGTGAAATCTGTCAATCATTTCGTTGCCAAACTCTACCTGCTGATTCTTTTTAGGATTTTCATTTTTATTCCCCTTCGCTCGGCGGAGTGCCTCAGGGAAGGGGATGGTAGGGGCCTCCTCAGATGGAGGACTAGGAATCGGTCCCTGTGCCTGTGAAGACGGAGGATCCATACACTCATCATCATTCAACACATATGGATCCGTAATTTGAACAGAAACCTTTCCTTTATTCATATTTTTGTTTTTGTTTTTCTTCCCACAGTCTCTAGATACAAAATGTGGTGACATCACAGATGGCTCAACAAAAGTGGATGTGGTGGCCTCAGTACCACCACTAGCACCGGTCTTCGCGGCATCAGCACCGCGCTCTGGTTCATCTCCCAAAATGGTGGCTTCAGCACCACCGTCTGCATCTGGTATCACAACGGCATCAGCACCGTTGTCCTGGACTCCATCATTGGTGGCATCAGCACCACCGTCTTCAACATCATCATTAGCGGCATCATCACCGCTAGTCTGCTCCTCTGGCGCTCCTGATCCTGCATCTGGTTGTTGCTCAGAAGAGGCGCCGCCGGCTGGCATCCTACCGCTCCTAGTAGTAACAAAATCAGCATCATAATAGGAATAAGATATGTCATTCAAATCATCATTAGGAGAGGTGTCCTCTGTGAACTCTACCTGCTCAGATTTTCTTTTTAGATTATTAGGATTGGGTTCGATCTGAGCGGGTATGGCGGCTTTGCCTTTGATGATGTCTCGTATCTCCTGCCGGAATTCATCCATTTCTTGCCTGAAAGATGCTCGTTGTTCAGATAGCAAGCGGGCAAGATCATCGAGGGCTGGGTTCTCATAGGCTTGACCCTGAGAACCGGATGTCTGTCCCTGCTGGACATGGGGCTGCTGCTGATATTGGGGAGGAGGCTGGTGATAAGGTTGCTGAGGCTGCTGGCGCTGCCTCCACTGCTGTCCCTGATAGGCGGGACGAGGACCATTCTGATACTGCTGGGGCTGGTTGTACTGGGGCTGCTGGTGTTGTTGCTGTGGCTGGCCGTTCTGCTGTCCTTGAGCAGGGGAATGCTGTTGGGACGAGGATCCACCATTACCCCAACGGAATCCGGGGTGATCCCTACGGATTGCGGGCTGCGGGTATCGGTCATACCATATCCCGTTGACTTCCATCAACGGTTCCTGCTCGAAGGAGGGTGGAGGAAGAACTGCCAGTGGCTGCTCCGGCTGATACACCACCATCTGCGTCTCCTGAGATGGCGATTGCTCTGTATGGTACTGCAACAATGGAACCGGCTCCGCCTGGATATTGTTCACCTGGCGGTATGAGGTGGAGGCCTGGTTGGGATTGCTGCTGCTGGAAGCAACCTGTGACCTGGGAGGCTGTTGTGAATGGGCTTGTGCCTCCTGAATACAGAGAATTTGAGTTTTCAGGTCACTCATGGTTTTTGTGAGAAGGTCCATCTGGGCTAGACCTTGGTTCTGCTTCTTCTCGAGGATCTCCATGCGGTCCAGCTTTTCACTGATGATGCCCATGTCGGCTGCTGCTGATTCGGCTTGGGCTGCGACGACCGACGTTGTGCTGGGACCGGCATCGATGCGGGCGATCCTCTGAAATGATCCCGCTCCTTGCAGGGGCTTCGGCTGATTGTAGACTCTGGCCTGGGTCATCACTGTAGAGTTCTCTGCCATTCCTTCGTAAATGGCACAGACGTCGTCTTCTCCCTTGGAGAAGTAGGACCCACCGCAAGAGGCATTCACAAGCCCCTGCAGCTCCGGTGTCAGCCCACAGAAGAAACTCTGCACCAGGTGGGGCTTGGAGATATCGTGGTGTGGACACCGGTCTATGAGCTCTCTGAATCGATCCCATGCTTCATGGAACTGTTCATTTGGGATCATGACGAAATTGCTGATCATGGCTCGAGCTGTGTTTGTCCGGCCGAGAGGATAGTATTTCTTCAAATACACGGACCGGAGATCTGCCCAAGTGTCGACAAATCGCCCTAGATGCTTGAGCCAGTATGCGGCTCTGTCAACCAATGAGAATGGAAAGGCGATCATCTTGATTGTGTCCTCGGTCAACAACCGATCGTGGATAGTGCTGCATATCATTTCGAACTCTTGGAGATGGAGGTGCGGCTCTTCGGTCGGCAACCCATGAAACTTGGGAAGAAGCTGGATCGTGTGGTGCCGAAGCTCAAAGTCTCCGTGGATTGGCGGAAGTCTAATCCACCGGTGAGTGAGGGATGACGCTGGGTTGTGCAGTTCCCTCATGATGGTCTGTGGCGGTCGCTCACCATCCGGATCGCCTCCTGCATCGGGTCCTCCTCCTTCTCCGCCACCGCCTCCTCCAGGTCTGTTCTCTCTCATCTGAGCTATTTCCCTCATGAGATCACCCATGAATGCACCCTGGTCACGGATCTGTCTCTGCATATTTTCCAGGGACGCTAGCAAGGAATTGTTGATGGCTGCCTGATCAATAATGAACGGAGGATGGTCGTGGTCATCTGGGTGCTCGCCTCTGTATGCCATTACTGGATTCTCTGAAAATGCAAAAGAGGCCATTTCAGGTGCTGTTGAATGAGTCGAATTCTGTGATTCACTGAACTCTGAAATGATTGGACTGAGGGAAGGAGAATGGGAAGGGTGGTCGAGGGGGAACAGGGTGGATGTGAACTCGGGCTCGGAGAGCGGACTCTCCGAGTTGTTCCTAGATGAATAAGGAGGAGTGCTGGATAGCGGTGCCGACAAGGTCGGCCTAAGAGATCTCCGTCCCATCATCTTGATTATTTGAGAAGAGTGGGGATAATGCAAGAAAAGAAGAAAATGAGATGCAACAAAATTTTGCACAATTGTGCGGTGTTTTTGATCTTGACCTTAATAAATCTAACAATCAAACACAAAGCAAGGGTAAGTTCACCAACTCAACTCGTGAAGCCGTGAAGGTTCGGCTTTTATCTTGTCAGTTTTAGCTTGTTTTTCAGGTATTAATCTTTTCACGAGTCCTTAGAGCGCTACGCCTATAGGAGAGAGAGTACTGCCAGGAAAGTGTCCCCGTACTTGTCCTCCTCCTGTGTAACCTGTAACTTGCGCTTTTTGAGGTCCTTGTAACCCTTCCTGGATCCCTACTCAGCCAAAGAAATAGAGGGAGGAAGCCGATAGGCGAAACCGATACTTCGGACCTCGCTCGCAACGGAATCACCCATGAGCGTACAAGGTCCTACTCGGACGCAGCCGGTGAGACAGACACACCCGTGAAGGCGTGGCCTAGGCTCGGTACTTCGGACAAGGTCGGTGCTCTCACAATAGAGAGTCACCAATGGCGACCAAGTCCTACTCGACTACGTACGATAGTAGCGCCAATACTTCGGAAATCCAGGCGATACACAAGGCAGCCACAAGTTGGGTTTTGGGCTCTAATCCTTACGAAGCGCTCACCTCACTTGGAAGGAAACCTTCCCATGCAACCTGAAAACAAGTGAGGGTGTTACTCTCCCCAAGCAATGAATCCAATTACCGATTTTATTTTGGTCAAGTTTTCTTTAGCAGTCCCTTTTTTAATTTTTTTGGTGTTATCGCTTCTTTTGAGTCAATTCAAACAAGCGCCTAACGTTTTTGTATTTTTCCTTTATCCTACTTTGTCCAAAAACAGAGGGAAAATAGAGTCGGAAAAGCCGTGCAAGTCGACACCAAGGTGGAAATCTCACCTTTGTGCCTAAATGATGCGTGCAAAGTTAGAAGACTTACAGCGAATCCCAGCTCTCTCCATGCGGGATGCAAAGCAGAATTTTTAAACCTAAGCTATATGGCAAAATGCAAGCGGAAATCGTCCTAGAACAGGCAACTGCTAGCGTGAAGAACCACAAGCTAGCTAGCAACTCTTAATCCGAGTGTCCGGTCTAGGCTCACCCCTCCTCTGCCCAACACATTTGGGGTAGGAGAAAGCGCTTGTTCGGGTGTGAGCTCGCGGCGCGTGGATTTGGAAGCTACTAACTAACTTTTTAATTAGTCTAAGTCCAAATACGAATCTATAGGAACATGCAAATATAATTAAGTGTTTGGACCTATTCTAATCGAGTCAAGCAGACCTATAACTAAGAGCTCAATCCACAAAAGAAAGTGTAAAATGAAAGCAAAATCGGAAAATGACAAGCGATGAAAACGCGGTCAAAACGGCGGTGAGCCCCCGGGTGAACAAACACCCGGAAATTAGGCCTGAATGTTCAAGTGTCCAAGTCCAAGGTACCTGTATTATTACAAATTAAAATAAATCACTCTCTCACAAAAAATAAAAGACAAGCTAATCTAATCACTCTCTCTCTCACTCCTTTCTCTCTCCTGCCGGCTTGGCTAAAGAATAGCCGGTTCCACGTCCCAAGGTTGCGTCGGGTCGCCTAGGCGATCCGCCTCGCTCCGCGGTCCCTCGCAAGAAGACAAGACAAGAGATGGTCAGATAGCTCACTAATATATATCAAAAATGTGAGAGATGGAAAATAAAGCTATGGCAAACAATCACACAATCAAAAATGTGAACTACAAGCTGTTGCTCCCCGGCAACGGCGCCATTTGATAGCCGCGAATTATCGAGGGTCTAAATATGTCGCTGTGGCGACCCACAATAAAATGCGATTAATCAACAATGAACCCACAATCAAATATCAATCAATGAAAAATAAGTGTGGAGTCAAATTTATTTTTAACTCTGCACAAATGGTGTATAGTGTCAAGTATGCAGAGAGTTCGAACACAGGGAGCAAGCAGTGTAATTCAAGCAAGTGCTAAAGTGTGTGAGTGTGTGAAGTCTACACTAAGCAAGCAAACAAAAGAAATGTTTTTGTGGGTTTTTAATTTTTAATTTTTTTTATTTAATTTTTAATTTTGTATTTTGATTTTTAATTTTCTGATTTTTATATTTTATATTTTATATTTTTTTTATTTTTTATTTTTTTCAATATTGGAAAGTAAAGGCAATATAATACAAGGCAAGGCAAAATATTTATAAAAATGCACAAAAATACTCAAAAATTCAGAGATAAAATGTTTTTGGTATTTTTAAGGTTTTCTACTGTTTTTGTGATTTTTGAGGGTTTTTCAAGATGTTTTTGATATTTTTAATTACTGAAATAAAGCTAAACAGTGGAAAAGAGGCTGGCTGTGAATAAAATGAGATTTAAAAATACCAACCAGTAGCTAAAAATTTTCACACTATTTTTCTAATAAAAAGAACAAAATAAGGGATAAACAGAAGCTGAGTTTATATTTTTTGGATTTTTCGACTATTTTATATATTTTTTTGAAGTTTTTAAGTGTTTTTAGATTTTTAGTGTTTTTCTTTTGAAATTTTTAATGATTTTTGGACTGACACTAAAATAGAATAAAATAGACAATATGTGAATTTTTGGGAATTTTTGGAGGTGTTTTGATATTTTTTTGGTATTTTCTAAGGTAGACAGTACACAAAAAGGGAGTTTTTTATTTTTAATAAATAAGAAAATAAAATAAAATCAAAAACTAAATAGCTGGCGTTAAAGTATAGGTGCACAGGAGCTTAAGTCTATTTTTGTGGAATTTTTGGAGTTAAAATGATATTTCAAATAAATACAACAAACATCCAATTAATAATCAGGCCTGGCAGGGGCATATATGCAATTTCCAAAACATCCAGGGGTACACATGCAATTTTCCACAAAAATATACACTATATATTCAATTTCTGGAACCAAAAATGCAAATACAAAAGCCGCCAGGGCACGCCAACAATTTACCCACCAGGGCGCGTGACTTGCACGCGCCTGGGAAGGACTAAAACGCAATATTTCAAAAACTGGAGGGCCTACTTGCAAAATGACCAAAGATATTACACGTGCTTCGAAAGTTTTGGGACTAAAATGAAATAAGCAAACAACCGAGGGTCCTTCTGCAAAATGCCCACCCCCTCACGTGAACTGGTCACGTGAGGTGACGTGGCGAGGACCTAACTGCAAATAAAGAAAGTTCGAGGGTCTTTTTGCAAATATTACAAAACTTTTACACTACAGACGAAAGTTTAAAAACTAAATATTAAATACAAAAGTGGCGAGGGTTGAGATGCAAAATACCCTCGCCCCGGGGCGTTCTGATGACGACGCGTGGCGCACATCCAACGGCTGGGCGGCGAGGCGCGATCCAGCGGCGGGGAGCACGCCACTTATCCACGTGGCAGCGCGAGAACGACCGATGACGCTTCGACGATGCACGGTCTGGATTAGATCCTCCTCGGTTGATCGGACGGTCGAGGCGGAGGACGATCCAACGGAGGCTGTGCGAACTGGGGAGGACTCCTCGATCCAACGGCTGGGAGGCGATGAGGAAGAACAGCGAAGAACGCCGGCGAGGCGAACTTCGCCGCTCCAGATCTTCGTCCTCTGACGAAGTTAAGGCTCCAAAATGGCCGTGAAGCTCCCGGGGGTCGTCTTTTATCTCCTGAGGGCACCAAAAGTGCACGGCGTGGGCCGTGCTGCTCGCAGGAGGTCGGCGGAGCTTCACGCTCCAGGTATCTCCGGCGAACCTCAAAAATGCGCCCAGGCGCGAGTCGATGCGCTTTGACCCTGCAAAAAGCGTTAGAAGGTCCAGGGCAAAGTGCCTGGACCTGGGGGTGACCTAATCGATGCGCGAAGGAGGGTGATCAGCGGTGGCCGGAGTTGCGCTCCGGCGATGAAGCTTGGATGGGCGAAATACGCGATGAAACTTAAGATTTTTTGGGGGTTTTTGATCCTAAAGCTAACAGGAATAAGATGCAAGAAAGAAAGAAGCGGGGGGAAGCCCTCAATGGTCGGAACCAGAGGATGAAGGGTACCTCGACGTCGGCGGTTGGCGGAGGTGCTGGAGTCGTCCTCGACCTCGTTCGCCCTAGCTAAGAAGCTCGCGGCGGAGCTGTCACCTCTGGCAAGGCTCAGAGCACTGGAAAGGCGGAGAGGGGCGGACCAAGGGGACTCAATTCGAAAAGGAAGGAAGAGGGTCGGTTATATGTGGTTTGACCCGAGGTGGAAGAGGTCCAAAGACCAAGATTTCTGGAGCGATTCAGTGATCCATACCCCCATGTAATCACTTGGCGGGCAAGAGGGATGAACGAGGAAGTATTTTGCAGAAGGAATCGAGTCGAAAGGATGCAAGTTCGCTCCTCGAAAAAATGGTGAACATGGGGTCAACAGTGGGTCTGACAAGGGCTACAGGGTATAGGTCACCTAGTTGACCGAAGTCAACTAGGGTTTGCACCTGGTTGGTCCACGTGGACCAACCAGGAAAAACCCTGGAAGAATTATTTGTTAATTCAATTTAAAATAATAAATGGTCGAATTAAATAAAAGTTATAAAATAAAAAATGTTCAAAATTTTATGTAGTATTTAATTCTGATTTTTATTTATTTTTATGACTTATATTTTTACAAGTTACATTTTTAGCCCTATATAGGTATAATACCTATGTATTTTAATATTTTATTTTATTTTATGTATTTTTAATCTTATTATTTTTATTTATGATTTTGTAAAATTATAACATACTTTTAGATACATAAGTATATTTTTGTTTTATTTTTCTGAGTTGTTTTGTGCATTTAATAAAATACAGGTGTATTGTATATAGGTATAAGTATATGCAGTATACCTATGTATCCTTGATGCAAGTATTTTTATTTTTATTTTTCTTTGCATTTTATTTCAATTTTAATGCATATATATACTATAAGTAATATTTACAAAATTATAAAAATATAAAAATGAATAAATAATGAATAACGAATAAATAGAATGAATAGGTATTTTAACTGTATTTTTGACCTTATCTCCCCCTACTTTATTCCTTGTCGACCTATTCATCAAGATGCCTAGGTCTCGGGGGTTTTGGGTCATAAAATATTTACAATATTTTATTCTTTTTCTTTTCTTTATTTATTCTATAATTTTGGCCTTAATTACAGTAATTTACACACTGTTGAGATGCACATGCATGAATGCTAAGATGCTTGATTTAAGGCTATTTACAGGCATTTGCTAGGGTTTTAGGTGCCAAAATGATAGAATAAAGATGATGAAATGTGGATTCATCAACTGGGTTTGAGGTACTTCAGGTCTAGTTGACTTAATTCTTTGAGGATCACGGGACTTGGTTCAATGGATTCTTGACTGCCTAAGTAGAGTATTTCGGAGCACACGCACGACTCTTGTTGATAATGACCTAACTTGGACACCTGCACCTTTCACATGGCTCAACTCAGTTGGAGTGGTGAGGGGATTGGATTTGCCGGTATGAGACGCACACAAGTGGAAACATTTGTCCTCCTCTAGGGAGGGAAGTGCACCCCAACCCGTCCAGTGATTAGGAAGTCTAAAGACAGGAGGCTGTGGGTTGCGATAAAGCTTCAAAAGAGGGATAGTCTACTGGCTCAAGAGGAAAAACTCCTTATGTAAATGCTGCTGTGAATAGTATTTCAAAAAAAAAATTGTGTGTGTGTTCAGGCATGTACAAAAATAAAAAGCCTGCGAGTATGTACAAAGTCAATAAGCAAGCTTGAGTTCCAAAGTCATATCATGTGAGCCTGCAGCAGGATGACTTGACTACACTGGTCTTGCATCCAAGGATAGGTAGCTACACTGGCTACCGTCCATTCTTCTCTTCACCCCCTCCTCTTGAGCTGGTTGCCACTTGAACTTAGAAGGGAATACCCCGCTCCTCGAGGATGGAGTTGCTGGATTGGGGAATCACTGGGTTGTCGTACTGGAGAAGTCAGTTTCTTTGTCATTCTAGTTGGGGAGAGCCACCATCACTTACACTGTACGAGTCAGACTCATGGTCGTAAGAGTTTGCGTATGAGTTGAAGTATTTCTGACCTAGCTATTGAGGAGACTTGGACAGAGTTTTGGGATTCTCAAGGACTGTTGGATTTCAAATTTGGTTCTCATTAAGGTTCCGACCGCACTAAAAGTCCTAAGGTCCGACTTAAGCTCCAAACTTTGATTTTGCGAAGACAAGTTCGATAATTAAACTTAATCTAATTTTCTTCTTTTTCTTTTCTTACTTTTTCTTTTGCACTTATTGCATAAGTGTTTGCTAGGGACTAGCAAAGGTAAAGTATAGGGGGATGATGAATCCACATTTCATCATCTTTATTCTATCATTTTGGCACTAAAAACCCTAGCAAATGCCTGTAAATACCCTTAAATAGAGCATATTAGCATCCATGCATGTACATTCAGATAGTGTCTAAAATACTATAATTAAGGCCAAAATTATAGAATAAATATAGAAAAGAAAAAGAATAAAATATTGTAAATATTTTATGACCCAAAACCCCCCGAGACCTAGGCATCTTGATGAATAGGTCGACAAGGAATAAAGTAGGGGGAGATAAGGTCAAAAGCACAGAGAAAATACCTATATTTTTATTCATTCTTTATTCATTTTGGGACCTATTTTTGGTTCCACTTTTTATACACCAAATAAAGAAACTTTGTACATGAAAGTTGTAGATAATATAATAAAGAAAAATACAAAATTGATTTCACAGAAAAATAATGTACAGATAAAAAGTTATGATCTGAATAAAAATCCAGAATCCCAACTTCTCAGACCCGTATCTCACAAACGACAACTCCAAATGTAGCAAACTCACCTTTAATTGTATATAGAATAAAATAATCTATCCAATGGCGGTGGTTTCGCATTTGGCGGAGGTACGGTTTGAAAGTTGACTTTTGGACCCCCATTGTATACTTGTACATATTAAAATATTCAATTTATTATTTATTTATTATTTGTATAATTTCATATTTTTATAATGTTGTAAATAATACTTATAATAATTATGTGTATTTAAATCAGAAGAAAAACATAAATAAAATACAAATAAAAATATTTGTATATAGTCAACACATTGGTACATTACCTATATATATACCTATACAAAACATACTTGTATTTTATTAAATATACAAAACATTTCAGAAAATTAAAATAAAAATATATTTGTATATATAAAAGTACTTTATAATTTTATAAATTCATGAATAAAAATAATAATACTAAAAATACCTCAATAAAAATATAACACCAAAATATATAGATATATACACAATAAAGGGTACAAATACAAACTTGTAAAAATACGTCTCATAAAAATAAATAAAAATCACAGAAAAATTCTTCATAAAATAATAAACATTTTCTATTTTATAACCTAAAATCAATAAATTCATTTACTATTTTATTTTGATTTTTCAAATAATTTCTACTCTGAATTTCCTGGTTGGTCCACGTGGACCAACCAGGCGCGGTCTAGAGTTGACCCCGGTCAACTCCCCGACCAAAGTCTGCTACCTCTGACGCCCGCGATTTCGCTCCATTTTCAAGAAATTCTCGCGCTCGATCCGCTTGTCCTCACGCCTTGATTCCTTCTCGGAAGTTCATCCCTGATCTCCACTCTCCCACGCCATGTCTTCGGATCCAGCCATATCCTCATGATGCGCGCGTGGAGCTCGCTTGAAGAAGACGCCATCGCCTCTTACTTAAACCACCCGCCGCCTTCGAGCCCAAGTTTGAACCCTCCTTAGCCTTTAATCCTCCTCCCTGTAGCACTCTTTGTGTAGCCGGAGGTGACAGCTCCGCATCCACACCTTCAGGCGAGTCGAGGAGGCTCTGTAGCGGCTCCGCCACCTCCGCCGACCACCGGCGTCGAGGTTCTTCTTCATCAGGTCGTCCACCTTCGAGGTATCCATTCTTTCCTTTCCTTTTTATGTCATTTAACTCCCCGTAGCTTCAGCATCAAAAACCCCAAAAAAATCTTAGCTTCCCGTCATTCGATCCATCTTCCATATCTCATCGCCGGAGCGCACCTCCGGCTGTCGCGCATCCACCTTCCACCGATCATTTCCGACGTCCACAGCACCTCCGCGGGGTCCAGGCAGTTTGCCCTGGACCCTCTCACCCCTTTTTGCAGGTACCTGGAGCATCACAGCGCCTGGGGGCTCGGATTCGACCTCCGCCGGAGATACCTGGAGCTTCGAGCTCCGCCGCCTTCGCAGCAGCACCTAAGAGCTTCTCCGGCAATTTTGAGAGCCCCAAACGCCAGAGCATCACCTCAGGAGTCTCCCGGACCTTCTTGGAGCGGCCCAGACCACCGGAGGCGCGTCAGCTCGCCGGAGGAACTTCGCCGCAGCGGAGTTCTTCCCTGTTCTTCCTCCGTGTGTCTCCACCGTCCGATCCTCGGCCCGCTCCAGACCAAGCCGCAGCCGTCAGATCTTGGCACGTTCCCACCGTCGATCTCCTCACCAGATCTGATCCCAGCCGCTGATCGCCGAACCGTCATCGCGCGTTGTGCGTGCGCCACGTGGATAAGCGAGCGGCTCTTCACCGTTCGATCACGCACGAGGAGATAAGGCGTGGGTATTTTGCACTCTTCCCCTCGCCAGATTTTGTAATTTTTATTTAGTCCAAGAATTTTAAGCTGTAGTTTAAATATTTTTGTAACATTTGCAATTAGACCCCTGTAGTTTTTGTATTTGCACTCAGGTCCAATCCACGTCACCTCACGTGCCCGTGCGCGTGAGGGGGCTGGGTATTTTGCAGGGACCCCCCTGGGGTTTATTTATTTCGCTTAAGTCCATGAATGTTTACTTTAAGTTGTAATATTTTGAAGAAATTGCATTGAGCCCCCTGGACTTTGTAGTATTGCAAAAGTACCCTTCCCAGGCGCGTGCAAGTCACGCGCCCTGGTGGGTAAATTGCCCAGATACCCTTGCGGGTTTAGTTAATTGTTTTTAATCCTTGAAATGCAAGTTTTAGAGTAGTACTTTTTTGGAAAATTGCATGTAGACCCCTGGATGTTTGATATATTGCATATATGCCCCTGCCAGGACTGTTTAATGTTTGGATGTTTGCTCTAATTATTTAGCCTGTCATTTTAACTCCAAAAATTCCACAAAAATAGGGTTAAGTGTCTGGACACGTGTACTTTGACGCCATCATTTTAGTTTTTAATTTTATTTTATTTTCATATTTATTAAAAATCAAAAACATGCTTTTTGTGTACTGTCTAGCTTAGAAAATACCAAAAAAATATTAAAACACCTCCAAAAATTCCAAAAAATTCACCTAGTGTCTATTTTATCCTACTTTAGTGTCAGCCAAAAATCATTAAAAATCTCAAAAGAAAAACACTAAAAATCTAAAAACACTTAAAAACTTCAAAAAAAATTTATAAAATAGTAGAAAAATCCAAAAAATACAAACTCAGCTTCTGTTTGTCCCTTATTTTGTTCTTTTCATTAGAAAAATAGTGTGAAACATTTTGAGTACTGGTTGCTATTTTTAAATTGCATCTTATTCACAGCCAGCCCTATTTCCACTGTTTCCTCTTATTTCAGTATTTTAAAAATATCAAAAACACCTAGAAAAACCCCCCAAAATCACAAAAACAGTAGAAAATTATAAAAATACCAAAAACATTTTATTTCTGAATTTTTGAGTATTTTTGTGCCTTTTTATAGATATTTTAGCTTGCCTTTTATTATATTGCCTCTACTTTCCAATATTGAAAAAGAAATAAAAAAATATAAAATATAAAATATAAAAATCAGAAAATTAAAAATCAAAATACAAAATTAAAAATTAAATAAAAAAATAAAAAAAATTAAAAATTAAAAACCCACAAAAATTCATTTGCTTGTTTGCTTAGTGTAGACACTCCACACATCACACACACACTTTAGCATTTTTGCTTGAACTACCCTGCTTGTTCCCTGTGTTCGAACTCTCTACATACTTGCACCTATACATCTTTTATGTAGAGTTAAAAAATAAATTTTAACTCCACAGTAGTTCTAATTTATTGATCTTAGTGTGGGTTAATTGTTGATTAAACTCGGATTTTGATTGGTCGACACTTCGACTGAGTTCACGCTTTGTGTTGAACTTAAGACCACCTATTTTCGGCTTTATCAGTGCACCGTGGAGAATTTGCACAAGAGTCCCCCACATTATCGGTAATTGCATTTTAGTCCCTGTCTGCATATTTGCTTTTTGTAATTTTAATTTCCTGTATTGCATTTACACCCCTGTGTTTGCACGCATCCCTAGAGTGCATTTTTCATCATTTTGAAATTCTAAAAATTGCATTTTGTTTGAAATTTTGTCCTCTGTCTATTGGTACACGTGTCTTATTTTTGTAAGCTCATTTGGATTATTAATGAATTAATTGGTGAATTGTTGACATATTTTGCCCAGTGACACCTTCTGATTTTTAATTAATTCTCTGTGCCTTCAAAAATTATCAAAAATTCACAGTAGCTTAAGGACATCATTTTAACATACCATAAAAATTTCATAGCATTTGCACGCATATCGAGGTCTAAATAAATTGTTTAGTGATTTTCTTAAATTAATTTTAATTAATTCATTTCACAGTGAAATTAAGTTCTATTAATTTTCCTAGGTTCCTTATCATTAGAGCCACCTAGGATAATTTTTGTTCTTGAAAAAATTGTTGGTTTGATATTTATTAGAAATTAAATACTGAAAATCACTCTGCTTGTTCATTTAATTCAAGTAAATTCATTTAGTGTCGAAAAATTCCAAAAAAATTAGTGTAGGTTATTTTCATCATAATTAACCATCTGGCTAATTTTCATGATTTTTGGACTTCATGTGATACCATAATTAAATTGAACATTAAATTGGCCTACATTGTTTGCATAAGTCTGCACAAAAATTAAAAAGACCAAAAAAAATTACTCCTCGAAAATCAACACTTGAACAATTGCTTAAATTCATCTAAGGAGACAAATGCCTCCCTGAGATCGACCTTGGACTTCCACCAAGTAAAAAAATTGCCGCTTAAAATTAACTTCACATTAATCGTTAAAGTGGTTTTTGATTAACCCCTCGTATCCGACTACAACGAGACATGTTAAGTAATTTGGACATTAATCTGCCAGAATTAACTAAGGGTACTTGAGCGTTATCAAAACGCCCGAGGAGGAGTGAACCTGCAATGAAGAGAAAAGCTCGAGCCAAGCTCGGCTATGGTGGGGATGGAAGAAGGGAGAGGGAGAGAGACATGGAGAGGGAATAGGGGATTTCACAAAATCCCTTGTTTCACATGCATTTGTTTAGCGTGCGTAGATGACCGAGCAATCGATTGATGAAATCTTGTCTAAAAATTAATTAAAAATCACCGTTGTGTTCGCAATGTGTGATTTATCCGTGAAAACACAATTTGTTTTGCGATTTGATGATCGGAAGTAGATGAATCGAAGAGAGAAAGGTATGAGGAAGAAGAAGAGAGGAAGAAAATGAAGATGAATTTTACCTGAAGATGGACGAGTGCCTGTGAAAGAGGAGATTAGAGCTCCTCGGATCTTCGCTCTAGACCTCGGCAAGGGTCGAGCTCGGCAGCTTGAAATTGCTGCGACAAAGGATCGAGGTGGCCCTTTGGATGGCTTGTCGTTGCTCGACTAGTTGTGGAACTTGCTGTCACCAAGATCGGATTAGGAGCTCAGGGCTACTCTCTCATAAAGGCGGATGGGGATGAATGGAGGAGTGGAGGTGATTATAAAGAGGAGGAGGTGGAGGTTGGAGAGGACATGGAGAGAGTGGGAGAGATGGAAGATGGAGTGGAGAAGATGGGGTGGATTTGGAGGTGTCGAAGTTTGGCTTCTCCCTTAAGTCAAGGGAGAGTGGGGGAGGAATAGGTATCAGCCGTTGATGGAGGACCCCCTCATCCAACGGTCCAGAATAAAGGAGAGAAATGGTTTAAGTGGATGAATGAGGAGGCGACACATGGCGGCTTCAGGAGTTGCCATGTGTCACTCCGAGAAAAATCTGCAACTAAATGCAAAGAAAAATCAAAAAGAAATAATAGAAGAGGTTAGATCAAAAAGTGGCCAACGAGAATGTTGCTCATCTCGATGAGATCTACAACTTTCGTGAAGGGCTGAAAAATCAAACGAGATCATCTGTACAAAAATGTATTTTTGGGTGGTACCTTATAGGTATAAAATACCGCATTTTATCTTTTGTAATTTTTTATCAATTTTAAAAGAGAGAAAAATCAAAATAAAAATAGAGAAAAATGAGAAGAATATTTACAACTTAATCTAATTTTTTGGATTTTTAATAATTAAGAAAATGAAATTTTAAAATACAGGGGCAAAACGGTCAATTTGTACAATATACAAAAGGGACCCAAAACCCAAGTTTTGCATACAAGTTCCGATTTTAATGAAATTGGTCTTGTTTCAAAGGTCTATGAATGTATATTACTTTAAAAGTGAGTAGACCTAATTCGGAGGTTGTATGAGAGAGATATGTGCATTTTAAGGCTCCTAGTTTCAAACTGGGTTTGGGGTTTTATTGGTCAATTTTACAAGTTAGTATTTTTTGATATTTTTCTTCAATTAGTGTTAGTAATATATACACAATAGAGTTGGTTTTATTGGATTTGGAGTTAGTGTAAAATATATACAAATAGGGTAAATATGGAGAATATAGAGGTGATTTTTACAGATGAATTTGGCTTCTTATTTATGCAATATGAATGTTATAATGCAGATGTTATCAATGCATGCATGAAAGCTAATTATGCAATATAAGTGGAAATATGCAGCTAATTACTCGGGAACAAAGCTCTATTTTCAACTTTTAGAGTCATGAATCACAGATTCATCACCCCCCTTACTTAAACCTTGCTCGTCCCCGAGCAACTAAATGAAATGCAAGGTGAAATGATTTTGGGTTCCATACCAAGGTCATGAACAAAAGTTGAAAATGGAGATTGACTCGACCTTTGGATTAATTGTGTGGCGGAACCTTATTGGGATCTGAATTTAATACCTAACAGACTTCAAGTTCCACAAGTCTTCTATTCAAGACGCCTCGACAATCAGGTCAGAACAAATCCTCAGACGTAAATTTCTGATGACTATGATTCTTACTTGTATTGTGTAAGTGTAATGTAACTCTCCACATCAGAAATGGCTTAGAACCAGCCTCCTCTAACAAGGTAACTCAAATAACCCGGTCCAGTAACTCTTTCCTCGAGGAGCGGGGTATTCCCTTCTAAGTTCAAGTGCGACCATCTCAAGAGGAGGGGGTAGAGAAAAGAATGGATGGTAGCCAGTGTAGCTACTGATAATCTCAGAAATCGATCGGTCTTATGTTCCACACAAAGCGGGAACACAATCGAAGTGTCGACCAATCAACTCTGAAATTAATCAACAATTAACCCACACTAAAGATCAATAATTAGAAATAAATGTGCAGTTAAAATTTATTTTTAACTCTGCACAAATGATGTAAAGGGCAAGTATGCAGAGAGCTCGAACACAGGGAGCAAGCAGGGTAATTCAAATAACTGTGCACAAGTGAATGTGTGTGATGTCTACACTAAGCAAGCAAGCAAAAGAATTTTTTTGTGGGTTTTTAATTTTTAACTTTTTTTATTTAATTTTTAATTTTGTATTTTGATTTTTAATTTTCTGATTTTTATAATTTTATACTTTATATTTTTTTAATTTCTTTTTCGATATTGGAAAATATATTCAAAGTAATAAAAGACAAGGTAAAGTATTTATAAAAATGTGCAAAAATAACCGAAAATTCAGAAATAAAAAGTTTTTGATATTTTTAAGAGTTTTTACTGTTTTTTGTGATTTTTGGGTATTTTTCAAGGTGTTTTTGGTATTTTTAAAAGCTGAAATAAAGGGAAGCAGTGAAATATGTGCTGGCTGTGAGTAAAATGGAAATTAAAATTAGCAAACAGCAACCAAAATTTTTCACACTAATTTTCAAATAAAGAGGATGAAATATAGAACAAACAGGAACTGAGTTTGTATTTTTCTGAGTTTTCTTTGATTTTATAGATTTTTTTGAAGTTTTTGAGTGTTTTTGAATTTTTAGTGTTTTCTTTTGAGATTTTTAGTAGTTTTTGTACTGACACTAAAATATGGTAAAATAGACACTAGGGATTTTTTTGGAATTTTTCGAGATGTTTTAATATTTTTTTGGGTATTTTCTAAGCTAGACAGTGAATAAAAAGCATGTTTTTGATTTTTAATAAATATAAAAACAAAATAAAATCAAAAACTAAAATGTTGGCGTGGAAGAACAAGTACCCAGGAGCTTAACCCTAATTTTGTGGAATTTTTGGAGGCAAAATGATAATTTAAATAATTACAACAAGCATCCAAACAGATCACAGCCAAACAAGGACTATTTCGCAATTAGACAAAATTCCAGGCACCTTCATGCAATTTTCCACAAAAATTAACACTGAATTAAATAACTTCTAGACCAAACACAAATACCCCTAAGCCGCAAGGGCTTCTATGCAAAATGTCCGCCCACGCGCGTGCAAAGCACGCGCCTGGGGAGGACTAGATAGCGATTATACAAAACGTGGGGGCTGGATTGCAAAATTCTTCAAAATATTGTAACTGCACTCGAGTGTTTAGGAACTAAACCTAAATACCACAAAGCCCTGGGGTCCTTTTGGCAAAAACGCCCAGGCGCACGTGACGAGCGCGTGCGCCAGGCGAGGACCTATTTGTAATTCCAAAAAGTTTGGGGGCTTTTTACTAAATATTACAGAAATATTAACGCTGAAGATAAATGTTTGAGTTTCTATTATAAAATACAAAAACGCTCGAGGTGGATAATGCAAAATACCCCGGCTTTGGCGCTGACGAACGGTGGGATGGATCCCACTTGACCACGTGTCGAGTCCTAGAGCGTCGATGATGGTTCGCGGGCGGAGGGCTGAGATTAGATCTCAGCCCTTGATCTGACGGTGCTGATGATCCGCCATCCAACGGTGACTGCTTTCCTCCAAAATCTAGCCCACATCCGACGGCAGGCGAGGCTGAACGAAGAACCGGGAAGAACTCCGCTGCGGCGAAGTTTTCCCGGCCAACTCGACCCTCTCCGGCGCTCCTGGAGGCTTCAAAATGGGCTGATCATCTCCTGCTGGTGCTGTTGATCGCCTGGGGTCTTCAAACCCCCCACCCTCCCCCCCCCGGAGCGTTGTGTTGCTTCCGCGATGGCGGCGGAGCTTAAAGCTCCAGGGAGCTCCAGCGGATGATCCAAAAATTGACCCAGGTGGTGGTTGCGCTCCTGCCCTGCAGAAAAGAGTAAAAAGGCCGGGGGCAAAATGCCCCGACCTCGCAGCGAGGGAGAAAGGGTGCTAGCGAGGCGGAACGTGTGATCGTGAAGGTTGGTCGGAGATGTCTCCGGTGGCCGATTGATTGGGCGAATCGATGGCCTAACGCTGGCGTTTTGAATGCCCAAACGACGCTCTAACTCTAGGAACAAAACGAGCAAGGAAATAAAAGTGAACATATACCTCAAGGGGATAGGACCCGAGGTGGAGATACCTCCATGGCGAAGGTCGCCGGAGGTGCGGAACGCGCTTAGAACTGGTGCTTCTCCTCCGCTTGGACGGTGGCAACCAGTTGCTGTCACCAACAGGTCCTCAACGCCAGCCAAAGGGGGAGGGATTCTAGATGATTTGCGTTTCAAAAATTCAAATGGGAATCAGAGTTGGGTTTTAAGGAGTTGACGAGGGGGTTCCTTGATCGAGGTGCACAGCTCGATTCAGAGCTCCACAGCCCAAGGAGAGCCTTGGGCGTGTAAGAGCTCTGATCGAGGAAGAAAAATCGTCAAGGGCGCGTCACGAATAGATGAAAGATGTGGCTCCCAAAAACCCTTGAAAATGGGTCAAACCCACTCTGACATAGCTACAGGAGTAGGACCAGGGAGTTGACCTGAGGTCAACTCTCCTGGTCCCCTGGTTGGTCCACGTGGACCAACCAGGAAAAACTCCTTAAAAAATTATTTAAAAATAATAAATGACATTATTTTAATTAGGTTATAAAATAAAAAGTGTTTAAAATTTTATAAAGTATTTTATTCCGATTTTTAATTATTTTTATGAGATGTATTTTTACACGTTTACATTTTAGCCCTTTATAGGTATAATACCTATGTATTTAAGTATTTAATTTTTATTTAGGTATTTTATTTTTATTATTTTTATTTAGTATTTTATAAAATCATAAGATACTTTTATGTACACAAATATATTTTTGTTTTATTTTTCTGAATTATTTTATGTACTTAATAAAATAAAAGTATATAATGTACAGGTATGTATATAAGTATTGTATCTGTGTATTCTATATGCAAGTATTTTTATTTTGTATTTTCTTTGCATTTTTATTCTAATTTTAATATACATATTTATTATAAGTAATATTTACATAATTATAAAAATATAAAAATACAAAAATAATGATTAAATAATAAATTGAATATTTTATTTTGTACAAGTATACAATGAGGGTCCAAAACTGAACTTTCAAACCGTAGCTCCGCCAAATGCAAAACCACCGCCATTAAATACCTTATTTTATGCTATATACAATTAAAGTGAGTTTGCTACATTTGGGGTTGTCAGTTGTGAGATATGGGTCTGGGAAGTTGGGATTCTGGATTCTTATTCAGACCATAACTTTTCATCTGCATAATATTTTTCTGTGAAATCAATTTTGCAATTTTCTTTATTAAATTATCTACAACTTTCATGTACAAAGTTTCTTGATTTGATGTACAAAAGTGGAACCAAAAATAGGTCCCCAAAATGAATAAAGAATGAATTAATAATTATAGGTATTTGGCCCTTATCTCCCCCTACTTTATTCCTTGTCGACCTATTCATCAAGATGCCTAGGTCTCGGGGTTTCAGGTCATAAAATATTTACAATATTTTATTCTTTTTCTTTTCTTTTATATATTCTATAATTTTGGCTTTAATTACAGTATTTTATACACTATTTAGATGCTCATGCATGAATGCTAAGATTATGGAATTAATGATATTTACAGGCATTTGCTAGGGTTTTTGGTACCAAAATGATAGAATAAAGATGATGAAATGTGGATTCATCATCCCCCTATACTTTACCTTTGCTAGTCCCTAGCAAACACTTATGCAATAAGTGCAAAAAGAAAAAGAAAGAAAAGAAAAAGAAGAACTTGGATTTGATTTGATTATCAAACTTGTCTTCACAAAATCAAAGTTTGGAGCTTAAGTCGGATCTTTGGAATTTTAGTGCGGGCGGAACCTTAGTGAGAACCGAGTTTGAAATCCAACAGTCCTTGAGAATCCCAAAACTCTGTCCAAGTCTCCTCAATAGCCAGGTCAGAAATACTTCAACTCATACGCAAACTCTTACGACTATGAATCTGACTCGTACAGTGTAAGTGATGGTGGCTCTCCCCAACTAGAATGACAAAGAAACTGACTTCTCCAGTATGATAACCCAATGATTCCCCAATCCAATAACTCCATCCTCGAGGAGCGGGGTATTCCCTTCTAAGTTCAAGTGGCAACCAAGCTCAAGAGGAGGGGGTGAAGAGAAGAATGGATGGTAGCCAGTGTAGCTACCTATCCCGGGATGCAAGACCAGTGTAGTCAAGTCATCCTGCTGCAGGCTCACATATTTGACTTTGGAACTCAAGCTTGCTTATTGACTTTGTACATACTTGCAGGCTTTTTATTTTTGTACATGCCTGAACTTTTTTTTTGAATACTAATCACAGCAGCATTTACATAAGGAGTTTTTCCTCTTGAGCCAGTAGACTATCCCTCTTTTGAAGCTTTATCGCAACCCAGAGCCTCCTGTCTTTAGACTTCCTAATCACTGGACGGGTTGGGGTGCACTTCCCTCCCTAGAGGAGGACAAATGTTTCCACTTGTGTGCGTCTCATACCAGCAAATCCAATCCCCTCATCACTCCAACTGAGTTGAGCCATGTGGAAGGTGCAGGTGTCCAAGTTAGGTCATTATCAACAAGAGTCGTGCGTGTGCTCCGAAATACTCTACTTAGGCAGTCAAGAATCCATTGAACCAAATCCCGTGATCATCAAAGAATTAAGTCAACTAGACCTGAAGTACCTCAAACCCAGTTCTTATAAGGTTCCTGTTGTTAGGTAGATTTTAAGGTCCAATCAAGCTCCAATCTCCGGATTTTACTTAGACATGTTCAACTCTCAAACTCAATCCGAAAAATGCGAATGCTATGCAATGCAATGCAGAAAATATTTTTGTGATGCAATTTTCAAAGATTTTGAACTTTTTATGGATTTTTGAAAAGATGATGATGATGATGCATATGCATTTTTTGTATTTTTTGAAAAGATTTTTCAGATGTTTTTGGATTTTAATTTTGCAAATGTTTTTGGGATTTTTGAAAACAAAAAGTTTTGGCTAAAAACTAGGTAAAAAAATATGTACACTGGAGTGCTTTTTTATATATACAAGAAGTGGATTTTAAGAATTTACAAGGGTAAGTGATTAATTTTATACATATAAATAAGATGGATTTTGGTGTGATGTATGTATTCCTCAAACTTATTTGAAAAGCTTTTCACACAAAATTTTGAAAACTATAGTCCAAAATTATTTTTACAAACATTTTTGAAAACACGTACACACATTTGAAAATCATTTTGCAAAGGTTTTTCAAAACAGTATATATAGATTTTTCAAAACATTTTTGCAACCATTTTTCAAACCATTTGCAAATCATTTTTCAAACATTTTATTTCACACAAAGAAAATAAATTTTACAAACCACACATTTTTACACAGGTTGAAAACATGTAACTAAATATTTTCAAAATAGTTTTCAATAAATGTTCACAAGGATTTTCAAACTATTTTTTAAATATTTTGCAAAAAACATTTTCACATGATTTATTAATCAGTAACTGCAAAAAGAATTTGAGGAATAACCACATCTTTTTGTTAAGGATTTTTAACGAATTTTAAAGAATTATTAGCCATATTATTAGGAAAATACGAAAGTACGAGTTATGGCTAAAGTATATACGTAGTATATACGACCCCCCTATACTTAGCTTGAGCTATGTCCTCATAGATCGGAGAGAAAAGAGAAGACATAACTCGTACTAAGTATAGACAAGTCTAAAGAATAAAGGAAGAAATGAATGAATGAATGAACGAATGAGAAGTTGACCGTCCCCCCTATACTTAGGATCAAATAATCCTATGTATAGCAGACTGTACACAACGCAGGGAGGTTCAAGGGTGGGAATGAACAGATCGTACTCAGATTGTCTCCCCCTATACTTAGGGTAAAATATCCCTAAGTATAGACGAGAAGAGGAGACAATGGAGAGGATCGAAAAATAGAGAAAACTCGGAGTGCACACCCCCCTATTCTTAGGACAAAGTACGTCCTAAGCATGGAAAACTGTCTACAAGGGCGGCACATTTTTGATAGATAAAGAAAATAGGAAAGGAAAAGAAGAAAAGAAGAAAAGAAGAAAATAAATCAACAGATAAAAGAGTGATATGGACAGATGATCTGTACAGCGGAAGATAGAAGTGATCACCATGTATGAGATACAGATGGTGTGAGTCAAAGAGCACATCTCATACCAGAAGAATGGAGGCAACATCAATGATCGGCGGATCATGATCTAGATATAGTTTCAGGCGTTGACCATTAACGCGGAAGGTAGAGGAAGATGCCGGTTCGGATATATCGATGCTGCCATTGTCATGTACCTTCCTGACCACATAGGGACCTTTCCACTTGCTCTGTAATTTTCCTGGGAATATTTTCAGCCTAGAATCAAACAGCCATATTCTCTGATCTGGCTCAAACTGTTTATGGCTGATATGAGAATCATGCCATGTCTTCACTTTCTCTTTGTACTGTAGGTTGTTGGAAAAGGTTGTATCTCTCAGTTCTTCCAGGGCTGCCAATTCTGCTCTTCTTTGATCTCCTATACTCTCGGGATCTAACAGCAACTCAGTGACTGCCCAAAAAGATTTATGCTTGATCTCCACTGGCAGATGGCACGGCTTGCCGTAGACGAGACGAAAGGGAGATGTCCCCAATGGATTCTTGAAAGAAGTCCGATAGGCCCACAAGACCGAGTCCAAAAGCTGTGACCAATCCTTCCGGTCTGGGCGGACAACTTTCTACAAGATAGTCTTTATCTCCCGATTCGATACTTCGGCAAGACCATTAGTCTGAGGGTGATAAGGAGTGGCAACCCAATGGTCAATACCGAACTCGTCTGCAAGGGCCCTGACCTTGTCATTGATGAAATGAGACCCCCCGTCTGAAACCAAGACTCTAGGTACCCCAAACTGTGAAATGATATTTTTCCTCAAAAATTTGCATACGGTTTTAGCATCTGCGGCTCGGGCGGGGATGGCCTCAACCCATCGACTGACATAATCCACAGCGAGCAAAATATGCTCGAATCCCTGACTCTTGGGAAATGGGCCCATGAAATCAATCCCCCATGCATCAAAAACCTCACAGAAGTGAATGGGTTGCATGGGCATCATGTCTCTCTGTCCGCAGGTTCCCATTTTCTGACAGTCAGTACATCTCTTCACGAACTCATCAGAATCCTTGAAGAGAGTAGGCCACCATAGGCCAGATTGAAGCACCTTCTGTGCTGTCCGTTTTCCAGAATGATGTCCTCCTGCCTCAAGCTTGTGGCAGTATGTGAGGATGCTATGATGCTCTTCTTGAGGAATGCACCTCCTCCAGATACTGTCCCCTCCTTTATGATAAAGGACGGGATCCTCCCCATGGTAAAACTTGGCCTTCGCCAGGAAGGTCTCAAGTTTCTGCCTAGGACAACCTTGTGGGACCGTCTTGGCAGCAAGATAGTTCACAATGTCGGCATACCACGGGAGCGAGGTGACAGCCAAGATCGCCTCATCTGGAAATGTCTCTGTGATAGGTGCGCTGGGCTCAGATTCCTCAAGATTCTCCAATCTGGAGAGATGATCCGCCACCACATTCTTGACTCCAGGCTTATCCTTAATCTCAATATCAAATTCCTGGAGCAGAAGGATCTATCTGGTAAGATGTGCTTTGGCATCCTTCTTAGCCATTAAGTACCGGATGGCGGTGTGATCAGTGTAAATTGTGACTCTAGATCCGAGAATATACGATCGATACTTATCAAGAGCGAAGACTACGGCCAGCATCTCTTTCTCAGTCACCGTGTAATTCCGCTGAGTGGCATCCAAAGTCTGGTTGGCGTAGTGAATGGCAAAAGGTAAACCATCCCTCCTCTGTCCAAGCACAGCCCCAACGGCAAAATCTGAAGCGTCCGTCATGATCTCGAATGGGAGAGACCAATCGGGTGGCTGAAGGACAGGAGCTGAAACAACCATATTTTTGAGAGTCTCAAAAGATTCAAGACACTTATCATTGACAATAAACTCGGTGTCTTTTGTCAGCAAGTCAGTAAGCGGTCAGGCAATTCGACTGAAGTCCTGAATGAACCGTTGGTAGAAACCGACATGCCCCAGAAAAGACCACAACTGACGCAAGTTGGACGGTGGATTGAGTTTTCTAATGATATCCACCTTGGCTGGATCGACCTCCATGCCCCTGTTGGAGACGATATGACCAAAGACCGTCTCTTGAGTCACCATGAAGTGACTCTTCTCCCAAGATAAGACAAGATTGACCTCTATGCAACGTTGAAGCACACGGTCTAGGCAGTCAAGACAAGTATCGAACCCGTCGCCATAGACCGAGAAGTCATCCATGAAGACCTCTAAACAGTCACCCACCATGTCCGAGAAGATGGACAACATGCACCTTTGGAATGTCGCCGGAGCGTTACATAGATCAAAGGGCATCCGTCTGAAAGCATAAGTCCCAAACGGACAGGTGAATGTCGTTTTCTCCTGGTCTTCGGGTGCAATGTCCACTTGATTGTATCCAGAGTACCCGTCAAGAAAGCAGTAATGACTCTTCCCGGCTAACCGCTCGATAATATGATCGATGAAGGGTAGCGGGAAGTGATCCTTCTTGGTGGCCCCATTCAATCGTCTGTAGTCCACACAGACCCTCCAAGAAGTACGTACTCTGGTAGCGATCTCCTCTCCAGACTCATTGACAACTGTAGTGATACCCGTCTTCTTGGGTACCACATGTAGTGGACTAACCCATTTGGAGTCGGAGATGGGGTAGATAAAATCGACGCTCCACCACTTTGAAATTTCTTTCATGACTACGTCTCGAAGATTCGGGTTCAACCGCCACTGGAACTCACGTGACGGCCTAGCGTCATCCTCAAGATAGATGTGGTGAGAGTACAAAGCCGGACTAATCCCCTGGAGATCAGCTATACTCCAACCTATTGCCTTGCGGTTTCTTTCAAGAACCTCCATCAGACGAGATTCTTGTTTGCCAGTCAAACCTGTTGAGATAATGACTGGGTGCATATCTGGCTCACCCGCAAGGAATCTGTACTTCAACAACTGCGGCAGAGGCTTCAGTTCTGGAAAACTTGGAGGGGGCAGATATGGCTTCTGATATGTCTGTGTGAAGGTGACCAGGTCTGCATGGGAGAACTCTCGCTCTGCATGAATCTCTGACAAAGGGCGGCTTGCTGAATCATCAATGAACTGCACTGGCTCGCACTCTGTCATGGCTGTTGGCTCCGAAGGAATCAGACAAGGCAAATAATCATCAAAATCATCCCAGTCAATGTCTGAATCCGAGGGATCAGAAGAAGATGAACAGGATTGAAACTCATCAGCACCACTCATCACAACACTGTAAGCCTCAGGTATATCCTCATCCAGGGATGTGCTCTCCCGGCTCTCGATTGCCATAAGCTTGAGATATAGTGAATCTGTAGGCAAGGCGAGAGTCGGTGCTACAGGATCTATCCAGTTGGATTCATCATCAGTCATCTCAAAATCACAAACCTGGTGGATGTCTAGCTCTTCCTCTGTCATCTGCGCTACTTCACTGGACTGCTCCGAGCATTCTAACTCTCTAGCTCTGGTTTCCTCGATCGTCTCTATTTGTATGGTTTCACCCTCTACACGAAAGCATACCTTCCCACTATCATGGTCGGTTACCGCCTTGGCTGTGGCCAAGAATGGACGTCCGAGTATGATGGGGGTATCAGTTACCGACTCAGGGATCTCCATGTCCAACACAACGAAGTTTACGGGGAATTTCAGGCCCTGAATGGTAACGACCACGTCTTTCAATAACCCCTTCGGCCTCTTAGTCGACCTGTCAGCAAACTGAAGGACTGTCCTGCTCCTAAGAAGAGGACCAAACTCGAATCGGTCGAGTAAGGCTGCCGGAAGAAGGTTAATTGAAGAGCCGCTGTCTAACAGAGTGCGATCAAACTGTTGCTCCTGGATCTCGCATCTGACATAGGGAGCTTATGCATCTGGTCGCTTGGCTGGCAGCTTGTTCTGGATGGTACAGCAAGTGGAATGAGTGAGCACATGGATCTGATCTCTGTGGTTCCTCCTCTTCCTACGGACAGTAGTCTTCTCTTTCAAAATTTCAGAATCTTCTTGAAGAGGGAGATGTGCTCAAGTGCTTCTTGTAGAGTTAGTTGAATATGGAACCTGTCAATCATCTGATTGCCGAACTCTACCTGTTGCTCTTTTTTGGGATTTTCTCTTTTATTCCCCTTCGCTCGGCGGAGTGCCTCAGGGAAGGGGATGGTAGGGGCCTCCACAGATGGAGGATTAGGAATTGGTCCATATGCCTGTGAAAGAGGAGAATCCATACAATCATCATCATGCAACACATATGGATCCGCAATTTGAACAGAAACCCTTCCTTTATTCATATTTTTGCTTTTCTTTTTGTTCCCACAGTCCATAGGTACAAAATGTGGCAACATCACAGAAGGGGGCTCAACAAAAGTAGAGGTGGTGGCTTCAGTACCACCACCAGCACCTGTGTCTGCGGCGTCAGTCCCACGCTCTGGTTCAGCATCCAAAATGGTGGCATCAGCACCACCGTCTGCATCTGGTCTCACGACGGCATCAGCACCGTCGTCCTGGACTTCATCATGGGTGGCATCAGCACCACCGTCTTCAACATCATCATTAGCGGCATCAGCATTGCTACTCTGCTCCTCTGGCGCTCCTGAACCTGCCTCTGGTTGTCGCTCAGAAGAGGCGTCGTCGGCTGGCATCCTACCGCTCCTAGTAGTCACAAAATCAGCATCATTCAAAGAATAAGACATATCATTCAAATCGTCACTAGGAGAAGGATCCTCTGTAAACTCTACCTGCTCAGACTTTCTTTTCAGATTGTTAGGATTAGGTTCAATCTGAGCGGGTATGGCGGCCTTTCCTTTGATGATTTCCCTCATTTCCTGCCGGAATTCATCCATTTCTTTCCTGAAAGATGCTCGCTGTTCGGATAGCAAGCGGGCAAGATCATCGAGGGCCGGGTTCTCAAAAACTGGGGGTTGAGAACCGGATGGGTTTCCCTGCTGGAAGTGAGGCTCCTGCTGTTGTTGTGGTTGATACTAGGGGGGAGGATGGGGGTAAGACTGTTGAGGCTGTTGTCGCTGCCTCCACGGCTGTCCCTGATAGGCGGGACGAGGACCACTCTGATACTGTTGTGGCTGGGCATACTGGGGCTGTCGGTGTTGCTGTTGCTGCTGGCTGCTCTGATGTCCTTGAGCAGGATTCTGCTGCTGGGATGAGGAGCCACCGTTGCCCCAACGGAATCCGGGGTGATCACGACGAATCTCGGGCTGAGGGTACCGGTCGTACCATATCCCATTGACTTCCATCAATGGTTCCTGCTCGAAGGAGGGTGGAGGAAGAACTGCCAGTGGCTGCTCCGGCTGATAGACCACCATCTGGTGTCCGAAGATGGCGGCTACGTTGGGTAGTACTGTAGCAAGGGAACCGACTCTGCCTGGATATGGTTGACTTGACGATACGAGGTAGACGATTGGTTGGCATTGCTACTGCTCGGATCAGCGCGTGATCTGGGAGGCTGTTGGGAATGAGTTTGTGCCTCCTGGACGCACAAGATCTGTGTCTTCAGATCAATCATGGTCTTGGAAATCTGGTCCATCTGGGCCATGCCTTGCATCTGCTTCTTCTCGAGGATCTCGAGGCGGTCCAGCTTCTCACTGATTATGCTCATGTCGGCTGCGGCTGATTCAGCTTGGGTTGCAGCAGCTGACACTGTATTGGGACCGGCATCGATGCGGGCGATCCTCTAAAATGATCCCGCTCCTTGCGGGGGCTTCTGCTGCGTGTAGACTCGGGCTTGGGCCATCACGGTTGAGTTTTTTGCCATGCCCTCGTAAATGGCCCAGATGTCGTCTTTACCCTTGGAAAAGGATGATCCTCCGCAAGAGGCGTTCACTAGCCCCTGCAGCTCTGGTGTCAGCCCACAGAAGAAACTCTGCACCAAGTTGGGCTTGGAGATATCGTGATGTGGACATCGGTCGATGAGCTCTCGAAAGCGATCCCAAGCTTCATGAAACTGCTCATTTGGGATCATGATGAAGTTACTGATAATTGCTCTAACTGCATTGGTCCGGCCGAGAGGATAGTATTTCTTCAGGTATGCGGTCCGGAGATCTGCCCATGTGTCGATGAATCGCCCGAGGTGTTTGAGCCAATATGCGGCTTTGTCAACCAATGAGAATGGAAAGGCAATCATCTTTATTGTGTCCTCGGTCATCAACCGATCATGGATGGTGCTGCATATCATCTCGAATTTCCGGAGATGGAGGTGCGGTTCTTCGGTCGGCAACCCATGAAATTTGGGTAGAAGCTGAATGGTGTGGGGCCGCAACTCGAAGTCTCCATGGATTGGCGGAAGTTTGATCCACCAGTGAGTGAGGGATGCAGCTGGGTTGTGCAATTCCCTCATGATGGTCTGTGGCGGTCTCTCAACGTCTGGATCGCCTCCTCGTGCATCAGGTCCTCCTCCTCCTCCACCTCCGTCGCCTCCTCCGCCAGCTCGGTTTTCTCTCATCTGCGCTATCTCTCTCATCAGATCACCCATGAAGGTAACCTGGTGACGGATCTGTCTCTGCATAGTCTCCAGGGACGCTAACAAGGAATTGTTGATGGCCGCCCGATCAAATATGAACGGAGGATGATCATGGTCATCTGGGTGCTCGCCTCTGTCTGCCATGGCTGGATTTTCTGAAAAGGCAAAAGAGGCCATCTCAGGTGCTGTCGAATGATCCGAGCTCTGTGATGCAGTAAATTCTGACACTATTGGACTGAGTGAAGGAGAATGAGAAGGGTGGTCGAGGGGGAACAGGGTGGAGGTAAACTCGGGCTCGGAGAGCGGACTCTCCGAGGTATTCCTAGATGAATGGGGAGGAGTGCTGGATAGCGGTGCCGACGGAGTTGGCCTAAAAGATCTCCGTACCATCATCTTGATTATTTGGGAAGAGCAGGGGAAATGCAGAAGAAAAAGAAGAGGAATGAAATGAGATGCAACAAAATTGCGCACAATTGTGCTGTGTTTTTGATCTTGACCTAAATAAATCTAGCAACCAAACACAAAGCAGGGGTGAGTTCACCAACTCAACACATGAAGCTGTGAAGGTTCGGCTTTTATCTTGTCAATTTTAGCTTGATTCAGGAATTTATCTTTTCACGAGTCCTTAGAACGCTACGCCTAAAGGAGAGAGAGTACTGCCGGGAAAGTGTCCCCATACTTGTCCTCCTCTTGTGTAACCTGTAACTTGCGCTTTTTGAGGTCCTTGTAACCCTTCCTGGATCCCTACTCAGCCAAAGAAATAGAGGGAGGAAGCTGATAGGCGAAACCGATACTTCGGACCTCGCTCGCAACGGAATCACCCGTGAGCGTACATGGTCCTACTCAGACGCAGCCGGTGAGACAGACACACCCGTGAAGGCGTGGCCTAAGCTCGGTACTTCGGACAAGGTCGATGCTCACACAATAGTGAGTCACCAATGGCGACCAAGCCCTACTCGACTACGTACGATAGTAGCGCCAATACTTCGGAAATCCAGGCGATACACAAGGCAGCCACAAGTTGGGTTTTTGGCTCTAATCCTTACGAAGCGCTCACCTCACTTGGAAGGAGACCTTCCTTATAATCTGATGATCGAATCAATTCCCCATGCAACCTGAATACAAGTGAGGGTGTTACTCTCCCCAAACAATGAATCTAATTACCGATTTTATTTTTGGTCAAGGTTTTCTTAGCAGTCCCTTTTTTAAATTTTTTGGTGTTATCGCTTCTTTTGAGTAGATTCAAACAAGCGCCTAACGATTTTTGTATTTTCTTGATCCTACTTTGTTCCAAAAACAGAGGGAGAAAAGAGTCGGAAAAGCCGTGCAAGTCGACACCAAGGTGGAAATCTCACCTTTGTGCCTAGATGATGGATGCAAAGTGAGAAGACTTACAGCGAATCCCAGCTCTCTCCATGCGGGATGCAAAGCAGAATTTGTAAACCTAGCTACATGGCGATATGCAAAACGGAAATCGTCCTAAGGTAGGCAACTGCTATCGTGAAGAACCACAAGCTAACCACTAACCCTCAATCCTAATGTCTGGTCTAGGCTCACCCCTCCTCTGCTCAACACATTTGAGTTAGGAGAAAGCGCTTGTTTGGGAATGAGCTCGCGGCGTGCGGATCGAAAGCTAATGATCAACTGTTTAATTAGTTTAAGTCCAAATACGATCTATAGGAGCATGCAAAAGTTATTAGTGTGTTTGGACCTATTCTAATCGAATCAAGCAGGACCTACAACTAAGGGCTCAATCCACAAAAGAAAGGAAAAAGGAAAACAAATCCGGAAAATGACAAGCGAGAAAACGCGATAAAAACCGCGGTGAGCCCCCGGGTGAACAAACACCCGGAAATTAGGCCCGGTAGTGTCCAAGAGTCCAATGTACTTGTATTATTACAAATTAATAAGGTCACTCTCTCACAAAAATAAAATGCAACTGTTCTACCACTCTCTCTCACTCCTCCTGCTCTCTCCTACCGGCTTGACCTAAGAAGGCCGGCTCCGCTTCCCAAGGTTGCTTCGGGTCACTGATGAATCCACATTTCACCATCTTTATTCTATCATTTTGGCACCAAAAACCCTAGCAAATGCTTGTAAATAGCATTAAAATCATCATCTTAGCATTCATGCATGTGCATCTAAACAGTGTATAAATTATTGTAATTAAGGCCAAAATTATAGAATAAATAAAGAAAAGAAAAAGAATAAAATATTGTAAATATTTTATGACCCAAAACCCCCGAGACCTAGGCATCTTGATGAATAGGTCGACAAGGAATAAAGTAGGGGGAGATAAGGTCAGAAACACAGACAAAATACCTATACATTTTATTCATTCTTTATTCATTTTGGGACCTATTTTTGGTTCCACTTTTTATACATCAAATAAAGAAACTTTGTACATGAAAGTTGTAGATAAATTTATAAAGAAAAATACAAAATTGATTTCACAGAAAAATAATGTACAGATAAAAAGTTATGGTCTGAATAAAAATCCAGAATCCCAACTTCCCAGACCCGTATCTCACAACTGACAACTCCAAATGCAGCATACCCACCTTTAATTGTATATAGAATAAAATAATCTATCCAATGGTGGTGGTTTCGCATTTGGCGGAGCTACGGTTTGAAAGTTGAGTTTTGGACCCCCATTATATAGCTATACTGATTAAAATATTCAATTTATTAATTATTTATTATTTTTATATTTTTATATTTTTATAATGTTGTAAATATTACTTACAATAATTATGTGTACTAAAATCAGAATAAAAACATAATTAAAATACAAATAAAAATACTTGTATATATTCAATACATAGATACATTACCTATAGAAATACCTATACAAATCATATTTGTATTTTACTAAATATACAAAACTTATCAGAAAAATAAAATAAAAATATACTTATGTGTATAAAAGTATTTTATAATTTTATAAAATAATAAACAAAATTAAAGAAATTAAAATACACAAAATAAAATTAAAATACTAAAATACAGAGGTATTATACCTATATAGGGCTAAAAAGGTAACTTGTAAAAATATAACTCCTAAAAATAATTAAAAATCAAAATAAAATACTACATAAAATTCTAAGCATTTTTATTTTATAACTTTTATTTAATTCGGCCATTTAGTATTTTAAATTGAATTAACAATAGGTTTTTCCAGGGTTTTTCCTGGTTGGTCCACGTGGACCAACCAGGAGGGTCTGAGAGTTGACCTCGGTCAACTCTCTGACCCAGCCCCTGTAGCTTGTCAGAGTGTGTTGACCCCCTTTCTTCTCCCTTTTTCGAGGCCGCCCCTTTCACCAAAACGTCTTCCACCCTTCACGACTTTTGAAGCTCCAGCATCAAGGACCCTCGCCCAAGCATTATCTTGGGCTGAAGACCATTGCATCATGCCAGAAGCCTCGTTCTTTCCACCATGTCCGTCAACCCCTTAAAAACCTAAGTCTGATTTGATTTGAATTTGGAACCGCGAATCATCAGTGAATCACCTCCCTTGGTCCAGCCATCGGAGCCCGAAGGTGACAGCTTCGAGCTCGACGCATCCAAGCGGCGGGGGAGTGTCGAGAGCGCCGCGTGTTCCCACCTCCGGCGACCGCCGTCGAGGTACCCCCTCCCTCGCCCTACCTGGGCTTGAGGCAGCTCTATTTCTTTTAGTTCCGCTTTTAGTTTGTTCCTGGCAGTCCACGCTTCAATTCCACCCGCTTCTCCATTCGATCCATGTGTTGATTTGCTCAATCAACCATCACCGGAGCTACCTCCGGCCATCGTCATGATCCGCACCTTACACCACTGCACGTTTCCACTCCTTCGCACCACGTGATCGGGGCATTTTGCCCCCGATCACATCACCTTTTGTTTCGTGCAGGTACCAGCGCATTCGACGCATCTGGGGTGGTTTTGGGTCCTCGCCGGAGATCCTGGAGCTGCGCATCTTCCTCCGCTTGGTGGGAGAGCTCCGCCGCTCTCTGAGCCAGACCGTTGCTTCCAGACGATAGAGGGGACCTGCAGCTATCGCCTGGACCAGTCTTGAAGCCCGTTGACCGCCGGAGCACGGAGCATTCGACGGAGGAAAGTCGCCCCGGCAGCCTTTCTTCTGTGTTCTTCCAACGCCCCTCCGCGCCGTCCGATCACCGCCAGTTCCTCCAGGCATCCACCAACCGTCCGATCAAAGCCCTCAGCAGTCGTCGATCTCCTCGCGGAGATCTAATACGAGGCGTCGGATCTGAAGGGGTATCGCGGACCCCGGTGTCGACACGTGGATAAGTGGAGTTCGCTCCACCGTCCGATCTTCCGCCGGCTTGGGTATTTTGCAACTTTCACCCTGGCAATTTTTGTAATATTTTATTAGAACCTAAACTTTCAGTTGTCGTTCATTATTTTTGTAATATTTACACAAACACCCCCATAGTTCGTTTATTTGCGTATAGGGCCCTCGCCACGTCACCTCACGTGACCAGTTCACGTGAGGGGGTGGGCTTTTTGCAGAGGGACCCTCAAGGGTCTTGATATTTCTGTTTAGACCACAAACTTTCATAGGCAGTGTAAAAATTGTGGCACTTTTGCACTTAAACCCCCGTAGATTTTTGATATTGCAATCGGGTCCTCCTCAGGCGCGTGCAAGTCACGCGCCTTGGTGGACAATTTATACTTGTACCCTCGCGGGTTTTAGCATTTAACATTTCGTGCAGGAACTGTTTTAGTCAGTTTATATTTTTGTGGAAAAATTGCATGTATGACCCTGGATGTATGTTAAATTGCATTTATATCCCTGCCAGGCCTTGTATTGATTGGATGTTTGCTCTAATTATTTGACCTATCATTCTAAGTCCAAAAATTCCACAAAAATAGGGTTAAGCTCCTGGACATGTGTACTTTAACGCCACCATTTTAGTTTTTGATTTTGTTTTATTTTCATATTTATTAAAAATCAAAAACTTGCTTTTTATGCACTGTCTAGCTTAGAAAATGCCAAAAAAATATTAAAACCTCTCCAAAAATTCCAAAAAAATTACCTAGTGTCTATTTTATCCTATTTTAGTGTCAGTCCAAAAATCATTAAAAATCTCAAAAGAAAAACACTAAAAATTTAAAAACACTCAAAAACTTCAAAAAATTATATAAAATAGTAGAAAAATCCAAAAATCACAAACTCAGTTCTTGGTTGTTCTTCATTTTGTCCTTTTTATTTGAAAAATAGTGTGAAAATTTTTAGCTACTGGTTGCTATTTTTAAATCCCATTTCACCCACAGCCAACACATATTTCACCATTTTGCCTTGTTTTGCTATTTAGAAATACCAAAAACACCTTGAAAAATCCCCAAAAATCACAAAAACAGTAAAAAAATTCTTAAAAATATCAAAAACAATTTATTTCTGCATTTTTGGTTATTGGTAATTAGTTTTATAAATATTTTACTTTGCCTTTATTATATTGTCTTTACTTTCCAATATTGAAAAAGAAATAAAAAAATATAAAATATAAAATATAAAAATTAAAAAATCAAAAATCAAAATACAAAATTAAAAATTAAATTAAAAAAAATTTAAAAATTAAAAACCCACAAAAAATTCATTTGCTTGCTTGCTTAGTGTAGACATATCACACACACACACACTTGAGCACATTTGCTTGAACCACCCTGTTTGCTCCCTGTGTTCGAACTCTCTGCATACTTGACACTATACACCATTTGTGCAGAGTTAAAAATAAATTTTAGCTCCACATTAGTTCTAATTCATTGATCTTTAGTGTGGGTTAATTGTTGACTTTAGTCCGAGATTTATCGTGAGTCATCACAGCGACGGTCGTCTCCGCCTTGTGTGAGACACCACTTTTAGACCACGTGAATTTCGGCCAAATCAGTCACCTAGGCGATCCGCCTTGCTCCGCGGTCCCTCGCAAGAAGACAAGAAAGGATGGTCAGATAACTCAATCAATATATATCAAAAGAAATGCAAGAGAGATAAATAGAGCTATGGTAGACAACAAACACAAGCAAACAAAAATAAAGTACTACTCGTTGTTGCTCCCCGGCAATGGCGCCATTTGATATTCTCAGAAATCGATCGGTCTTATGTTCCACACAAAGCGGGAACACAGTCGAAGTGTCGACCAATCAACTCTGAAATTAATCAACAATTAACCCACACTAAAGATCAATAATTAGAAATAAATGTGGAGTTAAAATTTATTTTTAACTCTGCACAAATGATGTAAAGGGCAAGTATGCAGAGAGTTCGAACACAGGGAGCAAGCAGGGTAATTCAAATAATTGTGCACAAGTGAATGTGTGTGATGTCTACACTAAGCAAGCAAGCAAAAGAAATTTTTTTGTGGGTTTTTAATTTTTAACTTTTTTTATTTATTTTTTAATTTTGTATTTTGATTTTTAATTTTCTGATTTTTATAATTTTATACTTTATATTTTTTTAATTTCTTTTTCAATATTGGAAAATATATTCAAAGTAATAAAAGACAAGATAAAATATTTATAAAAATGTGCAAAAATAACCAAAAATTCAGAAATAAAAAGATTTTAGTATTTTTAAGATTTTTTACTGTTTTTGTGATTTTTGGGTATTTTTCAAGGTGTTTTTGGTATTTTTAAAAGTTGAAATAAAGGGAAGCAGTGAAATATGTGCTGGCTGTGAGTAAAATGGAAATTAAAATTAGCAAACAGCAACCAAAATTTTTCACACTAATTTTCAAATAAAGAGGATGAAATATAGAACAAACAGAAACTGAGTTTGTATTTTTCTGAGTTTTCTTTGATATTATAGATTTTTTTGAAGTTTTTGAGTGTTTTTGAATTTTTAGTGTTTTTCTTTTGAGATTTTTAGTGATTTTTGGAGTGACACTAAAATATGGTAAAATAGACACTAGGGAATCTTTTTGGAATTTTTCGAGATGTTTTAATATTTTTTTTGGTATTTTCTAAGGCAGACAGTGAATAAAAAGCATGTTTTTGATTTTTAATAAATATAAAAATAAAATAAAATAAAAAACTAAAATGTTGGCGTGGAAGAACAAGTACCCAGGAGTTTAACCCTAATTTTGTGGAATTTTTGGAGGCAAAATGATAATTTAAATAATTACAACAAGCATCCAAACAGTTCACAGCCAAACAAGGACTATTTCGCAATTAGACAAAATTTCCAGTCACCTTCATGCAATTTTCAACGAAAATTAACACTGAATTAAATAACTTCTAGACCAAACACAAATACCCCAAAGCCGCAAGGGCTTCTATGCAAAATGTCCGCCCACGCGCGTGCAAAGCACGCGCCTGGGGAGGACTAGATAGCGTTATACAAAACATGGGGCTGGAATGCAAAAATTCCTCAAAATATTAAAACTGCACCTGAGTATTTAGGAACTAAACCTAAATACCACAAAGCCCTGGGGTCCTTTTGGCAAAAACGCCCAGGCGCACGTGACGAGCGCCTGCGCCAGGCGAGGACCTCTTTGTAATTCCAAAAAGTTTGGGGGCTTTTTACTAAATATTACAGAAATATTAACGCTGAAGATAAATGTTTGAGTTTCTATTATAAAATACAAAAACGCTCGAGGTGGATAATGCAAAATACCCTGGCTTTGGCGCTGACGAACGGTGGGATGGATCCCACTTGACCACGTGTCGAGTCCTAGAGCGCCGATGACGGTTCGCGGGCGGAGGGGCTGAGATTAGATCTCAGCCCTTGATCTGATGGTGCTGATGATCCGCCATCCAACGACGACTGCTTTCCTCCAAAATCCAGCCCACATCCGACGGCAGGCGAGGCTGAACGAAGAACCCGGAAGAACTCCGCTGCGGCGAAGTTTTCCCGGCCAACTCGACCCTCTCCGGCGCTCCTGGAGGCTTCAAAATGGGCTGATCGTCTCCTGCTGGTGTTGTTGATCGCCTGGGGTCTTCAACCCCCCCCCCCCCCCCCCAGAGTGCTGTGTTGCTTCTGCGATGGCGGCAGAGCTTAAAGCTCCAGGGAGCTCCGGCGGATGATCCAAAAATTGACCCAGGTGGTGGTTGCGCTCCTGCCCTGCAGAAAAGAGTAAAAAGGTCGGGGGCAAAATGCCCCGACCTTGCAACGAGGGAGAAAGGGTGCTAACGAGGCGGAACGTGTGATCGTGAAGGTTGGCCGGAGATGTCTTCGGTGGCCGATCGATTGGGCGAATCGATGGCCTAACGCTGGCGTTTTGAATGCCCAAATGACGCTCTAACTCTAGGGAACAAAACGAGCAAGGAAATAAAAGTGAACAGATACCTCAAGGGGATAGGACCCGAGGTGGAGATACCTCCACGGCGAAGGTCGCCGGAGGTGCGGAACACGCCTAGAACTGGTGCTTCTCCTCCGCTTGGACGGTGGCAACCAGTTGCTGTCACCAACAGGTCCTCAACGCCAGCCAAAGGCGGAGGGATTCTAGATGATTTTCGGTTCAAAAATTCAAATGGGAATCAGAGTTGGGTTTTAAGGAGTTGACGAGGGAGTTCCTTGATCGAGGTGCACAGCTCGATTCAGAGCTCCACAACCCAAGGAGAGCCTTGGGCGTGTAAGAGCTCTGATCGAGGAAGAAAAATCATCAATGGCGCGTCACGAATAGATGTAAGATGCGGCTCCCAAAAACCCTTGAAAATGGGTCAAACCCACTCTGACATAGCTACAGGAGTAGGACCAGGGAGTTGACCTGAGGTCAACTCTCCTGGTCCCCTGGTTGGTCCACGTGGACCAACCAGGAAAAACTCCTAAAAAAATTATTTAAAAATAATAAATGACATTATTTTAATTAGGTTATAAAATAAAAAGTGTTTAAAATTTTATAAAGTATTTTATTCCGATTTTTAATTATTTTTATGAGATGTATTTTTACAAGTTTACATTTTAGCCCTTTATAGGTATAATACATATGTATTTAAGTATTTAATTTTTATTTAGGTATTTTATTTTTATTATTTTTATTTAGTATTTTATAAAATCATAAGATACTTTTATGTACACAAATACATTTTTGTTTTATTTTTATGAGTTATTTTATGTACTTAATAAAATAAAAGTATATAATGTACATGTATGTATATAAGTATTGTATCTGTGTATTCTATATGCAAGTATTTTTATTTTGTATTTTCTTTGAATTTTTATTCTAATTTTAATATACATATTTATTATAAGTAATATTTACATAATTATAAAAATATAAAATACAAAAATAATGATTAAATAATAAATTGAATATTTTATTCAGTACAAGTATACAATGAGGGTCCAAAAACTGAACTTTCAAACCGTAGCTCCGCCAAATGCGAAACCACCGCCATTAAATAGCTTATTTTATGCTATATACAATTAAAGGTGAATTTTCTACATTTGGGGTTGTCAGTTGTGAGATACGGGTCTGGGAAGTTGGGATTCTGGATTCTTATTCAGACCATAACGTTTCATCTGCATATTATTTTTCTGTGAAATCAATTTTGCAATTTTCTTTATTAAATTATCTACAACTTTCATGTACAAAGTTTCTTGATTTGATGTACAAAAAGTGGAACTAAAAATAGGTCCCAAAATGAATAAAGAATGAATTAATAATTATAGGTATTTGGCCCTTATCTCCCCCTACTTTATTCCTTGTCGACCTATTCATCAAGATGCCTAGGTCTCGGGGTTTCGGGTCATAAAATATTTACAATATTTTATTCTTTTTCTTTTCTTTTATTTATTCTATGATTTTGGCTTTAATTACAGTATTTTATACACTATTTAGATGCTCATGCATGAATGCTAAGATGATGGAATTAATGATATTTACAGGAATTTGCTAGGGGTTTTGGTGCCAAAATGATAGAATAAAGATGATGAAATGTGGATTCATCAGCTACCTATCCCGGGATGCCTGACCAGTGTAGCCAAGTCATCCAGCTGCATTTCTTTGCTAATATACATACTCCGACAGGGTTTTTTTTATCTGGCCTGTCTATTTTTTTGGAGGTTTTGCATTTTTTTCTTTTTTTTCTTCTTTTTTTTGAACTATATACAAGGTGCAGCATGTACATTAGGAGTTTTTCCTCTTGAGCCAGTAGACTATCCCTCTTTTGAAGCATTATTGCAACCCACAACATCCTGTCCTCAGATGTCAACATCACCAGACTAGGTTGAGATGCACTACCCTCCCTAGAGGAGGACGGATGTTTCCACCCGTGTGCTACTCCAAGCTAAAGGATTCTGCCTCCTCACTACCTCATCAATGAAGAGCTACGTGCATGGTGCTTGTCCAAGTTAGGTCATTATCTAAAAGAATCATGCGTGTGCACGAGATATTCTATTTAGACTAATCAAGATGACATGTGAACATAGACTTATGGACTCAAAGATTTAAGTCACTTGACCTGAGAAATCTTAACTCCAGTTCCTATAAGGTTCCTCTGAAATTAGGTGGATTAAGGTCAAATCAAGTCCATCCTCAATATCTACTCATAACTTGGTTCAGAACCCACTAACTTTTCACCTTGCATATGCAAGATATGCTGATGAGATGTGGATGACATGCTATGTAAATGAATGAAAATGCAAGACTCTTTTTTTATGCAAAGATGATATGCAAGATTAAATAAGAAGCCTATATATTTTTTGTTTATTTTGTGCTGTTTTTTTTCAAAACTTTGGTATACCTCCTATGTTACAACAATTTACAAGAGTTTATAAGTGTTATACAAGTATACATTTTTTTTCAATTTTTACAAAAGTTACAAGTATTATACAACAAGCATGTAAAAAAATTTCAATTTTTACCCACCCGTAATTTTTGCAAAATATATACAAAAGTACACGAAAATACGTGAAAGTATGAGCTATGGGTAAAGTATATATGTGATATATACACGCCCCCCTATACTTAGCGTGTGCTATGTCCTCAGAGTATGAAAAGCGAGGAAAAAGACATAGCTCATGCTAAGCGTAGGAGAGCTAAAGAGAAGGGAAAATGTATAGAAATCGACCGGCCCCCCTATACTTAGGCTCTGGCAGCCTAAGTGTAGAAGAAAGTCAAAAAGTGGGGCGGACGAGGTCAAGAAGAGAAGTGGATGAATATAAAATGCGGGCATTGGTCCCCCCTATACTTAGGCTCAGGTCAGCCTAAGTATAGGATGGAAGTTAGTATGAGGACCAATGTGATCTGGAGGATATACAGAGAATGGTGAAGAGATTCTGGTCACTCTCCCCCCCATACTTAGGATATGATCATCCTAAGTATAGCCATAAAATGAAATGATATGGAGCCGGGGCGAGTGATTCGAATCACTGGGGAAGGATGGAAAATATATACAAGGAGAATTGAGAATATACAAGGATTAAGAAGGTTTGTGACGAACCTTCTTGCGGACGCGAGGAGGTGGATAATATACATATGTGTCGCTGTCAAAATCGTCCTCAGATGAATAATAGTGAGGTGTAGGGATCGTCCAACGAGGGTCGACACACGACTGCTTGCTTAGATACGACTTAAGAACAACCGAACTGAGCTCACTCATATAAATCACCTTGTCCGGACCCGATGAGGATTCCTCTGAAACTTCCTTCTCTGGAATGTTGAAGGAAATTTTCTTAGTCAGATTTCTAGAACCTGAATCATTGAGAGAGAGATGAGAGCGATGCACCTTGAGAGGTTCAGGGGAACACCTCGAGGAATCAATTCTCGACTTCCTCTCACTAAATAGCCGACTAGAAGAAGGAGCAACCGTGTTTTTATGTGGATTCAATTTAGTCTTGGTTATTTCCTTTGAAGGTCCAGGATGAGGTGCGGTACTGATCATGGGTTCCTCATCAGACGAGTCACCATATAGATTAGCATATTCCTGAAGGGTCAGCACGCGTCTCGAGAAGGTGCTAGTGATCTCAGTTGGCTTGACATTATTGGTCTCTTGTGTCAGATCATCGAAATGATCAAGGTAATCCACAAAGGTCATGTCCGACTCAATGATAGATTCTGATCGTGAGTCCTCCTTAGAAGCTATCATGGTGGTGGTGCAAGCAGTTGATGAAGTGGAGGTGTGGGGAGTCTCTAAACCAATGGTCATCCGGACAATCGGTCTCTCAGGTGTAGTAGAGAGGTGGTACTCATCTTCCTCTCGATGGCCATGACTGTCAGCGGATGTGCGGGTCACCTTAGAGTAAAGTTTATCAAAGAATGGATGAGGTCGAAGCGCTCCCAATGCTGTAAAATCGATTTCTCGAGTCTCGCAATCTATAGTCACCTTAGCCAAGGCTAAGAACGACTTCCCGAGAATAATCGGAGACTGGGAAAACTCTCCTCGGTGCTCGATGTCAATGATCGTGAAGTCCACCTGGAGTAGAGCACCTTGGAAAGTAACGATGACTGAAATGTTTCCTCTCGGTCGTTTGATAGATCGATCAGCCAGCTGAACGATCTCTCTCGACTTCCTAAGTGGCATGAGTTTGAGCTTGTCAAACACAGAGGTCGGGAGGATATTTATCAGTGAGTCATCATCGATTCTTGTATGGGTAAAGATGGTGTCTTTGATTTCACATTCAACTCGGGGCAACCGTTTCACTCTGCAGCTTTTGGTCTTTCTCCCTATGTGTCTTTCAGTCCTTGTCCTCTTATTGCCCGACCTCTTGGGCATCAATTTACTTCTCACAAATCGTTTGAGGTCGGGAAAGTGATCTATGGCCTTTGTTAAGGGAAGATTAAAAATCAGTTCTTCATCGAGTGCTTCCCTTAGGATAGGATCCAACTTGTTTAAATCATTTTCAATTTTTATGTGATTTTTTGGTTTTTCAATTTTTTTGGTGTTTTGGATAGATGAATTATCAGACTCAAGATTGGAAGGCAAGGGGTTAGTAGAAGAAGAAGATAGAATGGACTCCAGCTGTACAGAAGATGTGGGTTCCCTCATCCTTGCTTGGTTTTCAACATCAGATCTACTTACTTCCTTTTCCACTATCATTCCCAAGCTGGAAGAAATTGAGTGCAGTATGTCCATGACATCTCTCAACTCGTTACCAAGTGATTCATTTTTCTTAATAAGTCTAGAGATGCCATCCTCCACAAAATTCTCATGACAAATCTGTTGGACATGCGAGCCCACGGCGAGCCATTATGCAATAAATGTTATTGCAATTCACTCCTTGATCTGAAATAAAGAGTAAAATAATTTGCATAATAGGTCCCTTAGTACAATTAGGGTTATGTACCATGGCCATCTTAATGATCATACAGCTGTTGATTCAATTATTGAATCATAGAGGCTGGTGCTTAGATGAATATCTAATGATTTAGATTGAGGACTCATCAAGCACCGTCAAATGATTATTAAGAGATGATCTCCAGCCTGAGTAGGAGATGGCAATCCTTTCTCAGTTAGGCTGATATCTGACCGACTTCTTGATGCAGGTCCTCTGCATAGGAATAGAGATTCGGAGGTGTCAGATTAGTTAGGTCAAAGAGTTGACTTAACGAGATCGAGATAACTAAAGTCCTATATCATATGCTGTCATGATATAGGCACACATCCTCTGACCAGAGACAGGTGTGTTACTATATGTCTGAGTATGTACATTTGGCAGACCAATAGGTTAATGACCTAATCAAGGTCTATACACCGGCGCGCTGGTGTGCATATAAGGGCATATGAGTAATACGATCTCTCAAAGGGATCATACAGGTTCACTACTGAACCGGAAGACATGAGCTCACTCATGAGATATTGGGAAGAATCAAATTCCGTGCGCACGGTCGTCTCGCTTTGGAAGCTTGACTGAATTTGTAGGTTTGATATATACTTTTGGAAAGTATATGATCAAGACCTAGGTATGATATATGCTTTTGGAAAGTATATGATCGATACCGACTCCCAATGATCGAATGAGAAACTTACTGATAAAACCCTGAAGTAGACAGTGTAAAGTTAATCTAATACTTCGGGTTTATTCTGAGTCTTCCAGTATGCAGGATGTACAGGTATTGGGAATGCCTGAGGGTGATGTGATCATAAACGGTTGTATAACCATGACGCTTCCATTCCTAGGGAGTGATGAAACGGGTCTGGATTTTAGTGACTCCTCTTAGTAGAGAAGTAATCTGATCTTAGTCCAAATGTTGGACATTAATATGAATGTGATTCAGATTCAATGAGAAGATTAGATTTGCGGTCTTGATTTAATCAAGCATCTATGGGAGGCCCGAGATATGGATTTGAGATGTGATCTCAATATCCATGTCACTATACGTGGAACAATACAATCGCCCTGTCCTTATCTCCAAGTATTCGCGGAGAAAGCGCATTGTCCTTGAAAGAGTTCATGGATAATTCTATTGTTGATATATGTATCCGAGCATTGAGAAAATGGATAATTAAATGTGATTTAATTATCATGAATAATATGAATTTGATTCATATTATAAGGAGAGTTATCTTAGATAATTAAATGTGATTTAATTATCAAAGATGTGAATAATGTGAATGTGATTCATATTATTTGAACACATGAGATAAAGAGATCCAAGATGATTAAATATGATTTAATTATCAAGGATAAGAATAATGTGGATAGTAATATCCAATTATTCATAATATATTATAAATGTGATTTATAATGTATTAGAGAGAGTTAAATATAATTTATATTAGTAGATTAATTATTAATGTGTATTGGATACACATTGTTTAATTAATTGAAAATGTAAATTACATTTTGTTTTGGGTTGTGAATTTGATTCACAATAATTCAATGTCAAGATTGCAATATTCCCAAAATTAATTGATAATTATTTTGGTGAATTAAAATACCAACAAATTGTTGTTGGAAATTGGATGGAGAGAAAATCAAGGAGATTGCCCTCCCCTTCTGGAAAGGAGTGGGCGGCACCAATTCCTTGAGGGAATTGGTGGCCGTCCCCCCTTCCAAAGAGGAAGGTGTATCTCCCTTATTTTCTCTCTCTCTCTATTTGTGTGGTTTAATTTGGTATTATATTTATTTGATTTATCAAATATATTTAATCAAAATTAAATCACAAGTTGTTGGCTTTTACCAACAACAATCTTGACCATTGGATTGTCATAAATCAATCTCATCCATTGATTTTATATGACACATGGATTGAGATCCATGGATCCCAAAACCCTATAAATAGAGAGGCATACCCATGCTCTCTCTTTACACATAATGCTTGAGAAGCATCTCTCTCTCTCTTTCTCTCTAGAGGTCAACCCTCTCTCTCCCTCTCATGGCCGTCCACCATGGATGCCATGGAGAGGTTCTCCATCGCCGCGGCATCGTCGTTATGTTGTCTGTTCTTCTGCTCGTGGATCTCCGTCTCCTTCGGTGCGCCTCGCTCGTGAAGAAGACGTCGGATCTCGTGTGTCGAGATAAGGAGATCCACCGCTTGGATCATCAACATGGATTGCGAGAAGCACGCGGTTCATCCCCGCGCTCGCAAGCGTCTCCTCCGTCGGATCGGACTTGAGACAGGAGGTCTCTTCATTTAGAGACTTGATCGCAACCACGCTTCAAGAGGTAATCCTATTACTTGTTTGTGGTTTAGATGAAACGATTCGAGAAGTGTTCTTGGATCATGTGGTTTCGTCGTATAAAATTTTTAAATTCCGCTGCATCGAGCAACTAGTGCGACTAGTCGCTCCTCGTCGTATTCGATACGATGTTCACGCTTCCGTGATGCGCTTGAGGATCTAACCATATCCTTCAAAATCATGGGAGAGTGTTGCTCAATCGGAGGATACTGCTGAGACATTAGGGTCTCATACTCAACATACCTAGACTCTGGCATGTAATGCTGGGTCGAGTATGGACCATCTGAATGGCAGACATTAATCGGAGCCTCATATGATGGAGTCAATGAACGGGGGACTGGTAAGTCTAGCTCACGAGTCCAATCTTGTGAATGTATAGGCTCTCCGAATGAAGGCCGGGTAATGGAAGCTTGATCACTAAGGTCAATCAAGTCAGGGAAATCATGATGTTCAGGCTTCTCCATTCGGGTTGTTTGATCGACCAAGTTATGCCCTAAGGTCACGTCGGGATGTGTATATGTAAATTGTTGTATGGTCCCTACTTGAGGTGAGAATGAAGTATGTGGGGGCATATAGTTTTGCCAATCATCTGTCTCAGCAATGGCTTGTTCTTCATTTGATTCGTTGATTCCTGCGAGCTCTCGAGAATAAGGACAATCAGCCCAAGATGGAAGTGGATCTGGAATGTTGGAATATGGAGTAGGAGAGAAATGCGAAGAAGTGGAGAAGTCAGTCGAAGTTCTGACTTCATAATCGGGTTGAGATGGAATCGACCACAGGTACGGGTCTCCCGTGGATGGCGGAGTATACATGGAAGAAGGTGAAGGTGAAGATGAACGGTATATGGTCGAGGAGGATTGACGAGAGGTCCCAAGGTATAGGGACCAATATCCCGTCATCTTGGAAGGGAAAGGAAGAAGATTGAGGTAGAAAATGTGCAATTACACAGGATAATGCACACGGACAGACACAAAGAAAAACATAAGAGCAAACCTCGAGTTCACACTCAACATGGTGAAGGACCCAAAACCGAGTTCGATTAGTCTGGTTGATTTTAAGTGTGATTACAGACAAGATAGAAAAGGTTACGCGGCCTAGAGGGAAGTCGGCTCAGAGCCAGATGCGTCTTCCTTGTTTAACCTGTCGCCTAAGATACCGACGGTCCTTCCTTTCTTCGCTCCTATCCCAAGTCGATGGATTTAAAGACCACACCCCTATCTACCTGCAAGCAGGCGGAGGCTGACAAGGCCGGAACTTCACCCTGGGGGGTTACTGGCAACTTGTCGCAAAGTACCGCAATTTCGCCCCTATCTACCTGAGACAGGCGAAGGCTACTTGGTACCAGTCAGTGAACCTTAAAAATTCGACTTGTGATATTAGCTAGGATTAGTCGGAACGTGATATGGAAGGCGTGGATTTGAGCTCTGACTTAAGATGTTCACACACACTCAAGTACCCTCACTCATCCTGAAAACAAGGTCGGGGATTAATCTCCCGCAAACAAAATTTTCAATTTTACTTATTTATTTTTTGGTCAATAATGTTTAGCAGTCCCGGTTTTAAGTTTAGTTCTCACTGATTTAGTCCAACCACACAGCACGCCTATCGTCCAATCCCAATTTCCGTTTAATTAAATGTGAAAAATAGGGGGAAATCGAGAAAAGCCTATGCAAGAAAAATGAATGATGTGTATGTTGAGTTCAGGAGACTTACAGCAAAACATAATTGAAAGCTTTTTACACTATATGCAAATGCAAGCAAAAAATCCGCTCCTAGATAAGCGGTTCTATTAGCAAGTAAAGAACGGGTTGATTTGGCTAAGTCCTACGGTCTAAGTACGTCTTTTAAGTGAATTGTGTGGTCCTAGAATTACGAGCACAAGCAATTCCTAGATTGGCTCGAGGAGCCGCTAGTGCAAGCCTAAATTACCATTCAACCACACAGCACACGGGGACACAGTTTCACTATATTTACACGCGCGAGAACCCAAACGGGAACCGCTGGAAATAATGCAAAAAAAGAAAGAAATAAAATAAAAGTAAAAATCCTCTCTATTCACTCAATAAATTACAATGCTGAATCTTCGAAGCGTCCTCGACTCCTCGCGTTCCTCGCACAGAAACAAATTGAGGTCAGAGAGTGACACAGAAAAAATGCAAAGAAAAAAAAGAGAGAAATTATTCACAAGAAAACCGGGGGTCAGACTACTCGGGGATAGAAAATCAAACACTCAAAAATCACTGCAAATTAACCTAAGCTGTGCCTCCCCGGCAATGGCGTCATTTTGATATCGCCTCCCGCTACCCTAGTTAATTCGGCCAGATTAATGTTCAAATTGATTGTTAATGTTCGTTGCAGTCAGATAGCGAGAGGGAATCAAAATCCACTTTTAATTTAATCAAGTTAATTTCGAGTGCCAATTTTTTTTACTTGGTGAAGTCCAAGGTCGAACTCAGGGAGGCACTGTCTCCTTAGGTAAATTTGTAGCAAAGTCTAAGTGTTAGATTTTCAGGGAATATTTTTTTGGGCTTTTTCAGTTTTCTATGCAAGACACATGCAATATCAAGCCAATTTTTAAGTTAAATCAGAAGTATGTTCAAATGAAGTCCAAAAATAATGAAAATTGGCCAGATAATGAAATATGGTGAAATTAAGCTACCCTTTTTTTTGGAATTTTCTGACACTAAATGAATTTACTGTGAATTTAATATGAATACAGGGTGATTTTCACTAATTTATTGTTAATAAATATCGAATCACAAAATTTTGGGGAACTAAAATTATCCTAGATAGATCTAATAATGAGGAATCCAGGAAAATTGTCAGACCTTAATTTTAATGTGAAATGAACCTATTAAAATTAAACTAAGTAAATCACCAATTAATTTATTTAGGCCTCGAAATGTGTGCAAAAGAGATGAAATTTTTATGCAATGTTAAGGTAATTATCCTAGAGCTATTGTGATTTTTTGGGAATTTTCGGAGTTACAGAGAATTTTCTATTAATTAAAAGGTCCAATTGGGCAAAATATCACAGATATAAATCAATTAATTAATTAAAAATATCTATTGATACCATAAAAATATGACAAGTGTCTCACAAGATCAAGGACAAGTTAAGCTACAACATGCAATTTTTAAAACTTAAAAATGATGCAATATGACACCTAGGGATGCGTGCAAAGACAGGGGTGTAACTGCAATATAGGAAATAAAAATTACATAAAAATAAATATGCTGACAGGGACCTGAATGCAATTACCTATAATGTAGGGGGGTGGAATGCAATTTCTCCACGGCCGCACGTTCTCCTCACGCGGGGGGTGCTTCACAGGGACTGATTTGCAATATCAGAAAGTTCCAGGGGCTTACGTGCAATTTACCCAGACGCACGTGCTGCTCACGTGGGGTGCCTTAGGCTCGGGTGACGTCGGCGGCTCGGGACGAGGCTCGGGCCCTCTGGAGGTTCGGCTGAGGCTCGGAGAAGCTTCGGGTGGTCCGAGCCTAGAGGTCGGGGAAGAGGCTCGGACCCGTCGACGTGGCACGATGGGGACCTTTGGATCAAGGTCGATCCAACGACTATCGTGGCTGGCGCGTGGAGTGATCAGAGACCGTTGGATCCTTGATCGATCCAACGGCGGTGGTCTCCCTCCTGAGGTGGCGACGTGGATGGCTACGGACCGCTGGATCTAGATGATCGATCCAACGGTTGTCTGACGTGGGCGATGTGGCTGATCAAGACCGTTGGATCGAAGAAGATCCAATGCCCTTGGACTGCTCCGGTCGTGGGCGACATGGCGTACTCCTGAGCGTGGGATCAAGGTCGATCCTACGGCTCCTGTGATGGTGCGACGTGGCGTGAAGCTGACCGTTCGATCAAGATGATCGAACGGTGGCTGGAGCTTCATCTTCAATGACCTCCGCCACCTGCGGAGGAGTTGGCGGGGCTCCGGCGAAGGGGAGTATGCTCCGCCTCGTCGTCCTGGCGTCTATGAAGGTCGATGGCGACTCTGAAGTAGCTCGGAAGGTTCGCGGTGGTGCGGCGAAGGCTCAGGAGGTCTCAGGAGCGGAGGAGGAACTGCGGGGCACGGTGGCGATGCAGCTCGATGGGGACTCCGGTGAGCTTCCGACCAATGAACGAGATGGCACCTGCAAGGGTTAGAAGTATAGACGAAGCACGAGGCTGTGCGTAGAGATGTGAAGGGTGGACGACGAGGCCTAAGGTGATGCGAGGGTGGTCCGGCGATGGTGCTCCGCCCAGGTAGCGAAGCTGGTGTCGATGGATGATGGGTTGCGTCGTCGGAGGGTATGAAGTATAGCACGAAGATCATAGCTCCGTCGCGGAGCTCGGAGAGGTGAATGTGGAGCGAGGAGATCACGGTGGAAGGCGAATAAATTCGGAGAAAAACAAAAGAAAAATCAAGAAGAGATCGGAGAGGATGGAGGAGGTTACCTGGGGATCAGAGCTCGGTCTCGAGTTCCAGGTCGTTGCTCGAAGGGTCAGTAGGGCCCTGAGCTCAAGCAGCTTCGCGGAGGAGGGGTTGCAGCACGGTGGTGGCGCCGTGGATCTCGCCGGAGAAGAAGGTTGTCTTCGCTCAAAGAGGCTCTTAATTTCTGTCACCAATTGAAGGTTCCGAGCTCTAGGTTCCTCTCTAGGGTGGCGGCCACGGGCTAGAGGGCGCGTGAGGGAGACGGCTGCACCTTGAAGGGCGGCGGCGCGCGCTGTGATGGCGCGAGGGGACTGGGAGCGTAGGCCGACCTGGCATGCGCGTACGGTGGTCGCGCGGAGGAGCTTTGGCGGGGGCGTCTGGGGGCTGTTGGGTTGGCCGCTACTGGAGGTGGTGGCGTAGCGTCTGGGGATGGAGGGAAGTGGCTAACGACGGATGGCGGGGGCGCGTGGCTGGAGACTGACGGCGAGCGGCGGCGGTGCAAACGCCCGAGGAGGAGTGAACCTGCAATGAAGAGAAAAGCTCGAGCCAAGCTCGGCTATGGTGGGGATGGAAGAAGGGAGAGGGAGAGAGACATGGAGAGGGAACAAGGGATTTCACAAAATCCCCTGTTTCACATGCATTTGTTTAGCGTGCGTAAATGACCGAGCAATCGATTGATGAAATCTTGTCTAAAAATTAATTAAAAATCACCGTTGCGTTCGCAACGTATGATTTATCCGTGAAAACATAATTTGTTTGGCGATTTGATGATCGGAAGTAGATGAATCGAAGAGAGAAAGGTATGAGGAAGAAGAAGAGAGGAAGAAAATGAAGATGAATTTTACCTGGAGATGGACGAGTGCCTGTGAAAGAGGAGATTAGAGCTCCTCGGATCTTCGCTCTAGACCTCGGCAAGGGTCGAGCTCGGCAGCTTGAAATGGCTGCGACAAAGGATCGAGGTGGCCCTTTAGATCTCGCCGGAGATGGCATGTCGTTGCTCGACTAGTTGTGGAACTTGCTGTCACCAAGATCGGATTAGGAGCTCGGGGCTACTCTCTCATAAAGGCATATGGGGATGAATGGAGGAGTGGAGGTGATTATAAAGAGGAGGAGGTGGAGGTTGGAGAGGACATGGAGAGAGTGGGAGAGATGGAAGATGGAGTGGAGAAGATGGGGTGGATGTGGAGGTGTCGAAGGTTGGCTTCTCCCTTAAGTCAAGGGAGAGTGGGGGAGGAATAGGTATCAGCCGTTGATGGAGGATCCCCTCATCCAACGGTCCAGAATAAAGGAGAGAAATGGTTTAAGTGGGTGAATGAGGAGGCGACACATGGCGGCTTCAGGAGTTGCCATGTGTCGCTCCGAGAAAAATCTGCAATTAAATGCAAAGAAAAATAAAAAAGAATAATAAAAGAGGTTAGATCAAAAGTGGTCAATAAGAATGTTGCTCGTCTCGATGAGATCTACAACTTTCGTGAAGGGCCGAAAATCAAACGAGATCATCTGTATAAAAATGTATTTTTGGGTGGTACCTTATAGGTATAAAATACCGCATTTTATCTTTTGTAATTTTTTAATCAATTTTAAAAGAGAGAAAAATCAAAATAAAAATAGAGAAAATATGAGAAGAATATTTACAACTTAATCTAATTTTTTGGATTTTTAATAATTAAGAAAATGAAATTTTAAAATACAGGGGCAAAACGGTCAATTTATACAATATACAAAAGGGGCCCAAAACCCATGTTTTGCATACGAGTTCCGATTTTAATGAAATTGGTCTTGTTTCAAAGGTCTCTGAATGTATATTACTTTAAAAGTGAGTAGACCTAATTCGGAGGTTGTATGAGAGAGATATGCACATTTTAAGGATCCTAGTTTCAAACTGGGTTTGGGGTTTTATTGGTCAATTTTACAAGTTAGTATTTTTTTGATATTTTTCTTCAATTAGTGTTAGTAATATATACACAATAGAGTTGGTTTTATTGGATTTGGAGTTAGTGTAAAATATATACAAATAGGGTAAATATGGAGAATATAGAGGTGATTTTTACAGATGAATTTGGCTTCTTATTTATGCAATATGAATGTTAAAATGCAGATGTTATCAATGCATGCATGAATGCTAATTATGCAATATAAGTGGAAATATGTAGCTAATTACTCGGGAACAAAGCTCTATTTTCAGCTTTTAGAGTCATGAATCAAAGATTCATCAGTAGGTCGTGGTCGTCTCCTATAAAAATTTCTAAACTTCATTCCATAACAAGCAAAGAGTTCAGACCACCTACTGCAAATAACCCGGATAATCATGTGGGGATGCACATGGACTTGACCCATCTAGACTAAAACGCAAATATGTAAACTAAAGGGTCCAAACTGCAAAAGTTCTTAACTACTTATTACATTTATTGGACTAAATAGAAATAAAAAGACATGCGTGGTGAAAAGGAAATATACCCAGGTGCTTGTGACTGACGCGTGAGGAGACTGACGGCTATGATGCATCTCTGGAAAAGATATAACGTCTATGGTGGAGGTGTTTGTGTACGGTTCTGATAAACCATTATATGTAGATCTGACATCTAAAAAAGAGGCTCTGTTGTGCGGTCAGATACGCTTAGACATCTAATCCAAGTGCTTAGAATGAGAGGCTATCAGGTGGCTCAGATCAAAACTTGGGAGCGACAGGAGATCGGACGGCTCTGGAAGGCGCATGAAGAACACAACTCAGGTGAGATTCAATCGTGCGAAGATGGTGATCCTAGAAGTTGTTCAACTCACGAGAAATGCCAACGCCTTCGTGGAAGTGCTCTTCTTCGAATGAACGACTCTGATCAGAAGGATGACGATTGAATGGTTATGTAATGTAGCCAAATTCCATTCAACATAAGATGCTCATAAACTCCTCTCCGATTATTAATCAAAGCATTTTTACATCTTACACATGGACATTAAATCCTATCGCCTTCACCTCTAACAAAATTAGATAGCAATTCACAACGAAAAACTTGATCTAAGAACCATTGACATCTTTCCTATAATTCATCAAATCATCTAGTCTTTTATTCATCCAACTCTTTTCTATTTTCTCATACCGTACAAATTAATAGATATATCGTACTTACGCTTTGAAGGTTACGATGATCAGGGTGATGTTCAAATCAAAGGACTCCAATAAGTATACTTCTAGAAGTAATCTCAACAATTGTCTCGGATTTAATCAGTGGTTCCAATGAGTATCGATGTAATATTTTTATTATATTTAAAAATTTACCTTAAAATCGTTAATGAATTTCTTAATATAAGAGAAAATATTACAAATTTATGAATAATGCAAATCACAAACTCATCATTCTTGCTCAAACACATGGACAATTTTGAATAATGCAAATCACAACTCAATATCTAAATGCTTGCAACCAAATTGATTAAAATTAATTAGATATATGATTAAAATTAAGTATTTACAATTTATAAACATCTATTTATAAGTAGAATTGATTTGTATTCTTCCTGTAAATAAAGAGTAAAAAATATAACTAAATGCAGCCCACCTTTCATTTTTTTGCAGTCGAGGTTGATGATGCATCATAGAGAATTCTTTTTCAATTAGTCAAATCTGAAGATGCTCCACCGATAACCATCGAAGTTTGGGAGGACAAATGAACTGTGTTACCTCAATCAACCACTGTGATTTGAACACTCTTGGGATCATGGTGCCTCCAGATCCCAAGAGGTCCACATCCGTAGAAGCGACAACAAAGGATAAATCCTCCGAAATTAAATGTTGTGCATCCATAGTTCGGAAGTTCGGATTAAAGAGTCCAAACCCTTGTAAGTAATTATCAATACAACAGATACTAGATACTGTATCCCCTCATAAAATGAAAGTTTAGATTTTCATAGACCCTCAAATGTGCTTATCCGGATAAGATATAGTAACCCAATAGAAATTCGGGAGGCTGAAGAGCAAGGGTATGAGCATAGCAACTTGTATAATCAATACAAAATTCGATGCGTAGTTCAACGTGGGATACAAAACCCCATGCCTTCCAGAGATCATCAAAAAATGAGACCACGGAAGTTGGTAATGCAACAAGGATTCTAAAAGCTTCCTTGAAGCCAGGTCCACATATAACCAAATGCATTCTCTCTGATAATAACTCCGACAAGACTTGATGTAACCATCAAAATCAATTGTCATCTTTCTAGTATATAGGGATATAATTATATAAAACAAATTCAACAACAAAGATGTTATAGGAGATGGATGTTGCAGGCCTCCTAAAAGCACATTAACTTTCCTTAGCCTCCTCTTCATCAGGCACTTATATAATTTCCTCATACAGGAAAGAACATCGATATACTCAAACGTATGAAAAGAGTCTTGAACATTGCTCTCTGCTAGCGCCATGAAAGAAGAAATGATCTTGCTAGAGCGATCTTCACAGCGATGTGTTCTCTCACTCAAATTCGCAAAAAATCAAATATGCAACATCACCAATTGATGGAGTCCCAAGATCCATCCTGATTTGGACTTCTAAGGGAAAGATCTATCCTTGAAATTCACTCATGACTCTAATGGATCAGAGGAGTAGTGTAAGGGACCAATGCATACATACATACACATACTCACACACACACACCAACACACATAAGTTTGTTTTTAAATTAGGGTGATATAACCAATATATCAAATTGATAGTGAATCATATAGTGTGTGTCAACCCAAGGCAATTACATAAAGATGAAATTGATCCAACCATATATGCAAGGAAAATTCTTGCATCTAACACATCATTCTTGCATCTAATCACAAAGTCATCATTCTTGCATATAAGAATACTTATTAATAATGCAAATCACAAACTCATCATTCTTGCATCTAACACATGAACAATTTCCTAAACATGCATCAACTCATCAATTAGAACTATTACATAAATTGCAATTTAATACTAAAAATAATATGTCAAACGTACTTTATTTCAACAAAAATCTATTAGAATGATACAAAGTTTCAATCATATAATTTATACAAGATTGACATTTAGGGGGAAAATGATTTCGATATCACAAGGTACCAGATTTGTTTTAAAGGAGATTGGAAAGAGATCGGAGAAGAAGAGAGAGCGCGCCGAAATGGATGATGGAGGTCGAGAGCTCGATGAGGGAGGCGGCTTCTCAAGAGGGAGGAGGTCTGAGAAGCGAAGAGGGTGGGTAGGGGCATCGAAGGTAGGGTATGAGTGGGAGGAATCAGGATAATGAGAAGGAAACTTGTTTATTCGTTATTATAAGATCATTGGGGACGGTCACACAACCACGCCCTATTGTGATAATCGGAGATGGTCTACTTAAGCCCATCCATTCTGAGCTCTGAATTTTCATAAATTACCGTCAACATAAAGAATATACGATGGTGGTAAAAAACCGTTCATTTATCTAATCAGAGGGGACGGTTGCACCCGTCCCCTCCGGTTGCCCAAGGTATCAATGGTATTTACGTGATGGAGACATTCACAGAGAGCGGGAGGAGACAGTCCTAGCCGTCCCATTTATCTACTTGGAGGGGACGGTCGGTGATCGTCTCCTCTACGATCTATAGGGACAATCATTTAGTTGATCGTCTCCAGTTTGATTGGTGTAGGGAAGGCTTCTTATGAATGCTCCCCGTAGTCGTCAAGGGGGACAAGCATTGTTCAACCGTCCTCTTTGGTAGTTTAGGCGACGGTTATTTATCAACCGTCCTCTACTACCATACCTAAAGACCGGTATGTTTGTAGTGCTTATTCTCTATGTGACGATTGAGACCAAATTTCCTTCCTTTTATTTTATTGCCAACAAGTCTATAATGAGACACTGTTGTATTCTAATTATAACGGTGCACATAAGTTGCTATATTGTTTAAGCCTGACATAATTAATTCCAATTAGAATTTATATTACACGAGCACAAGAACTAGGCTTACATGATTACAAATAGAAATAATTAGACATCAAGATCATAGAATGCAAATTATAAACATAGGAAAAGATATGTTATTGAGGCAGTCCCAAACAATTGCAAATGATCAAATTTAGTCGTAAAAAGACCGCAGCAAATAGTCCCAATGAAAAGTCTATTTGTTTGAAAATAGATGATCTTGCCTGTTGATGTACATTTATATGATACATGTATGACTAAATTTACCACCATAAATTTCGGAGACTATAATAAACATCTACTTCAAATAAACCAAAAGAAATCCTCTAATACATTCACACATTAACATAGTACATAGATGCACGCGCACACATACACAAACAGTCGCTCTCTCTAATGCACATGTGCGCGTGTACACATGCATGTAAACACTCACTCACATATTTACACACATATTCACGCATAGAGAAAGATATTCACGTAAAATTCAAGACACGCATACACTTCGACACACATGTGCACATTGACATGCATACGCTCACACACACACATTCACGCGAGCACCCACACTCATTCACACACATTTACACACGCAAACACATTTGTGCACAGAGATACACATTCACACAGACTTACACACACAATCTTACACATACATATACATGATAACACACACATACACACATAGACACACGCACACACACATGTGCACATTCACGTACACTCTCATACACATGTTTACACATTAATCCTACATGCGAACCCCCACACATAGAACATACCCATTCTCAATAAGTACACATTCTTACACACATATGTTCGTCTATTCATGCAAGCACATACACATTCACACACACACATAGATCATACATGCACACTTAAATTGAGATGCCAGTACCAGTTCATGTTTTTCCAATTTCTGGAGTGAGAACATCTGCCCTCCATCACAGGATCCTTTTTCACACATCCCCCCTCCATCTCAAAGTATTGAGATGTAACAAGTTATACACATCAAGAGGTATTGCATATGCCTCTCGAAGGAGGAGAACAGTGATGGAAACGGTTGGATACAGATACAAATATAAGTATATTCATATCATTATTCATTTTAAAATACGAATACTACTACGGATATGAATATTGACGAATATGAAAAATGTCTTAGCATATCTTTAAATAAAAAATACGAATATAAAATGAACGTGAATCGGATATGAATAATAATAGAATTATTCTATAGATTAACTAATATATATGTGTTTATGATGGTTTACAAATAGAATAGATATACTGAATATTTTCATCGCATAAGGATTATATTAACAGTTTAACTATATCATAAAACTCGGTTACTTACGGTTGAAAATAAATCTACAACTATGTAATTGTACTAAAACGAATATTTGAATATGATGTAAATGCTCATGAATTTCAAAGTGATATCAATATCTACATTTTCTTTTTAAAACATGTATACGAATGCCAAAAACTGTATAAAAAGAATCGTGTTTTTATCAATTGTGTCCCGCTGAGATATTACAATATCAGTCATGTCCCTCCTTTTTTTGAATATCAATTATGCCCCTACCTTCTTCAAGTTTTATCATATGTGCCCCTCAATTAGTTGCCGTCCACTATTATCTCAAACGGACGTTAACTTTTGAACACAATGGTACTTTCTAACCAATAAGAAGGGTAGATTAGTCATTTTCTTAAAATCTTTTTTTCATCCTCTTCTTCCCCCTCTCCATCCTACTCATCTGACAACATCCCCCTCCCCAACCATGCCATCACCAATCCCCCCCTCCTCCTCTGACCCCTCCTCCCCAGCCCCGCCCATCCCGCCCCTCCTCCCTAGCCCAACCCGCCAACTCCTCCTCCCCACCCCCCCTCCTCCTCCTCCTCCTCCTCTGACCACCTCCTCCTCACCAGCTCCACCCCCCCTCCTCCGCCCCCTCCATCCCCTCGTTCGCCCCCTCCTCCTCCGCCCCCTCCATCCCCTCGTTCGCCCCCTCCTCCATATCCTCCCTTGTTCCTCTACCGGCGCCATGCTCCTCCACCTCTGCCTATGCTCCTCCTCCTCCTCAACATTCATCGAAGAAATGCCTCGCATGCCTCTGTCTCTCCTCCTCCGCACCCCTCTTCAATCTCTGCAACTCCGGTTTGCTCCAAGAACAAAGCAATGCTGTTGTTTTTCGCTTCTCCCAATCCTCACCACCTTCCTCCTTGTGCAAATCCTAGCCCAACCCAAGTGGCATGAACCACCAGCTGTGACGAGGTTCTTCTACTATTCTCGCATAGGAATGGCTTCGACGGAATTGATCGGGGCTTCTCACAAACGAAGAAGCTTGTGTTGAACGCTCCAGGTGGGTCTTGATGATGAATATGTGGGATTTAAAGAGATCTGATTGATGACATTGTCCTGCTCCAGAATGTTGAAAACCTGTATAGTTGCGTGATAAACTTGAGATAGGGGTTTCGATTGAGCTCCAAGCGACGCGTTGTTGCTCCAAGTTCTGGAACTGTAGTGAGGGCTTGATTAATATATCACAGGTAGGGGAGGATGATATGCGGGATGTCGGAGGAGACCGGAGGGCATGGGGAAGAGGGGCCAGAGGAGGAGGATTAGGAGGAGATGTTTGGACAGTTATGTTTAAGTTATGGTTAAGTTCAACTCATTGATGGACAAAGTAATGGAATGACACAAGTGATAGAACGATAAGAAGTGAGCGACACAACTGATTAAAAAAACAGACAAGCATAAATTGATGTTACAATATCTCACATAGACAAAGGGATAATAAATATGAGAAGAATTTGATAGATACGAAATATTGGTTTCCATGCCTACGGAGAACACAACACCATCCGCGAAGCATCAGACTCTACCCAAGCGCACGTGCAATTAAAAGTTTTCAAAATTTAATGGGCTGATGAGAAATATATCCGAATACAGAAAAGCCCACGTTGAACGAGGCGGGGAGGCTAGGGTTTCTCTTCCATTCCAACCACTGCTATAAATAGGCTCGCCGCCTCCTCCTCCAACCACCCCAATGTCCATCCGCACAGTATAAACCCTAATTCCAATCTCCTCCCGCCTTCAGGTTTCTCCGCCTCCTTTGGATTTCGCGAGCTACGGTTTCGATTCGTTGTGATCGTTGTTTCCTAAACCGGTTTCCGTATTTTGATTTTGTTGCTCGATGATTGCTTGCCCCGTTTTCATGGGCGATATACGCTATTCCGATCGATCTGAGGAAGAATCTGTTGGATGAGAGCGCGTTTCTTATTTTTTGTTTGTTTATGTATTGATAGGATGTAGCTGTGATGAATAATGGATGTTTCTTTTCGCATGTCAGACTTCGGAGATGTGCGCATCTGTGAGATTAAAATCCATTTGTCTGAGCTCATCGATATTCAAATCAGTTTCTTACGTTTTCGTTTATTTGGCCTTTTGCTTCTGTCGTTGGCTTTGTTTTGAACAGATTCCTTTTTTCCGACTAAAGGGTTGATTTGACAACGGATTGCCGAAGTCTGAATGGTAATCTTGGCGATTCTTTGGTTTCATTCCCTTCCGATTCACGTGATCCTTCTTGTCCAAGTGTTGATATACTCAAATCCAATGATTTTCCTTTGTATTAATGTCCTACAGTTTCTACTTATGCTTTCATATTATTGTTGTTTCCAGTTATCCCTTAAATTAAAGGCCATCCCCGTTGCTTTAGTTACGATTCCGCATTGAAATATAAATTTAGGTGCATGAAGAGATGCTTCGCACATATTTATTTGGGATAACATCTCTGTAATAGTACTTGCATTGTAATTATACATAGGGATTACAATGCAAGTTTTTTTACAATGTTGTATTTGGGATAATAAGTAGGGGAGAATCTACCCTTGAATTGCAAACCAAACAGCTCCTTTGTAGAGCATATTTTTTCTCATTTCAAAATAGATTTTCATACGGATATTGAAATTTTTCTAAAATGAATTGGGATTTTTTTCCTATGAATTTTAGGAACTTTGTAAATTATTACTTTTACCAAATTTACAAAAGATACCAATCTTCATTGCAATCTTTGTTATAAAAATTAAACCAAGAACTGCAAATCCAATAATTCGCCCTCAATCAGAAGTTTTTAAAAGAAATAAACCAGACATGTAGTTCTCTTGGAAGGCACCCCATGGATTACAGAAAATCAAAAAAGATCGATAATACTAAAGGATGAGAAGAAATGAGGAGTGATCCTATGAGATGAGATTTTGTGAGATGGTGAGATTCTGGACTATAAGTTGTTGTATTCTCCCTCCTGCCTTTTTCTCTCTTGGTTGGAACTAGTGGTCCAGAATGTTCCATCTTACAATCTCACTAAAATTCCATCTCATAGGATCGCCCCTCGTGAAGAAATTATTGAAAAAGAACGGATAGGTGAATAAGTTAATTCATAATAAAGAGAACAATTAAGATTGAGAGAAAAAGGGACAAGGGACTGAAAAGAGAAAGAGGAACGAAACAGGGCTCCTTTGTCGTGCTCTTTGATGCTATGATAATCTGTAGTTGTTGCTGGTTAGTGTTTCGAGATCAACAGTGATTGACTTTGATCTCATGATAAACAAGCTGCTTTGAAATGCTTGCACTATGGATATTGGTTAGGCTCCGGGGGTGGTTTCAAATGCCCGAACTGATGTTGCCCATGGCAATTTGGATCGTCTGCTGTAGCTCCTGCTACAGCAGATTCTGCTGTAGGAGCTTCAGCAGTTCGATCCGCATCCGACGTTTCTCTCCAGTCTCAAGATGCACGTCCTCAGCTCGACATCCGCACCCACTATCCTCAGCTTTACAACTGAAGTGCCGGTGGGGCTAATGCAAGATGAGGAGGGAGGAAGACTTGGAGGGGCTGAGGAGTAAGAAGGGGAGAGAAGAAGAAAGGGATGAGTGAGGGGTTGGTGAATGGAGCTGCCCCATGTGGTGGCTTCTGAGGGCCGTCTCCTTGACCTCCTCCTCATCCTGGTCTGTTGCAAGGGCACCCTCCTCCTCCCTCGTCTCTGCCTCTTTCTCCAAGTTCGCCACTCTCTAGGCTCTCCCAGTTTCTTGTTTGATTTGGTAGAAGAAGAGTATGAAAAAGTGGGATGGAGAAGGAAGGAGAGAGGGAGATTGAAGATCCATTGCCTGATTTTCTTTAGTTAGATTAACTCAAGTAACTGACTTCATAAAGTTGAAGTTTATAAGATTCATTGGGTCAAATGAATTTCGTATGATATCCAATAGTAGTTTGCATTTGTTGTACCCTACATGTCCGAAGGCCTTTGATTAGGGATGCAACTGGATGCGGATAAATCCGTATCTGTTCGCTACTGTACCTGCTTTTAAGCGGATACGGATACTCATTTTCGGATTTTATCGGATGTAGTTATGGATACTAATTTTAATTTTTTTGCGGATTCGGATATGGATACTATTATAGATTTTTTTCAGATACGGATACAGATGTATGTATTTTTCGTGGATATGGATACAGATATTCGTATAATGTATTTTTCGTGGATATGGATACAGATATTCGTATTATCCATATTTTCAATAATATTTCTACTTCACAAAAGTTTTACATGCCTTAATGTAGCTCTGACACAAATCTCATGAAATGTCAAAAAAGTAACTTTTATAATATATCATAATGTCGTTTTACGAAATATACCATATCACCTTTATCTTATTAGTTGGTTACAATGTTACATGTATTACATATATTTTGAAAACATTTCAAATGAAGGAAAACAGAGGTACGACATCATACAGTTTTATTATATGCTCTTCAATTTATTTCATTCTATATTTTAATTTATTTTCTTATTTATTATGTAACATTGTAAGCTTATTGAATTTATGATTACTCATCCATCAATTACAAGTTTGTAAAGACGTCATTTCTAATTAAAAGTATGAAGAGGAACTTAGTATTTATAGGCTAATCCGTATCCGTTTCTTAAATATCCTTTTCCGAAGCATGATTATCTAATTCCGAATCTATATCCGTATTTAAGGATATGATATTCAATTTTCGATATCCGTATGGTATCCGTTTCCGTATCCGTATCCATATTTTGAAAAGGATAAGGATATGGTAATACCTATATCCGTATCCATATCCGTCCGTTTGCATCCTTACCTTTGATTATTTTCCTTTTGCTCTTCAGATAGTGATCAAGAACGTAGACTTCGTGAACGTCTAACTAATATAAGGGATATTATCCTCTAGTCTTATGTCAACCACTCTCAAATTAAGGAGTCGCATCTTGATTAAATCATCTGTTAAGTTTGTTTCTGCAGTTTTTACTGAATATCCTTAATTAGAAAGCAATCTTAAATTTTCCTTTATCATTTTAAAGTACCGGTACAATGTTAAGGTGGATGTGTGGACACACACGTAAAGATCGGATTCGGAATGATGTAATCAGAAAGAAAGTTGGTGTAGCTCCGATCGAGGATAAGATGCGAGAAAATCGCTTAAGATGGTTTGGACATTTGCAAAGAAGATCAACTGACGCACCAGTTAGGAGATGCTGAGTTGGGATCTTGAGCTAGCTAAGAGAGGGCGAGGACGGCCCAAGAAGTGTTGGAAAGAGACCATACGAAGGGATCTTAGTTTTGTGGATATAAGCCCGGGATTGACTCAAGATAGATCTGAATGGAGGCGAAGAATCCATGTAGCCGACCCTACTTAATTGTGGGAAAAGACTTTGTTGTTGTTGTTGATGATTTTAAAGTACTTGTACAATCAACATTATCTCCGCAATCAAATCAATGAAGATGAGCTAGGGATTTGTAGAGTACCTATGCCATGGTAATCTAAATAAGTTTAATATACTCACATATAATGGCGGATATGCATAATTATGGTCTCACATTGCGCAACTTCGAAATTGGATTGCTACTAAAAATCAAACGATGATTATAATATTAAAGAGGCTATCAATGTATAAACAACAGTGATTGACATATGGGTGCAGATATATAAATGGTTCTGCAGAAGGAGCTGATACATTAATGTAGGGTACACGATCTTAACTACAAGATAATGTATAATTTAGGAGGAAAGAGCACTGGTGTTGTAGACGAGAAGAGCACCTCCGACGAGGATTCCTGCCAGAGTTATTGCCCATATAATAAGCCCCGTCTTTCCTGAAATCAACATTTTATAATTAAATTAATATTCTCACTCACCTAATTACCTCAATATGATTCGATTTATTTTTGCACTACATTAAAAAGAACGGACCATGAATATCACCATGCAGTATCGCTACAACAGAATTGGTCTGCAGTGTTGTGTTGAATCCATCATTTTATTGCCCGCTAAATATATAAGGACTATATTATTTGTTGTAAAGTCATTTTTTTTATTTGAAATTAGTGGTAAATATCATATTCATTGAAATAGCATTAGCGACATAAGCTAAAATAGTAATAATTATTTATTTTTTTAAAATAATATATAAGTGTTCTTATATGGATCGTTGCTAATAATATAGAAAGGAATATTGCGTCCCTAGCTAGTTTGTAGTGTAAAATTAATTCCGCAACAAATAGTATCATCACTAAATATTTAACGAACGACAATATAGCTGCGATTTTTTGTAAATGTCATTTTAGATCTATTTTATTGTTGTGATAATTACTGTAAATTTATAGTTTATGTTTAGGTCGGATTTTTAACGGTCTCGACAAATTATATATAAATATTATATAATATTTGTCCTTTATTTGATAATTAGTACATAATTGGCGACACAACTTGTTGCATGTCTCCAATCAATTTATATGTAATGATTTTTAAATGATAAGGAAGAGTGTTTCTTACAAGTTATATGGATAAACACAAATGATAATTACTTTACGTAATAGATCCTAAGCTGAGGGATCAGAGAGGCTTCAGATTTTGGAGAGATGATTGGACGGGAGAAGGCACTCTAGAATCATGATTCCAAAGACTAATTGTGTTGGCAACATCAAAAGAGGCTTGTCTACGGGACATGGCACATTCAGGTGAATGGACTCCACACTTCGCGCCAATTTTCTCAGAAAGAAGGAAAGATGACCTGATCAGATTATTGGCTGAGGCTCTACTCCAGACGAAATCTCTCAAGTTCAGGATCACTATGTTTGGACAAGAACAAAGTTCTCAGTCAAACAATTATATGGCGAGCTAAGGAGTAGCGGAGAGGCACAAGATCAAGACTTGTGCCAGGACATGAAGATTATTTGGGCAAGCAAAATTTCAAACAGAGTTAAGGTCTTCCTCTGGTGTTTGAGGAGAGACATGCTTTGTGACAAGGTTAGGAGGGCGAGGATTTTGGACCTTCATGATGCAACATGTGTTAGGTGCGAGACGCTGTTGGAGATTTTAGAACATCTCTTCTTCAGCTGTGAGACATCGAAGAAGATATAGAGGGAAAATGGATATCATCTGGGTGGTTGCAGATGGGACCTCAAACTTCTGCGAGTCAGTAAGGCGAGTAAGAAGCAACTCCTCAGATAACGTTGCTAAGCCTTTTGCGTTACTGTGGGTCTCATGGCTGGCAAGAAACGAGCTCGTTTATAAAAATCAGAGTTTCTATTCAGAAAATATGGTGTCCCACTGTAGGGCTCTCCTGAACTTTTGGGAGCTCAGGCAATGCCTTTTGTAACCTTCTTGTTTAATTATAAAATATTTACACGATGACTCCCAACTCGAGAGCTCACCCTCATTTCTTTCAAAAAAAGAAAGTAATAGATCCTACGAAGTTCTATTGAAGTTTTGATTATTTTCCTCCTACGATTATCATGAAATTTAGAGTATTTGATCCATTTTTCCTTAATCCAACATTATAGTTGTATTCTATAAGTGCTGTTCCAAAGAAAGTAATAGTATAAGCTGAGACATTTATGTATGTGACGTTTTTATTTATATCGATAAATATGTTTAGATATATTCTCCTTTGAATCTAACTATCATATATCTTTAGAAGACAACTCTACGGTTAAGATCACTATAACAAAATGGATCTACTATGATATTTATTTTGAAAAAAATCACTATATCATTTCTTCTTAAATATATATAATTACACATACTATTGATTGCAAAATAAACGTTTACATTAGAAATCCACTATGGATTATATATCTATTGCTGAATTTGAATAGCAAATATTATCCCGTTTTAACAAATTGTGTATTAATTGAAGCTAAAATAGTGATAATTAATAGATTTAATGATAATAGATAATATTGGATGTTATATATCTAACAACAGTCCACACAACATTACATGCATGTCCTAAATTTATACAAATTTGCATTAATGTTAAACACTTTCCATGCAATAATTTTATTCAGATGTCAACATTTCATTTAAAAACTCTGTATTTCTTACTACTTTTTTATATCGTAATGAGACTACCACCCTTTATAATTGCACTATAACTCCCATTAAACTTCACAATTTTCACCTTAACCCCTGTTAGGGTCAACGATAATGGTGAACGTATTAATTCTAACGGTTCTCGTATACGGATCCACTACGTGTATGTGTGACTGACATCGTATTTCCGTGTATGCTACAGAGTATGTATACGTACTATACAATTATAACTGGGTATTTGAAATGGAAATTATGCAATATTAATTTTTACCTCCAGCGTAGACGTCGCCAGTTGGGGCCCATTCGTCAGGTGTGTAGATTGGACTGAAGGTACAACAACAAAATACGTAATTATACGACTTATGACGTATAAATGACGGATAAACTTGATTGATTTCACATCAAATACTGCCACAGGAAGAATATGATAATACAAATTGACACTGATGAAGTAATAAATCACCTGTAGCCATCGACGTTGGCTCCGTATTTGTCGACGTATTGATAGACGCCCTTTCCCTGTATTTTTACAGTATCATGTACCGTACCAATATCGATGAACAATTTGAATATTCTTTGTAATATCAACCAATATTATGAATAACATAATAGCAAATATAATTTGGGTTATATGGGACTGCCCCCACCCTCATTTTGCAGTATTATTTTGAAAAATATCATCATATATATTCATCTATATATCCCTCCTATATGACATTCAAATTTCGTCAGAAACATAGACTCTTATGCCCTCCATGTAGAACATCTACAATTATAGCAATTCTAAAACCGTTAAAATTACATATTCTAGATGGAAGGCATAAAAATCTCTGTTTCTGACGAAATTTGAATGGCATATAGGTGGGATATATGGATGAATTTACATGACTTTATTTTTCAAAAAAATAAAAAAATGTGAAAATGAGGCGGGGCACTACCCGGGGCAGCCCCATTTTTACCATATAATTTTGCAACGAGTAATAACAGTCTGAAGGAGAAGATAAGTGTACCTTGGGCTTCCTTCCGGATGCGTCGACACCATTTCTCAAGTTCATCCCTCGTCCAATTCCTGAAATTTTAGCAAAAAAAATGCAAATTAATGTCAACTTGCATGTATGTCCAAGATCTTTTAATTGTGCAAGTAGACGAAAGAATAATAATGATGATCCATCAAGGATCCGATCTATCATTTTCCAAGATCAACTCCAATCGAATCCACGTAAAGGATGCGAAGTCGCGCTCACCGAGCGGTTTGTCGACCTTGATCTTCTTGCCGCCGCTAGCGACAACCTTGAGGCTGGCGGAGCGCCGTGCGAGCGAGGTAAGGCCCCGGATGGGGGCCCTCTCGAGGGAGGTGGAAGGCTTGAGAGCGAAGGAGGGCGTCACAGAAGCCATTTGCTCTTCTTCTTCTTCTGATGAAACTCCCCTTCTGCTTTCCTAAGATCTTGGAGATGATGATGATGGTGTGTGATTTATAATCTGGAAGCCCATTTGAATGGATGGCTGAATCAACACGTGGCACGATCTGCATTGCTTGTTCCTACTGTGGTAGTTGCTGTTCCTCTTGTTATCTTTATCCCACTCCACGTACGGGTGAGCACAACCCTTCTTTCTTCCTATTTATCTTTCTGCAAAATTGGATAGCTTTCAGGAGCCAAATAGAGACGAATATATTCACACGCTATACATTATTGCGATTTTTGCACCAGAACCCCTACGAGTTTTGTGATTAAAGCCGGGCCCCTTTATATACGCATACAAGTACATAGGTATTTCGTTTTCAAATACATACCGACTGCGACACAAATATAACTACTATTTCCAAAATCCCGTGTTTTATCCTCCCACGGCCACAGCAGAGACTCTGCTGCATTTTGGCCCACAGCAGACGATCCAAGTCCTTTAATAGTAACCATTAACCATCCATCGAAAGGTTCAACAACACCCCAGGAAATCATCGTCTCATCGAAGGTTCCATGCGCCTTTTTCTTCATGAGCATAAGAATGTTCAGTAATGTTATCAGGCGAAAGAGGGCCTGGGAAGTTACAGATTTTACCAAGATCATGGAGTTCTTGAGCAGTGGCAGGTAGCATATTGTTGTCGCAAAACAAGCATCGTGCTTCACACAGACATCGCGGTCGTAGAAATGTTCTGCAGAGAAGTTCAATTACCTTAGAATTGTCCGCGTCATCGACCCTTTAAAAGCCTCGATCAGCCGAAAGGTCCACCGATCACGCATTCCTGCAACATTCAGCATATTCTTCCTCACATGCCTAAGAAGTGACTGATTACGGAGATCCAATCGTGAAGAATTAATAACCTGTTAAAGCAAAGGTGCCACCGAGGACTGCGCTGAGGCAAGTAAGGAAGTGCAAGAAGCTGTGGCGTTCTTCTTTGATTGTCACAGTGATGGGTGACAGGTCGTACATGAAATAAACGGCTGCAAGATCATTCATAACAGACTGGGATGAGAGACCGGGTGAGATTAAAACATTGCACGCTATAAACAAACATATGAAACGAACGCGCTCCATATATATGTAACACATTCCGAAGATGGCTCAGGTAAAATAAGGTTCCCAAAGCACCATTGGTTTGTTACGACATGAAAAACCACTCCGGAGCATGGAACCTCTCTTCTTGAGAGCTAACCCCCATATCAGAGATACAGACCTGGCCAAGTTTTATCAGACTCTTTCCATGGATCGAAATATTCCGACACAGAGAACTGATGTGTAGGGAGTGCAGCTTTTGACAGGTATCTATACTCAGTTGGAACGATCTGTCCCCACAAATAAGAAGTTAGCAATGATAAACCAAAATTTCTTGAAGCACTGAATAGATAAATAAACGGTAACAGACAAACTGTAGCCAAAGCAGTCATTTTGATGATAATTTTGAGCAGGGACTTTGATTATATTTACGAGACCTCACTATTTTCACAGTTTATATATTTATATAATAAAAGATAATGGAACTTTTTCTTCTCTATATGAACTATTTTCTTCTCATGTTGAATTATACAACGTTGATTAACCTCTTTTTAGGTACTAATCGAGACCGTTTAGTCTGAAACAAATTGTATTAATAATGACATTTTAACCAACGGAGATATAGACCTGAAGATAACCAGTCTTTTTTAGCAAGATCTTGATAACTAAAATTTCGAAGTTAACAAATCAACTTGATTATCTTCAGCAGCTAAAGATTTTGAGATCAAATAACTTCTGTTAATCTTTAAGTTTTTTATTGTCATAGCTTAAGCGGACAACCTTTTACTGGTCCTCGCTACAAGAGTCTGAAAGAAAAGATAGGGAAGATTTATACAAGTTATCAAAAATTACCTGGATGTAATACTTGAAGGTCCCACTTGTATCCGTCTAGAGGTTCCATCCAGAGGGTTACGGATCCCTGGATACTCCGGGCCAAATGCCAAATTGTGAATCAAGTGACTTATATTTACATTGTTTGTGTTGGGTTTCCTTGCAAAAGTTCCAGCCCCAACTGGGCTGCAGCACATTTGCCCCTTTGGCAGGGGCATTGCTGCAACTTTTCCAGCAATTGGGAGGGTCCTTTTCCAGGGAGTATCGGCCCCATTTGCATCCATCGGACATTCCATTCCAGGAGCAGCGGGCAGCCCCAGTTCGTGCCTTTCTCCCCAGCGATTCCAGCGGCCAGCAGCGGGGTTTTTGGAACCCATCCTCTCCGTCTTCCACCACACGAGCGGGAGAGCGCGAGAGAGAGACCGTGCTCGAGGGCAGCGCAGCTCGAGCTTTGGGACAGTGGCTAGGGCTTGGAGTTGGGCGTGGGAGCAACGTTTGGGCGAGCTCAAGAGGGAGCAGCGGGAGGTCGTTGCGGACGACCTCAAGAAGCCAAGGTTGGGTCTCCATCCGGGAGCCCACAAGGGGAGTTACTTTGTCCTCCTTGTTTAGAGCACATTTGGTATAGTTAGATACCTAGGGATAGTTTGTTCCTTGTTGAAGAACTATCCGTTGTGTGTGTTTGTACCTCGGTTTTGTGGGCAACAAAACCGGGAAGAACTTTGATACTCTTGACCGTATTGATTGGTTGCCGGTCTTGCCCCGTGGTTTTTCCCTTGCTCACATTGAGCAAGGGTTTCCACGTAAAAATCTTGTCTCTTGAGGTTGTTTGCATGATTGTGCTTGTGTTTGTTGCTATTGAGTTCCCGTGTGGGGAACATATATTGTGTGTGCCATCTTTGCTGCAGGACAGTTTAGGGGGATATTATCCTGGGTTGATTGTTCCGCATTATCCATTATATCCCCAACAAGTGGTATCAGAGCTCAGGCTGCAAAGATGAGGAAGGCACAATGATTAAGCTCACAAGCAGCAACTGGCAGATTTGGAAGGCCAAGATGGAAGACATCTTATATTGCAAGGACCTCCACGATCCCGTGGAGGGTGAGAGCGCCAAGCCGGAGAACATGTCCGCGGGCGAGTGGACAAAGTTGAACCGAAAGGCCATTGGGACCATTCGGAAGTGGCTTGACATGTCGGTGTTCCATCACGTGGCAGAGGAGACCAATGCCAAGGAGCTATGGGACAAATTGTCCGAGCTCTATGATCAGAAGACCGCAACCAACAAGGCTTTCTTGATTAGAAAGTTTGTGAATCTGAAGTACAAGGACGGATGCAAGGTGGCAGAGCATCTGAATGATTTCCAAAGCATTATCAACCAGCTGACATCCATGGGTTTGACACTTGATGACGAGTTGCAGTCACTTCTTCTTTTGGGTTCTTTGCCAGACAGTTGGGAGACTCTAGTTGTCACCGTGAGCAACTCTGCGAAGGATAGCAAGTTGACCATGGCTATGGTCAAGGGCAGTCTCCTCAATGAGGAGATTAGACGTCGCTCTTCGGGAGAGGCATCCTCCTCTTCACATGTGTATGCAGTTGAGAGGAGAGGGAGGGCCATTGGGCCCTCTCGAGGGAGGTGGAAGGCTTGAGAGCGAAGGAGGACGTCACAGAAGCCATTTGCTCTTCTTCTTCTTCTGATGAAACTCCCCTTCTGCTTTCCAAAGATCTTGGAGATGATGATGATGGTGTGTGATTTATAATCTGGAAGCCCATTTGAATGGATGGCTGAATCAACACGTGGCACGATCTGCATTGCTTGTTCCTCCTGTGGTAGTTGCTGTTCCTCTTGTTATCTTTATCCCACTCCACGTACGTGTGAGCACAACCCTTCTTTCTTCCTATTTATCTTTCTGCAAAATTGGATAGCTTTCAGGAGCCAAATAGAGACGAATATATTCACATGCTATATATTATTGCGAATTTTGCACCAGAACCCCTATGAGTTTTGTGATTAAAGCAGGGCCCCTTTATAAACGCATACAAGTACATAGGTATTTCGTTTTCAAATACAAACCGACTGCAACACAAATATAACTACTATTTCCAAAATCCCGTGTTTTATCCTCCCACGGCCACAGCAGACTCTGCTGCATTTTGGCCCACAGCAGATGATCCAAGTCCTTTAATAGTAACCATTAACCATCCAGCGAAAGGTTCGACAACACACCACGAAATCATCGTCTCCTTGAAGGTTCCATGCGCCTTTTTTTTCATGAGCACAAGAATGTTCAGTAATGTTATCAGGCGAAAGAGGGCCTGGGAAGTTACAGATTTTACCAAGATCATGGAGTTCTTGAGCAGTGGCAGGTAGCATATTGTCGTCGCAAAACAAGCATCGTGCTTCACACAGACGTCGCGGTCGTAGAAATGTTCTGCAGAGAAGTTCAATTACCTTAGAATGGTTCGAGTCCTCAGCCCGTTAAAAGCCTCTATCAGCCGAAAGGTCCACCGATCAAGCATTCCTGTAACATTCAGCATATTCTTCCTCACATGCCTAAGAAGTGACTGATTACGGAGATCCACGTGAAGAATTAATAACCTGTTAAAGCAAAGGTGCCACCGAGGACTGCGCTGAGGCAAGTAAGGAAGTGCAAGAAGCTGTGGCGCTCTTCTTTGATTGTCACAGTGATGGGTGACAGGTCGTACATGAAATAAACGGCTGCAAGATCATTCATAAACAGACTGGGATGAGAGACCGGGTGAGATTAAAACACTGCACGCGATAAACAAACATATGAAACACACTCCATATATATGTAACACGCTCCGAAGATGGTTCAGGTAAAAATAAGGTTCCCAAAGCACCATTGGTTTGTTACGACATGAAAAGCCACTCCGGAGCATGGAACCTCTTCTTGAGAGCTGAACCCCATATCAGAGATACAGACCTGGCCAAGTTTTATCGGACTCTTTCCATGGATAAAAATATTCCGACACAGAGTACAGATGTGTAGGGAGTGCAGCTTTTGAGAGGTATCTATACTCAGTTGGAACGATCTGTGCCCACAAGTAAGAAGATAGCAATGATGAACCAAGATATCTTGAAGCACTGAATAGATAAATAAACAGTAAAAGTTAGACTAACTGTAGCCCATGCAATGATTAGAACTCCAGATGCACATATACACAAAACAGAACTTTGAAAATTAGGGTTTCAAGAAACCCTAAAAATTAAAACTCAAACTTGATTGATTTTAAACAATGAAAAACAATAATCTTCAAGAATAAATCTTCAAAATCAATCAAGAATGACACATTATGATATCATGTTAGAAAAATATAAATCCTATATCAAAGAAAAGAATAAAACATTGAGCAACGCGGTATTTTAACGTGGAACCCTACTTCTTAAGGAGTGGGATGAAACCACAGGAGAAGGCCTCAAAGAGCCATATGTTTCATTGAACTTTCTCATATGTTATAGGAGGTATGGGGCTTCTTATATAGCATCCACAGACTCTCCAAGTCCCACTACTGGTAGATGTGGGACTAAATTCTAAATGTAGTAAATGGATTGTGGAAGGATCCATTTACCCATCTACATGATAAGTGGCGCATACACTAACACCCCCCTCAAGCTGGAGCATGCAATGCTCAGCTTGGACAATTAGAAAGAAATCTCATACTCATACTACAAGATACTATAGACAACTCAACACACGCAATTGTCGGATGTTATCGAGTCGAGGATGTTGCTTCTCATGCCGTGCAGGTGAGGAGGAACAAACGGGCTGGAGTGTGAGTCAAGCTGAATCTCCTCATCGGAGAGCATATGCTTTGTAATGCGCCTGCCAGAGTAATTGCAACTGAAAATGAGTCTCCTCGTTGGAGTACTCTGGCACGCTACAACATGTGGACAACTGCTCCATCTCTGAGAGGGTCGAACTGAAAAAAACCGTGGAGACATCCTTGTCGGAGTCCACGTTCGCTGGAGAATAGAGTTTAAAGAAGTCACCTCGTCGGAGAACTGGGTCTCTCCCATACTGGCTCAGAGAATAGGATCTCTACTCTGGAGTCCCTATGAAATCACATTAAAACCCTAGACCACGTGGCACGGGGAATGGGATCTCTACTCTGGAGTCCCTATGGAATACATGAAAACTTTGACCAAAACAAAAGATGGGTACCACAAATTGACAACGGCATACATGTACGCATTTGAAAAAGGAGTCTCTCTAGAGAACTTGAAGAAAACGAGTCACTCAAATATGGAGTGCCTCAAACTTGGACTCTGACAATCCATAGAGTCTGAAACTAAACTGTAGAGTCTGAAAATCTGGCATGGAATCTGACATCTGCAACTGGAATCTGGAGAATCTCTGGCCTGTAGAACTCTACACAATACTCTCCCTTTCTCCCATACTAGTCAGAAAATAATGGCATCGACCAAAGTTGGGGGGAAACAACAAAATGGAAAGACAACATAACATCATAAATGTCAATCTCATTTTTTTCGACTCCTTTTTTCAATCAATTTTTTTTGAATCATTTTTGCATTTTTTTCCTTATGGTTTTTTGTGTACGCACCTTTTCAAAATACTTTTTTAAACATGGCCCAACTTGGGCCCAACTTTCTCCCCCTCCTCTTTTTTTATTTGTAGCAGCTTGGGCCCAAAATACAAAGCACCCCTGTTAGAAAATCGGAAGCAGAAGTGAAAACATGGAAAAGATAATAAAATATGAACACAGCGGGATTTTACGTGGAACCCTACTCCGTGAGGAGCGGGATGAAACCACGGGAGAAGCCCTCTAAGGGGCGGATATTCTATTGAACTTTCTCATCTGTTACAGGAGGCCTGGGGCTCCTTATATAGCTTCCACAGGGCCTCCAAGTCCCACCACTAGGCGGTATGGGACTAAACTCAGTGATGGGGTAAATGGATCTTGGAGGGATCCATTTACCCACCTATTACATAAGTGACGCATGCTCCAAATACTCTAACACTCCCCCTCAAGCTGGAGCATGCAATGCTCAGCTTGAACAAACAGAAAGAAACTCAACTCACAATACATGACACTACAGACAATATCAACCCAACGCGCACAACTGCTGCAGTCGAGAACGTTGCTTCTCATGGCGTGCATGTGAGGAGGACAAACGGGCTAGAGTGTGAAACAGGATCTATCCCATCTGGCTCAGAGAATGGTACTCTTCTTCTGGAGTCCCTATGATACCACATGAAAAACCCTTGCCCTTAATGGCATAGGGAATAGTCCTCTGCTCTGGAGTCCCTATGGCTCACATGAAAGCTCTGGCCGACCAACAAGAATGACAAATGATTGGCATGCGTCATCGTCGAGTCTGAGCTTTGTAGAGTCTGAACATCTGACCGGTCTGGAAAATTTGATATCTGAATCTTAGAACAAGACCTGTGACTCTACGTATACTCCCCCTTTCTCCCATACTGGTCGGAATGACATTGTATGACCACGTTGGGAGAAGATAAAATAATACGTAAACATGGAGATGAATAAAACATCACTTAGCCGATAATGATTTATTTTTTTTCGGCTTTTCATTTTTTTAAACACATTTTTTTAAAAAAATTCGTACGGCTTTTCTTTGTACGTGCCTCTTTCGTTTTTTTTCTTTTCTTTTTTTATACTATGCGTACGGCTTTTCAAATGTGCGCGCCTTTTTTATCAATCCACCTTCTTTTTTTTCTCATTTTTTTCTTTTCTTTTCTTTTCTTTTTTTTGGTAATGCTATTGGGCCCATTCGGCCCTGGAAGAAACATGCGCAGCTTACTAGGGCTAAGAAGAAATAGCCATCCACGCCCCTCCCCCCTTTTTTTTCACGCCAGGCCCCCATCTCCCTTTTTGTTTATAAAATAGGACCACTTTGGGCCCATACCGTAACCCCAAAAAGCAAAATTTCTGTTGTTAGGGTTCCCAGCAGGAAACCCTTCGTTTCACGCCACCGAGGGTTGCCTGGTGGTGCTTGCGCCGCTTGGGTGCCAACTGCGCAGGAGACCTGGCAGGGAGATGCACCGCCGCACGACGCGCCTGGAAGGATCGCTCTCATGCCTGAGCCCTTGCATGGGAGGGCTCGTCGCCCGTATGGAGCCTTCTCGAGATCGAGCGCGGAGCTCGCGATGCTTGGAGATGTGTCGCCGAGATGGGAGGAACCGCCGCCTGAGAGAGGCAGCTCCGATGAGGGGCTATGGGGGCTTCGCGGGAGTCGTGCTGCTTGGTCGAGATTGAAGATGGCGCGCGAGGAGGAGAGGTGGCTTCACCGCCAACGAGAGAGAGAGCCTCTTGGGGGCGGCGCCGCCTGGCTAGAGCAGATGCGCAGAGGGGTCCTCCGCCTGCTGGAGGTTGGCGGCAAGGGCCCGCCGCCTGGGGTCACCTGGGAGATGCCGCATGGTGCCGCCGCAGAAGGAGAGGGCGAGCGACACGCCTGGAGTGCGTGGGCCCTTGCGGCTCCTTTGTTGATGGAGAGATCTGGGTTTGCACTGTTTGCGCCCGGAAGCTATGCGGAAGATGGGGGTGCCGCCGAGATCGATGATGCGTCTGCGCCTCCTCATGGAACAGATCTGGAAGAGAAATGCTACAGCAGGGGATGGCATATAGATATTCCAGAAATTAGGGTTTCAATCGAAACCCTAGAACTTGACAGAACTTGATAAAATCACAATCATGATCTTTATAAAGAAGATCTACAAGAACAAACACTAATCGAATCTTGAACAAATAAAAAACTTGAAATCATCAAGATCGACCCGCTTTGATACCATGTTAGAAAATCGGAAGCGGAAGCGAAAACATGGAAAAGATAATAAAATATGAACACAACGGGATTTTACGTGGAACCCTACTCCGTGAGGAGCGGGATAAAACTACGGGAGAAGCCCTCTAAGGGGCGGATATTCTATTGAACTTTCTCATCTGTTACAGGAGGCCTGGGGCTCCTTATATAGCTTCCACAGGGCCTCCAAGTCCCACCACTAGGTGGTATGGGACTAAACTCAGTGATGGGGTAAATGGATCTTGGAGGGATCCATTTACCCACCTATTACATAAGTGACGCATGCTCTAAATACTCTAACAACCCCCCTTGGGCCTTACAATAACTCGGCTCCCTTTTTTTTAAATACGACCAACTGGAGAAAGAAATAAAAGGGAGCCATCTATAGGGTTCCCACGATGGGAACCCAACTTTCAAACATCGTCGCTGTCTGCCATGGCGTTCCACCTGGAAGCACTATGCAAGAACTCGGAGGGACCACCGCTTGGGATTAGGACTCACGTCGACTGTTGGAGAAATTGTGCCAAGAGAGGAGGATAAATCGTCGCCAGATGGAGCGGGGAAGCTTGGTGAAGAAGATCTCGTTGCGAGAAAAGGGCGAGCACCGCCTCTGCTGGAATGAATGTTACCGCCTCTGCGAGAACTTTATTAGATCCATGTTTATTGATGGGGAGATGGTAGAGGGGAACAGGGCCCTTGGAAAGGCGATTACTGACTACATCTGTAGGTTCTCCGCAAGGTGGACCTACAAGCGCTGGAGGTGGTCGGGGTTGGGGGCGGAGCGCCTTTCTGACGCTCACGCTGCTAGTCTGACGCTCTCAGTCACGGCGGAGGAGGTGAAGGTGGCAGTTTGGAATCTCAACGCCGATGGCGCACCTAGCCCAGATGGATTCCCGGTATCCTTCTACAAGGATTTCTGGGACTTGGTTGGCAACGATGTGCTAGAGGTGGTGGTGGAATGCTGCCAAGGCAATGCAGGCTTTGAGAGGTTGAACAAGGCACTTATTGTTCTTCTACCCAAGAGGCCCGGGGCAGGGAGGATCGAGGATTACCGGCCAATTGCGATCTCCAATGCTTTAGACCTAATTGTCGTCAAGGTTTTCGCGACCAGACTGAGCAGGATTCTTGAGCACATCATTGCCCAGACTCAGACGACTTTTGTTCCTGGGAGGCAGATCGCTGACAGCCTGGTCATGGCTTCTGAAATTGTTGCAGATTGAAAGAGGGACGACACTCATGTTGGAAGGTGGACTTCTCCAAGGCCTTCGATACACTGGACTGGCGTTTTCTCTGGACGACGCTTCATAGGAGGGGCTTTCCTGATACCTGGATCTCCTGGATGAAGCGGTGCGTGACTACGGCCTCTATGTCTGTCCTCGTGAATGGGAAGCCGGAGGGCGACTTCTTTCTGCCGCAGAGGGGGGTGAGGCAGGGGTGCCCTCTCGCCCCCCTTCTCTTCATCATCGCGGCGGACGCCCTGGCTCGTATGGTAGAAGGAGTTCGGCGGGCAGGACTTACGCAGGGCTACTCAAGAGATGGCATTTCGATCCCGCTTCTGCAGTATGCTGACGACACCATTTTCTTCATCGGGGGGGGGGGGAGGCTTAGAGGAGGCCAAGGAGATGGCAGCCACGCTCGAGTTTTTCAGTGAGATGTCTGGGCTGGTGCAACAGTAAATCCAAGCTGGTCCCGGTTTGCATGGACGGGGAGTCGGTAAATCTCTGCAGAACCGCGTTGAGTACAGATTGTTCTGATTTCCCCATTCACTACCTGGGCCTGCCATTGAGTACGTGAAGATCTAAGATGGCGGATTGGCTCCCTTTAGTTGAGAAGGTTGAGGGGTGGCTCGCAGGCTGGAAGGCGTCGGTCCTGTCCAGGGGGCGCTTGGTGCTTTTAAAGGTGGTGCTCTCCGCCATGCCAGTGTACTACTCCTCCACGAGGCTCATGTCTGGGGGAATCCGGAGGAGGCTGGAGAGTCTGATGCGGAGGTTTCTTTGGGGCAGGAACGAGCAGAGGGGTCTGAGCGAGGAGGACCTCACCTGCAGCCTCCTCAGGAGGATCTACGGCGTCGGGGCGGAGCCGCCCAGGGGGTTGGCTGCGTTTACCATAGGCGGGAGAAAGCCCTCCCCTTTCTGGAGGGCCATCCTCTCGCTCTCTGCCGACTTTCGAACACTTTTCAGTGAGATGGCAGCCACGCTCGAGTTTTTCAGTGAGATGTCTGGGCTGGTGCAACAGTAAATCCAAGCTGGTCCCGGTTTGCATGGACGGGGAGTCGGTAAATCTCTGCAGAACCGCGTTGAGTACAGATTGTTCTGATTTCCCCATTCACTACCTGGGCCTGCCATTGAGTACGTGAAGATCTAAGATGGCGGATTGGCTCCCTTTAGTTGAGAAGGTTGAGGGGCGGCTCGCAGGCTGGAAGGCGTCGGTCCTGTCCAGGGGGCGCTTGGTGCTTTTAAAGGCGGTGCTCTCCGCCATGCCGGTGTACTACTCCTCCACGAGGCTCATGTCTGGGGGAATCCGGAGGAGGCTGGAGAGTCTGATGCGGAGGTTTCTTTGGGGCAGGAACGAGCAGAGGGGTCTGAGCGAGGAGGACCTCACCTGCAGCCTCCTCAGGAGGATCTACGGCGTCGGGGCGGAGCCTCCCAGGGGGTTGGCTGCGTTTACCATAGGCGGGAGAAAGCCCTCCCCTTTCTGGAGGGCCATCCTCTCGCTCTCTGCCGACTTTCGAACACTTTTCCAGCCCGTCATTTGGGATGGGCTCAGCTTTGCTTTCTGGGAGGATGACTGGATGGAGGGGGGCCCTCTCTCTCTGCGTTTCCCTCGTCTCGTTGCCTTGGCTGCGGACAGGGAGGCTTCGGTCGCCTCGTGCTGAGTGGATGGGAACTGGATGCCGTCTTTCCGTTCGAACTTCTCCGATCGGCGTCTTGATGAGTTCCTGCAGCTGCTCGATGCTCTCCGCGAGGTCGCGGGGCCATCCTCGGGTCGTGACCACTGGGCGTGGTGTGGCGGCCCCTTCTCGGTGAGAAGGGCTTACTCGGCGATTTACAGACCCCCATTCGGTGGAGCTGGTGCAGGATTGTGCTTTCTTCTGGGAGTTGGGCCTTCCGGCGAGGATTGCCTTCTTTTTTTGGTTGTTTCGGAGGAGGAGGCTGATGACGCGGGACCGATGCGCTAGACTTCTCGGGTTTGTCTTTAACAGATGCTTGCTCTGTGAGGGGGGATCGAGACCCCGGATCATCTCTTCTTCTCTTGCCCGTCCGTGTCGCCTGTTTGGGAGGACCCGAGGCTGGAATGGATCGGCAGAACGGGGGTTGAGGACTTCTGCAATGTGCTATTCTCGGCCAGGTTTCGGCCGAGGGGGGAGTTGGTGCGGCCTCTGGCATTGGTGTGGTCTATATGGTTGTACAAGAATGAGCTGTTGTTTTCTAGTCATGGGTTTTACAAGGAAAATGTTTGTACCCGTGCGTTAGGAGTGGTGCGCTCGTGGCTGGCTTAGAGCTCCTTTTTTTCTTCCATGTACTCTTCTTGTTGTTTTTAACTTTCTTTAATCTAAGGGGCAAACACCTAAGAGTGTATTCCCCATTTTCTAGCTTCAAAAAAAATGAATGTTGCCGCCAGCTGTGAGAAGATGGAGGAATTGGCGCAAAGAGGCAAGCCATCGGTGATTTTTTTCAGAAAGTGCGAGCTGCTGGAGAAGTTAGAGTTCCAGCAACATCAAAGGCCTAGAGTTGCTAAGGTTCCCTGAAGGAATGCTATCATCGGCTGAAAGAAGGCCTAGAGCTGCAGTCTAAAGCCTTAGAATAAACAATTTTTTTTAAAAAAAATATGGTGATTTTCTTGGAGTTCTCGAACGAAAAGTATGGATCAGGCAAGGAAGGTACAACCAGGAGGCCTTGCAAAGGAGTACGCCCACTCTCTTTTTTTCATAGATGTTGAGGAGGTGCTGCCGAAGATGATGTCGATCATCGCTGGAGAGATGATGCGCCTTGCGTGAAGCTTCTCCCCACAATATGAAGATGTCGCTTCGCCTGGAAGGATGCGATGGTTGAACTCGCGTATATGTGTCGGGGATGCATTGATAGTCAAGAACTAACTGCTCCCATGCAATGATTGGAACTCCATATGCACATATACACAGAACAAAACTTTGAACATTAGGGTTTCAAGAAACCCTAAAAATTGAAACTCGAATTTAACTGATCTTGAACAATGAAAAACAATAATCTTCAAGAATAAATCTTCAAAATCAACCACGAACGACCCACTCTGATACCATGTTAGCAAATATAATGCGGAAGCCAATATCAGAGAAAAGAATAAAATATTGAGGAACACAGGATTTTAACGTGGAACCCTACTCCCTAAGAAGCGGGATGAAAGTACGGGAGAAGGCCTCAAATGGCCTTATGTTTCATTGAACTTTCTCATCTGTTATAGGAGGTCCGGGGCTTCTTATATAGCCTCCACAGACTCTCCAAGTCCAACCACTGGTAGATGTGGGACTGAACTCTAGATGTGGTAAATGGATCTTGGAAGGATCCATTTACCCATCTACATGATAAGTGACGCATACTCTAACAGTGCATACAACTCATTCCACATCAGTGTATCATTTGTGAAACCCTGAAATTCTGAAAATACTAAATGTTAATTTCTGACATAATCCAATATCCAAATCGTACAAATAACTCCATCATGTAATACACTTTGAGACTTTCCAACGAGCCCAAGAACATTGAAAACGGACACCATATGCGAAAGTTAAGCGTAAAACATGATGGTTTACTACTTTTGGGTCCAAAATCGAATCTAGGCCCCGGCATATTTAAGCCCAAGTGGTTTAGTTATATGGGCTCAGACCACTTGAACCTTTCCCTTGAGAAGAGGCATGAACTTATTCATCTAATCTCATCCTCTCTTCATGATCAGTTCATCATAAAGCAACCAAAAATCTTACGCAAGTTATATGCATCCAGGATGAGGATTGTAGAGATATATTTTATGTTATGCAATTATGTCATTTGTATTGTTTCTTATTTTCTTTCTTCTTATGACCACTTTTTGTAATTTACCCATAGGCTACTCTCCTATATAAGAGAGCCTAGGGTTTATGGAATAAACAATGCACTCATTTCTTCCAACATGGTATTAGAGCGGCGGTCCTAGACCGGAGCTCGAATACCCTAACCTTAATCCCCACCCGCCAGCCCTTCTCCTCTCGTGATCGGCGCCGCCGCCCTTCTTCTCTCGTGATCGGCGTCGCCGCTGCCGCCTCTTCTCTCCGACAGCGCAGCCAACACCGCTAGCTTCGTCGGTGCAGCCTCTGTGCGTCTCCACGCGTGAGACCCAAATCGTAGTCTCCACGCGAGCTTCTCCGTACGCATCTGCTCCTCCGCCCAGTCCTCTTTTATGTTGAGATTGGTTGCATGAGTCTACACATGCAATCCAATCTCTTTATGTCCGTGTAGACACAATCTTATCTAAGTCTTCAGCCCTAGCCTTCTCACGCCGACATGTCAAGAACAAGGTTGATATTCCCTCCACATGTGCCTTCAGAGGTCCTGCGCCGATAATCAAGATGGATGGGTCGAATTATGAACTGTGGGCTATGCAATTCATGAGCATGATGAAGTCAACTGGTAAGAAACACATTCTTACTGAAGAAGAACCGGCTGAGAAGACTGACACTAATGCCTCATGGGAGGCTGATGACGCATATGCCAAAGTCTGGCTCTCAGGTACGTTGGCAATAGAGATCGCCAATGATATACTACATCGGCCCATAGCCACAGCGATGTGGGATATTCTTGATGCCGCTTATTCACAAGCTAAGAATGAGACGAAGATTCTACAGCTTCAACATGACATCTTCACCATCAAACAGAATGGACGGTCACTGCACTCTTTGTATATATCCCTTCGTGGGATGTTCGAGAAACTATATAGCTTTATGCCTCTCACGTCTACCCCTAAGCAGCAGAAGACCTATAGGAATGCCATCATGGTGGGGGTATTCCTGGCAGCCCTTGATCCAGAATACGAGGCAGCACTTCCCAGATCTTAGCAGACTCTACCATTCCTCCTGTGAAGGAAGCTTTCCGTAGACTCAGTCGTATTACCGTTCCATCTTCTGCTGCTAATCAGACATCCTCAGCAATGGCAGCATCCCAACTAATTCCTAATTTCATTGACCTTTTATATACTAGTTGGAAGGAGGGAGAGGGATAGCCACGCATGACGGAAGAAAGAAAACAATAAGAAAGAATAAGTCGAAGACTCCAACTGCAGACAAACTGCTGCGAAAGATCACTTGAATATCTCGCATGACACGATGTAGATGAGGGAAGAGGAGTCTAGAGTTCGTCGGAGGATTCGGACAGAGTCTACGGTTACACACCGTTGGAAGAAGTTCAATCAGTCAACCCCAGCTAAGAAGATGGTCTGCCTTAGCCTGGTCGATCCACCTTTCATCAGATATTGCTTGTCTACCCCCCTATAATATAATGTTGCCCTTTCTAACATTCATTCTCAGCGAAAGATCACAACCCGGGAATCCTAAAAGAAGTCCCTGTCTTGGAGAAAAGCGAATGTGACTAATCCAATCGACGAATCTGACGTTTCGCGGTAAGCAGCGGCCAGCTTGGACCTACTTTCCTGTCTGCGCTGCTTACCCCTTGCTTGGTCCCTTGGACCCGCATCATTCAATATTTCTGTGATCATACTCTGCTTGACGAATCACGCAATGTGCTTTCTTACGCTTTGTTTTAAAATTCTTTGATATAGTTAGTAGCATAGCTCGCGTGGAAGACACCAAGGGGAGATCAGACTAGCAGCGATGGGGAGGTGAACGTTAGAAAACAAAGGACTAAATACCGTCAAGTCCTATATTCCCCTGAGAGCACAGATGGACTTCGGCTAGCTGTTGAGCCTAGTAATATAGATCAGTGATAGGGCGGGTTATTGTTAATTAGCTTCATTCGCAGTCATAAGATAGAGTTTCCATGCCCATACCTCTGGACTTCCTCTACCCCGACTGCGTGTCGTACCATAACATCACTATAGGGCACGAACGGGGTCGTGGTGGTCCTTCTCAGTATCGTGGCCGTGGACCTCGGGGCAGAGGGGGTCATGTTCGCCAACAATGCACTTTCTGCCACCGTTCTGGACATATCGAGGATACATGCTACTCAAAGCATGGATTCCCTGCGTCTGCATGAGTGGCCGAACAGGTTGAGCCTCCAGCTGCTTCCTCTTTGGATCAACGGTTTGATGATCTTGTAGCCCGCTTGAGAGGCATTATACCTCCATCTAGTTCTGTGACACCATCACCGGTTACTGAGAGTCATTCAGATATTGCCGCGTTAGCCTCCTCCAGTACCTCAGGTAGTACTTCTGCTCTCACTGGCAATAGTGGGTCTAATACTATAGCATGGATCATGAACTCTGGTGCCACACATCATCTGTGTGGAGACAGGGGTTAACTTATAGCCTACAGACAGGTTCCTCCAGGGCGCACTATGGTTATTGCAGATGAGATGCACTCCCCGATTACTGGTCAGGGGGAGATTAACTTGACACCATCTATACATCTAAAGAATGTGTTGCATGCACCTGATTTCTCCATGAATTTGTTGTCAATTAGACAAATTACGAATGATTTACATTGTACTATTGTAGAGCTATTTTTGATCCACCTCTCTCATTTTTTAGGACATCCTTACGGGCAACGTGATTGGGTGTGGACGTGAGCAGGGTGGCCTCTATCACCTTCTTCGGACTCCATATGTCGGAATCTCTTCTCTACCTGCTGGACTTGTCCCTCCATTTATGTGGCCTTGGTCACCTACCGCTTCAGAAACTATGTCATGTTCTGGAGCCTCAAAAAAAAACTGTCATGTTCTGCCCCAAATTTCACCTCACATGTCCTTTCAATGTGAGGCCTGTCAGTTGGGAAAGCATCATCGGTCTAGCTTTTTCAATCGTCAGAGTCGGAGTAGTAACTCTAGTTTTGAGTTGTTTCATATCGATATTTGGGGTCCCAGTCGTGTTCCAGATCATCTGGGCCACATGTTTTATCTTGTCGTAGTTGATGATTTTTCTCGTCTGTCTTGGATCTTCTTATTAAAGAATAAATCTGAAGCTGGGAATATTACCAAAATTTCATAAATGAAGTATGCAATGTTTTTTCTGCCTCTGTGAAATTTGTAAGGACTGATAATGCCTTGGAATTCTGTACTAATACTCTTTCCACCTATTTTTCTACATAAGGAATTATTCACCAAACTTCTCGTGCCTATACTTCCCAACAGAATGGAGTTGCAGAAAGAAAACATCGTCATTTGTTGGATGTCATTAGGACGCTCCTCATACAAAGTCATGCGCCTCATTTTTTCTGGGGCGATGTCCTAACGGCATGCTATCTCATTATCGTATACCATCGTCTGTCTTAGGTGAGACGATTCCTTTCTCTTTGGTTTTTTCTGACAAGGAATTATTCTCACTTCCTCCTCGCGTGTTTGGTTCGGTTGCCTTCGTCCACCAGTTATCTCCAGGGATTGACAAGCTCTCTCCTAGAGCTGTCAAGTGTGTTTTTATCGGGTACTCCAGGACACAAAAGGGGTACTGGTGGTATGATCCGCTGCGTAGGAAATATTATGTTAGTGCTGATGTTACCTTTTTTGAGTCTGTTATGTACTTCTCCCCCACATGTGATCAGTTGATGTCTTCGAACATTGATGAAGCGATCTATATGTCGCCACCCCCACCTCAACCATCTCTAGTATCACCACCACCACAACTACCTACACCACCACCACCGCCCCCACCTCCTATTACAGTTTCTGTTCCACCATTGCCCTTCACTATACCCGTCGATCTACTTCTGCTCATTGTCACCGCTCATCATCTAGCTCGCATGAGGTATGTCCTGAGAATATAGTTTCTAATGATGGATCTAACGGTTTACCTGAGCAGGCTTCGTTATAGGGAACAGACGAGGGGACTACTGATTTGGATCTCCCTATTGCGCTATAGAAACAGAAGCGTAGCTGTGCGTCTTATCCTATTGCATCTGTGGTTTCCTTTGATCGCTTATCTGGTGAATTCAAGAATTTTGTTGTTGCACTATCCATCGTGGATATTCCACGGAATTACCAAGATGCTTTGAAGGACGGTCGATGGCGCCTAGCTATGGAAGAAGAAATGGCTGCTCTTCAGTTGAGGGACACCTGGAGTCTTGTACCTGCACCTACCGACGTGTCTACAGTTAGCTGTAAATGGGTTTTCACCGTGAAGCAAAATGCAGATGGTATCATTGAAAGGTACAAGGCACGTTTGGTTGCACGGGGGTTTACATAAACATATGGAGTTGATTATCTTGATACATTCTCACATGTTGCTCGTCATTCCACCTTGCGGATCCTTATATTTGTTGTTGTTATTAGAGATTGGTCATTGTTTCAGTTAGATGCCAAGAATACCTTCCTATATGGTGATCTTCAGGAGGAAGTCTACATGCAACAACCACCTGGTTTTGCTGTTGAGGGGGAGTATCCACATGTGTGTAGACTTCATAAGGTGATCTATGGCCTTAAGCAGAGCCCTAGAGCTTGGTTCCGAAAGCTTTCAGACTTGTTTGACAGACAGGGGTACAAACGTTCTAATGCATATCATTCTCTCTTTATTCAGAAAACATCCAGAGGTATGACTGCAATTATGGTGTATGTTGATGATATCCTTATCACAAGAGATGACATACAAGGAATCAAGAGGGCAAAAGAAATGCTTGATCGTGAATTTGCCACCAAGGTGGAGTCCTTAGGTACTTTTTGGGACTGAAGTTTGCCAGAAATCAACATGGACTTGTGATGACTCAGAGGAAATATGTCTCTGACTTACTAAGCGAGACAGGAATGCTTGGATGTAGACCTGCCACTGCACCTATGGATCCAAGCATGAAACTATATGAGGATGATATTGATGAGGTGGATAGGAGGAGATACAGAGAACTGGTTGAAAAACTTCTTTATGTTACCATTACCAGACTTGATATATCTTTTGCTGTCAGTCGGGTGAGCCAGTTCATGGAACAACCTCGTCAGGTACATATGGATGTTATACAGATGATACTCAGGTACCTTAAATCATCTCTAGGTGCAGGACTATTGTCTAAGAAAGGCAAGGATGTCACTATCTCAGCATGCATGGATGCAGACTATGCAGGATGTCCAAAGGATAGGAAATCCACCAGTGGATTTGTTGTATACGTTGGAGACTCTCTTGTCTCATGGAGAGGCAAGAAGCAAACCGTTGTAGTAAGATCTAGTGTTGAGTCTGAATATAGGGCTATGGCCCAGGTCAGTACAGAAATGATGTGGGTTAAAGCTGTTCTTACAGATCTATATATAGAGATCCCACTTCCTATGGTACTGGAATGTGATAATCAAGCTGCTATATTTATTGCAAATAATCCAGCATTTCATGAACGAACCAAGCACATCGAGGTTGATTGTCACTATATAAAGGGATATGATCCAGAAGGGTTCTATTTCCACATCTCATGTCAGCTCAAGGGGACCAGACTGCAGATATTTTCACCAAGGCCTTACTTAGAGGACCATTCCAGAAGTTCTCGTCCAAGATGAGCATGATCGATATCTATGCTTCATCTTGAGGGGGAGTGTAGAGATATATTTTATGTTATGTTGTTATGTCATTTTTACTATTTCTTAATTTCTTTCTTCTTATGATCGATTTCTATAATTTACCCATAGGTTACTCTCCTATATAAGAGAGCCTAGGGTTTATGAAATAAACAACGCACTCATTTCTTCCAACAAGGATAAAAGAGTATTAATGGCCAGTGATGCAATAAAGTCAAGATAAAAGAATTATTTGAACACTTTTTAATGAGAGTAACGTTTTCGAGATTGGCCTTGGAGAGCTCATAGACTCTAGATCCCACATTTTTCATGATTATTACCATGAATTCAAAGGAGGTAAGGGTAGCTTTAAAAATGATGAACTCCGGAAAAGTGATTAGGTAGGATGACATTCCAGTGATGTTTGGAAGATGTTGAAAAAGGATAGTATTATCTAACTTAAAAAGTTATACTATATAATTTGATGAAGCAAGAAGATATCAAATTAATAGGGAAAAAGGTATGGTGATATCATTATATAAAAATAAAAAAATATACAAAATTGTGTAAATTATAAAGGTTTTGAATTGACGAGTTATAAAATAATGTCAATGGAGAAGACAATTTTCCTTCAAAACTGGTAGATCTACAACTGCAATCGTACACATTTTTTCGATGGAAATTCTAAGGATACGAAGGACCGTCATATATGCATTGTTTGATTTAGAGAAGGCTTACAATATTATACCTAGAAAAATCATGTGGGTGATTCTAGAGAAAAGAGGGTCCATGTTTTGTATATCGACTTGATAAAAGATATGTACAAGTTACAACCTATGTGAAGATTCCAACTAGGCTAATGGATAATTTTAATATTAGTATCGGTATGCACCAGGAATCAACCATAATCCTTACCTTTTTACCTAGGTTATGGACGAATAAAATGTTTAGAAATGCAATCTATGTATGTAAATTCAGTACCTACACTAGGCAACATTTATTTAGGTGATCATTATGAGGTCTACAGTGCATACCCACAATATCCACATATACACTCATATATAAAATTCTACTAATTATATATTTATGCAGCTGGATTTCAGATCTGAGTGCAAATCCAGATCCAAATCCAATTTAGATCCAATCCATGCTAGAGTTTCGCTATCATACACCATACATGTACAATGACAACACCCTATTCTTAGAAAATAAGCAATGATCCCGAAGTTAGCATATGCACTTCAATGATATCCCAACTCCGTAGGGTGGATAAAAAATATCAAAACCAACCAGATTTCTATACTAGAAACTACTATGATATTATACTCTTTTCTACTTCCCAATTGATTGTTTGAAAATAAAAATTTGAGTAAGATTACTTCCTGTACTTCCCATTTTGAAACATGCTTCTCCTGAAAACTCATAAGAGCACTGCATACATCATCCTTATGTCCTTGACACTTATCATCATCACCATGTTCTTCAGTCGAAAGAACATGCAGTGCCAACTCCGAGTTTGCTAACTTTACCATTAAAAAAGTTCCCCAACTCATTGATATTCAGTATCAATTCCAAAAGCACATTGTGAATTGAAACATTTTAATAACAAGAAGGGTGGGCAGCACAGGGTGGTGTTTGATTATGTCTTGAATGCCCACAATCCATTTGAACCCAGCAAACATTCTAAATGGTCTTTGGTTCTCTCTGTGTATATGCATGTGTGCATACCGTGTGTGCTTGTGCATGAGAAATTCGCACGACATCAATTTGCATCTTCTACTCAACTATAGTAAAATATCATTCACCATAGCTGGAAGGAATCTCCCATGTAATTCCCCGTGTCTTTTGCTTGTCATTGCTTAATTATGTCGAGTGATCCTCAACAATAGTGGCAAAAGCATGTATAAACCCACTAATATCCAAAGAGACGGGAAAAAAGAACTCCCTGTTTGGGCTTAGCAAAAGAAACTGCTATCCAAAGATGTGACTGCACAAAAGGAAACTTGCCTATGACCACCCTTCGAGCAACACAAATAGTACTTTATTACATGCAGGATGAGAAACACAAACCTGATGCACCGTAAACGTCGTGAGATAATATTGCAGCTCATGCACGAACAACATAGCCATCACGGCGACACCGATCAGGGAAACTGCCAAAAATTAACACCGATAGAGACTAGTCGCAAAGTTCACATCAACTTCACACGAAACTAGAAATCGAAGCTACGATGCTGGCGCGTACCGAGGGCTCCAGACTTGGTCTTCTGCAAAAGGTGCTCCTCCGCACGCGCAAAAGCGTCCAGGTACCGCAATGCCTGTAGCCCCATAATCCTTCGTATCAATCCCTCCCTCGATCACCTGTAAGGCAAACACAAGACGTCGATTTCGATCACATCAGCATCATAGGAAGCAGAAACGAAGACGTAATTCGACGATCAGAAGGTGGAAGGCCGGAAATTAGGGCAAGACCGAGAGATCATCGGAGATGATAAAAGAGGAGGATCGATTGCAAATCGACGATATGAAGAGGAGAGGAGATGGATCGGCATCCATTTGGAGAATCATCTAATCGAAAATGGAAGAGAATCAGAGAATGATGCGCGTGGTGTGGATTTTCTCACCCCCGGGCGAGGATCAAAATCGCCCTCGCGCAACAGGAGCAAGCGGCGGGGGACGTGCGAGAGAGCCAGATTTCCATGTCTTGGGTTTTTGGTTAAGAAGGGCGGGCCGAGAACATTGGGGTCCGTCTTGGCAACTTCCAGGAGGACGTGGCAAACGGCATTGATTTTCCTTTTCTTTTCATGTTATTCCCTACAAGATTGTCCAACTATCTTAACCTTTTTTATTTGTTTAGGTAAATTTATAAAAACGGTCCAACTATAGTTTGTTTCGGAATTAAGGGCCTTACCTTTTAAAATGTTACACCGAGGAGATTAAACTTTTTAACCTTGACATGTAAGGGTCGCTGAAATTTACAGAAACATATATTTCTGACAATAAAAGATCAGATCTTTCTTTGTTATATTAAAAAAGTATGACCTTTTATAGGAATTTGGTTCATAGTTGAGGCCTATTTTTGTAAGTTACCTTTTTATAATTTACAGAGATAATAAGGATTGTTGTACAATTGGACAAGATTTCAGGGGTCATGATGTAAGGTGGCATATTTAAGACTTGGCAAGTCATGTCAAAGCATGCTAGCTGTCACATGGGTAAATCTTAACTTTATTCTTGAGACTAACCTGTGCGGCATTAGCTTCTCGCAAGCTAACCAGCCTTTCCCTTTGCATGTAGACGTACACCAACATGCCGAATGACCACGCCGTTAGAATACTCGCACACAAGCACTCAAGAACAAGGACACAAGAGCAATGGCACTGAATCCCCTTTGTATTAGCAAGAGACTCACTCTAAGTGTGTTGTTTACAAATGAGCTATACCCCTCCTTATATACACAAGCCTAGGGTATACGAAGGGACACCAATATTATATGTACAATGAATGTAAGGACTCTTTGTCTTCCATGAAGACCCTTTGTCTTCCGAGATGACTCTTCGCACACCTGGTCTCTTCATCTTCCGTGCAATCCCTTCGTCTTCCACAACCGACGCCACGTTGCCCGCTCTGTCATCATGTCATGACGTATGCCTCATCAGCACATCATGTCATCACGCGACATCACCAGTGGGCCCCACGCTCCTACATAGGATGTTGCAGCTCAAGCTCTATCAAGTGCCGCCGAACATTTGCGTTCTGCCTAGGGTAACCTGCGGTCCTTGACCTTCATGCTGTAAACCCCATCCTTAGCTGTTCGTAAACTAAGGTGAAGTCCTGCAGAACTTCATAGTGTGGCCACCGAACCACACGGACATGCAATACTGATATTGCATGCTATTCTCATACCTCAGGAGTTGGGAGTGTTACATGCCTCTCCCACCTGATCCATCGGGCGTCCTCGACAGATCCTGCGTCTTCAAGAAATCCTCGATGAGGTCCTCGAAGTGCCATAGTGTTGTATCACATTCCTAGCTTGTCTCCTCCTCTAGGAGTCCCTTCCATTGATAAGGAAGAAGATCCTCCCGTTCATCTTGCTCTGGCCCTCCACGTGCCTGTCAAGAATCTTCTCAGCTACCTTCGTATGCTGAACCCGGACGTTAGGAGGGGAACGTTTCGATACCCTCCTGATGTTATCTTCTTTGTCCTCATGGTACTCCTTCGGGAAGCTGACATGAAATACATGATGCAGCTTCAGTCACTCTGGAAGACATAATTGATAGGCGAGCGGTCCAACACATCGAACTATCTCAAAGGATCCATCATAATGAAGAATGAGCTCTTTGTGCGTCGTCTTCTTTAGTATTTTCTTCCAAATTCAGGGTGTTAGCTTCAGTAGCACCTTCTCCCCAACCTGGAACTCGACTGGCCTATGGCTCTTGTCAGTCTCCTTCGTCATCTTGCGTGGAGCGTGAGCCAACGTATCCTTCGCTTCCTCCCACCGATTCTGCCTCTCCATTGCAAAGCGATGTGCGGCGGGGCACCGTCCTTGGCTATTCTGCTTAGCCACTTTGTGCGGTGTCACGGGTTTCCTATCCATCATGATCTCGAACGACTCTGGCATGTGGTGGAGGTCTAATGCAGGAGTAGCAGAATTGGGCAGTATCTAGTAACCTCACCAATTATGCAGATTGGCCATCACGTAATGCCTAAGGTACTCTTCCAGGAAGGTATTGATCCGCTCCGTCTGTCCATCCATCTATGGGTGATTGCTAGTAGAGAATTTGAGATCGGATCCTAGAATCTCAAATAAGATCATCCAGAATCGACCTATGAATCGTGCATCACGATCGCTCACGATGTCCAATGGTATACCACAGTGCTTCACCATGTTCTGCAAGAACAGCTTCGCTGTGGTCTCTTTCGTGCACTCCTGGGGTGTTGGTACGAAGATTGCGTATTTGGAGAAGCGATCAACTACTACCATCACCATATTATTCCCATCCACCTTCGGGAACACAATGATGAAGTTCATGGAGACGCTCTCCCATGGACGTGAAGGAATGGACAGGGGCTCCAGTAATCCTGCCATCTTCTATCTCTCTGTCTTGTCTTGTTGGCATACAAGGAAAATATGCATGTAGGCTTCCACGTCTTCCTCCATCTTTGGCCAGGAGTAGCTTGAGGAGAGGAGTGTCAGTGTGCACTCCACCCCTGGAAGATCAGCCCACTGTGCGTCTTGTGCTTTCCTTCAGCAACATTTTCCTCAGGTCGCCGCTCGAGGGGACATAGGGCCTCCTGCCCTTCGCATAGAGGATGCCTTCCTCTGTCCAAAATCTCTAGACTTCTCCATCATTCACGCATTGCCCAGGCGTGAAGTAACATGATCCTTTTGTGTCTGCTCCCATATGCGCTCCAGCATGTCTCCAGGCATGCGGGTGATCGATGCAATCACTGCAACCTTTAGCTCTTCTGGTTTGCTCTTCCTCGAGAGAGTGTCTGCTACCTGGTTGGTCCGTCCAGTCCTGTATCTAAGCTCGAAGTCGAATTTGGCAAGAAAGTCTTGCCATCGCACCTGCTTGTGAGTCAGCTTCTTCTGTGTGGAAAAGCAGCTGGTTGTTTTGTCGTCCGTCTGCACCACAAACTTTAATCCGAGAAGGTAGTGGTGCCATGTCCTCAGACAGTGGACCACTGCTATCATCTCCTTCTCGTGCACGGAGTACCTCCTCTTCGATGGATTCAACTTGCAGCTCTTGTACGCCATGAGGTGCCCATCTTACACCAGTACACCTCCAAGTGTATAATCAGACGCGTCGATGTGGACTTTATTTGTCTTCTCAAAGTTTGGAAGTTACAGAATATGTTCTTCCACAACCGCCCTCTTCATCTTCTGAAATGCCTCCCGGCATTCACGTGTCCATCTCCAAAGTTGATTCTTCCTAAGTAGGTCTGTCAGGGGGACCACCTGATGAATCTCCATTTCATCACCTTTATTCTATCATTTTGGCCTCAAAAACCCCAGCAAATGCATGTAAATAGCATCAAATTGTACATTATAGCATTCATTACTCATTGTATTTATTTTACATTAAATAAGGTTTTACTGCCAAAATTATAGAATAAAGAGGAGAAAAGAAAAAGGAATAAAATATTGTAAATATTTTATGACCCAAACCCCGAGACCAAGGCCAGCATGGTATTGGTCGACAAGGAATAAAGTAGGGGGAGATAAGGGCCAGTGTATAATAAATACCTCATTTATTCATGCATTTATTTATGCATTTTTGATACCTATTTTGTACATAATTATTTATTCATCAAATAAAGAAATGTTGTACATGAAAGTTATAGATAATAATATGAATAAAAATGCAAAATTGAGTTTGTACAAAAATAATTCCCAGTGTACATTTTATACACAGAATAAAAAGCCAAAATCTCAACTTCACAGATCCATATCTTGCAAATAAAAACTCTAAATCACCCAAACTCACCTCTACATTCCATAAACTATTTAATAAAATTGGTTTCATAATTTTTGGAGTCCATACGCAGAAGTTAGGTTTTTGGCCCTTCTTGTATATAGGACTGATTAAAATATTCACTTTATTCAATATTCATTATTTGTACAAATTCATATTTTTTTAATTTTGTAAGTAATGTACTTAATGCATACACATGAAAGAAGTTGGAGAAAACCAAAATTAATTTGTAAAATAAAATAAGTCTACAAATTCATAGACCAAATACCTATGACATGTACCTATCTATAAATAAAAAGGGGTTTTAATCCTTGATTCTTTTGTTCTTCTATATTTTTATAATAATGTATACATTATACATAGCTCATTAAAAATACAAAACCAAAATCAAAATCAAGAAAATATATTAAATAAATTAAGTGTATAAAATACATAGATAAAACACCTATAAGTATACCTACATCCATCTATACCTATTTATTTAAAAATACACATAAACTCATAAAAATCAAACAAAAATATCTTTATACTCACAAAAATAAATTATAAATTTATAAAATAAGTCCATAAAATAATAAAAGAAAATAAACAAATTAAAAATAAAATACATGAAAATACATGTAAATACATACATATACATATTATTCAAATAAAACTATAATAAAACACCTCGAAAAATTCAATAAAAATCATAAATAAATACTAGATGAAATAATACACATTTTTTATTTTATAAGAAAAAAATTAATAAAATCATTTAGGGCGTCAAATAAATCAATCTTCCTTCAGATTTTCTATTTTGTCTCGTAGCGGCTGACGTGGCCCAATGAGGCGCCGGCCTTCGTTGACTCCCAGGTCAACTGTCCCATCCTTCGCCTGGCGTCTCTGAACTGTCTACTCCCCCGATTTCATGCCTTTTTCCCGGGCACACCATCCATCAATCGACAACGCTTCCTTCACAAGAATTGTTCCCTAATCTTCCATGATGCCCGCCGAAATCATAGATCAACGAGATGTTCATTGGATCAGTCAATAATCGCCGGGTAATAAGGCCCCTTGCCAATGTTTATAAATAAAAAGCTACGCCTCCTTCCTCGAATTTGGCCACTTTTATTCCAACCTAAAGCCTAGATCTTTCTCCTGGATTGTTCCTCGTGACAGGGGGAGCAGCCCAGCACCTTGACTCGGCCGGAGGAAGGAGATTTTGTCGCGGCGGAGCTCCGGCGTCCGCCCTGCTCCCTGGAGGCCCCCAGGTATAAGAGCTGACCTTCTATGCATTTTTAGTTAGTTTTAGTTGTTAGTTTTTCATTCCAGTCATTAGATTAGGCTTTAGTTAACTCCTATAGTTTAAAAATCGAAATTCGATGTTCGCCGGAGCTGAGCTCCGGCGACTTCTCCACTGTGAACCTGACTGTTTCTGACCTCCTCGTTCACCCCATATCGTTCCTCGACGCCTTCTCCATATATTGCGCACATTTGTCCAACCCAGGACTCTAGGTCCTGGCGAATCGGGGCTCCTCCTCCGCCGTTCTCCGGAGCCCCTCCGCCCACCTTCATTTGGCATCGTAGCTTCAAAACCCCGGGTCGAGGAGAAAGCTCTCTCGCCCGCGGTTCTTCCTGTGCAGGTACTTCGAAGAATCGAGCCCAACTGGACTCGCACGGATCCGGGAAGAGGCACCTGGGGGTCTTCTCCTTCTTCGACCTCGCTCCATCGACTCGGACCCCAGGAGCCATGAAAGCGCCATCAGTCGACGCGGGAGGCTTCCAGCTACCTTCAGAGCACCTCAGACGCACCGGAGAGCCCGGGAGGAGCCCGAGCTCCTCGATCAAAGTTCGCCAGGCGCGAGCTTCGTCCCAGTTCTTCCTGGGAGCTCTAGCGCTGTCGGATCAGGAGGGCCGTCCCAGATTCAACAGGAGCCGTCCGATGGAGCATTGCATCGACCGTCAGATCAGCTGGGCTGATCTAATCTCAGCCCCCCATCGGCGAAGCGTCATCGGGCGATCAGGAGACGACGCGTGGCAAGTGAAGAGAGCAGCGCCGTTGGATGCCACGCTGTATTGAGGGGTAAATTTCATATCTCACCCCCCTGCTTTTTGTATTTAGAATTTAAACCCAAAAATAAAAGTTTTAGTGTAAAAAATTGTAAAAATTGCAGTTGGACACCCTGATGTTTTCATATTTACACTTTAGTCCTTCCGCGCCTCACGTGCAGTCCCACGTGGGGCGCGTGAAATTTTGCGTCTAAACCCCGCTGGGTTCCTGTATTTATTAAATGGTCCTGAAAACAAAAGTTAAAGTGTATTTTTATTGTAATTTTTGCATGTATGCCCCTGTAAACTATTTTATTTGCAAAAATACCCCTGCCAGGCCATTTGATTTTTGAATGCTTTGTCTATTTATTTTGTGCTCCATATTAAATCGAAAAATCTTGCAAAAATAGACTTAAGCTCCTGTTAGTGTACCCTTGCACGCCATATTTTTAGTTTCTCAATTTGTTGCATTTTTGCATTTATTAAAAATCAAAAACATGTCTTTTATTCCCTATCTAACTTATAAAACCCCAAAAAAATATGAAAATGGTGCATTTTGACCTATATTAGTGTCAGTCCAAAAATCCCTAAAAATCTAAAAAGGAAAACCTTAAAAATTCAAAAATACTCGAAAACTTCAAAAAAATATTAAAAACCAAAGAAAAATCAGAAAAATATAAACTCAGGCCCTATTTATGCTATATTTTATTACCTTTATTAGAAAAATAGTATGGACAATTTTGAGGCTGTTAGCTATTTTTAATATCTATTTTGGTGACGGCCAGTACCTAGTCCACTGTTTGCTATTATTTAGCTAGTTAAAAATACCAAAATGTTTGCAAAAATTCCCAAAAATCATAAAAACAGTAAAAAACCATGAAAATTCCAAAAAGATACTTTTCCTGAATTTTTGACTATTTTTTTGAGTATTTCTATAAATATTATAATGCCCCCTTTATGTATACATATATATATATCCAAAAAAAATAATAAAAAAAGAAAAATAATAATATTATAAATTTATATATATAATTATTTATATGTATTCTCATTAGTCTTAATATAAAAAAAAAGAGAAAAAAAAGTGTATATATATATATTATCTTTATATATCCCTATATATATTGCATATATTATAAGCTATATATTAACCCTCTATATTTATATATATATATTCTTATCTATAATATATATATATATTACCTAATTATATTATTAAAAAAATTAATAATAATAATAATAATAATAAAATATCAAAAACCCACACAAGGATGACTGTGATTTACATGTAGGCTATGACATTTTGTATTGCTCTCTATGGTTCGACCTCTACATACTTGTCACTGTACATTTTATGGTAGAGTAAATAAAGATTAATTCACATTTATTTTTTAGCTTGATTGTTGTATTCTTTGGATTGTGGGTTAATTGCTGGTTGACTGGATGATTTGTGAGCGGTCGCCTCAGCGACACACTTTTTATTATTCATGGAGACCCTCGCGAACAGCCTGGTTATCAGATGGCGCCGTTGCCGGGGAGCAATGAGCATAGCCTAATTATTTTGTCATTCTTGTATAAAAAAAATTCTTGATTCATCATGCATTTTTGTGAGCAGCTATTTCTATTGCTATTAATCACCATGCTTCATTTCTTCATTTATTATGATTATTTTCTCTGCTCTATTTAATTGATTGAGCTTTACTAATGCATTCTTTTTGTGACTTTGATGCGAGGGACCGCCACGCGAGGATGGCTTCTTAGGAGGCCAATGCAGCCAAGCTTGGAGGAGGATGGTCTTCTTCTCATGACCATCTGGAGAGAGCACCAAAGAAGCAAGGAGATGTGCCTTAGTTAGCGCTAGATATTTAGGATTATTTATTTTGTAATTTATGGTGAGAGAGAGATTATTTTGGCATGTATATAAACATGACTCTACTCTTCACAATGAGGTCCAGTGCCCAGGTGATTGTTCACCTGGGGGCCTCATCGCGGCTTTTTCGAGTTTTCATCGCTTTCTTTTATTTTGTTTCCCGAAGTTTTGAGCTTTCCGCCTTTCTTTTATTTTGTTTTATGTGCTTGGAGCCCCTAGATATAGGTTGCTTGACTCGGTAGCTAGGTCCAAATATTAATAAGAATGCATGTTCCTATAGTTTACCTCGATTGGATCTAGTCAAACTTAAACAAGTTGTTAATTTATCTCTTAGCCCTCTGTGTCGTAGCGAACCCTGTAAAGCGCTTTCTCCTAAGCTCAAGTGTGTTGAGTACAGAGGAGGGGTGAGCCAAGACCGGACTCTCTTGGGCTAGAGATGAATTAGCAGCTTATGGTTCTTCACGCTAATAGCAGCTTATGTTTAGGACGATTTTGCGCCTTGCATATCGACATATAGATAGGTTTAAAAATTCTGTTTTGCATACCGCATGGAGAGAGCTGGGATGCACTGTAAGTCTTCTAACTCAGCATGCATCATTCGGTTCAATGGTGAGATCTCCATCATGGAACCACTTGCACGGCTTTTCCGCTATCTCCCTCTGATTTTGAGCACCTAGGACTTAAATGAAAATCTACAAAAACGTTAGGCGCTGGTATGAAACAGATCAAAAAAAAGTGAAAACCCAAAAACTTAAAACAAGGGGACTGCTAAATAAACTTTGACCTTAATTAAAATTCGTAATGGACTATCATTGTACCGGGTTCATAAAGCCCTCATTGTTTTCAGGTACCTTGGAGGGGGACCAAAACCCTACTCCCTTGAGCGAGTGCGACCCCTAAGGATTAAAGCTCAAAACCCAGTCTGCAACTGCCTTGCGTATCGCCTGGATTTCCGAAGTAATGGTGCTTCTATCGTACGTAGGCGAGTAGGACTTGGTCACCAATGGTGACTCTCTGTTGTGAGAGCATCGACCCTGTCCGAAGTATTGAGCATAGGCCACGCCTTCACGGGGGTGTCTGTCTCATTGTCCTGCGTCCGAGTAGGTTCTTGCACGCTCACGGGTGATTCCGTTGCGAGCGAGGACTGAAGTATTGGTTTCGCCTATCGGCTTCCTCTCTCTTTTCTTTGACTGAGTAGGGATCCAGGAAGGGTTACAAGGACTCCAAAAAGTACAGACTACAGGTTACACAGGAGGAGGACAAGTACGGGATACTCTTCTGGCAGTACTCTCTCTCCTATAGGGTAGCGTACTAAGGACTTGTTATAAGATATGCCTGAAAATCACAACTCTAAAAATGAAAAGATAATAAATAGCCGAACTTTCACGGCTTCACATGGCGTGAGTTGGTGAACCCGATTTTTGTATTGCGTTTGTATGAATCTAGATTAAGGTTCAAAGATCAAGTCCCGCGCATTTGCGCACATTTTGTTGTTTATCCCTTTGACCACCCCGCTCAACCGAGCCTTTCTACTGTTTTACACTCCTTTTATTCCTCGTTGACCACCGTATCATTCTTCCAACAATCCGACATTCTCTTGCTTCGCGAAGTTGATCCATGGATGGTTTCGTTGGGACCATGCCGACACCTACATCGATTCCATAGACTCAACTCCGCCAATAATTTCGAGGCGATTCCCGAGAAACCGATCCGGACTTTGCGGATCGATCTCCAGACTCCTCGTCTTCTATCTTTCTCTTAACCACCCAATAAACTGGGATCACTTTTGTCCCGCTTCCGCCATTGTGAATGGGAGTCGATTACAGTCTACATCTCTTTCCCATTCACAACATGCTGGGGTTGACCTGAATTCCAGCTTAATCATGGCAGCTGAAAGTTAATTGCAAGTGATCTGATTTGGACTACCTCATTCTGCAGATAGAAGCCGGTGCGAGCCCTGGAGACTACTCCGGAGTTCATCTCGTCCGACTCAGACCCTGACATGGCTCCAGGAGGGAAGGGCAAGGGTCAGCAGGCACCCATACCCGAGGGACAGGTGCCAGATCAAAATCATGTTAATGCACAGTTGTTGGCATCTATCCAAGCCATACAGCAGCAGCTGACCGAGCAGGCCCTAACACAAACCGCGTTCCAGGATATGTTGAATGACATGATGAACCATGACGACGGAAGAGGAGGCAGAGGCATAGGAGGCCGGGGAGGAGGAGGTGGAGGTGGAGGAGGTGATGATCCTCCTGATGATTTTGAATTACCACCACCAAAGCCGACATTAAAAGAAACATACAATCCGGGAGACAGCCAGATGACCGAGTGGATTCTCGTTCCACCGGTACACGCTCACTTTGAGCTGAAGCCCCAGTTCATAGCCCTTCTCCCTGCCTTTCATGGGAACACGAACGAAGAGCCGTACATTCACCTGCAGCAATTCTCCCGCATTTGCCGCACCACCCACTATCCGAATGTCCCCCTGGACATTGCCAAGATGACGGCTTTCCCCTTCAGTCTACAGGACAAGGCCCTCTATTGGGTCAATCATATGGGAAAGGTCGTGACGACCTGGGAGGAGTTGAAGTCTGCCTTCCTGCACAAATACTACCCTCTCGGTCGGCTCAACCAGATGCGAGCACGTATTAGTAATTTCTCCCAAGGGGCACATGAGTCAGTACATGAGGCTTGGGAGAGATTCACTGATCTGCAGGAGAAGTGTCCCCATCACGATATCCCGAAGACCAGCTTGGTCCAGCATTTCTTTGGGGGACTGAACATTGAAAGCCAAAGGCTCGTGGACGCAGCATGTGGGGGCTCCCATTTCAACAAGGATGAAGATGTTGTCTGGCAGATTTTTGAAGAAATGGCCGAAGGAGAGGCCGCCCTCTCTTCATCCAAGGCATACCAGAAGCAGCCCCAGATCCTCCAGAAACAAGTTCACATGGCTGCATCCAAGGAAGCAAAGAGAGATGAGAGCTCCAACCTCAGCATCATCGGGGGCCATCTCTCTAAGGTAGATATCATTGAGAAGCGATCACAAGACCTCGAGAAACTCGTTGTGATCGAGAAGAGGACCCAGAACCTGGATAAGCTAGATCAGATCAACAAGAACCTCGAGCTGTAGGTCGGTACGATCAACTCTGTCCAGTCGACTACACCATCAGACGCTCCCGCTTAGAAGAAGGACGAGTCGCAATCGCAGCATCAACCTCAGCCGAGCCAGCAGCCACCGGCAATCCAGCACGTATATTACGTGCAGGCACCCGACCAGGGCCCGCCGCAGCAGCAGATGGTCGTCTACCAGCCAGAGTTCCTTTCTATTTCTGATCCAGTCTTCCCACCACCGCCCCTTATCCAAGAAGTTAATGGGGTATGGAGTAATGATGCACGACCGACCCGTCCTCAGGGACAACCCCAGGGTCAGCAATTTGCCAACCGGCAGTACCACCAACCTCAGGGTGGTCGTTTTGGTCAATCCTCCCAGCAGCCCCAACAGTACCAGCAGCCTCCCCAGTTTGCACAACAATGGAGGCAGAACTTTCTGTATCAGCAGCAGCCGCAATACCGCCACTCGCAGCCGTATCACCAGTACGCGGCTGCCCCCTCTCCGTAATATCAGCAGTATCCTCCTCCGTCATATCAACAGCTTCAACTTTCTGCACCACCGCACCACCAACAACAGCCTCCCCACCCATCTACCCAACGGCAGCGTGGTCTGCACGCTGAGTCTTCTGATATGTCCCCTGCTAGTCCCACCATGGAGTGTCTATCCCAGCTTGTTAAAGGGCTGGCGGAGATGACAAAACGGCTTGACGACCTGACCGCCACCCGAACCACTATTCCGGCACAGGTCGAAGCCAACCCCAACAACTTCAAGAAGAAAGAGCAGGTAGAATGTAATGTCCAGTCCGCGTCTGATAGCGATATTACTGTTTATTCTAATGCTGTTACTCTCAGGAGCGGTAGGGCATTGCCTCCGCCTGCTACTACCAGTGGGGGGAATAAAGAAACAGGTGGATCGTCATCTTCCGCATCAGCCGTGCCAACTCCAGGGGCGGGTGAGGAGGAAGAGGAAGGAGAAGCCAGTCCAGCCGTCGTGCCTAGCCAGCATCAACCTCAGCCAAAAATACAAAAAAATCAGCAAAAGCAAAAACACCAAAAAGACGCTTGTAGCAGCAGTAAAGCCGCGCCAGCCTTGGAGGAGCTGCCAGCAGCAGCCGATCCCTCGCCAGCCGATGGAGCTGACGCTACTCTTTTTGACCGCCCAGCAGCACCAGCATGTTTAGATTCAGCTTGTACTCCTTTTTGTAGTCCGGATGTACAACCTTATGTGGGCGATGATTTTGATGTAAATAAGAACTCTAATTTTCCTGCCAGTAATGTGAATATTCCTTTTCCGCATGCAATACAAAATTCCAAAAAAATTGCAAAACGAAAAAAGGCATTATCAGATCCATGTGTTGTGGAGATTTTGGATAAATTGACTGTTGAGATTCCCTTGTTGAAGGCCGTGGAATACATGCCAGCTGTAAAGAAAGGACTGAAAGAGGCATGTACTAACAGGCGTCGCCCAGCACAAGACAACAGATGCAGAGAAGTAGAAAAGCATGTTCTCTCCATGGCCACAGTTGCAGCTATCAGCAACCTCCCCCAGAAAAAGCATGATACAGGAGCACCTCTCATCAGTTGTGTGATTTTTGACCAGGTTTTTGAGCGTACTCTTCTTGACAGTGGTTCTTCTATCAACCTTCTGCCCTCGTCTATAATGCAAGAATTCGGGCTGGGACCGCTCAAGCAGACACGCATGATCCTTCAGTTCGCTGACCGATCCGTCAAGCGGCCCCGAGGTTTATTGGAAGACGTGATAGTTAAAGTGCAGGAGATGAAATTCCCAGCTGACTTTGTAGTCCTTGATATGGACTCACCTGCACCCCTGCTCCAGACCCCTATCATCCTTGGAAGACCATTCCTCCGTACTTCAGGTGCCGTGGTTGATTACGGGTCTGGGAAGATCACTTTCAGCTCGAACACACAGCAAATCACGATCAGCATGAACAAAGAGCAGAATGCCACGACTGATGAGAGCCAGGCAGCATTGGAAGCAGACTGTGATTTCATCGTGGAGATCAGAGATTCAGAGTTATCACTGGACGACCCATGGACCCGAGAAATCCTCACTCTTGAGGAGGACTCGGAAAGCGCAGTCAGCATATGCTCCGACAATTCTTGGGAGACAGATTCTCAGATGCAGGCGCATCTTCTTGAGCATTCACTCCAGACCGAACATGATCAGCTTAGTGCAGAACCGTTCGGTGCATTTCCGGGATCTCAATAGAATGATGAGGATGGTAGCAGCCTCAAAGTGCATTCCACCACCAGCATGGTATCTGAAGTGACAGATAAAGTGGACAGATCAAAACCAGAACTCAAGCCACTTCTTACAGGCCTGAAGTATGCTTTCCTTGCGGGTGAAGAACACATGTATCCGGTCATCATCAGCAGCAGGCTGAATCCGGATCAAGAATCTCGACTTCTCGAGGTTCTAGAAAAGAACCGCAAAGCACTTGGTTGGAGCGTATCAGACCTCCGAGGGATAAATCCAGCTCTGTGTTCACACCATATCTATCTCGAAGAAGATGCCAAACCGTCCCGCGAATTTCAGAGAAGGCTGAACCCTAACCTTCGGGACGTCGTTATGAAAGAAATCACGAAATGGTGTGACGCAGGCTTCATCTATCCCATCTCCGATTCAAAATGGGTAAGCCCACTGCATGTAGTTCCAAAGAAATCTGGGCTTACCGTGGTTACAAATGATAAAGGAGAGGAAATTTCAACTCGGGTATCGACATCCTGGCGGGTGTGTGTTGACTACCGCCGTCTTAATGCAGCAATCAAGAAGGACCACTTCCCCTTGCCATTCATTGATCAAGTTCTGGAGAGATTAGCAGGCAAGGAGTTCTTCTGCTTCCTGGATGGGTACTCCGGGTACAACCAAGTGGCGATCGCTCCTGAGGATCAAGAGAAGACTACCTTCACTTGCCCGTTCGGCACCTACGCCTTCAAGAGGATGCCCTTTGGATTATGCAATGCGCCTGCAACCTTCCAAAGATGCATGCTAGCAGTCTTCGCCGAGATGGTAGGCAGTTTTCTTGAGGTGTTCATGGACGATTTCTCTGTCTACGGTGATAGTTTCGATGCTTGTCTTGAGCACCTAGACAGAGTGCTTCAGAAATGCCGTGAAGTCAATCTAGTGCTCTCATGGGAAAAGAGCCACTTTATGGTCACAGAAGGTATTGTGCTGGGCCATGTCGTTTCCAAACGTGGCATGGAAGTCGACCCAACCAAGGTGGGTGTCATTTCAAACCTTCAGCCACCTCAGTCAGTAAAGAATGTGAGGTCATTCCTGGGGCATGTGGGATTTTACAGACGATTTATCAAGGACTTCAGCCGCATTGCCCGACCTCTGACAGAACTCTTGTGCAAGGAGACTGAGTTCATTGTTGATCAGCCGGTTCTCCTTGCTTTCAATCAATTGAAGGAGCTTATCACTCAGGCTCCAATCTTACAGCCTCCCGACTGGACCCTTCCATTTGAGATAATGACCGATGCGTCAGATTTTGCAGTCGGAGCTGTTCTGGGACAGAGGAAAGATAAGGCGCCCTATGCCATTCACTATGCCAGCAGAACATTAGATGAAGCTCAAAGAAATTATACAGTGACAGAGAAAGAACTGCTGGCTGTGGTTTTCGCCTTAGAGAAGTTCAGATCCTATTTGTTGGGGTCGAAGGTCACAATTTTCACGGACCACTCTGCTATCTGGTACCTACAGCAGAAGAAGGATGCCAAGCCAAGACTGATTCGCTGGATCCTTCTCCTCCAGGAATTTGATCTGGAAATCAAAGATAAACCTGGAGTTCAGAATATGGTAGCAGACCATCTATCCAGAATAGAGCAGCATGAGTCTCCTCTGAGCAATGCACCTATCACAGAAACCTTCCCTGACGAAGCTATCTTAGCAGTGGATTCTCTCCCTTGGTATGCTGACATTGTCAATTACCTCGCCTCTGGGGTAATACCTTCGGATTGGACAAAGAATCAGAAGAACAAATTCATGGCGACCATCCGCTTCTACCATTGGGAGGATCCTCTTTTATTCAGAGAAGGAGCAGATTGTATTTGGCGCAGGTGCATCCCTCAGACGGAGCAATCTAGTGTCCTCGAGCATTGTCATTCGCTCGAATCTGGTAGGCACCATTCTGGAGATCGTACGGCAGCAAAAGTATTGCAGTGTGGCTTCTGGTGGCCCACATTATTCAAGGATGCAACAGACTTTGTTAAAAGATGCATTGACTGTCAGCGACTGAAAGGTACACTCACTGCCAAAGATTCAATGCCTCTGAAAATTATTCCGATAGCCGACGTCTTCGATGCATGGGGCATTGACTTCATGGGACCTTTCCCTAACAGTCAAGGTTTTGAGCGCATCCTTCTTGTCGTCGATTACGTGAGTCGTTGGGTTGCAGCTATTCCCGCCGGAGCTGCCGACAGCAAAACAGTTTGCCAGTTTCTGAAGAAGAACATCATTTCGCGGTTTGGGATACCAAAGATTCTCATCTCAGACGGGGGTAGCCATTTCATCAACAAAGAGGTTAAGAAATTAACGAAGGAATACGGCATCGATCACCGTGTCGCATCTCCTTATCATCCGCAGACCAATGGCATGGCAGAGTTATCAAACAGAGAAATCAAGACCATATTACAGAAACTTGTTAGGCCGAACAGAAAAGACTGGTCTCAACTCTTGCACTTAGCTCTATGGGCGTACCGAACGGCCTACAAGTCTCCCTTGGGCATGTCGCCCTACCGTCTTGTATATGAGAAACCATGCCATCTGCCCGTGGAATTAATTCATAAATCTCTTTGGGCAATCAACAATTGTAACTTGGACTCACGAAGAAGTGGTCAGAAGAGAAAAGACGATCTGAACAGGCTCTTGGAATTCCGAGACTGCGCATACGATAACACCTTGATGTACAAGGAGAAGGTGAAACGCTGGCATAACCGGCACATCAGACGAAAGACCTTCGACGTTGGACAGAAAGTGTGGCTGTTTGATGCAAAGTTACGGATATTCCCAGGCAAATTAAAGAGTAAGTGGACAGGGCCATTCCGAGTTTGTGAGGTGCGTGACAATGGCAGTATCGCGATATCAGATTTGTCTCCTGACGCACAACCCTTCGTCGTCAACGGCCAACTGCTGAAGCCTTATCTCAAACCAGATGCATTCTTGGCTGTTGTTGACTCCATTCAGCTAATGCACCATGATGACACCTTCACAGCACCTGCGGCATCGAAAGATTCAGACTATGCCATTCAACAACTGTTTATCTGATTTTCTGCTTTTCTTCTTTTCTTCTTTTCATTTTCTATTTTTGGGTTCGTAACAAAAGGTGCCGCCCTTGTAGACAGTTTTCTATACTTAGGACGTACTTGGTCCTAAGTATAGGGGGGATGTGCACCCCGAGTTTTTCATTTCATTCCGATCCTCTCCATTGTCTCCTCTTCTTGTATATACTTAGGAGTATCTTACCCTAAGTATAGGGGGAGACAATCTGAGTACGATCTGTGTATTCCCACCCTTGACCCTCCCTGCTTTTTGTACAGTCTGCTCTACTTAGGATTATTTGATCCTAAGTATAGGGGGGACGGTCAACTTCTCATTCATTCATTTCTTTCATATTTATTCTTTAGATCTGTCTATACTCAGTACGAGTTATGTCTTTGCTTTTACTTTCGATCTATGAGGACATAGCTCAAGCTAAGTATAGGGGGGTCGTATATACCATGTATATACTAAAAGCCATAACTCATACTGAAAAATAAAAGACCACCTCATCATAAAATAAAATGTAAAAAGTAGCTTTATAATAATGAAAGATGATTGTGAGTTCCTCAGACTCCTTGTAATTGTACTGATTATTGAGTCAGAAAAAGGTTTTGTGCAAAACATTCTCTTTTGAAAAATCTTGTGAAATTTGTTTGAAAAGAGTGTGTACAAGTATTCAAAGTTTGGAAAATTAGTTTTGTGTGTAAAATTTATTTTCTTTGAGTGAAACCAAAAAGTGTGAAAAGCAGTGTGCAAATGATTGTGAAAAAATTGATTGACAAAATTGTTTTGAAAAATCTATCTATGTTGTGTAAAACCTTTGTAAAAGGATTTTCAAATGCGTGAACATGTTTGCAAAATTATTTTGGACTATAGTTTTCAAAATCCCTGTGAAAATGATTCTCAAGTAAGTCTGAGGAGTCCGCACAAAAATCTCTCATTTGTAAATAAGAAATAAGCCCAAACAAAGCCTAAAAGAACCAAAGCTATATTATACATCAAATACTGTTTTTCTTCTTTTGTACATACTGATTAATAAATCAGGTACCTATACAGTATGATTTGAAAAATAGTGTGACCAGTTTTGAAAAATTTGATATGAAATGATTTCAAATGTGTGAAAACATTTTGATTGCAAAATTTTTCTTTGTGTGAAAGCAAGGATCTGAAAAACCTATGTGCAAATATTTTGAAAAATGTTTGTCAAGACTATTGTGAAAATTATACATATATAGTATGACAAATCTTTGCAAAAATAGATTTCAAATGTGTGTAAATGATTGCGAAAATTATTGTGTACTATAGTTTGCAAAAGTATTTTCAAAACCTAATAAGAACACTCTTACAAACTCTTGTAAATCATAAATAAGACACATACAATTCTTTCTGTACAGTTCTAAATAAACTACTCCATTCAAACATGTAAAATTTTTAGAAACTCATACATTTTGTGAATAAAGCAGCACGCCCGTGTAAATAATTGTATATACTTTTTGTGTATGTCCAGTTCTTAGTTTATTTGCAAAAATTCTTTGTGTAAAAACATTCTTTGATTCTTTCCAAACTTTTTGTGAAAAATTTGCATCATTCATTGTGCATAGCATAAGCATACCATTCGTATTCTTTTTGAGTGAGCTTGATGATTGAATCAGTCTAATAAAGTCTCAAATTGGAGCTTGGTTGGACCTTACCACACCTAACTGCACTGGAACCTTATGGGAACTAGGTTTAAGGTACTTCAGGTCTATACAGACTTAATTCTTTGAGAAATCAGGGCTGGGTTCAAGTCACCTCAGTGGACTAACTAGAACTTTTCGAGACACACGTACGACTCTTGCCGACCGTGACCTAACTTGGACACCTGCACTTTTCACTTGGCTCAACTCAGTTGGAGTGGTGAGGGGGTTGGATTTGCCAGTCTGAGACGCACACAGGTGGAAACATTCGTCCTCGTCTAGGGAGGGAAGTGCACCCCAACCTGGTCCAATAGCCATGAGGTCTAAAGACAGGAGATTGTGGGTTGCGATAAAGCTTCAAAAGAGGGATAGTCTACTGGCTCAAGAGGAAAAACTCCTTATGTAAATGCTGTTGTGAATAGTATGTTGAAAAAAAAATGGTCAGGCCTGTACAAAAATAAAATGCCTGCACAGTATGTACAAAGTCAATAAGCAAGCTTGAGTTCCAAAGACAAATATGTGAGCCTGCAGCTGGATGACTTGACTATACTGGTCTTGCATCCCGGGATAGGTAGCTACACTGGCCACCGTCCATTCTTCTCTTCACCCCCTCCTCTTGAGCTGGTTGCCACTTGAACTTAGAAGGGAATACCCTGCTCCTCGAGGAAAGAGTTGTTGGATTGGGGGATCATTGGGGTGTCATTCTGGAGAAGTCAGCTCCTTTATCATTTCAGTTGGGGAGATCCACTATCACTTACACCGTACAAGTCAGCTTCATAGTTATAAGAGTTTGCGTATGATGTAGACTAGTTCTGACCCGGCTATTGAGGTGGGTTGAACCGAATTCTGTGACTATCGAAGGCTGTTGTATTTTAGAGCTGGTTCCCGACTAGGTTCCACACACATTCACACCCAAGGTATGACAGGAACTCCAAATTTAGATTTTGTAAGGACATGCATTGCACTGAAAGCACCCGTATTCACTCTATCTTTCTTTGATTCTCCTTTTTCTTTTCTTTATTCTCTTCGTACTTATTGCATAAGTGTTTGCTAGGGACTAGCAAAGGCAAGTATAGGGGGGTGATGAATCTCCATTTCATCACCTTTATTCTATCATTTTGGCCTCAAAAACCCCAGCAAATGCATGTAAATAGCATCAAATTGTACATTATAGCATTCATTACTCATTGTATTTATTTTACATTAAATAAGGTTTTACTGCCAAAATTATAGAATAAAGAGGATAAAAGAAAAAGGAATAAAATATTGTAAATATTTTATGACCCAAACCCCGAGACCAAGGCCAGCATGGTATTGGTCGACAAGGAATAAAGTAGGGGGAGATAAGGGCCAGTGTATAATAAATACCTCATTTATTCATGCATTTATTTATGCATTTTTGATACCTATTTTGTACATAATTATTTATTCATCAAATAAAGAAATGTTGTACATGAAAGTTATAGATAATAATATGAATAAAAATGTAAAATTGAGTTTGTACAAAAATAATTCCCAGTGTACATTTTATACACAGAATAAAAAGCCAAAATCACAACTTCACAGACCCATATCTTGCAAATAAAAACTCCAAATCACCCAAACTCACCTCTAATTGTATATAGCATTCCATAAACTATTTAATAAATTTGGTTTCATAATTTTTGGAGTCCATATGCAGAAGTTAGGTTTTTGGCCCTTCTTGTATATAGGACTGATTAAAATATTCACTTTATTCAATATTCATTATTTGTACAAATTCATATTTTTAGAATTTTGTAAGTAATGTACTTAATGCATACACATGAAAGAAGTTGGAGAAAACCAAAATTAATTTGTAAAATAAAATAAGTCTACAAATTCATAGACCAAATACCTATGACATGTACCTATCTATAAATAAAAAGGGGTTTTAATCCTTAATTCTTTTGTTCTTCTATATTTTTATAATAATGTATACATTATACATAGCTCATTAAAAATACAAAACCAAAATCAAAATCAAGAAAATATATTAAATAAATTAAGTGTATAAAATACATAGATAAAACACCTATAAGTATACCTACATCCATTTATACCTATTTATTTAAAAATACACATAAACTCATAAAAATCAAACAAAAATATCTTTATACTCGCAAAAATAAATTATAAATTTATAAAATAAGTCCATAAAATAATAAAAGAAAATAAATAAATTAAAAATAAAATACATGAAAATACATGTAAATACATACATACACATATTATTCAAATAAAACTATAATAAAACACCTCGAAAAATTCAATAAAAATCATAAATAAATACTAGATGAAATAATACACATTTTTTATTTTATAAGAAAAAATTAATAAAATCATTTAGGGCGTCAAATAAATCAATCTTCCTTCAGATTTTCTATTTTGTCTCGTAGCGGCTGACGTGGCCCAATGAGGCGCCGGCCTTCGTTGACTCCCAGGTCAACTGTCCCATCCTTCGCCTGGCGTCTCTGAACTGTCTACTCCCCCGATTTCATGCCTTTTTCCCGGGCACACCATCCATCAATCGACAACGCTTCCTTCACAAGAATTGTTCCCTAATCTTCCATGATGCCCGCCGAAATCATAGATCAACGAGATGTTCACTGGATCAGTCAATAATCGCCGGGTAATAAGGCCCCTTGCCAATGTTTATAAATAAAAAGCTCCGCCTCCTTCCTCGAATTTGGCCACTTTTATTCCAACCTAAAGCCTAGATCTTGCTCCTGGATTGTTCCTCGTGACAGGGGGAGCAACCCAGCACCTTGACTCGGCCGGAGGAAGGAGATTTTGTCGCAGCGGAGCTCCGGCGTCCGCCCTGCTCCCTGGAGGCCCCCAGGTATAAGAGCTGACCTTCTATGCATTTTTAGTTAGTTTTAGATGTTAGTTTTTCATTCCAGTCATTAGATTAGGCTTTAGTTAACTCTTGTAGTTTAAAAATCGAAATTCGAAGTTCGCCGGAGCTGAGCTCCGGCGACTTCTCCACTGTGGTCCTGACTGTTTCTGACCTCCTCGTTCACCCCATATCGTTCCTCGACGCCTTCTCCATCTATTGCGCACATTTGTCCAACCCAGGACTCTAGGTCCTGGCGAATCGAGGCTCCTCCTCCGCCGTTCGCCGGAGCCCATCCGCCCACCTTCATTTGGCATCGTAGCTTCAAAACCCCGGGTCGAGGAGAAAGCTCTCTCGCCCGCGGTTCTTCCTGTGCAGGTACTTCGAAGAATCGAGCCCAACTGGACTCGCACGGATCCGGGAAGAGGCACCTGGGGGTCTTCTCCTTCTTCGACCTCGCTCCATCGACTCGGACCCCCAGGAGCCATGAAAGCGCCATCAGTCGATACGGGAGGCTTTCAGCTACCTTCAGAGCACCTCAGACGCACCGGAGAGCCCGGGAGGAGCCCGAGCTCCTCGATCAAAGTTCACCAGGCGCGAGCTTCGTCCCAGTTCTTCCTGGGAGCTCTAGCGCCGTCGGATCAGGAGGGCCGTCCCAGATTCAACAGGAGCCGTCCGATGGAGCATTGCATCGACCGTCAGATCAGCTGGGCTGATCTAATCTCAGCCCCCCATCGGCGAAGCGTCATCGGGCGATCAGGAGACAACGCGTGGCAAGTGAAGAGAGCAGCGCCGTTGGATGCCACGCTGTATTGAGGGGTAAATTTCATATCTCACCCCCCTGCTTTTTGTATTTAGAATTTAAACCCAAAAATAAAAGTTTTAGTGTAAATAAATTGTAAAAATTGCAGTTGGACCCCCTGATGTTTTCATATTTACACTTTAGTCCTTCCGCGCCTCACGTGCAGTCCCACGTGAGGCGCGTGAAATTTTGCGTCTAAACCCCGCCGGGTTCCTGTATTTATTAAATGGTCCTGAAAACAAAAGTTAAAGTGTATTTTTATTGTAATTTTTGCATGTATGCCCCTGTGAACTATTTTATTTGCAAAAATACCCCTGCCAGGCCATTTGATTTTTGAATGCTTTGTCTATTTATTTTGTGCTCCATATTAAATCGAAAAATCTTGCAAAAATAGACTTAAGCTCCTGTTAGTGTACCCTTGCACGCCATATTTTTAGTTTCTCAATTTATTGCATTTTTGCATTTATTAAAAATCAAAAACATGTCTTTTATTCCTTGTCTAACTTATAAAACCCCAAAAAAATATGAAAAGGCCTCTAAAAATTCCAAAAAAAATACATATGGTGCATTTTGACCTATATTAGTGTCAATCCAAAAATCCCTAAAAATCTAAAAAGGAAAACCTTAAAAATTCAAAAATACCCGAAAACTTCAAAAAAATATTAAAAACCAAAGAAAAATCAGAAAAATATAAACTCAGGCCCTATTTATGCTATATTTTATTACCTTTATTAGAAAAATAGTATGGACAATTTTGAGGCTATTAGCTTTTTTTAATATCTATTTTGGTGACGACCAGTAACTAGTCCACTATTTGCTATTATTTAGCTAGTTAAAAATACCAAAAATGTTTGCAAAAATACCCAAAAATCATAAAAACAGTAAAAAACCATGAAAATTCCAAAAAGATACTTTTCCTGAATTTTTGAATATTTTTTTGAGTATTTCTATAAATATTATAATGCCCCCTTTATGTATACATATATATATATATATCCAAAAATAATAATAAAAAAAAGAAAAAAATAATAATATTATAAATTTATATATATAATTATTTATATGTATTCTCATTAGTCTTAATATAAAAAAAGAGAGAGAAAAAAAGTGTGTATATATATATTTATTTTATTATCTTTATATATCCCTATATATATATTGCATATATTATAAGCTATATATTAACCCTCTATATTTATATATATATTCTTACCTATAATATATATATATATATTACCTAATTATATTATTAAAAAATTAATAATAATAATAATAATAATAAATATCAAAAACCCACACAAGGATGACTGTGATTTACATGTAGGCTATGACATTTTGTATTGCTCTCTGTGGTTCGACCTCTACATACTTGTCACTGTACATTTTATGGTAGAGTAAATAAAGATTAATTCACATTTATTTTTGAGCTTGATTGTTGTATTCTTTGGATTGTGGGTTAATTGCTGGTTGACTGGATGATTTGTGAGCGGTCGCCTCAGCGACACACTTTTTATTATTCATGGAGACCCTCGCGAACAGCCTGGTTATCACCACCTTCTTGGAGTATCCTTTGATAAACTTCCTATAGTAGTTCACCAATCCGAGAAAGGATCGTAGCTCTGTTGCCTTCGTGGGGATTTCCCACTCTTCTATTGCCCGAGTCTTCCTAGATTTCACGTGTATTGTGCCTTCGCCCACGATAGCCTGAGGAAGAAGATGGTCTCCTGACCAAAGGCACACTTCTCTGACTTCAGGTATAATCGGTTCTGTCTCAGCTTTCCAAGCACCATCCATAGATGCTTGACATGCTCCTCCAGGATCCTATTGTACACTACTATGTCATCCAAGTATACTACAACAAACAAGTCAGTATACTTACGGAAAACATCATTCATCAGAGTACAAAAAGAAGTTGGAGCATTAGTCAACCCAAACGGGATTACAAGGAATTCAAAAGACCCATAACGCGTAACACACGCAGACTTTGGCTCGTCTCACTCCTTGATGCATACCTGGTAATATCCTGACCTTAGATCCATCTTTGAAAAGTACTTGTCCTAGCCTAGCAATCGAACATGTCTTCAACGTTAGGGATGGGGTACTTGTTCTTCACCATCACCTTGTTTAGTGTGTGGTAGTCCATGCACATCCGCAAGCTCCCATCTTTCTTCTTCTGAAACAACATCGGTGCTCCGTATGGGGCCTTACTTGGACGCATCAGACCAGTGCCCACCAGTTCCTTGAGTTGTCTCCGCAACTCCTCCAGATGTACAGGGGGCATTTTGTAGGGTGCAAGTGCAGGGGGCACCATACCTGTCAGTAGCTCGATGGCGTGATCCATATCTCTCTTCAGTGGAAGCTCCTTGGACAGCTCCTTCGGCATCACATCTTGAACTCGCCCAACATTTTTACTACCTTGGGGCATGGTTGTAGTTCCTCGGCATTTTCTTCGACACTTACCGTAGCTAAGTACGTTGTCTCTCCTTTCTTTAGACCGTTGCAGACTTGCATCGCGGACATGACTTCAGCCTATCCTTTCTTCTTGATAGCTCTGAGGAAGCATGGGATATCTACAGCTGCGAAGACTCCTTCCAAATAAGGTGTCACATAGGACTTTGCCTTCTTCAAGAACTCGACTCTCAGAATGACTTAAAAGTCATCGAGAGGTACCACGAGGAAGTGTACCTTTCCCTGCCATTCACCTAACTGGACAGTGCAGTTTGCCATATCTTCAATCTACAGTGACTCGGAGTTGGCAAGCTTAACGCGTACTGGCTCTTTTTAAAGGGAACTCCCAATCTCCCGAACTCTTTGTTAGAGAGGAAATTATGTGTTGCTCCAGTGTATATCAAGACTGAAAGGATCTTCTTGTGCACCACCTTGTCGAGGTACACCAATTATGGATCCTCGCGCTCCACCTCCATTTTCACCTCTTTGCCTGACTTCAACGGACACAAGAAAACATTGCACGATAACTTGAGGTTCGTCAGACGTGCCTCTTCGTCCGAGTTCTCCTCCATGGTCATGGAGTTCAGTTTCTCTCGCGTCTGGCACTCCCACGACCGATGTAGCCCGTCGTAGATGAAGCAGCCCTTCCCCTTGGGTTGCTCGGCCTGCTTGGAGGATTCTGCTCCCTCCCTTGAAGTTTCGACCTTGTCGAACTTTTTGAACCTGCCCTTGCTCTTCTCCTTAGGTTTTGCTCTTTACCTTCTGGTCTCCTTCTTTTCCGTGATGGGTTAAACTTTAGCTGGCCAACGCATCCGCAACAGTGATGGCCGTTTGGAGGTCCTTAACCTCTTGCCTCCTAAGCTCTGTCTGAGCCCAATTTTGGAGATCCAACATGAAATTAAAGAGTTTGTCTTCTTCAAACATACCTTTGATATCCGGCAACAATGACGAGAACTACCGTATGTACTCCCGTACGGTTTCCATCTACTTCAGCCTTCGGAGCGCCTCCCTCGCTACTCAAGCAGTGTTGGTGGGTAGGGACTACTCCTCCAGCTCCTTCACCAACTCATCCCCAAGACGAGATGTATGGTCGTCATTCAGGTGCACAACTCCTCCACCATAACTTTGCATGTTCGGACAGGTACATCGCCGCCAAGGATACATTCTTTGCCTCATGAGTCTTAACAGCTTTGAAGTATACCTCCATGTCCCACAAGAAATTCTCCAAGTCTTTGGCACACCGTATACCTAAGAAAGACTTAGGCTCTAGGACCTTTGGCCTTCGCTATTCGTTGGATCCACCCCCATTCGTGATCGCCTTCTTGACGATGGAGAGTTCCTCCTGCATCAGGGACTCAAACTCCTCTATCTTCTCCCCGAGTGCTTTCACCATGTCAGTCGAACACAGACTCCCACCGTCGATGCCTGACGATCCCATACCTACGTCGTCCTCCAGACGAGCCAAGCGTTGGGCATAAGTACCTAGTTGTGACTGGATCTCCATCACAACTCCTTCCAAGGAAGTAATGTGATGTCCGGTGTTGGACGCCATTTCTCGCTCTGATACCAATTGTCACAAGGGTAAATCTCAACTTTGATTTTCGAGACTAACATGTACGGCATTAGCTTCTTGCAAGCTAACCAACCTTCCCCTTTGCGCATAAACATACACCAGCACGCCGAATGACCACGTCATTAGAATACTCGTACACAAGCAATCAAGCATAAGGACACAAGAGCAATGGTACTGAACCCCCTTTATATTAGCAATAGACTCACTCTGAGTGTGTTGTTTACAAATGAGCTCTACCCCTCCTTATATACACAAGACGGGTGAATACGAAGGGACACCATTATTACATGTATAACGAATGCAAGGACTCTTTGTCTTTTCGAAGACCCTTCGTCTTCCAAGATGACTGTTCGCACGCTTTAGCTCTCCATCTTCCATACAATCCCTTCGTCTTATGCAATCGACGCCACGTCGCTCGTTCCGTCAGCATACCATGTCGTCTGCCTCATCAGCATGCCATGTCATCACGCCACATCACTAGTGGACCCCACACTCCTACGTAGGATATTGCATCTCAAACTCTATCAAGTACCGCCAAGCACTTGTGTTGTGCCTAAGGGAACCCATGGTCCTCGACCTTCGTGAGGTAAACCCCATCCTTAGTTGTCCGTAAACTAAGATGAAGTCCTCCAGAACTTCATAGTGTGACCACCGAACCACACGTGTGTGCAATACCGATATTGCACGCTATTCCCGTACCTCAGGAGTTGGGGTGTTACACTAGCTATAATGGACTCCTGTATGACGATTTGAGCATTTGCATCAAGCGAATAGATGGGTGGATATTTAGTTTTATGTGTTTAAGGCAAGTATTTTAAGTGATATCAGACGTCTATTTAGGATTTGGTATAAATACTAAAAGGGAGAAGTTGCAAATTACAATATAGGAATATAAAATCAGCACATCCCAACAACAAATGCTATCCATGCATGATGGTCCTCTCTTCGGATAGGAGGACGACAAGAGAAGATACAGAGAGCTTGTTGGCAAGCTACTATACGTAACTATTACCTGGCCCGACATAGCATTTACCGTGAGCAAAGTGAGTCAGTTTATAGAGCAGCCCAGACAGGCACATATGGATGCAGTCCATATGATTTTGAGATACTTGAAGACTTCACCTGGTACTGGACTTCTATTCAGCAGAGGCACATCTCTCTTAGTGATAACATATGCAGATGCAGACTATGCTGGGTGTCCAAAGGATAGGATGCCTACGTCTGGATTTGTTGTGTTCATAGGGAATTCTCTGGTTTCATGGAAGAGTAAGAAGCAAACTGTGGTTGCTAGATCAAGTGCTGAATCGGAATACAGGGCCATGGCACAGGCTAGTACAAAGGTGATGTGGGTCAGATCCGTTCTTACTGACCTGACCATAGAAGTACCTCTTCCCATGCACCTCCAGTGTGATAATTGATAACTAGGGTTTTTCACAGGTCTAAATACGTCTCACACAAGGCGGAGACGAAGTCGCTGTGGCGACCCGCAAGAAGCCCTAATTAATCAACAATTAACCTACAATATCAAATCAGACAATGACAAGCAAATAAGGTGAATGTGGAGTTAAAATTTATTATAACTCTACAAAAATGTGTATAGTGTGCAAGTGTGTAGAGGTCGAACACAGGGAGCAAGCAAGATAGGTCAGACAAAAATGTGCAAAATGTGATGTGATCAAGTGCCTATCAATATGCAAATTTTTGTGGGTTTTTAATTTTTAATTTTTTTATTTTTAATTTTATATTTTTATATTTTGATTTTTAATTTAGTGATTTTGTATTTTTTTATACTTTATATATTTTTTTGTTTTTATAAATAGAATGTATACACAATATAAGAAAAAAGAATAATAGAGTATTTATAAAAATAAGGAAATTTCTCAAAATCAGGAAATAAAATGTTTTGATCTTTTTATAATTTTTAGATGTTTTTGTGATTTTCAAATATTTTTCTGAATTTTTTGGTATTTTTAAAAGTCAAAATACTAGAAAACAATGAACTAAGCTACTGGTCGAAATTAAAATAAGGATTAAAAATAGCAAACAGTATCCAAAATTCCTCAAATTAGTTTTAAAATAAAGGCAATAAAATAAGGAAACTATAGCAACTAAGATTGCATTTTTAGGATTTTTTATGGATTTTTGATTTTTTTTGAAGATTTTTAGAGTTTTACAATTTTTAAGGTTTTTATTTTGAAATTTTAATTGATTTTTGGTCTGAAGCTAAAAGACACTGAAATACACAAAAGGTGATTTTTTTGGAATTTTTGAAGTAGTTTTTATAATTTTTAGGCATTTTCTAATACAAACAATGCTGAAAATGCATATTTTTGATTTTTAATAAATATGAAAATGCAAGAAAAATGCAAAACAAAAATATGTTGTGATAATATGATGCAACAAGAACCTAAGATGATTTTTGTAGATTTTTTAGCAATTCAGAGATGTACGAAATAAATAGAGAAAGCATACAAAAATACAAGGCCCGGCAAGGGTATTTATGTAATATGAGAAAAGTCCAAGGCCTAAGTGCAATTTTCCTCAAAACTTTATAACTGAATAACAACTTTACAAGACCAAATATAAATAGTCGAAACTCCAAGGTTATGTTCGCAAAATTCCCAAAGCCACGTGCCAGAGCACACACGCCTTTGAGGACCAGAACGCAATTACCTAGAAACTTGGAGGTCCAAATGCTATTTTGCCAGACAAAAATATAACTAACAAAAAATGTTCATGAACTAAAGACAAATACCCAGAAGTAGAAGAGCATCCTTGCAAAATTGCCAAGTCACGTGCGTGGAGCATGTGACCTGGCTGGGACTAACACGTGATTAAACAAAACTCTGGGGGCCTTTTAATAAATATTACAATAATTATAAAGGCAGATGAAAGCTTTAATAAACTAATTAATAAATATACAAAATGGCGGGGCTAGGGAAGCAAAATACCCATGCCTGGGATCCGACGACTGTTATGTATCCACTAATCCACGTGTCGAAGCCCTGTGCCGCGATACCCCGTCGACATCCCACGGCTGAGATTAGATGATCTGTCGATGATGGACGGCTGAGGGCGAAGTTGATCGAACGGTGGCTGCAGCAGCTGGAAGAAGAGCCCGATCGGACGACAGAGACCTCCCCTGCAAGAACAGGGATGAGCTCCACCCCCGACGAACTTCGATTGGCGCCCTGGCGTTGCTTCGGCCACCGTCTTGGCTGCAGAAGGTGTCCAAGGATGACTGGAAGGCTCGCCGACTCGACGGAAGGGCCAAAATGGGCTGACGAGCCCCAACGTGCCTCCACGAGGTCAGGAGTCGTAGGTGGCTCCAAGTAGCCTGGTGTACTTCAAAATCCATCCCCAGATGCCCTCAGTGCTCCAGAAGTACCTGCAAAAGTCAATAGGGTCGCGGGCAAAATGCCGCGACCCATTAGTGGCGAAAAGGTGGATTGTGGGTGGAAGAGATGCTCGCCGGAGCAAGCTCTGGCGAGGGAGTCGTGAAAGGTCTTCCTATGGATCTGGATCTAAGATGATAGGTGTACTCGATTCCTAAGGAGAAGGCGAACGAGATGCGAAGAAAAATGGAGAGAAATAGACACCTCGAAGGGGTGAACCTGAGGTAGAAGATACCTCGACGGCGGGGCTCGTCGGAGGTGGTGGAACACGCCCAAATCCGCGTCGATACTCCGCCCCGGTTGGCTCAATCTGGAGATGTCACCTCCAGCAAGCTGTGGCGCAAGGAAAGTGGAGAAGACGGGACAAAAATGGGGTTCGAATTCGAAAAGAAGGGGGGAGATGCCTATTTGAATGGTTGACTGAGTGAGCGAAAAGAACGAGGAAGCGGTCTCGCATCGATGAGCCACGCCCCAAGATTAACCTTGGGCGTGTATCCTCGATGAATGGGGATCAAAAGTCGTGAAGGTCGATAGGCGAAAAGATGAAAGGGCTATCCTCGAAAAAAGCGAGAAGACGGGTCAAAACTCAACTCTGATAGGTGCACAGGAGGAAGGTCAGACTGTTGGCCCTCGGTCAATGGTCCAGGCCACCTGGTTGGTCCATGTGGACCAACCAGGAAAAACCTCTTGAAAAAACATTTAAAAATAGAAAACAAATTTATTATTTTTTATTATTAAATAAAAAGTGTTTATTATTTTATAAGGTATTTTAATATGATTTTAATTATTTTTATGAGGTGTAATTTTACAAGTTACCATTTTAGGCTATATAGGTATATATATCTATATATTTTAATATTTTATTTTTATTTTGTGAATTTAATTTACTTATTTTTGTTTATTATTTTATAAATTCATAGTATACTTTTATACACTTAAATATATTTTTATTTTATTTTTCTGATGTGTTTTATATACTTAAAAATAAAAGTATTAATTCTGTAGGTATATATACAGGTATTATACCTATGTATAGTATATACAAGTATTTCATTTTTTGCATTTTCTTTAGGTTTTTATTCTGATTTTAATACATATTTATTATAAATAATATTTACGGAATTATAAAAATATAAAATTATAAAAATAATGAATAATAAATGAATATTTTAATCTGTACAAGTATACTACAAGGGTCCAAAACTCAACTTTCAAACCGTAGCTCCGCCAAATGCGAAACTACCTTCATTAAATAGATTAATTTAAATTATATACAATTAAAGGTGAGTTAGACGCATTTCGAGTTTTTATTAGGGAGATACATGTCTGGGAAGTTGGGGTTCTGGAATTTATTCATATCATAAATTTTTATCTGTGTATTATTTTTGAGTGAAATTAATTTTGTATTTTTATTTATTTAATTATCTACAACTTTCATGTTCAAAGTTTCTTTATTTGAGGTATAAAAAGTGAAACAAAAAATAGGTCCCAAAATGAATAAAGAAATGAATAAAATGAATAGGTATTTTTATTGTATTCCGACCCTTATCTCCCCCTACTTTATTCATGGTCGACCTATTCATCGAGATGCCTAGGTCTCGGGGTTTCGGGTCGATATATATTTACAATATTTTATTCTTTTTCTTTTTTTATTTATTCTATAATTTTGGCTTAAAATACAACATTTTATACACTATTTATATGCACAAGCATGAATGCTAATATGCGGGAATTAAGGGTATTTACACGCATTTGCCAGGGTTTTTGACGCCAAAATGATAGAATAAAGATGATGAAGTGTGGATTCATCAATAATCAAGCTGCTTTCTTCATTGCAATTAACCCAGCCTTTCATTAGAGGACGAAGCTCATAGAGGTAGATTGTCACTACACTCGTGACATGATACAGAAAGGTATTATCACTACTACGCATGTCAGCTCTGGAGACCAGACATCAGATATACTTACAAAGGCTCTAGCAAGAGGACCTTATTAGAGATGTTGTTCCAAACAGAGTCTTATTGATATCTACGCTCCAACTTAAGGGGGAGTGTTGAGATAGTTATTATTTTTAGTATGTTCCTTTATGTAATTTTCAGGTTTCTATTTCATCTTTTTGTAAATTGCCCATGGTTCTTCTCTTATATAAGGGAACCCTTGGGCCTCTCATAATGCATCCCAATAGGGTTTCTTAACATTGTGATTGCGATTTTGAGGATCCAACTTCCTAGATTATAGATTCGACTATTGTTATAAATATCTTCCAAATTTTGCTCCAATCCGAAAGCATTTCTTATTTTATCACAACAATCATAAGTTCAGTTCTTTTTTAAATGGGATTCAAGTTACTTAAATGTTGACCATACATGTCACCAATAAGATAAAATAGCAGGCCCTCGGATTTGCTCGGATTAGAGCGAAATTTGGACGATATGTGCAACATTAGTCAAAGATATAATCCATAAGTTTGGATTTTGAAAATCGAAATTGCAAAAAAAAACTGTGATTACAGCATCGCTGCTGTGATTCCCATTAAAGCAATAGGATCGCATGTACCTCTCCTCATCACTCCATCCCTCCTCATCATTCCATCCTTGAAGAGGTCCCTCGATCTGCAGTCACATCTTCACCCTTGTGAAAATTATAGAAAGAGATCTCCCATGCTCAGATTTCAACGTGTCAGGTTACGGAAAATAGAAAGGAAACGCGGTGTGACATACTTACCCATATGCATCACAAATGCAAGCAAATGTTGCCATGAGGTGCAAGCCTAATACCTAGCAATACAAGAACAGACCAACAGATTCGTGTACATTAATTGGCAGCCTGTATTGAACTGACCAAGGTAGAATACCTGAAACATGCCCACATCCTCCCATCGCTTACTGTTATTATAGATCCACGATCATATATGCATAGCCAACAAATGGAGCAAGAACAAGAATGTCAAAGGGTTGCACTAGAACACACAAGAACAAGAATGCTTCTTCAGGCAAAACCCAAATGGAGCAAACAGCAAAAGACTGCACATGCAAATCCCATCCCGGCAATCACACACAAACAAGGAGATGGAGTTAGCGAAATCACCTCACACGTCACCGATCTCTACTATGTAAGACCTCAAACCTGTCAGTTGCAATGTACTCTCTATCTACTGGATTAATGTTTCCCAGCTCTGCTCCTCCGAAATTGGAGCGGCTGGTGGAGCAAAGAAGTGCGTGAGGAACTCGTGACTATGGTGACGACGGTGGCGATGATGCAGTGGAGGTGCTGGAAGATGTGTGGCTCTGCTTGAAGGTGACGACGGGGACTGGACATTTCTTCCTCCTTTCGTGCTCCTTGATCAACTGTTCTGCTACACATTCCAGCTTCTCCATGTTGGTCTTCTTTGAGAGCTTCTTCCCATGGAAAAGGATGGACTCTATGCTTCTTTGCTCCAGCATCTCCTCCGCTGTACGGAGAAGGTCGGCAGAATTACGGGTGCTGCGTGCTTTCTGTGGTTTGGTCTCCCTCCCCTGAAACAGGAATTGAAGATGGAGACATGTCTTAGTTTGACCATATTTCCAAGTACATAAAATAAGTCTTTCCAACTGAAATTATGAAATTGGCCAAAATAACAGAATAATTGAACTTTCAGGTTGCGGTTATATTAGTTCTATCGCTAAATGGGTCGAGTAAACATGGTCTATCACTATATCTGCTATTTTCTTCAGCAGTTGTAACACCCATACCCCAAAACATAGTGCCACATCTAAAACTTACGAAGTGTGAGTGTGGTTTATAAGTGGTGGGGACTACTACTTGACAACTTGGGTTTAAGCATCTTGGGTGGTTGTCAACAAATCCATTTGGACCCAAATCCAACAAATTGTCAAGGTCAGTTCTCCTCAATAATGGACCGGGGACCTAAGCCCGGGACGTTACAGTTCTTCCTGTCCTCTCAAAGGATTTATCATGGCAAATTCACTTACTTCGAACCAACGGCAAACATCAATATATTATATTTCAATAAAAAAACGAACAAAGAATATAAATCTACTCAGCGATGACAATCATCTCGAATTAACCAAATCTCTCATCATCTATGGTAGCTCGTCATTTTTTCTCTGGTCGAAATTATTGTATGCACGTAAAATTGCATTTATTGTAAACTGTATTTGGTTCAAAAGACGAGGAAGAGAGGGGTAAAGGAACCAAAAGGATATCAATGGTGGCATCGACGGCCCAGTAAAACTGTCTTGGGGTGGAGGTTATACGGGGAGGGTTGGCAGTGAAGGACACGATCTGAAGGAAAGGAGAAGAGTGAAGAATGCAATGTATTTATTTGCATGTAGTGATGCAGAAAGGAGATGTAGTATTCATTTTTGGTCAATGTTAGCTAATGGAAATGAAAGGAGTCATTTACAGTGTTTATTATAAATATGGGTCTCCATAAAGTGCTGCTAAGTAAAGAGATACCAATGCAGTTGAAATAGGTGGGGACATTATGATTTTCAGGCCACTTATTTTGTCAGTGCATCATATAGGCTGACATTGAACTTAAGACTTACCTTTGTTTGTTTTGAGACATGATTCTTCTTTCTTTTTTAAAAAAGCGATTAACTTCATTCATCTAAATAACTAAATGGTTCACAGAGTTTGGATATTAAAAAAGCAGCAGCATGACGGGTGGAATTTTCCAACAATAGAAGCAACAGGAAGAATGCAATTGATTCTTTTTATGTTAGCAGTATTTGTGAACTCCATTACACATTCAACCTCGTATGCTAGTTTTTATTATTAAAAACTAAGTTGAAAACTCCACAGGAACTTTAGGTATCTTTCTCTCCTGCTGAATTCTACTATTTTCTATATTAAGAAGTTATTAACAAAGAATAACACTTTAATTTCAGCTAAATCATGTATAGTTGCAGAAAACCAGATACTCCTCAGCATACCCCATAACCAAAATATGGTCATGCCCCTTAAAAACTGCATACCCACTTTCAAATATTGGGTTCGATTAAAAAACGATTTCTTTCCCTCAATTCTCCTCCCGATCTGCTTGATCTGGAAGGGAAAAAGAATATCCCAGAGTAGTAGAAACTAATCATCATGACTTCCTGAGTTTATGTTTTGTTGGAGAATCAGAAGGAAAAAGGATAGTGAATAAGATGAAAGAAATGCAATGGGAAGAAACGAATGGAGTAAGGAGAAAGAAAGAGTGAAAATGCAAGGATAACTGATGATTTCATTCCATTTATCCAATCAAACGTAGCCTAAGGAGAAGGAAACAAAGGGATAAAGGGGAATGGGAAGTTCCATTCATTGCAATTGAAGGAAGGAAAACAAAGGATGAAAATGAGAAGGGAAGAGTGAGAACAAAACATAAGGGATATGAACCATTGGATCGTCGTCCAACGGCCCGCATCCATTCTTTGTTACACGGCACTGGTCCTTTATCTTATAAACTATCTATTATCCCCCAAAACCATATTATATGACAAAGAAACCAGACACAAATCATAGCATTTCCTTCGCTTTTAATCCCACCATACCCAGTCAAAACTTCCCCTTTACTTTGTGATTTCCCCAACCAAAATTACCATTTTTCCTAATTTCACCAAAACCATAACTTTAATAGGAATTAAAAGGCGCAAACATTATGTATCACGAGACGAAAATCGGCATGAAGAAAATTATAAATAAATATACCTGAATCCGGACATAATTGGCTTCCCTGTTCGATCCAAACGCCATCGCAATCGCCTGATCCACCTGTCCATCCACACACAACACCGCACAACAACAACATAAAACCCTAATCACATAAAAAATAATCAAACACAACGGTGCTGGGCAGCAAACTTACCACATCGGAGACGCCGTCCCCGGCAATCCTAACGACCCCCGCCGCCTTCTTCTCCGCACTCGCGGCCCCCTCTCCGTTCCCGATCGAGACAAGGAGCAGATCATCCACCCCCTCCGCCGCTGGGAATTCCATTTTGTTGTTTAACACGTGTGTCACCGCCACCGCCGCAGGGTTCCCGGTGGCTGCGCCGCCGTCAGCCGCCGCCGCGACGATCTTCGTCTTCCCGTCCACAGACGCCACTCCGGACGCGGCAACGCCCATCGTCGCCGCGCAGACCTCCCGCATCCTGAAATCGTACCCGTCCGTCTCCATCGCGTCCGCCCGCGAGAACACAAACGGCGCGCCGGACACCATGTCGTAGCACGGCACCAGCACCGGCGCCACCGTGTCCCTAAGCGTGAGGTCGCCAAGTACCCCGTCAAGCGCGCCAGTACGCCGCCCGAGAAAGAGGCAGCGGCGGCCGGTGAGGCGACAGCGGTTGTCGGCGAGGAAACGGAGAGCGTCGGCGGCAGAGAGGAGGGGGCGGCCGTCGCCGCCGCGGGAGAAGAGAAGGGAGACGAGGACGCCGCCATGGCCGGAGCCGGCGGCCAGGTCGAAGTAGTCGGCGAGGCGGGAGGAGGGATCGGAGGAGAGGCGGCAGAGGAGGGACTCGAGGCGGGAGAGGGCAGAGGCGGCGAGGAGGCCGTCAGTGGCGGCGCCGGCGTCGATGGAGAGCACACGCACTTGGCCGCAGGACGCGGAGGCGCCGAAAAGGAGGTTGGACTCGAGGATGGAGAAGATCCGGTGGCGGAGCTTCTCGTCGTCGGGGTTTGGGGAGGAGGTGGCCATTGTTGTTGGGAATTGAGAGGTTTTGAGATCGGGGTGTAAGGAAGGGGAGAGGGGAGGGGGAGGGGGAGTGGGAGAAGAGAGTGGTGGTGGAGGGGAGGCGTTTATATAGACTGGGGGAGTTGGCGGTTTTTATTGGTGGGAGGAGGGGGGAGGAATGGTTGCCACGTGGTAGGAATCCGGCTGAGACCCAATCGGGTTAGTCGGATCGAGGAGCGTTAACGGATGCGCATCAGGTAATTTGATTTGCCGGTATATTAGTTTTTTTATGAATTTTTACACCACGGTACCCGAAATCCTGTCCAATTACATAATAATCCCCAAGTATTATGAGGTTACAGGGAGCGCAGTGTAATTTCCAATGGTTTTGGCTCGATGGCATAGTTGAACAGTATTTCAGGGGTCGTGGTGCAAAAATCTATAGCTTTCATAATCAGTGTTTTGAAAACATGGTTGATTCGACCAACAGTTATTCACAGAAAACCTCTAACCAATCTATTCTATTAAATGGAATTCAAATATATCTTAAGTTGTTGTCATTCTGTAAGGTATATTGTTTAAAGGGTTTGATGGGATGTCCCTTGCGAGCAGCCAACGGGGCTATCCCGTCCTATTTTTTCCGATTTTTTTTTATTTTTTTTGAAAAAATTTACCATGTATATTCATCTATATATTCCTCCATATGCCATTCGAATTTTACCAGAAACAGAAACTCATATACCCTCCATCTAGAACAGGTAGATTACAACAATCTTTAGACCGTTGAAATTACATGTTCTACATGGATGGCATAGGAGTCTCTGTTTCTGACGAAATTCGAATGACATATAAGAGAGATATATAGATGAATATACATGGTGAAATTTTTCAAAAAAAAAATTGCGAAAAAAGGAGCGAGGCAACCATGTTGGCTGCCCGCAAAGGGTAGCCCCATTTTTTCCTTGTTTAAATATTATATGTGTACGTATGCATGTATAATATTTGATGTTGTATTAAAATTATATTGTGTGTATACAATAAGATACATAACTTAGTTGTCTAATTTATATCTATTTTAACTATATTCAAGTGCGTACTTTATACATGTTTTGATTTATTTAATTGGTCAGTTTAAACATTTATTTCCCATCAGTTAGATTAAATCTGATTTTTAAGAATGATGGTGTCGTCAAATCGGTTGAACCGAATTGATTTCATGGCTCAATCTGATTCGACTTTTTCAGCAGCATTTTTGATTCAGTATCCAATTCAGTTTCAAAAACATTGTTCATAGGCAAAACTTGCAAGTAAGGCAATATTTAACAAAGTGAAAAGAAGACCACTTCAGGGCTAGTATTGTAGATGTGTCAAGCCTATTTGGTAAAAGGATTGAATTGAGTTGAACGAGTTATATAGCTATATTACAATAATAACTATCAATTACTTTACTATATCTACAAACTATCTCACAAATAAAAAAAACAACTAAAAACCTCATGTCAGAGGGTTAGTCATATGGGTACCCTTCTTTGAATGGTAGATGTTTGGATGGTTGAGAGGATTGTAATGATAAATGTGATGTCACGTCATAATATCGTTTATATATTATATTGTTTTTTTCTAACAATGGTTAAAATAATTATAACAAAGGAAATGTGGAATCCCTACGACTAACTCCTATCCATGTGTAGCATCTTGGGCTTAGCCCTCTATCCATTATCGAGGAAAACTGGTTCCGACAATTTATTGGGTTCGGGCATGATTGGACCCGTTGACAACCACCCAAAATGCTAGTAATCCACGCCACTTATAACCCACTCTCATACTTCGTGAGTTTTAGATGTGATACTATATTTGGTTTTAGGGTGTTACAACCTCCCCTACTTATATTTGTAGCGTCCTTGTTGCGACATTGCACATCACATTATTCTCAGTGACAGTGGCAGATGCAAGCTCCGGGTAGTATTTTCCTCCTATATATTTGTAGGGGCCACCTCTTGGGCAGCCCTTTTCACTATCAGAGAGAAATCAGTTCCGATACCATTTGTAACATCTCAGGCATAGGTTGACGTCCCATTATCAAGGAAAACTAACCTAGACAACTTGTTGAGCATGGGCACGATTGAACCCGTTAACAACCGCCCAAAATGCTTGAGTCCAAACTCTCAAGTAGTAATTCACACCACTTATTACATGCACCCAAACTTCATGAGTTTTAAATGTGAGATTATATTTAAGGGTTGAGGTATTACATCATGAATGCATGAATAGGATTGGGAATATTCCAGACTAAACATGGGATACATTCTAGATAGCCAGCTTACCTCAAATGAGTAGAGTTGGAAACGTATAATCCTCTCTGGCTATCGTCATGGTAATTTTAAAGGGTAAAATGGGGTTGCCCCCATAGCTCCCCCCGCCCTATTCCGTCCGATTTTTTTTATTTTTTTTGAAATTTTCTTCCGTGGATTTTCATTAATATATCCCTATATTATGTTATTAAAATTTCATGCGAAACAGAGACTCCTACGACCTCCATCCAGACGGGGTCGTTTTTAGCAATTCTGTTACCGTTAAAAAATGATTGTCTGGATGGAGACCGTAGGAGTCTGTTTCGCACGAAATTTTAATGAAATTATATAGGGATATAGTGATGAAATTTTACGGAAGAAATTTTCAAAAAAATAAAAAAAACAGACGGAATGGGGCGGGGGAGCCAAGTTAGCTCCCCCAGGGGCAGCCCCATTTAACCCAATTTTAAAAGGGATTGGCACTAAAACACGTGTGCAGTTAGAGTTTGAAAGCTTCTTAACACCAACGATTCATCAATAATCATTCTGTTTCGTGCGGGTTAGGGGATAAGTATGTCTTGATGTGGATACATAGATACGTTTAATCACATATATAGTGTCCGTGGGGTTAACAGAGGTGTTGTTTAATCAGAAGCAATCATGCGAGCTCCCATCATCGATATTTTTAGTATTGGAATATAAAGATCAAAGCCCATCTAATAGGATGGCAATGTTGCACGTCCATTTCATGCTTCGTTTGGTACCAAAAATAAAGTCCCATTAAGAGATTCGTGCTTTGATTTCTATCCCAACCACCACTTTTATATATGCTCCCCTTCACATCCACACTCTACCTTTCCTTTTTTTTTTTCAAGTAGTTGTTCCTACGAAATTCCTCTTTCATGCCCCCTAATCCCTTCATTAAGTGCACTGATAGGGTGTTTGGACTATGATAAACACGATTAATAACTGAATGTGAAGCGAAAAGTCGCTGATTCGCTCCACACGTTAGGGTTTAGAAGCTCTTCATCGTGCTACACTACAACAAAATGAGTCTATAATAACATTTCTTTTAGAAATATATTCCTATATCTCCTGTCATTAGATATATAGCAACGATATTATTCGTTACGAGATTACTTTTTTATTCTTGAAATTAGTAGCAAATATCATATTCTTAGTTATATCATGAACGACAGTCCATATAGCAACGATTATCCATTATAATTTTTTTAAAAAATTTAACTAGTCATCGCTAATTTTTTTATTCAAACTTTAGCGGCGATTACTTAAATTTTGAAAGTTAACAACATGAAGTGTTATTATATGGACATGCACTAACGATATAGCAACCCATATGGCATTTATTACTAATTTCATGCATAAAAACTAATTTCGAAACAAATGATATCGTCATTCTATATTTAACAACATACGATATAATGACAATATAAAAAAAACATTACTGCAAACTTATTTCGTTGTAGCGGTTGATACGGTGCGAGAAAGTCGATTGGTGACGATCAAAGTTGTATCAAATAGAAAAGATACAGAAAATCTCCATTCAAAAACTTGGTAACTTGAACGTAAGCATCTTAAGTAGTTATCAACGTATTTATTTGTTTGTTTTCTTCGATAACGACTCGGGTCTAGATCGACAACAACAAGACATCACCCACGTTTAGACACCGATAGAATTCTTCAAATCCAGTAAAGTAGGCCGCATGCAATCTCCTTCGTGAGATCACACTTTGTCTTCTCTAATTTCTTCTCCGTGGGGGCCAATACATATTTTCTTTAGTGACTTTGTTAAACACTTGTTTAGCACACTTGTACCCCACACATCACTTTACTAATGCAGCGTATCACTGTTAGGAGATGCCTTTGGTGGGCAGATAACATATACTATATCCGTATGGGGTTCAGCGTGAGGGAGACCTCTTACTTTCATCTCCTGCAGCTGAAGATTGGTGGAGGATAGGAAACAAAGTTATCTGCATTTGATTATTGCCGAGAACCGTGACATGCTTTCGATATAATGACGATGGAGGGGATCTCGCTAAGCATCGAGTCGAGGGTTATCTAATTAATCCAACCACATTCAGCAAAGGGAAATGTTGCCCTGTCCATATGCAGCAGCATTGTTAAGTAATGAATGGTACTTAGGTTTACCTTGAGAGCTTTTGAAAAATCCAAATCACTGATTAGAGGATGTGATTGATGTCGGATAATAATTAAGCTAACAAGATTTGCATGACCATCTTAATGATCATTGATCGTGAGATGTTTCAGCACAAGTGACCGACACAAAACTAACCATGAATCTGAGAGGTCTGTTCGTGATTTTTTAGCCAGATGGGCAGTAATTTCTTAGTGAGTAGTACTGTATGATATCCATGGCAGCTCGCAGGTTGCGGTATATGCGTAAAATACCGATCGTTGTCGTAAGTTCTGAGGATAACACGGCATTATGTTCGGATCTTCTCCGTTCTTGACTTAGTTCGATAGAGGGATAAGGAATACGAGGAAGTTCATCCATCGTTATTCTTCGATTTGGTTTGAGAGATAAAAAATGAATAGATGTTTTAGATGGAGATATAATGGATGATTTAATCATAATTTAACCATTTATCCTTAGATAGCTTATATTGAGATAAAGTCATCTTATCCAGACAAGGATGGATGTTATATCTCAAAAGATTAATGGTTCAATACCGTTATTAGAATACTTCGAGTGAAATCATGGGTGTTTGGATGCATGATGCTTTTCCTTAACTTGGGATAGCGAAACCTTTTTTTTGCTGAATATTAGTATATGATTATCTATTAACCTTTTCGTCAAAATTTATAATTTAGTTATAAGTAGTAGAAAAATGTATAAGAAACGTCTAACGGACGATGATTCATTGATAACAGTGCACTATCAATATGGAATTCATTGCGAGTTTAAAAACTCAAAGATAATTCTATGACATATATATTCGTTGTTAGGATTGTACGGATCAAGACAATTAACATTAAATTACTTGTTACCATAGGTTAATTTTGTTGCAGTATATGCAACTTATGTGATTGAATTCTATTTTCATACACCAATAAGTAGTTTCTTGAGAGAAAGCTTCGGCAGATATAGAGGTTTGACTAAAACTGATGGCCGCATTCCCGAGTAAAGAAAGAAAGTCAAATGCTTCACGGCAAGAGAAAGAGCGCTTCATTAGACTCCTGGAATTTCTCTACTATATTTCTAGGCCTCTCTTGATTTAACATGAAAATGTATTGTTATGAATAGGAGTTCTATTAGGATTGCAAATCCTAATTGGATGCGACTCCTAATCGTACTAGTTATTGAGTTGTATTCTTTGTGGAGACCTTATAAGAATAGGACTATGAGTTTTTACTCTGGCTATACACAAAAAAACTATGGGAAATTGCCTCCATACCACCACAACAATGTAACCCTAGAGAGATGGAGAGGAGAGATGAAGAGAGCGAATGAACGGAGCGAGTTATGCATGTTCTTCTTTTACCGATCTTTTTTCCTCGGTGGTCGCGTGAGGTACCCAGTCATCGTTATATATGGTCATCTTTTATTCATGCTTCTATGGTGGTGGTTAATTGTGCACATGTATCCACTATTTGATTTCCCAACAACCGGTATCTAGACTGAATGCAACACTAGTTCATGTCTCAACATGTATAGTAAAGGCCACTTCCCTTTTCCACTAAAAGGAAGAAGGTATATTGTGTTCTCCAACTTTGAACTGAGTGTAGCAATATTTCGGGATATAGAAACAAAACAAGACATACAAAATCTGGAGCTTAGATTTTTGGATCATTATCGAGGAAAATTGAATCCAACAACTTATGAAGCCAAGCCTGATTGAACATGTTGAGAACTGCCCAAAACGTTAATCTCAAGTTAAGTACTAATCCTCTACACTTATAACCTCCTCTCAAACTTCGTAAGTTTTAGATATAGACGTTGAGAGTTGTATTGTTAGCCCTAATTCTAGGGGTATTATGGATGAATCACTATCTAGAATTCGTCCTTCTTGTAACCCTAACTCTAGGACTTCATCTATATAAGGAGACCTAAGGTCTTCTTTCTTAATAAGAAAAATAGTTACAACATTCGACTTGGTATCTGAGCAGGTTTCGCTCCACCGCCCCCCTCCCCTCCACCTTTCCCGTTGTTCCCTAACGTTCGTCGAATTCTATGAAGCCCCCCACCCACCCCCTGCTTAAGCAAGGGCCTCTAACCTTGCCCTCCTATCATTCAAAGCCCCCCAACCGCCAGCAAAGCCCATGCCCCGCCTCTCGTTCCAACATAAACCCCAAACCCCCTCCCAACGCCGATCCACCCCCCCAACCCCCAAAACAACTTCCCAGCATGGTCCCAGTTGTTGCCAGTACATATACCACACAACAAGGCTCCACCTTACAGCTCCAGCCCTACCCAATAGTGTGCTATCGCTCGGTGTCTCATTTCTCGATCACCACCAAATCTATACCTTGTCGCTGCCATCCAGCCTTTGCTCGAATAATCTAATCAAATTTCTTTTTATATCCTTCCTTAGTAGGTCTGGCACTATAATACGAGATATCTCAATCCGAAGTGACATCCTAAGTATATGATGGAGGGAGCAATCGGCTACCTTATTTGACCCAAACCTCAAGTTGGATGAGACCAATTATCCCAAATGGTCATGCATGTTCCTCACTATCGTACTTGGATATGATAAGGAACATATTTTATTGGAGCCAGGTCCTACTAAAAAGATAGGAAAGTACATCACTTCGGAAAAAGATGATCGAATGATCAGTTTTTGGATCATGGTAAGTGTCATCGACATGACTGTAGATGAGCTGGTATACTACAACACCATGAATGACATGTGGACTTTTATTCAAGCCACATATGGTCAGGAGAAGAATTCAAGCAAAATGTATCGGATGTAATTTGACATGCTCAATATGAAGCAAGCAGGTTGTCCACTAGTTGAGAACTCCTCTCTCTTAAAATCCCTATTTGAATAATATAATGCATGCATTCCAGGATGCACCCGCCTCAAACAAAAAGAGCATCGCCAACATATGGATATCTTGGAATTTCCAGCGGTACTAGATTCGAGATACGCTACAGCTCGCAACCAGATGATCACAGATGCAGTTCTTTCCACTATTGAGGGGGCTTATAGCACCCGCAGTCGTCTTGGCATCCCTACTGTTCGCACCACAATGGAGGTCCAGGGACAGAGCTCTGCATTGGCTACCCCATCTAGGCATGGGGGGCGTGGCTCCTTCATGAAGTTGTGGTCATGGTCGCTTCAGAATGGGACGAGGTCGCAACACCATTCAGTATACCTATTATCACAAGTATGGACACACATAGGTTGTTTGTTACATTAATAAGGTTATTTAACACCTCTTGTTCGCAATGTTACTGAGGGAGATGGCCCTCCTGTCGAAGTTCCTCGAATGGACTTCGATGATCTAATGCAGCAATGGACTGCGATGATCTGATGCAGCATCTGAACATGCTCCATCCAAGCGAATTTTCCCACTCCACCTAGAGTGATAATCCGGAAAGGACACCCCATGTTCTCTTCCATATTACTCCAATTCCGGCTCTCATATTCCCCCACCATCTACATACACTACTCCACTTCCTATCCCTATTCTGATTACAAGAGTACTGCTCTATAAGGACACCCCCTTCTGAGTCGGACCATCTCCTCAAGTTTGTCCTTCGTCTGAGACTTTGCAAACTAATAGTCCTACTATATCTATGAATGCAAACAGAGGTACTACCAACGGCTCCGCAGACGCTGGCATGGATCAACTAATTGCTCTAAGGAAGAGAGCAAGGCAATGTCCATCTCGATACAGTACAAAACATCCAATCTTTGTTGCGGTGTCCTTTCTAAACTTGGCTTCTCCTATAGACAATTCATCGAAACAATCTCTGATGCATTTATCCCCTGTACGTATATCGAGGTCCTTCGAGAATTTCAATAGCACTTAGTAATGGAGGAAGAAATGACTGCATTCATCTCCCACAACACGTGGTCACGTGTAAATACACACGACAATGTCAGGATAGTAGCGTTTAAATGGGTTTTCACAGTAAAAGTACAATCCATATGACTCAATTTCTCATTAAAAGGTGTTGACACGCTTCTGGCAAGGGTCTAACATGTCCTCACAAGGCGAAGACAAAGTTGCTATGGCGACCTCTCACGAAAAGCGGATCAGACAACAATTAACCCATAATATAGATCAAGAAATACAAAATAAAGCATGGAATTAAAATTTAGTATAACTCTATAGAATGTGTGTATAGGTGCAAGTATGTAGAGTGTCGAACTCAGGGAGACAAGTCAGTGTAGCAAGTATATTACATATAAATAAATAATAAATAATACAGGGTGTATTTTGTACAATTAGTTCTTACATAATAATTGAATTAATGTGTGGTTAAAATAAATAAAATAATTATTTATTATCTATTTCTTTTTATAATTTTTTGATTTTTAATTTCTTTTTTTAATATATAATATATTTAACTATATATATAATATGGGAAAATGGGGCTGCCCCCACCCCAATTTTTGCAACTTTTTTTATTTTTTTGGAAAAATATCACCATGTATATTCATCCCTATATCCCTCCTATATGTCATTCGAATTTCGTCAGAAACAGAGACTCCTACGGCCTCCATCCAGACGTCATTTTTTTAGCGGTCGCAGGACTTTTTAAATCGACCATGTCTAGATGGAGGCCGTAGGAGTCTCTATTTTTGACGAAATTCGAATGGCATGTAGGAGGGATATAGGGTAAATATACATGGCAATATTTTTAAAAAAAATAAAAAAAGTTGCCCAAAAATGGGGCAGGGCATCCACGTTGGTTGCCCCTAGGGGGCAATGATTTAACCGAAATTCGGTGGTCTTAAGTTCAACACAAAGCGTGAACTCAGTCGAAGTGTCAACCACACAAATCTCGATTAAAGTCAACAATTAACCCACACTAAAGATCAATAAATTAGAACTAATGTGGAGTTAAAATTTATTTTTAACTCTACATAAAAGATGTATAGGTGCAAGTATGTAGAGAGTTCGAACACAGGGAGCAAACAAGGTAGTTCAAAAATGTGTTCAAGTGTGTGTGTGATGTGTCTACACTAAGCAAGCAAGCAAAGGAATTTTTGTGGGTTTTTAATTTTTAATTTTTTTATTTTATTTTAATTTTTAATTTTGTATTTAGATTTTAATTTTTTTTATTTTTATAATTTTATATTTTATATTTTTTTAGTTTTCAATATTGGAAAGTAAAGACAATGTAATGAAAGGCAAGATAAAATACTTATAAAAATATGCAAAAATTACCAAAAATTCAGAGATAAATTGTTTTTGATATTTTTATGATCTTTTACTGTTTTTGTGATTTTTGGGGATTTTTGAAGGTGTTTTTGGTATTTTTAATTACTGAAATAAGTCAAATCAGTGAAATAGATGCTGGCTGTGGGTAAAATGGGATTTAAAAATAGCAACCAATATTCAAAATTTTTCAAAATAATTTTCAAATAAAGCTACTGAAAAATGCAACAAACAAGAGTTGAGTTATTTTTTGGAGTTTTCCTTGATTTTATATATTTTTTTGAAGTTTTAGAGTGTTTTTATGTTTTTAGTGTTTTTCTTTTGAAATTTTTAGTGATTTTTGGACTGACACTAAAATAGGATATAATAGACACTAGGTATTTTTTTTTGGATTTTTAGAAGTGTTTTAATATTTTTTTGGCATTTTCTAAGCTAGACAGTACACAAAAAGATTGTTTTTGATTTTTAATAAATATAAAAATAAAATAAAATCAAAAAATAAAATTAGGGCGTCAAAGTACAAGTATCCAGGAGCATAACCCTATTTTTTTTGTGGAATTTTTGGATTTAAAATGATAGGTCAGATAATTAGAGCAATCATCCAATCAATAAACAAGCCTGGTAGGGGTATTTATGCAATTTCTCAAACATCCAGGGGCATACATGCAAATTTCCACAAATATTTAAACTAAATATTCGATTTATAGCTCCAAAATCTAATTACAAAAACTGCCTGGGTCTCTTAGAAATTTTCCCACCAGGGCGCGTGACTTGCACGCGCCTGGTGAGGACGAAAATGTAATATTCCACAACTCTGGGGACTTACATGCAAAATATTAAAAAATGTAACACGTGACGTCTCAGTTTTGGAACTAAAACGTAATACAACAAAGGCCGAGGGTATCCTTGCAAAATGCCCACACCTCACGTGTACAGGTCACGTGAGGTGACGTGGTGAAGGACCCAAATGCTAATGATTAAACTACAGGGGTGTCTATGCAAATATTACAAAAATATTGAACGGCAAATGAAAGTTTCGGTTCTAATAAAATATTACAAAAATTGCCAGGGTGGAAGTTGCAAAATACCCAAGCCGGCGGAGGATCGGACGGTGGAGCGAACTTCACTTATCCACGTGTCGACACTGGGGCCCGCGATACCCCTTCAGATCCGACGCCTCGGATTAGATCTCCGCGAGGGGATCGACGGCAGCTGAGGGCTTTGATCGGACGGTCGGTGAACGCCTGGAGGACTGGCGTTGATCGGACAGTGAGGAGGGACGTTGGAAGAACACGGAAGAAGGGCCGCCGTGGCGACCTTCCTCCGTCGAATACTCCGTGCTCCGGCGGTCAACGGGCTTCAAGACTGGTCCAGGTGATGCCTGCAGGTCCTTCTGACGTCTGGAAGTGGCAAAATGGCGTGGAGCTCGGCGGTGCTCTCCCACGGCGAGGAGGGAGCTGCATGGCCCCAGGAGCTTCGGCGAAACCCAAAAACGCCCCAGATGCGTTGGGAAGCCCAGGTACCTGCAGAAGAGAAGGTGATATGGTCGGGGGCAAGTTGCCCCGACCAAGTGGCACGAGAGATGGTGGTCTGCGGATGGGGGAGGCGCTGAGCACAACTGTGGCCGGAGATAGCTCCGGCGAGGGTTGATTTGGCGAATCGACCCACGATGGAAACGAATGAATGGGGGGAATGAAGCACGAGATGATAAGGAATGAAATGCAAGCAAAACTAAAGGAAATAAAGCTGCCTCAAGCCCAGGTAGGCGAGGGAGGGGGGTACCTCGACGGCGGTCGCCGGAGGTTGGAACGCACGGCGATCTGGATGCTCTCCCGCCGCTTGGATGCGTGGGGCTCGAAGCTGTCACCTCCGGGCTCCTCTTGCTCGACCAAGGGGGGTGGATCAGAGAGTATTCGCGGTTCAAATTTTCAAAAGGGGGTCAGAAGTGGGTTTTAAGGGGTTGACGACGGGGCCCCCTTGACCGAGGTGTCCAGCTCGATTCAGAGCTCCACAACCCAAGGAGAGCCTTGGGCGTGTAAGAGTTCTGATCGAGGAAAAAATATCGTCAAGGGTGCATCAGGAATGGGTGAAAGGTGCGACGCCCAAAAATCCTTGAAAACAGGTCAAACCCATTCTGACAATGCTACAGGAGTAGGACCAGGGAGTTGACCCGAGGTCAACTTTCCTGGTCCCCTGGTTAGTCCACGTGGACCAACCAGTAAAAACTCCTGGAAAAAGATTTAAAAATTATTTAAAAATAGGAATAAGTTGAATTAAATAATAATTATAAAATAAAAAATATTCGATATTTTATGTAGTATTTTTTTATGAATTTTAATTAATTTTATGAGGCATATTTTTATGAGTTACCTTTTTAACCCTATATAGGTATAATACCTATGTATTTAAGTATTTAATTTTTATTTTGTGTATTTTTATTTTATTATTTTTTATTTATTATTATCTAAAATTATAAAATACTTTTATCTACACAAATATATTTTTATTTTATTTTTATGAGTTGTTTTGTATATTTAAATAAAATATAAAGGTATGGATATATGTATGGATATAGGTAGTGTACCTATGTATTCTATGTATGTTCATTTTTATTTTTATTTGCATTTTTATTCTGATTTTAATATTCACAATTATTATAAACAATATTATAAAAATATAATAATATAAAAATAATAAATAATTAATAAATTGAATGTTTTAATATGTACACTTATACAATGTGGGTCCAAAACTCAACTTTCAAACCGTAGCTCCGCCAAATGCGAAACCACCACCATTGGATAGATTATTTTATTCTATATACAATTAAAGGTGAGTTTGCTACATTTGGAGTTGTCAGTTGTGAGATACGGGTCTGGGAAGTTGGGATTCTGGATTCTTATTCAGATCATAACTTTTTATCTGTGTATTCTTTTTCTATGAAATCAATTTTATATTTTTCTTTATAAATTTATCTACAACTTTCATGTACAAAGTTTCTTTATTTGATGTATAAAAAGTGGAACCAAAAATTGGTCCCAAAATGAATAAAAAATGAATAGAAATATAGGTATTTTCTCTGTATTTCTGACCTTATCTCCCCCTAGTTTATTCCTTGTCGACCTATTCATCAAGATGCCTAGGTCTCGGGGTTTCGGATCATAAAATATTTTCAATATTTTATTATTTTTCTTTTCTTTATTTATTCTATAATTTTGGCCTTAATTACAGTATTTTGTACACTAATATGATGCATGTGCATGAATGCTAAGATGATCTATTTAAGGGTATTTACAGGCATTTGCTAGGGTTTTTAGTGCCAAAATGATAGAATAAAGATGATGAAATGTGGATTCATCATCCCCCTATACGTTACCTTTGCTAGTCCCTAGCAAACGCTTATGCAATAAGTGCAAAAAGAAAAAGAAAGAAAAGAAAAAGAAGAACTTGGATTTTATTTGATTATCAAACTTGTCTTTGCAAAATCAAAGTTTGGAGCTTAAGTCGGACCTTTGGAATTTTAATGCGGGCGGAACCTTAGTGAGAACCGTGTTTGAAATTCAACAGTCCTTGAGAATCCCAAAACTCTGTCCAAGTCTCCTCAATAGCCAGGTCAGAAATACTTCAACTCATACGCAAACTCTTACGACTATGAATCTGACTTGTACAGTGTAAGTGATGGTGGCTCTCCCCAACTAGAATGACAAAGAAACTGACTTCTCCAGTACGACAACCCAATGATTCCCCAATCCAGCAACTCCATCCTCGAGGAGCGGGGTATTCCCTTCTAAGTTCAAGTGGCAACCAGCTCAAGAGGAGGGGGTGAAGAGAAGAATGGACGGTACCCAGTGTAGCTACCTATCCCGGGATGCAAGACCAGTGTAGTCAAGTCATCCTGCTGCAGGCTCGCATATTTGACTTTGGAGCTCAAGCTTGCTTATTGACTTTGTACATACTTGCAGGATTTTTATTTTTGTACATGCCTGAACTTTTTTTTTGAATACTATATACAGCAGCATTTACATAAGGAGTTTTTCCTCTTGAGCCAGTAGACTATCCCTCTTTTGAAGCTTTATCGCAACCCACAGCCTCCTGTCTTTAGACTTCCTCATCACTGGACGGGTTCGGGTGCACTTCCCTCCCTAGAGGAGGACAAATGTTTCCACTTGTGTGCGTCTCATACCGGCAAATCCAATCCCCTCACCACTCCAACTGAGTTGAGCCATGTGAAAGGTGCAGGTGTCCAAGTTAGGTCATTATCAACAAGAGTCGTGCGTGTGTTCTGAAATACTCTACTTAGGCAGTCAAGAATCCATTGAACTAAGTCCCGTGATCCTCAAAGAATTAAGTCAACTAGACCTGAAGTACCTCAAACCCAATTCCCATAAGGTTCCTGTTTTTAGGTAGATTTTAAGGTCCAATCAAGCTCCAATCTCCGCATTTTACTTAGGCTTGTTCAACTATCAAACTCAATCCGAAAAATGCGAATGCTATGCAAATGCAATGCAGAAAATATTTTTGTGATGCAATTTTCAAAGATTTTGAACTTTTTTGGATTTTTGAAAAGATGATGCATGCAACTGCATTTTTTTGTCTTTTTCAAAAAGATTTTCAGATGTTTTTGGATTTTAGTTTTGCAAATATTTTTGGGCTTTTTGAAAACAAAAAGATTTTGGCTGAAAATTAGGTTAAAATATGTACACGAGAGTGCTTCTTATATATACAAAAAGTGGATTTTAAGAATTTACAAGGGTAAGTGGTCAATTTTATACATATATACATAAGATGGATTTTGGTGTGTTGTGTATATTCATCAAACTTACTTGAAAACAATTTACACACATTTTTTTGAAAACTATAGTCCAAAATAGTTTTTACAAACATTTTACACACATTTGAAAACATTTTGCAAAAGCTTTCAAAACAGTATATGTAGGTTTTTCAAAACATTTTTGCAACCATTTTTCAAACCATTTGCAAATCATTTTTCAAACATTTTGTTTCACACAAAGGAAAGAAATTTTACAATCCACACATTTTTACACAGGTTGAAAACATGTAACAAAATATTTTCAAAATAGTTTTCAATAGATGTTCACAAAGATTTTCAAACTATTTTTCAAACATTTTGCAAAAAAAAAAACATTTTCACCTGATTTATTAATCGGTAAATACGAAAAGAATTTTGAGGAATAATCACATCTTTTTATCAAGGATTTTTAATGAATTTTAAAGAATTATTAGCCATATTATTACGAAAATACGACAGTACGAGTTATGGCTAAAGTATATACGCAGTATATACGACCCCCCTATACTTAGCTTGAGCTATGTCCTCATAGATCGGAGAGAAAAGAGAAGACATAACTCGTACTAAGTATAGACAAGTCTAAATAATAAAGGAACAAATGAATCAAACGAATGAGAAGTTGACCGTCCCCCCTATTCTTAGGATCAAATAATCCTAAGTATAGCAGACTGTACACAACGCAGGGAGGGTCAAGGGTGGGAATGAACAGATCGTACTCAAATTGTCTCCCCCTATACTTAGGGTAAGATATCCCTAAGTATAGACAAAAAGAGGAGACAATGGAGAGGATTAAAGAATGGAAATACTCGGGGTGCACACCCCCCCTATACTTAGGATAAAGTACGTCATAAGTATGGAAAACTGTCTACAAGGGCGGCACCTTTTTGATAGATGAAGAATATAGAAATGGAAAAGAAGAAAAGAAGAAAAGAAGAAAATAAATCAACCGATGAAAGTGATATGAACAGATGGATCTGTGAAGCGGAGAATGGACTTGATCACCATGTATGAGATGCAGATGATGAAAGTCAAAGGACACATCTCATACCAGAAGAATGGGGGCAACGTCAATGGTCGGCGGATCATGATCAAGATATAGTTTCAGGCGTTGACCATTGATGTGGAAGGTAGAGGAAGATGACGGTTCAGATATGTCGATGCTGCCATTGTCATGTACCTTCCTGACCACATACGGACCTTTCCACTTGCTCTGCAACTTCCCTGGGAATAATTTCAGCCTGGAATCAAACAACCATACTCTCTGATCTGGCTCAAACTGCTTATGGCTGATATGCGAATCGTGCCATGTCTTCACTTTCTCTTTGTACTGTAGGCTGTTGGAAAAGGCTGTGTCTCTAAGTTCCTCCAGGGCTGCCAATTCTGCTCTTCTCTGGTCTCCTATACTCTCGGGATCTAAAAGCAACTCAGTGACTGCCCAAAAAGATTTGTGCTTGATCTCCACTGGCAAATGGCACGGCTTGCCATAGACGAGACGAAAGGGAGATGTCCCCAATGGATTTTTGAAAGAAGTCCGATAAGCCCACAAAACCGAGTCCAAAAGCTGTGACCAATCCTTTCGATCTGAGCGGACAACTTTCTGCAAGATAGTCTTTATCTCCCGATTCGACACTTCGGCAAGACCATTAGTCTGAGGGTGATAAGGAGTGGCAAACCGATGGTCAATGCCGAACTCGTCTGCAAGGGCCTTGACTTTGTCATTGATGAAATGAGACCCCCCGTCTGAAATCAAGACTCTAGGTACCCCGAACCGTGAAATGATATTTTTCCTCAAAAATTTGCAAACGGTTTTAGCATCTGCGGCTCGGGCGGGGATGGCCTCAACCCATCGGCTGACATAATCCACAGCGAGCAAAATATGCTCGAATCCCTGACTCTTAGGAAATGGGACCATGAAATCAATCCCCCATGCATCAAAAACGTCACAAAAGTGAATGGGTTGCATGGGCATCATGTCTCTCTGTCCGCAGGTTCCCATTTTCTGACAGTCAGTACATCTCGAACTCATCAGAATCCTTGAAGAGAGTAGGCCACCATAGACCGGATTGAAGCACCTTCTGTGCTGTCCTTTTTCCAGAATGATGTCCTCCTGCCTCAAGCTTGTGACAGTATGTGAGGACGCTATGATGCTCTTCTTGAGGAATGCACCTCCTCCAGATACTGTCCCCTCCCTCATGATAAAGGACGGGATCCTCCCAATGGTAAAACTTGGCCTTCGCCAGGAAGGTCTCGAGTTTCTGCCTGGGCCAACCTTGTGGGACCGTCTTGGCAACAAGATAGTTCACAATGTCAGCATACCGAGGGAGCGAGGTGATAGCTAGGATCGCTTCATCTGGAAATGTCTCTGTGATAGGTGCGCCGGGCTCAGATTCCTCAAGATTCTCCAATCTGGAGAGATGATCCGCCACCACATTCTTGACTCCAGGCTTGTCCTTAATTTCAATATCAAATTCCTGGAGTAGAAGGATCCATCTGGTGAGACGTGCTTTGGCATCCTTCTTAGCCATTAAGTACCGGATGGCGGTGTAATCAGTATAGATGGTTACCCTAGATCCGAGAATATGTGATCGATACTTATCAAGAGCGAAGACTACGACCAGCATCTCTTTCTCGGTTACAGTGTAATTCCGCTGAGCGGCATCCAAGGTCCGGCTGGCGTAGTGAATGGCAAAAGGCAAACCATCCCTCCTCTGTCCGAGCACAGCCCCAACGGCAAAATCGGAAGCATCCGTCATGATCTCGAATGGGAGAGACCAATCGGGTGGCTGAAGGACAGGAGCTGAAACAACCATATTTTTGAGAGTTTCAAAAGATTCAAGACACTTATCATTGACAATAAACTCGGTGTCTTTTGTCAGCAAGTCAGTGAGCGGTCGGGCAATTCGACTGAAGTCCTGAATGAACCGTCGGTAGAAACAGACATGCCCCAGAAAAGACCATAACTGATGCAAATTAGACGGTGGATTGAGTTTTCTGATGATATCCACCTTAGCCGGATCGACCTCCATGCCCCTGTTGGAGACGATATGACCAAGGACCGTCCCTTGAGTCATCATGAAATGACTCTTCTCCCAGGATAAAACAAGGTTGACCTCAATGCAACGCTTGAGTACGCGGTCTAGGCAGTCCAGACAAGCGTCGAACCCGTCGCCATAGACCGAGAAGTCATCCATGAAGACCTCTAAACAGTCACCCACCATGTCCGAGAAGATGGACAACATGCACCTTTGGAATGTCGCCGGAGCGTTACATAGACCAAAGGGCATCTGTCTGAAAGCATAAGTCCCAAAAGGACAGGTGAATGTCGTTTTCTCCTGGTCTTCGGGCGCAATGGCCACTTGATTATATCCAGAGTACCCATCAAGAAAACAACAATGACTCTTCCCAGCTAGCCGCTCGATAATCTGATCAATGAATGGTAGCGGGAAGTGATCCTTCTTGGTGGCCTCATTCAATCGTCTGTAGTCCACACAGACCCTCCAAGAAGTTGGTACTCTGGTAGCGATCTCCTCTCCAGACTCATTGACAACTGTAGTGATACCCGTCTTCTTGGGTACCACATGTAGCGGACTCACCCATTTGGAGTCGGAGATGGGATAGATGAAATCGGCGCTCCACCACCTTGAAATTTCTTTCATGACAACGTCTAGAAGATTCGGGTTCAGCCACCGTTGGAACTCACACGACGGCTTAGCATTATCCTCAAGATAGATGTGGTGAGAGCAAAGATTTGTGCTCAGCCCCTGGAGATCAGCTATACTCCAACCGATTGCCTTGCGGTTTCTTTCAAGAACCTCCATCAGACGAGATTCTTGCTCTCCAGTCAAATCTGCTGAGATAATGACTGGGTACATTTCTGGCTCACCCGCAAGGAATCTGTATGTCATTGACTGTGGCAGAGGTTTCCGTTCTGAACAACTGGGAGGTGGCAGATCTGGCTTCTGATATGTCTGTGTAAATGCTACCAGGTCTGCATGGGAGAACTCTCGCTCTGCATAAATTTCTGACGAAGGGCGGCCTGCTGAATCATCAATAAACTGCACTGGCTCGCACTCTGTCATGGCTGTTGGCTCAGAAGGAATCAGACAAGGCAAATAATCATCAAAGTCATCCCAGTCAATGTCTGAATCCGGGGGATCTGAAGAAGATGAACATGATTGAAATTCCTCAGCACCACTCATCACAACACTGTCAGCTTCAGATATATCCTCATCCAGGGATGTGCTCTCCCAGCTCTCGACTGCCATGAGCTTGAGATATAGTGAATCTGTGGGCAAGGCGAGGGTCGGTGCTACGGGATCTTTCCAGTTGGATTCATCATCAGTCATCTCAAAATCACAAACCTGGTGGATGTCTAGCTCTTCCTCTGTCATCTGCTCGGCTTCGCTGGATTGCTCTGAGCACGCCAATTCTCTGGCTCTGGTCTGGTCGATCGTATCTATTTGTATGCTTTCACCCTCTACGCGAAAACATACCGTCCCACTGTCATGGTCGGATACCGCCTTGGCAGTGGCCAAGAATGGGCGTCCAAGTATGATGGGGGCATCGGTTACCGACTCAGGGATCTCCATGTCCAATACAACAAAGTCCACGGGGAATTTCAGGCCCTGAATGGTAACGACCACGTCCTTCAACAACCCCTTCGGCCTCTTAATCGACCTATCAGCAAACTGAAGGACCGTTCTACTTCGAAGAAGAGGGCCAAACTCGAACTACTTGAGTAAGGCTGCCGGAAGGAGGTTGATCGAAGACCCGCTGTCTAATAGAGTACGATCGAACCGCTGCTCCTGGATCTCGCATCTGACATAGGACGCTCCTGTATCGGGTCGCTTGGCTGGCAATGTATTCTGAATGGTGCAGCAAGTGTCGTGAGTGAGCATATGGATTTGATCTCTGTGCCTCTTCTTCCTTCGGATAGTAGTTGTCTCTTTCAAATTCTTCTTGAAGAAGGGGATATGCTCAAATGCTTCTCGTAGAGTCAGCTGAATGTGAAATCTGTCAATCATTTCGTTGTCGAACTCTACCTGTTGGCTCTTTTTCGGATTTTCTTTTTTGTTCCCCTTCACACGACGGAGTGCCTCAGGGAAGGGGATGGTAGGGGCCTCCTCAGATGGAGGACTAGGAATCGGTCCCTGTGCCTGTGAAGAAGAGGAACCCATACAATCATCATCATTCATCACATATGGATCCGCAATTTGAACAGAAACCTTTCCTTTATTCATATTTTTGTTTTTGTTTTTATTCCCACGGTCTCTAGGTACAAAATGTGGCAACATCACAGATGGTGGCTCAACAAAAGTTGATGTGGTGGCCTCAGCACCACCACTGGCACCGATCTTCGCGGCATCAGCACCGCACTCTGGTTCAGCATCCAAAATGGTGGCATCAGCACCACCGTCTGCCTCTGATCTCTCGACGGCATCAGCACCGTCGTCTGGCTCTCCATCATTGGTGGCTTCAGCACCACCGTCTTCAACATCATCATGGGAGGCATCAGCACCGCTCCTCTGCTCCTCTGGGGCTCCTGATCCTGCATCTGGCTGTCGCTCAGAAGAGACGCCGCCGGCTGGCATCCTACCGCTCCTAGTAGTAACAAAATCAGCATCATAATAGGAATAAGACATGTCACTCAAATAGTCACTAGGAGAGGTATCCTCTGTGAACTCTACCTGCTCAGATTTTCTTTTTAGGTTATTAGGGTTAGGTTCGATCTGAGCGGGTATGGCGGCCTTGACTTTGATGATATCCCGCATCTCCTGCCGGAATTCATCCATTTCTTGCATGAAAGATGCTCGCTGTTCAGATAGCAAGCGGGCAAGATCATCAAGGGCTGGGTTCTCAAAGGCAGGACCCTGAGAACCGGATGAATGTCCCTGCTGGAAATGGGGTTGCTGTTGCTGTTGCTGCTGCTGATACTGGGGGGAAGGCTGGTGATAAGACTGCTGAGGCGACTGGCGCTGCCTCCACTGTTGTCCCTGATAGGCGGGACGAGGACCACTGTGATATTGTTGCGGCTGGGCATTCTGGGGCTGCTGGTTATGCTGCTGTGGCTGGCTGTTCTGGTGTCCTTGGGCAGGGTTCTGCTGCTGGGAAGAGGATCCACCATTGCCCCAACGGAATCCGGGGTGATCCCGATGAATCTCGGGCTGAGGGTACCGGTCGTACCAAATCTCATTGACTTCCATCAATGGTTCCTGCTCGAAGGAGGGTGGAGGAAGAACTGCCAGTGGCTGCTCTGGCTGATAGACCACCATCTGCGTCTCCTGAGACGGCGGTTGCTCCGGATGGTACTGTAGTAGTGGAACCGCCTCTGCCTGGATATGACTCACCTGTCGGTATGAGGTAGAGGGTTGGTTGGAGCTGCTACTGCTGGAGTCAGCCCGTGACCTGGGAGGCTGCTGGGAATGAGCTTGTGCCTCCTGAATGCATAGGATTTGAGTTTTCAGGTCACTCATGGTTTTGGTGAGAAGGTCCATCTGAGCAAGACCTTGGTTCTGCTTCTTCTCGAGGATCTCCATGCGGTCCAACTTCTCACTAATAATGCCCATGTCGGCTGCGGCTGATTCAGCTTGGACTGCGGCTACCGACGTTGTGTTGGGACCGACATCGATGCGGGCAATCCTCTGAAATGATCCCGCTCCTTGCGGGGGCTTCTGCTGTGTATAGACTCGGGCTTGGGCCATTACTGTGGAGTTTTCTGCCATGCCCTCGTAGATGGCCCAGACGTCGTCTTCTCCCTTGGAGAAATAAGACCCACCGCAAGAGGCGTTCACTAGCCCCTGCAGCTCCGGTGTCAGCCCACAGAAGAAACTCTGCACCAAGTTGGGCTTGGATATGTCGTGATGTGGACACCGGTCAATGAGCTCTCTGAATCGATCCCAGGCTTCATGGAACTGTTTGTTTGGGATCATGACGAAGTTGCTGATCATGGCTCGAGCTGCGTTGGTCCGGCCGAGAGGATAATACTTCTTCAAGTATGCGGTCCGGAGACCTGCCCATGTGTCGATGAATCGCCCAAGGTGTTTGAGCCAATATGCGGCTCTATCAACCAAAGAGAACGGAAAGGCGATCATCTTGATGGTATCCTCGGTCATCAACCGATCATGGATAGTGCTGCAAATCATTTCAAACTCCTGGAGGTGGAGGTGCGGCTCTTCGGTCGGCAACCCGTGAAACTTGGGTAGCAGCTGGATCGTGTGGGGCCGAAGCTCGAAATCTCCGTGGATTGGCGGGAGTCTGATCCACCGGTGAGTGAGGGATGCAGCTGGGTTGTGCAACTCCCTCATGATGGTCTGTGGCGGTCGCTCAGCGTCTGGATCGCCTCCTCCTGCATCGGGTCCTCCTCCTCCTCCACCGCCACCTCCCCCGGGTCGGTTCTCTCTCATCGGTGCTATCTCTCTCATCAGATCACCCATGAATGTTCCCTGGTCACGGATCTGTCTCTGCATAGTCTCCAGGGACGCTAGTAAGGAATTGTTGATGGCCACCTAATCGATTATGAATGGAGGGTGATCGTGGTCATCTGGGTGCTCGCCTCTGTCTGCCATTGCTGGATTTTCTGAAAAAGCAAAAGAGGCCATCTTAGGTGCTGTCGAATGAGCCGAACTCTGTGATGCACTGAATTCTGACACAATTGGACTGAGAGAAGGAGAATGGGAAGGGTGGTCGAGGGGGAACAGGGTGGATGTGAACTCGGGCTCGGAGAGTGGACTCTCCGAGGTATTCCTAGATGAATGAGGAGGAGTGCTGGATAGTGGTGCCGACAAAGTCGGCCTAAGAGATCTCCGTCCCATCATCTTGATTATTCGGGAAGAGCAGGGAAAATGCAAGAGAAGAGGAAGATGATATGAAATGCAATAAAATTGCGCACAATTGTGATGTGTTTTTGATCTTGACCTAAATAAATCTAACAATCAAACACAAAGCAGGGGTGAATTCACCAACTCAACACGTGAAGCCGTGAAGGTTCGGCTTTTATCTTGTCAATTTTAGCTTGATTCAGGAAGTTGTCTTTTCACGAGTCCTTAGAACGCTACGCCTATAGGAGAGAGAGTACTGCCGGGAAAGTGTCCCCATACTTGTCCTCCTCCTGTGTAACCTGTAACTTGCGCTTTTTAAGGTCCTTGTAACCCTTCCTAGATCCCTACTCAGCCAAAGAAAAGAGGGAGGAAGCCGATAGGCGAAACCGATACTTCGGACCTCGCTCGCAACGGAATCACCCGTGAGCGTGCAAGATCTTACTCGGACGCAGCCGGTGAGACAGACACACCCGTGAAGGCGTGGCCTAAGCTCGGTACTTCGAACAAGGTCGGCGCTCACACAATAGTGAGTCACCAATGGCGACCAAGTCCTACTCGACTACGTACGATAGTAGCGCCAATACTTCGGAAATCCAGGCGATACACAAGGCAGCCACAAGTTGGGTTTTGGGCTCTAATCCTTACGAAGCGCTCACCTCACTTGAAAGGAAACCTTCCCATGCAACCTGAATACAAGTGAGGGTGTTACTCTCCCCAAGCAATGAATCCAATTACCGATTTTATTTTTGGTCAAGTTTTCTTAGCAGTCCCTTTTTTTAATTTTTTTGGTGTTATCGCTTCTTTTGAGTAGATTCAAACAAGCGCCTAACGGTTTTTGTATTTTCTTGATCCTACTTTGTTCCAAAAACAGAGGGAGAATAGAGTCGGAAAAGCCGTGCAAGTCGACACCAAGGTGGAAATCTCACCTTTTGTGCCTAAATGATGTATGCAAAGTAAGAAGACTTACAGCGAATCCCAGCTCTCTCCATGCGGGATGCAAAGCAGAATTTTTAAACCTAAACTACATGGCGATATGCAAGGCGGAAATCGTCCTAAGATAGGCAACTGCTAGCGTGAAGAACCACGAGTTAATCGTCAACTCCCAATCCTAATGTCCGGTCTAGGCTCACTCCTCCTCTGCTCAACACATTTGAGTTAGGAGAAAGCGATTGTGTGGAGTGAGCTCGCGGCGTGCGGATCGAGAGCCAATGATCAACTACTTAATTAATCTAAGTCCAAATACGAACTATAGGAACATGCAAGAGTTATTAGGGTGTTTGGACCTAGGCTAATCGAATCAAGCAGGACCTAATCTTAAGAGCTCAATCCACAAAAGAAATAAAAAGAAAACAAAACCGGAAAATGACAGTCGATCAAAACACGAAAAAGTCGTGGTGAGCCCCCGGGTGAACAAACACCCGGAAATTAGGTCCGGTAGTCTAAGTGTCCGAATGTCCAAGTGTACATGTATTATTACAATTCAATAAATCACTCTCTCACAAAAATAGAATGCAAGCTAAATTACCACTCTCTCACTCCTCCTGCTCTCTCCTGCCGGCTTGGCTAAAGAATAGCCGGCTCCGCTTCCCAAGGTTGCTTCGGGTCACCTAGGCGATCCGCCTTGCTCCGCGGTCCCTCGCAAGAAGACAAGAAAAGAAATGGTCAGATAGCTCGATCAATCAATATCACAAATGCAAGAGATAGAAACTAAAGCTATGGTAGACAATCAACACAAGCAAAATATAAACTACTCGCTGTTGCTCCACGGCAACGGCGCCATTTGATTTAACCGAAATTCGGTGGTCTTAAGTTCAACACAAAGCGTGAACTCAGTCGAAGTGTCAACCACACAAATCTCGATTAAAGTCAACAATTAACCCACACTAAAGATCAATAAATTAGAACTAATGTGGAGTTAAAATTTATTTTTAACTCTACATAAAAGATGTATAGGTGCAAGTATGTAGAGAGTTCGAACACAGGGAGCAAACAAGGTAGTTCAAAAATGTGCTCAAGTGTGTGTGTGATGTGTCTACACTAAGCAAGCAAGCAAAGGAATTTTTGTGGGTTTTTAATTTTTATTTTTTTATTTTAATTTTTAATTTTGTATTTAGATTTTAATTTTTTTTATTTTTATAATTTTATATTTTATATTTTTTTTAGTTTTCAATATTGGAAAGTAAAGACAATGTAATGAAAGGCAAGATAAAATACTTATAAAAATATGCAAAAATTACCAAAAATTCAGAGATAAATTGTTTTTGATATTTTTATGATCTTTTACTGTTTTTGTGATTTTTGGGGATTTTTGAAGGTGTTTTTGGTATTTTTAATTACTGAAATAAGTCAAATCAGTGAAATAGATGCTGGCTGTGAGTAAAATGGGATTTAAAAATAGCAACCAGTATTCAAAATTTTTCAAAATAATTTTCAAATAAAGCAACTGAAAAATGCAACAAACAGGAGTTGAGTTTGTATTTTTTGGAGTTTTCCTTGATTTTATATATTTTTTTGAAGTTTTAGAGTGTTTTTAAGTTTTTAGTGTTTTTCTTTTGAAATTTTTAGTGATTTTTGGACTGACACTAAAATAGGATATAATAGACACTAGGTAATTTTTTTGGGATTTTTAGAAGTGTTTTAATATTTTTTTGGCATTTTCTAAGCTAGACAGTACACAAAAAGATTGTTTTTGATTTTTAATAAATATAAAAATAAAATAAAATCAAAAACTAAAATTAGGGCGTCAAAGTACAAGTATCCAGGAGCTTAACCCTATTTTTTTGTGGAATTTTTGGATTTAAAATGATAGGTCAGATAATTAGAGCAATCATCCAATCAATAAACAGGCCTGGCAGGGGTATTTATGCAATTTCTCAAACATCCAGGGGCATACATGCAAATTTCCACAAATATTTAAACTAAATATTCGATTTATAGCTCCAAAATCTAATTACAAAAACCGCCTGGGTCTCTTAGAAATTTTCCCACCAGGGCGCGTGACTTGCACGCGCCCGGCGAGGACGAAAATGTAATATTCCACAACTCTGGGGACTTACATGCAAAATATTCAAAAATGTAACACGTGACGTCTCAGTTTTGGAACTAAAACGTAATATAACAAAGGTCGAGGGTATCCTTGCAAAATGCCCACACCTCACGTGTACAAGTCACGTGAGGTGACGTGGCGAAGGACCCAAACGCTAATGATTAAACTACAGGGGTGTCTATGCAAATATTACAAAAATATTGAACGGCAAATGAAAGTTTCGGTTCTAATAAAATATTACAAAAATTTCCAGGGTGGAAGTTGCAAAATACCCAAGCCGGCGGAGGATCGGACGGTGGAGCGAACTTCACTTATCCACGTGTCGACACTGGGGCCCGCGATACCCCTTCAGATCCGACGCCTCGGATTAGATCTCCGCGAGGGGATCGACGGCAGCTGAGGGCTTTGATCGGATGGACGGTGAACGCCTGGAGGACTGGCGTTGATCGGACGGCGATGAGGGACGTTGGAAGAACACGGAAGAAGGGCCGCTGTGGCGACCTTCCTCCGTCGAATACTCCGTGCTCCGGCGGTCAACGGGCTTCAAGACTGGTCCAGGTGATGCCTGCAGGTCCTTCTGACGTCTGGAAGCGGCAAAATGGCGTGGAGCTCGACGGTGCTCTCCCACGGCGAGGAGGGAGCTGCATGGCCCCAGGAGCTCCGGCGAAACCCAAAAACGCCCCAGATGCGTTGGGAAGCCCAGGTACCTGCAGAAGAGAAGGTGATATGGTCGGGGGCAAGTTGCCCCGACCAAGTGGCACGAGAGATGGTGGTCTGCGGATGGGGGAGGCGCTGAGCACAACTGTGGCCGGAGATAGCTCCGGCGAGGGTTGATTTGGCGAATCGACCCACGATGGAAACGAATGAATGGGGGGAATGAAGCGCGAGATGATAAGGAATGAAATGCAAGCAAAACTAAAGGAAATAAAGCTGCCTCAAGCCCAGGTAGGCGAGGGAGGGGGGTACCTCGACAGCGGTCACCGGAGGTTGGAACGCGCGGCGATCTGGATGCTCTCCCGCCGCTTGGATGCGTGGGGCTCGAAGCTGTCACCTCCGGGCTCCTCTTGCTCGACCAAGGGGGGTGGATCAGAGAGTATTCGCAGTTCAAATTTTCAAAAGGGGGTCAGAAGTGGGTTTTAAGGGGTTGACGACGGGGCCCCCTTGACCGAGGTGTCCAGCTCGATTCAGAGCTCCACAGCCCAAGGAGAGCCTTGGGCGTGTAAGAGTTCTGATCGAGGAAAAAATATCGTCAAGGGTGCATCAGGAATGGGTGAAAGGTGCGACGCCCAAAAATCCTTGAAAACGGGTCAAACCCGTTCTGACAATGCTACAGGAGTAGGACCAGGGAGTTGACCCGAGGTCAACTTTCCTGGTCCCCTGGTTGGTCCACGTGGACCAACCAGGAAAAACTCTTGGAAAAAGATTTAAAAATTATTTAAAAATAAGAAATAAGTTGAATTAAATATTAATTATAAAATAAAAAATATTCGATATTTTATGTAGTATTTTTTTTATGAATTTTAATTAATTTTATGAGGCATATTTTTATGAGTTACCTTTTTAACCCTATATAGGTATAATACCTATGTATTTAAGTATTTAATTTTTATTTTGTGTATTTTTATTTTATTATTTTTATTTATTATTATCTAAAATTATAAAATACTTTTATCTACACAAATATATTTTTATTTTATTTTTATGAATTGTTTTGTATATTTAAATAAAATATAAAGGTATGGATATAGGTATGGATATAGGTAGTGTACCTATGTATTCTATGTATGTTCATTTTTATTTTTCTTTGCATTTTTATTCTGATTTTAATATTCACAATTATTATAAACAATATTATAAAAATATAATAATATAAAAATAATAAATAATTAATAAATTGAATATTTTAATATGTACACTTATACAATGTGGGTCCAAAACTCAACTTTCAAAACGTAGCTTCACCAAATGCGAAACCACCACCATTGGATAGATTATTTTATTCTATATACAATTAAAGGTGAGTTTGCTACATTTGGAGTTGTCAGTTGTGAGATACGGGTCTGGGAAGTTGGGATTCTGGATTCTTATTCAGATCATAACTTTTTATCTGTGTATTCTTTTTCTGTGAAATCAATTTTGTATTTTTCTTTATAAATTTATCTACAACTTTCATGTACAAAGTTTCTTTATTTGATGTATAAAAAGTGGAACCAAAAATAGGTCCCAAAATGAATAAAGAATGAATAGAAATATAGGTATTTTCTCTGTATTTCTGACCTTATCTCCCCCTACTTTATTCCTTGTCGACCTATTCATCAAGATGCCTAGGTCTCGGGGTTTCGGATCATAAAATATTTTCAATATTTTATTCTTTTTCTTTTCTTTATTTATTCTATAATTTTGGCCTTAATTACAGTATTTTGTACACTAATATGATGCATGTGCATAAATGCTAAGATGCTCTATTTAAGGGTATTTACAGGCATTTGCTAGGGTTTTTAGTGCCAAAATGATAGAATAAAGATGATGAAATGTGGATTCATCAGGCAACCCCATATAATATAGGGTAATATAATTATAAATACAATGAAAAATAACCAAAAATTATAGAATAAATTATTTTTATAATTTTTTATTTTCTAATATTTTTTGTGATTTTCATGATTTTTTCTAATTTTTAGGTATTTTTAAATTCCTAAATGCACAAAATCGGGGAATTTTTAATTAGACTGAATTGTTTTAGAATTTAAAAATATTAAATAAAGTTTAAATTTTCCAAAACCATTTTTAACAGATAATATAATATAAAGAAAATTTAGAGATAAAAAATAAATATTTTTTGGATAAACTAGTTTTCTAATTTTTATAAGGATTTTGGAGCTTTTTAATTTTTAATGATTTTATTTTTCTATTTAAGAATTTTCAATATGGAGATAAAAAATACAATAATCAATAAATACTATATTTTGGAAATTTTAAATACCATTTTAATTTTTTGGCATTTTTTAAAGCAATCAAGGATTAAATCGTGCTAATTTGATTTTTAATAAATTGGAAAGATGTCTAAAATGCTAATATAAAAATATAGCGTGAAAGAGCATGCAAACAAGAACATTACCCTATTTTTCTTGATTTTTTGGATTACGGATGATATTTTTAGAAATTAGAAAATAACTACAAAAATTAAATGAACTAGCAAGGGTGTATTTGTAATTAAAATAAAAGTCAGGGGTGGATGTGCAAATAACTCAAAAGTTTATAACTAATATTTAAACTTTAATATTAAAAAACCAATTACAAAAATCCGTAAGGGCTTCCATGAAAAATGCCAGCTCACGTGGGAGGCCACGTGAGCTGAGATGGACTAGGAAAAGTGTAATATGCAACAAATCTAGGGGCCTCCATGCAAATATTACAAAAAATATAAAGCATGATTATTTATTACAGAATTAAAAGATAATTAAAATAAAAACAGGGGTTACAATACAAAATACCCAAAATAGGCGCTCAATCAAACGGTTGAAGGCGCTCACTTATCCACATGTTGAGCTGGGAACATGTGATATCCCTACGACGATCAACGGGTCAGATCTGATCATGGAGCTTCATCAACGACCGAGGGTTGCAGGAGATTGGATGGGAGAGATCAAAACTAGAATGGCTCGTTGACCCGACGATCACTGCTTGCGTGGAAGAACTCATACGAACTCCCACCAGGACCTCGCTCGATCAGGGCTATCTCCCTTCTCATGCCTCCTCCATCGCTACTAGTATGGGGTAAGTTCTCCGACAGGTCGTCCACGACGATGGAAATGCTAGAACGAGCACGGGTCCCATGCTAGGACATGAATCTGCTCTGTAACCTATGAGGTGTTCCTTGAGTTCAAAATCCCCTCAGATGGGGCCTCCAAGCTCTGGTTCCTGTATGGATAGAAAGAAAACCTTCTGGCTAAGCTGCTTGGGCTTTTATTAGGTGGAATCGAGGTGGAATGGAGCGGGGCGATGAGGTCCAGCGAGGGGTGACAAGAGGACCTCGATGGTCCAGATCTAAGGGGATCTGGGTGATCTGGAGGTGTGCAGTTGGTGGAGAGATGGCAAGAAAAGATAATGAGATGGTTGGTGGCAGACAAAACTATATGGTCATGGCGAGACAGAGGTGGCCATAGCTCTAGAGCTCTGATGATCTAATCGACCTAAATCTACGCTAAATGATTAATCAAAGCAACAAATAAAAGGCAGAAATAAAATTGCGATTAAACCTAACCTAAGAAAGCAAAGAAACTAACCTCGAGTTATCCTGAGCCAACAAGATGAAACTCAACGGCGAGGTCTCACCGGAGGTGGTGGAACCAGACCTCTGTCTGCTCCCGCTCGCTGCGAGCCCGCTCACCATGTCATTGTCACCAACGTGGAGAACCAGATGGGTCCGAGGAGCCAAGAACGGGGAAAAAGTAATAACCTTCAAAAGGAGGGTGAGTGAGGAGGTTTTATTTAGTGAGATGGAGTGAAGTTTAATGGAGGGTGGCAAGCGAAGGAAACGAGAAAGGTGATTGGGAGGTAGTTTGACGTGGATCATGGTGGTACGAGGAGTAGGATTGGTAAAGAGCTTGAGGGCGAGGAAGATATGGCAGAGGTAGGAAAAAGGGGAGATGACGAGTAGGCCACACATATGACAGAAGTCAGAAGGGGAGAGAGGACAGTTAAAATAGGTCAACTGTCGGATGGCCATGGTTAAAGATATGAATAAATGATTTGAAAAATAAAAAATAATTAATAAATGAATTAATTAAATAAAAGTTACAAAATAAAACTTATTTATTATTTTATGTACTGTTTTAATGCGATTTTTTTATTATTTTTATGGATTAATTTATTACAAGTTATTATTTACAAGTATAGTTATAAGTATATGTACCTATATATTGTATAATTTATTTTCATTTTATATTTCGTATTTTATTATTTTATTCACATAATTTATATATTTATAACTTATTTAAATATACTTAAATATATTTTTATTATATTTTTCTAATATAATATGTACACTTAATTAATTATAGGTATAAATCATAGATGGTCGTATTGACGACATATCGCCGAATGGTTTCGCCATAACCTATATCTCAATATACCATGGTATATCCATTTACATGGTGTCGGTAATATATCACTGATATATCATCAATATATCAGAGATGTAGACATAGGGAATATTCGTTTCTTAGTTTACACGGTTTCGGTCCCATTTCGGTTATAGATGGCCATTTCGCCCTCCATTGCGGTCATCTCGACGGTGCAGGGTTGCAGATGCTTCTTGGCTTCCCTTCTTCCATAATTCCATTGCATTTTGAGGTATGATCTTCTGTTAATCGATGTAGAAAATACAAAATTAGTTAGGACTTTTATTCATGATGATTATTTGATGCATAATCTTTTTTTTTTGCAAAATTTGAAATAAATCACTAGATCTTCCATTGCTTTTGTTCATGTAATTTGGAGCTTTTGTTTATTGTTGAGTTATTAAGTTACATTATAAATGAATGATGTTAGAAGTCATGTTTTAGGCATAAAAAACATGATATCAAGGTGATTGTTCTTAACAAAAGATGTGTAATTAATTAAATACGAAAATATTAAAAATAGATCTATAATTCAATTAGATTTTTTTTTGATGAAATAATTTGGGGCTTTTGATTTTTGTTGATTTATTAAGTTAGGTTATGGACGAATGAAGTTGGATCTTATGTTTTAGACATAGCAAACATGATTTCATGGTGATTGTTCTTAACAAAAGATATATAATTAATTAAATCTGAAAATTTAAAAATAGATCTACTTAATTAGATTTTTTGGTGAAATAATTTGGAGATTTTGATTTTTATTGAGTTATTAAATTAGGTTATGGATGAATAAATACGAATCTTATGTTTTAGACATGGGAAACATGATTTCATAGTGATTTTTGTTATCAAAAGATATGTAATTAATTAAATCTGAAAATTTAAAAATATATCTACAATTTAATGAGATTTTTTGGTGAAGTAATTTGAGGCTTTTGATTTTTTTTAGTTATTAAGTTAGGTCATGGATGAATGAAGTTGAATCTTATGTTTTGGACATAGGAAACATAATTTCAGGGTGATTGTTATTAACAAAAGACGTGTAATTAATTAAATCTAAAATTTTAAAAATATATCTATAATTTAATGAGATTTTTTGGTGAAGCAATTCGGGGCTTTTGAATTTTGTTGAGTTATTATTCACCTCATATGTCTCAGAAATGCTTATTGTGTATTTTTTGCAGATTTCATCGTGGCACATGGTTCAGACTCTGATGGTTCTCATGGACTGTTGGACTGGGACGGTTGAGAGATTGGTTGGAGGTATGCCACGGCTTCAGATGGCAACAAAGCAAAACCACAGTGCAACTTCTGTGGGAAGATGCTGGGAGGAGGGGCATTACTAGACCGAAGCACCATCTTGTTGGCAATAATAAAAATGATGCCAAGTGCACTCAATGTCCAAACAATGTGAGGGAGTTGGTGGAGGCCAGCATGGAGGGGGAAAAGGAGAAGGATGTGGAGAGGTCCAACCGGGATGAACGGTTCAAAGAATTCATGTTTGAGAAGGAGTTCAATGTTCTCTCAGATTCAAACGACGACAACTTTGTCTACCCCGATGACATTCAGATCGCAGCGGAGAGGAGGGCATACAAGAGGGTGACAAAGGAGTCCATGAAGCGAGTTTGAGAGGAGAGAACTCGGTGGAGCACGTGCCGGCTTCCCTGGTGCTGGTGGCAGTGGGAGTGTATCTGGAGATGCTCCAGTACCACCACCCATTAAGAAACATAAGGGGAAGGGACGGAACCATTCTTGACGAGGAGCGGGTCCATGCAGTATAAGCCAAGCAAGGATCCGAGGCAAAAGAGTGTGAAGGGGATGTTCACCAATGCACGGAAGAGAGTGGAAAAGGCCATCGACAAGCTCTTCTTTGGGGAGGGCATCCCAACCCACGTCGCTAGTAGACCTTTTCTACAGCACGCCATTGATGAGATCGTTGTAGCGGGAATGGGAGTGAAGGCTCCCACTGCCAAGGAGATGATGAACAAGTATCTTGGGCAGGAGAAGTAGGAGATGAATGAGTACATCTCCAAGCTGAGGATGAGATGCCAGACTATGGCTTGGTGCTGATGTGTGATGGTTGGACAAGCTATACGAGGAAGCAGATCATCAACTTTCTCGTTTACTGCGATGGTACGACATTTTTCTCAAATCTGTCGATGCATCTAAACATGTGAAGGACTACAAGTACATGTTGAAGTTGATGAAGTACGTCATTAAGGACATTGGGAAAGAACATTATACAACTTGTCATGGAAAATGGCAGTAACATCAAGAAAGCAGGTGAAACGATAATGAAGTCTAGCAGCTACGACATTTTTTGGATGTGCATTGCATAGATCTAACTTGGCAAGAGGAAGCTTATCGCGAAGGTGATGGAACAAGCACGGACGATCACGACTTTCATTTACAACCATTACAAAGCGCTGGCTTTGATGAGGTAGACGTGCAATGGTGAGCTGGTGAGGCCTGGCATCACATGTTTTGCAACCAATTTTATTGTGTTGCACAACCTCAAACAACACAAGATAGGGTTGAAGACCATGTGTTGTCAAGATGAATGGTTCGAGAACCCAGAAGCTCGAATCAAAGGAGGACGGAGGGTGGAGACAATCATCAATGATCTCCACTTCTGGGATGACATGACAAGGGTCACGAAGATAATGAAATCGATTCTTTCTACATTGCACATCGTAGATGGTGACAATAAGCCAACTATGGGAGTGATCTACAAGGCAATGCATTGCATGAGGGAGAAGGTAAAAAAAGTAGTTGGGAGATGATTTAAAGCATGGTTGGACATCATAGATGAACGATGGTCCAAGATGCTCTCACATCCTATTCACAAAGTTGGTATGTATTATCTAATAAATAATTTTTATCCATTTTGGTAAGCATTTTAGAAGGATTAAAACTTGAGAATTGTTCATCTCCAGCATATTACTTGAATCCGAAGTACCAATACAAGAACAGTCTTGGTACAAATGCTGACCTTCTAGCCGATATACAAGTTGTGGTGGAGAAGCTCGTCAAGGATGAGAAGGCACAAACCTCGTGCATGAATGAGGTAGTTTTTATTGTATAATTACACTCTATAGTCGTCTAGAGTGAGTTTAAAATAATTTTGAGGCACAAACATTCTTATGACTTAAAGTTTTAAATAATGTGCAGATCAAGTACTTTAGGGATGCCTTGGGTTCTTTCAGTAGAGTTACCATGGTTAATGGATGAGGCATTACTCTTCCAGGTAAGGACTAAAACAAATAAGTCTATTGATTTTGATGTATAACAATTTTACTATTATTGATTTATCTCTTTTGGATTTTCTGCAGCTGAATGGTGGTTACTATGGGATGGAAGCTCCCAACCTATAGAAAGTGGCAGTGAAAGTATTGCCCCAAACCGCATCTGCCGGTGTCTATGAGAGACACTGGAGCACATTCAACTTGATCCATTCGAAGAGACGAAACAAGTTGGGAGAACAGAGGCTCCACGATCTTGTTTTTGTGCACTACAACTTGAGGTTAAAGATGAAACGTGCAAGGGAGGGGCATGACAAAGAGGATTACATAGACCCCGTCGATCTTGAATATATTTTCAATATGCACAACGACGATGCAAATGAAGATGTTCTGCAGAGGTGGTTGGATTCCAATGGTGCTCCACTACTCAATCAACTGGGAGGCAGGTGATAATCCTCCCGCACCCTTAGTTAATTCGGGCAAGTTAATGGTCCAAATTATTTTTTTAAGTGTTCGTTGCAGTCGGATACGAGAGGTTGATCAAAAACCACTTAAGTTAGATTTTAGTCGATTTTAAGCGGTGATATTTTTTTACTTGGTGGAGTCCAAGGTCGATCTCAGGGAGGCAACTGTCTCCTTAGGTGGATCACAGCAATTTTCAAGTGTTGATGTTCGAGGGTCAATTTTTTTTGGTCTTTTTATTTCTTATGCAGACATATGCAGACAAATCTTAGCCAATTTAACTTTAAATTTAATTGATGTGTCAAACGAAGTCCAAAAATAATGAAAATTGGCCAGATGATTATTTATGATGAAAATGACCTACACTAATTTTTTTGGAATTTTTCGACTCAAAATAATTTTTTCTGTGAATTAAATAAACAGACAGAGTGATTTTCAGTGTTTAATTTTTAATAAATATCAAATCACAATTTTTCCAAGAACTAAAATTATCCTAGGAGGGTCTAATGATCAGGGACCTAGGGAAAATTAACAGAACTTAAATTTATTGTAAAATGAATTAATTAAAATTAATTAAAGAAAATCACTAAACTATTTATTGAGGCCTCGTTATGCGTGCAAATGATATGAAATTTTTATGGAGTGTTGAAAATAATGTCCTTAAGCTACTGTGAATTTTTGGTGATTTTTGAAGGCACTGATATTTAATTTAAAATCAAAAGGCATCACTGGGCAAAATATGACACAAATGAACCAATTAATTCATTGATAATTCAATTAAGCCAACAAAAATCAGACACGTGTACAAACAGATAGAGGACAAAATTCTCAACAACTTGCAATTTTTAGAATTTCAAAATGATGAAAAATGCATGCTATGGACACGTGCAAACACAAGGGTATAAATGCAATACTGGAAAATAAAATTTCAATAAGTAAACGTGCTGACAGGGACTAAAATGCAATTACCGAGAATATCAGGACTTCTATGCAATTTTTCCACGAGACACGTGCTCCTCACGTGGTGTCTGCTTCACAGGGACCTCTTCGCAATTTTTGCAAGCTCCAGGGGCGTCGATGCAAATAACCCAGGTCGCACGTTGCTCCTAGTGGGGCGACCTAGGTTCGGAGGGCGTCTGAGGCTCGGAGTGAGGCTCGGGTCTTCTGGAGGTTCGGCCCAGCTTCGATGCAGCTTCGGATCACCCGAGCCTAGGCTTGGGTGCCAAGGCTCGGATAAGGGGACGTGGCGGCCTGAAGGCCCTTGGATCAAGATGGATCCAAGGGATGTCGATGAAGACGCGTGGCTCGATCAAGATACGTCAGATCTGCGTTGATCTGACGGCTCCTGTCTTCTCCCAATGTTGATGACGCGGAGGGCTGATAGCCGTTAGATCCTGGACGATCCAACGGTGCTGGCGAGGCGGCGCTGAGTGGCGACGTGGCACGAAGTCAACCGTTCGATCAAACTAATCGAACGACAGCTGGAGCTTCTCCTTCAACGGGCCTCCGCCGCCTGCGGAGGAGATGGCTGTGCTCCGACGAAGGGGCGGTAGCTCCGCCCATTCCTCCAGGTGCCGATGAAGCTCTCCGAGGTGTCGGAGATATCCCAGCAGGAGCGTGATGACGCGGCGGAGGCGCTGATGGTTTCAGGAGCAACGGAGGGTGCCTGGAGATGGATGACGACGAAGCTCGAAGTTGTCTCCGGTGAAGGTCCGGCCCAATGAAGGAACGAGAGCCTGCAGGGGTTAGATGAGGTAGCCGAAGCGTGCAGGTGTTCGTGGAGGTGGAGGGTGAGTGAGCGGCGAGGCCTACGGTGGATTGCGATGGTCTGGGGAGTAAGCTCCGGCCCAATGGCGGAGCTGCTCGTCGAAGGAAGGTGGTATGCGTCGTCGGAATGTGCGGAGGGTGCTGCGATGATCGGAGCTTCGACGCGAAACTCGCCGAGGTGATTGGAAGGTGCGAGGGTGATCAATGACAGCGAATAAAAACAGAGAAAAAGCAAGAAAAAGAAGAAGAAGATCGGAGAACGGATGGGGGAGTTACCTGGGAATTGGAGCTCTGCTGGGAGTTCCAGGGTCGTCGCTCGAGGGATCGGTAGGGTCCCGAGCTCAGGCAGCGGCTCGAGGGAGGCTGCGGCACGGCGGTGGCGGCCGTGGATCTCGCCGGAGTTGGATCTCTGTCTTCGCTCGACAATTCAACCAATTTCTGTCACCAATAGGAAGCTTGGAGCTCGAGGGATCTCTCTGGAGTGGCGGATGGGGGTGAACGGTGCCGGTGGCTGGGTATTTATAGGGAGAAGGAGGTGGTCTGGCTGGGTGAGTGGCGAAGTTGGTGGCTGTCGTGGGGCGAGTGTGGCGGAGATGGTGGTGTTTGAGGGAGCTGGCGAGGGAGAGGGATGAGTGGGGTGTGTCGTGGGGAGGTCAGCGGCCGGCGAGGGTGGAGGGAGCGCTTCCAAGAATAGGAAGGGGGTGCCCCTCCCGCAAGGCAGAGATCGTGGGAGAGAGGGGGCACCCGAGGTAGGAGACGAAGTCTCCACCGTTGGATCTTGTGATCCAACGGTGGAGATCAGCGCGTAGCGAGCGGTTATGATTAGATCTGGGATGCCCAGATGAGGGGTTATGAGAGCGCCACGTGGCGCGTTGTGGCGAGGTGCGAGCGGATGGTTCAGATGAAAGGGTGGAGTTGATCTGAGGGTCGAGACTCGCTGGAAGATGGGCGGCTGTGATGAGAGGATCGGGGGCGCGATCGAGTGGCGTAGATGCCGCCACGTGGAAGGCTGAGAGCGCGGCGCTAAGGGACGGTGGAGATGAAGTGTGGAGCGGATCGGGTGGCTGGGAGGTGGTTAAGAGCGTGGAAGGACCTGAACCGTTGGATCTGAAGCGCGATCCAACGGTGGAGGGCGCGGGCGGACGAGGCGAAGGGCAGCGGGCCGCGTGGCGCAATCAGAGGGCGCCACGTGGCCTGCTGTGAATGGCTGGAAGAAGAAATGCGTGTAGAGAGAAGAGGAAGCCGAATTTGGAAAAACTCAAAACATGAAAGTTGTAGATCTTGATGAGATCTACAAGTTTCATGTTGACCAAAGACGGAGATAAGGTCAAATATGGTACATAAATACAAGGATACATAAATGTACATATGTAGTATACAAAATGACCCAAAAACCCAAGTTTCTCATACAAGCTCCAATTTCAATGAAATTAGTCTCATTTTGAAGGTCTTTTGATATGTAATATTTTAAGAGTGAGTCGACCTAAGTAGGGGTTTGTATGCGGGCTTTATGTGTGTTTTTCATGTACAAAGGGTTCTTAGGATATTTAGGCTATTTTACAAGAGTGATTTGGCATTCTTCCCTATATTATTAAGGAGTATATACATGTATTATAGAGAAGGAGTTATTTTGATGAAGAGATATTTTACAGGGGATTTTTGGCTTCTTATTTAGATGCAGATGAGCTGCTAAAATGCATGAATTATGGATGTATGCATGAGTGTTATTTATGCAAGATAAAAGGAAATATGCCTCTATTTTCTCGGGAACAAGGCTCTATTTTTGACTTTTGATGAGATGAATCACAGATTCATCAACCCCCTATACTTAAACCTTGCTCGTCCCCGAGCAACTAAATGAAATGCAAGAGTGAAATGATTTTGGGTTCCATACCAAGGTCATGAACAAAAGTTGAAAATGGAGCCTGACTCGACCTTTGGATTAGTTGTGTGGCGGAACCTTATTTGGACCTGAACTTAAGACCTAACAGACTTCCAGTTCCACAAGTCTTCTATTCAAGACGCCTCAATAGTCAGGTCAGAACAAATCCTCAAACGCAAATTTCTGATGACTATGATTCTGACTTGTACTGTGTAAGTGAGATATAGCTCTCCACATCAGAAATGACTCGGAACCAGCCTCCTCTAACAAGGTAACTCAATAACCCGGTCCAGTAACTCTTTCCTCGAGGAGCGGGGTATTCCCTTCTAAGTTCAAGTGCGACCAACCCAAGAGGAGGGGGTAGAGAAAAGAATGGACGGTAGCCAGTGTAGCTACCTATCCCAGGATGCCTGACCAGTGTAGCCAAGTCATCCAGCTGCATTTCCTTTGCTAATATACATACTCCGACAGGTATTATTTTTTTCTTAGACCTGTCTGATTTTTTTTTGGAGTTCTTTCTTGCATTTTTTTTTCAAATTATATACAAGGTGCAGCATGTACATCAGGAGTTTTTCCTCTTGAGTCAGTAGACTATCCCTCTTTTGAAGCATTATTGCAACCCACAGCATCCTGTCCTTAGATGTCAACACCACCAGACTAGGTTGAGATGCACTACCCTCCCTAGAGGAGGACGGATGTTTCCACCCGTGCGCTACTCCAAGCTAAAGGATTCTACCTCCTCACCACCTCATCACTGAAGAGCTACGTGCATAGTGCTTGTCCAAGTTAGGTCACTGTCTATAAGAATCATGCGTGTGCACGAGATATTCTACTTAGACTAATCAAGATGACATGTGAACATAGACTTGCAGACTCAAAGAATTAAGTCACTTGACCTGAGAAATCTTAACTCCAGTTCCTATAAGGTTCCTCTGAAATTAGGTGGATTAAGGTCAAATCAAGTCCATCCTCAATATCTACTCATAACTTGGTTCAGAACCCACTAGCTTTTCACTTTGCATATGCAAGATATGCAGATGAGATGAGATGTCATGCTATGAAAATGCAGGACTCTTTTTATTATTTTTTTATGCAGGGATGATATGCAAGAGTAAATAAGAAGTTTTTATTGTTTTTTTTTTCATATTGTTACCCACCCGTAATTATTGCAAAATATATACAAAAATACGCGAAAGTACGAGCTATGGGTAAGTATATATGTAATATATACATGCCCCCCTATACTTAGCGTGTGCTATGTCCTCAGAGCACGAAAGCGACTAAAAAGACATAGCTCGGGCTAAGCGTAGGAGAGCTAAAATAACAAAAAGTGTATAGAAGTCATCACGCCCCCCCTATACTTAGGCTCTGGCAGCCTAAGTGTAGAAGAAGATCAGAAATGGGGCGGACGAGGTTAAGAGGAGAAATGGAGGAGTATCAGTGCGGGCATCGGTCCCCCCTATACTTAGGCTTAGGTCAGCCTAAGTATCGATAGGAAATGAGTATAAGGACCAATGTGATCTGGAGAATGTACAGCCTAAGTATATCGACTCGGGTGACCCCTTCCCCCTATACTTAGGCTCTGGTCATCCTAAGTACAGTCCGAGATAATGATTCGATGATGTGGGGACGGGTTACTAGAATCGTGGAGGTAAGGATAGGATATACAGGAAGAATGATATATATACAGCTGAGTCGGTCTGAATCTTTTGAAGATGCTGCTGATGGCTGGAGTTCATTGCTGCAAGGTCTCATACGCGGCTTGAGATGTATCTGCTGTATCTGTCTCGCATATGAATACAATCTCCTCCACATGGACTAACTGTTCATTGGATTCGACGAAGTGCTTCAACAGCTGCCCATTTACTAGGAATGTCGGTGCGTCGTCTGCGAGATCTGAGATCTCGACACATCCACTATCATGCACCGTTCGGACAACGAATGGTCCCGTCCACTTAGACTTTAGTTTGCCTTGGAAAGTCTTCAGCCTGGCATTGAACAACCATACCTTCTGTCCAGGAACAAAGATCTTTCGTCTGATATATCTATCGTGCCAACGCTTCACTTTGTCCTTGTACACCACACTGTTGTCGTATGCTCGGTTTCTGACTTCCACAAGCTCATTCAGATCCATGTCTCTCTGTTTTTGGCCCAGGTGTGTGTTCCAGTTGACCTTTTTTATTGCCCATTCTGATTTGTGCACTAATTCTGCGGGCAAATGGCACGGCTTTCCGAATACCATTCGGAATGGGGAGGTGCCTAACGGTGTCTTGTAAGCCGTCCTATACGCCCAGAGGACTTGATCCAGGATCTGAGACCAGTCCTTCCTGTCTGGGCGGACGAGCTTTTGCAATATGGTTTTCACCTCCCTATTCGACACCTCAGCCATACCATTGGTTTGTGGGTGGTAAGGACTAGCGACATGGTGTTCGATGCCGTAGTCCTTCAGGAGTTTCTTCACCTCCCGATTCACAAAGTGGCTACCCCCATCTGATATCATCATTTTGGGGATCCCGAACCTAGAGATTATGTGCTCTCTGATAAATTTGCAGACAGTCCTGCTGTCTGCGGCTCGGGTCGGGATAGCCTCCACCCATCTGGACAGATAGTCAACCGCAAGAAGGATGTATTCAAACCCGTGGCTGACAGGGAATGGGCCCATGAAATCGATGCCCCAGGCGTCAAAGACATCACAAATGATGACCGGCTGCATTGGCATCTCATCCTTGGAACCAACGGTTCCTCCCATTCTCTGGCAAACTGGGCACGACTTCGCGAAGGCGGTGGCATCGCGAAACAGAGTCGGCCAGTAAAAGCCACATTGAAGTACCTTCCATGCGGTCCTCTTCCCGGAGTGGTGTCCTCCTGCCTCTAAGCTATGGCATAAAGAAAGGACACTCTGGTATTCCTCCTGAGGAATACAACGTCTCCAGACACAATCCGGTCCTTCAAAGAAAAGGATCGGATCCTCCCAATGGTAGTGTCTAGTATCCGACTTTAGTCGGTCAATTTGGCTCTTGGGCCAATCCTCGGGAACTTTCTTGGAGACAAGATAGTTCACGATATTGGCATACCATGGGAGTGAGTCGATAACAAAAATCGACTCGTCAGGGAAGGAGTCTCGAATCGGGGAAACCTCGGAAGTATTAAGATCTTCGAGACGAGAGAGATGATCGGCGACTACGTTCTTCTTTCCAGGTTTATCACGGATGTCCAAATCAAACTCCTGGATAAGTAGAATCCAACGAAGAAGACGCGCCTTCGCGTCCTTCTTCTCCATCAAATATCGTAGTGCCGTGTGGTCTGTGAACACAGTTACCTTGGATCCGATTAAATGAGATCTGAATTTGTCCAAGGCAAACACTACCGCAAGCATTTCCTTTTCGGTAACTGTATAGTTACGCTGAGCAGCATCAAGCACTTTGCTTGCGTAGTGAATTGCAAACGGGACGCCGTCTCTTCTTTGTCCCAATACAGCCCCAACAGCATAATCTGAGGCATCCGTCATGATCTCAAAAGGAAGAGACCAATCTGGGGCTTGTAAGATGGGTGCGTCCATGATCATTCCTTGTAACCGCTTAAAGGCCTCAAGACACTTGTGATCGACAATAAACTCCGCGTCTTTGCCTAAAAGCTCAGTTAGCGGTCGGGCAATCTTAGAAAAATCCTTTATAAATCTCCGATAAAATCCGACATGCCCGAGGAATGACCGCAACTGACGTACGTTGGTTGGTGGCTGGAGCCGTCTGATCACGTCCACCTTGGCAGGGTCAACCTCCATTCCTCTCTTGGAGATGACATGCCCCAACACTATGCCCTCCGTCACCATGAAGTGACTTTTCTCCCAGGAGAGCACCAGATTGACCTCACAACATCTTTTGAGGACTCGGTCCAGATTCCTAAGGCAGGAATCAAACGAGTCGCCGTGGACCGAGAAGTCATCCATGAAGACTTCCAGGAATTCGCCGACCATTTCGGCGAATACAACAATCATACACCTTTGAAAAGTACCTGGAGCATTGCATAGCCCAAAAGGCATGCGCCTGAAAGCATAGGTACCAAAGGGGCATGTGAACGTGGTCTTTTCCTGGTCCTCTGGAGCTATGGCTACTTGATTGTAGCCCGAGAACCCATCAAGAAGACAAAAGAATTCTTTCCCCGCTAGTCTTTCTAAAATCTGATCAATAAATGGTAGGGGGAAATGATCCTTTTTCGTCGCGGCATTCAGGCATCTGTAATCCACACAGACGCGCCACGACGTGGGTACTCTTTTCACGATCTCCTCTCCGTCCTCGTTGGTGGTCGTCTGAATTCCCGACTTTTTCGGGACAACATGGATTGGAGCCACCCACTTAGAATCGGAGATTGGGTAAATGAAACCCGCGTCACACCATTTTTCTATCTCTTTCTTCACAACCTCTCGTAGATTTGGATTCAACCGACGTTGGAATTCACGAGAGGGTTTGGCTTCGTTCTCCAAATATATATGGTGCGAACACAAAGCGGGATTTATCCCGTGGAGATCGGAAATGCTCCAGCCTATTGCCTTGCGGTTCTTCTCCAGGATCTCTAGCAAGCGAGATTCCTGCTCCTCGGTCAATTGCGAACTGATAATGACCGGAAATTTCTTGTCTTGGCCCGCAAGGAAGGCATACTTCAGAGTTGTGGGTAAAGGTTTGAGCTCAGGGATGGTATGATCGTCTAAGAAGTCTGGCTCAATCAGATCTGGTTCGGTGTTGGAAGTGGCTGGATCCTGTTCTGTAGTGGCTGCCACCAAGCTTGGCTCTGGAGTCGGATCGTCAAAGGTCTCCATGCAATCGGCAAACGCCTCGTCCGACTCGTCTTCCTCATCTTCCGATTGTCCTAAGGATGTAAGGACTGACAGGCCCACTTGGGCCTCTATGTCATCGAAGATGGAGGGCGATGCAGGCTTAGAGCTGTACTCGTTCTTGAGGATCTCGCAGACTGACTCATGCACTGGATCATCTTTAAAGGAGATGGACACATCGGTGCTGGCTGGGTTCTGTTTCCATGGCCCAACTAAGTCTACATGCTCACAGTCTGTTTCGATAGAAGAGTACTCGGTGCTGGATTCGGAGTCTGGTCTCTGCCATCTTGTCTGCTTCATCTCTAGTTCCTCATCTCCGGCTGGAGTTTGGAACTGAATTTTCCCATTCTTATAATCAAATAAGGCCCCTGCTGTTCTGAGGAAGGGCCTACCCAAAATGATCTGGGAATCTCTCCAATTACGAGGGGTTTCCATATCGAGGACAGTAAAGTCCACCATGTATTCTTGCCCCTCGACTTTGATCACAATGTTCCTTAACTCTCCTTGGGACCTCTTAGTGGATTTGTCCGCGAACTGAAGAATAGCTCTAGATTTCCTAAGAGGTCCGAGATTGAGCCGCTCATAGAGGGCTGTGGGCATCAAGTTGATCGAGGAACCATTGTCCAGGAGAGTGCGTGCAAACGCGATGTCATCAACATGACTCACTACATAGTGTGCACCCATGTCTCTTTGTTTCCGAGGAAACGAGTTCTTTATTGCACAAGTCATGGCTACTGATGGGACGTGTTTCTCAACACGGCTTTTGGTTTTCCTGCTAACCCTAGTAGGTGTGCATCTCACCTTAAGGTATTTTTGGAATGCAGGGGTCATTTCCACGAACTTGTCAAAGGGGATTGTGACCTTGATATGTTTATTACAAAACTCAGCCATCTCAGGGTCATCTTTTTGAATTTTTTTGTTTTTCTTCTTCCCACCCTTGAGAGCTTGGGGGAAAGGGATTATTAACTCAGGTTCTGGAACTGAAATATCTTCATTAGCTGCTGAAACTGAGTTCTGAACAAGACTCTGACTCGGACTTTTATACAGACTCTGACTCTGACTCTGACGAAAAGGGAAATGCTTGGGCGAAACCGGTGATGCTTCTTCCGCTTCTTCTGGCTGGTCCTCCTCAGATGGAGGTGCGGGCTCATCGGTGTCGTCGGACTCTGGATGACTACGGGGCTGGTGCTTCGAGGACTCAGATGTCCTCTTCTTCTGCTGGTGGTGGTGGTGCTCCTCCTCTTCTTCCTCCGAATTCTCCTCAGGTCGAATTTCGGAGGTTCCTTCCTGTTGTGCCCGTGCCCGATCAGGTATGGTCACGGTCCTTCCGCTCCTGAGGGACATATGGTTAACATTATCGTACGAAAGGATCTCATGTTCAGATAAATAATTATCTGAATAGTATACCTGATCTCGGGGTCGGTTCTGGCCTTGATGTACGCTGTTTGGGTTGGCCTGAACCTGTGCGGGAATTGGAGTCCTTGGCGCCATTTGTTGGTCCTGAGCACGAGAGACCCGATTGATGTCGGTTCTCATGTCCAGGTAGTCGTTCTGCATCTGTTGGACCCTATCAGACAGGGTCTGGATCGCCAAGGTGAGGGACTCCAATTCAGTGGGCTGGGCTGGCTGCTGAGTGGATGCGATCCTGAACTGGCCCTGCTGGCCGTGCCGATACTGCTGCTGATGGGGCGGTGCTGGCCCCTGCTGGTAGGTGCGCTGCTGCGGCTGGTACCCCTGTTCTGGCCTGGACTGATATCGCGGGATTGTGACGGGCCTGGTCTCTTGATAGACTGGGGTTGGGCGGTGTGCCTGGTCCTTCCCCATCTCGATTTGCCGGACTAGTGGGTCACGGCTATACCAGAGCCCGTTGATCTCGTAAACGGGCGGAGGCTCCTCGTACTCTGTCTCCACTGGTGGGGGTGCATGATGGTTCTGCTGGGTGTACGTCTGATCCCAGCTGCTCTGAGACCCCGGTGCCTGTTCCTGTACAAGATGGACTCGATGTACAGGTACAGGTGGTGCAGAAGGGGTGGGTAGCTTAATCTTGGCTACCTTTTCAGAGAGTTCCTCCACCTTCTTGGGAAGGCTCGAAAGAGACTCCATCTCCGCGACTCTCTTGTGGATCTGCTCGACCATAGTAAGCTTGTCTGCAATCATCCCCATGCTGGGGATGAGGTCCTCTGTCAGATCTGCAATAGTCCTTCTAGTTGTCTCATTGGATAGAATCGAGGGAGACAACTGATAGGCCCTTGTGGCCTGTGACCTGCCGGTTTCTGCCAACTGCTCTAGGATTTTCCACACGGCGTGCTCATTCTTGTTCAGATAGCTTCCTCCGCAGGCGGCACTTACTAACCCCTGCATCTCGGGGGTTAGACCGCAGAACAAGGTCTGGACTAAGATCGCCTTAGAAATGCCGTGACATGGGCACTTCTGTACTAAGTCATTGAACCTGTCCCAAGCCTCGTGGAACGGTTCGCAGGGTCCTTGGGCGAAGCTGGCAATCTTCGTTCGCATCTGATTGGTTCTACTGAGTGGGTAGAACTTCTTCAAGAAGAGGTCCTTGAACTGCATCCAGGTAGTACATACCACCCCTAGGTTTTTCAGCCAATGTACAGCCTTATCTCCTAAGGCAAACGGGGTGGCTTTCAGTCGGATATAATCTTGGCCAACATTGGGATGGCTCAGATTATTGCAGACTAGTTCGAAGTCACGGAGGAAAGTGTACGGCTCTTCGCTTAGGTTTCCGTTGAACTTCGGCAGCAGGCTAAGGAAGTGGGGCTTCAGTTCGAATGCCTGGTCGGGAACTGCAGGTGCTAGCCAATTCTGGATTTCGTTCTCCGCCGGGTTATAGGTATCGACCATTGGTCGGTCGATCCCTTCAGCTACTATTATCTGCCCCATTCGTGCAGTGAGATCAGCATTTTTTTGTTCAGCTTCAGCAAGGCGTCTTAGAATCTGTCTCATCTGGTCCTCATCGGGCGGCATCTTTGGCGGCATTTCTTCCTCTACTTCTGGGAATTGGAAAATAAGGTCGGTGTTAGAGGTTGAATCAAGGAAGGGATTACTGAGGCAATGATCTTCCTCGGTAATCTCAGAGGAGATAAAAGGGTTGGTTTGAGAGTAACCACCCTGAGCCGGAGGGAACCAGGACTCAAGAGGGTCATGAGTCCTGGGTGGTCCAAGGTGCGCTCGGACCGGAAAAGACGAGTTACTTGGGGGACTCATAGAGAGATCAGTGAACGGTGCGTCGAGATCTCCCCAGTCACTCATCTTGGTGAAAGAAGAAGATAGGATTTTACTCCTACCTGAAGCAAGCACAAGATCAATCCAAGACCCTGGATTCACACTCCATACAGTGAAGGACTCAAAGTTGAGTCCAATTTGTCTTGTAGTTTTTAAGTGTGATTTTCAAGCAAATCTAGCAAGGATTACGCGGCCTAGAGGGAAGTCGGCTCAGAGCCGGATGCGTCTTCCCTGTCTATCCTGTCGTCTAAGATACCGCCGCTCCTTCCTTTCTTCGCTCCTATCCCAAGCCGATGGACTCAGTGACCACGCCCCTATCTACCTGCAAGCAGGCGGAGGCTGACAAGGCCGGAACTTCGCCCCGGGGGGTTACTGGCAGCTTGTCGCGAAGTACCGCAATTTCGCCCCTATCTACCTGAGACAGGCGGAGGCTACTTGGTACTAGTCAAAGAATCTGAAAATATTCGGCTCGTGATATTTGCTAGGATCAGTTAGAACGTGATATGGAAGACGGGGACTTGGGCTCTACCTTAGGGTGTTCACACACACTCAGGTACCCTCACTCAGCCTGAAAACAAGGTCGGGGATTAGTCTCCCGCAAACAATTTTCAGCTTTTATTCCCTTTTTATGGTCAATACTGTTAGCAGTCCCGGTTTTAAAGTTAGGTTATCACTGTAATTAGTCACCACAAATCACGCCTATCGGACAGTCCCAATTTCCTTTTTTAAGTGAGAAAATCAGATAGGGAAATCGAGAAAAGCCGATGCAAGTTGAAATCGATGATGCGTATGCTGAGTAGAGAATACTTACAGTGATCCTTCGCTTTTTGATGCAGGATGCTATACAGAATTGAAAACTTTACTCTACATGCAAATGCAGGCGATGAAAGCCGCTCCTAGACAGGCAGTTCTATTAGCGTGAAGAACAGTTTAATTTGAACTAAGTCCTGCGGTCTAGGTGCGTCTTTTAAGTGTAATGTGTGGTCCTATTGATTACGAGCACCAACAAGTCCTAGAGTGGCTCGAGGAGCCGCTAGTGCAAGCTAAGTTACCAATCACCCACACAGCACACGGGACACGGTTTCCACTATATTTACACGCGCGAGATCCCAAACGGGAACCGCTGGAAATAATGCAAAAGAAAAATAATTAAAAAGAATACAATGCCTCTCTTTCTCTCCGCACAATCTAAATGCTAAGTCCTCGAAGCGTCGCCGACTCCTCGCGGTCCTCGCATAAAAATTAAATGAAGGTCAGAGAGTGACACAAAAATAAAATAATGCAAAAAAATAAATGAGAGAAATAATTACAAGAAAAACCGGGGGTCAGACTACCCGGGGATTAGAAATCAAACACCTCGAAAATCAGTTGTAATTAACCTAAGCCGTGCCTCCCCGGCAACGGCGCCATTTTGATAAGCCTCCCGCACCCTTAGTTAATTCGGGCAAGTTAATGGTCCAAATTATTTTTTTAAGTGTTCGTTGCAGTCGGATACGAGAGGTTGATCAAAAACCACTTAAGTTAGATTTTAGTCGATTTTAAGCGGTGATATTTTTTTACTTGGTGGAGTCCAAGGTCGATCTCAGGGAGGCAACTGTCTCCTTAGGTGGATCACAACAATTTTCAAGTGTTGATGTTCGAGGGTCAATTTTTTTTGGTCTTTTTATTTCTTATGCAGACATATGCAGACAAATCTTAGCCAATTTAACTTTAAATTTAATTGATGTGTCAAACGAAGTCCAAAAATAATGAAAATTGGCCAGATGATTATTTATGATGAAAATGACCTACACTAATTTTTTTGGAATTTTTCGACTCAAAATAATTTTTCTGTGAATTAAATAAACAGACAGAGTGATTTTCAGTGTTTAATTTTTAATAAATATCAAATCACAATTTTTCCAAGAACTAAAATTATCCTAGGAGGGTCTAATGATCAGGGACCTAGGAAAATTAACAGAACTTAAATTTATTGTAAAATGAATTAATTAAAATTAATTAAAGAAAATCACTAAACTATTTATTGAGGCCTCGTTATGCGTGCAAATGATATGAAATTTTTATGGAGTGTTGAAAATAATGTCCTTAAGCTACTGTGAATTTTTGGTGATTTTTGAAGGCACTGATATTTAATTTAAAATCAAAAGGCATCACTGGGCAAAATATGACACAAATGAACCAATTAATTCATTGATAATTCAATTAAGCCAACAAAAATCAGACACGTGTACAAACAGATAGAGGACAAAATTCTCAACAACTTGCAATTTTTAGAATTTCAAAATGATGAAAAATGCATGCTATGGACACGTGCAAACACAAGGGTATAAATGCAATACTGGAAAATAAAATTTCAATAAGTAAACGTGCTGACAGGGACTAAAATGCAATTACCGAGAATATCAGGACTTCTATGCAATTTTCCACGAGACACGTGCTCCTCACGTGGTGTCTGCTTCACAGGGACCTCTTCGCAATTTTTGCAAGCTCCAGGGGCGTCGATGCAAATAACCCAGGTCGCACGTGCTCCTAGTGGGGCGACCTAGGTTCGGAGGGCGTCTGAGGCTCGGAGTGAGGCTCGGGTCTTCTGGAGGTTCGGCCCAGCTTCGATGCAGCTTCGGATCACCCGAGCCTAGGCTTGGGTGCCAAGGCTCGGATAAGGGGACGTGGCGGCCTGAAGGCCCTTGGATCAAGATGGATCCAAGGGATGTCGATGAAGACGCGTGGCTCGATCAAGATACGTCAGATCTGCGTTGATCTGACGGCTCCTGTCTTCTCCCAATGTTGATGACGCGGAGGGCTGATAGCTGTTAGATCCTGGACGATCCAACGGTGCTGGCGAGGCGCGGCTGAATGGCGACGTGGCACGAAGTCAACCGTTCGATCAAACTAATCGAACGGCAGCTGGAGCTTCTCCTTCAACGGGCCTCCGCCGCCTGCGGAGGAGATGGCTGTGCTCCGACGAAGGGGCGGTAGCTCCGCCCATTCCTCCAGGTGCCGATGAAGCTCTCCGAGGTGTCGGAGATATCCCAGCAGGAGCGTGATGACGCGGCGGAGGCGCTGATGGTTTCAGGAGCAACGGAGGGTGCCTGGAGATGGATGACGACGAAGCTCGAAGTTGTCTCCGGTGAAGGTCCGGCCAATGAAGGAACGAGAGCCTGCAGGGGTTAGATGAGGTAGCCGAAGCGTGCAGGTGTTCGTGGAGGTGAGGTGAGTGAGCGGCGAGGCCTACGGTGGATTGCGATGGTCTGGGGAGTAAGCTCCGGCCCAATGGCAGAGCTGCTCGTCGAAGGAAGGTGGTATGCGTCGTCGGAATGTGCGGAGGGTGCTGCGATGATCGGAGCTTCGACGCGAAACTCGCCGAGGTGATTGGAAGGTGCGAGGGTGATCAATGACAGCGAATAAAAATAGAGAAAAAGCAAGAAAAAGAAGAAGAAGATCGGAGAACGGATGGGGGAGTTACCTGGGAATTGGAGCTCTGCTGGGAGTTCCAGGGTCGTCGCTCGAGGGATCGGTAGGGTCCCGAGCTCAGGCAGCGGCTCGAGGGAGGCTGCGGCACGGCGGTGGCGGCCGTGGATCTCGCCGGAGTTGGATCTCTGTCTTCGCTCGACAATTCAACCAATTTCTGTCACCAATAGGAAGCTTGGAGCTCGAGGGATCTCTCTGGAGTGGCGGATGGGGGTGAACGGTGCCGGTGGCTGGGTATTTATAGGGAGAAGGAGGTGGTCTGGCTGGGTGAGTGGCGAAGTTGGTGGCTGTCGTGGGGCGAGTGTGGCGGAGATGGTGGTGTTTGAGGGAGCTGGCGAGGGAGAGGGATGAGTGGGGTGTGTCGTGGGGAGGTCAGCGGCCGGCGAGGGTGGAGGGAGCGCTTCCAAGAATAGGAAGGGGGTGCCCCTCCCGCAAGGCAGAGATCGTGGGAGAGAGGGGGCACCCGAGGTAGGAGACGAAGTCTCCACCGTTGGATCTTGTGATCCAACGGTGGAGATCAGCGCGTAGCGAGCGGTTATGATTAGATCTGGGATGCCCAGATGAGGGGTTATGAGAGCGCCACGTGGCGCGTTGTGGCGAGGTGCGAGCGGATGGTTCAGATGAAAGGGTGGAGTTGATCTGAGGGTCGAGACTCGCTGGAAGATGGGCGGCTGTGATGAGAGGATCGGGGGCGCGATCGAGTGGCGTAGATGCCGCCACGTGGAAGGCTGAGAGCGCGGCGCTAAGGGACGGTGGAGATGAAGTGTGGAGCGGATCGGGTGGCTGGGAGGTGGTTAAGAGCGTGGAAGGACCTGAACCGTTGGATCTGAAGCGCGATCCAACGGTGGAGGGCGCGGGCGGACGAGGCGAAGGGCAGCGGGCCGCGTGGCGCAATCAGAGGGCGCCACGTGGCCTGCTGTGAATGGCTGGAAGAAGAAATGCGTGTAGAGAGAAGAGGAAGCCGAATTTGGAAAAACTCAAAACATGAAAGTTGTAGATCTTGATGAGATCTACAAGTTTCATGTTGACCAAAGACGGAGATAAGGTCAAATATGGTACATAAATACAAGGATACATAAATGTACATATGTAGTATACAAAATGACCCAAAAACCCAAGTTTCTCATACAAGCTCCAATTTCAATGAAATTAGTCTCATTTTGAAGGTCTTTTGATATGTAATATTCTAAGAGTGAGTCGACCTAAGTAGGGGTTTGTATGCGGGCTTTATGTGTGTTTTTCATGTACAAAGGGTTCTTAGGATATTTAGGCTATTTTACAAGAGTGATTTGGCATTCTTCCCTATATTATTAAGGAGTATATACATGTATTATAGAGAAGGAGTTATTTTGATGAAGAGATATTTTACAGGGGATTTTTGGCTTCTTATTTAGATGCAGATGAGCTGCTAAAATGCATGAATTATGGATGTATGCATGAGTGTTATTTATGCAAGATAAAAGGAAATATGCCTCTATTTTCTCGGGAACAAGGCTCTATTTTTGACTTTTGATGAGATGAATCACAGATTCATCAGCAGGCTGAATCAGAATATAATCCAACAAATGGGAGCAGAAGTTGGTGGCTACATGGCCAGATCTGGGCGAATCACGGACCCTCTTGGAGGGGTGGATCTTGATACGATTGTGGATGGCATTCTCTCCACTGGGTCGAAATCCAAATCCAAATCAAAAGATGACAGTGGGAGCGATGATGATGATGATGATGATGTTGGTGGTCGTGGTGGATCGGGCGATGGGGAGACATATTCAGGGGGGTCAGGGTCACCAGGGGGTGGTCGTGGCCCACATGATGATACAAGATTCGAGTCAGGGTGAGAATACATGGAGCGGAGTGGAAACATACATGGGTAGTTTGTCCCAAGTCCGAGTTCATGACCTATGGATTACGATGCATATGGACGACGTGGCCATCGTCTTACAGATAGCTTCTTGGATGATTTGATATCATCTGTAGGTTCGTTGAGTTGCATGGACATTGACAGCCCATAATGTGGAGGAACGCCAAGTCCCCTAGCGGATATGGATCCTCACAAGATGAGAGATCATTTGACGTCTTCCCTAAATATTTTCCTGCTCCTCCACCTGGACCTCCTCCTCCTCCTCAGGCGTATACTCCTCCATCATGTGGATATGGTTGCAACAATAGGTATTATGGAGGATGTAACAGCTACAACGGTGAGAACTACCTAGGTAGACAACCTGAGTAGAGACAGGGAAGCTTTTTTGGTGGTGACAGTTTTGGTTTCTTCCCTGAGTACTACGCTCCTCCTCCAGGTCCTCCTCCTCCGCAGAGATCTCTTACTCCGTCGTCGTCATCTCGAGGATCTCAAGCTAGTACTTCGCAGCCTCGACGTACGCCTCATGATACCAGATCTAGAAAAGCTTATCCTCGACTCGAGATACTCATACGGATTGATGACCATCAATACATGCAGTATATCATGGATTATAAGGCCATGTACTCGTACATGACATGGGAAAACTATTGTGAGTTCAATGAGTCCGCAGAGCACTATGAGAGACAATGTGGCAAGGGGGCGATTTAGATTTGCTGCGGAATTCTTGGTTTTTGGTCATCTCTTTTACAATATTACATTGATTTGGGTATTTTTCATTTATTTTTGTAAATAGATAAACCTTTATGCCAAACAAACATTGTATCGTTAATCATTATTGACATGTGTGATCCAAGAGAGTAAGAGTACATTTGTATGTTATTTAATGATAAAAGAACATGGATGAACTCCATTTTCAATATATATAGTAGGTCAACGACTAACAATATCACCGATATGTTCGATATGACCAATATGTAATATAAGGAACATAGTCCTCATAAATGATCTATATGTGTTATCTAAGTGTATATTTATAATATTTCATGTTATAAGAACTTGAATGAAATGATCTCCAATATTTATAAGTCAAGAATCAACGTTAACATCGATATGATCGATATATGCGATATATGGTATATAAATGACGATATGTGTGATATAAGTGTGTATTTGTAGGTTATTTGTTGTTTTAATATCTTTGATGATCTTAATTTCTGAAACATTGGCAAAAATTTACTTTTTGAGCCATTTTCGACATTTCCACTGATATCGTCGAAATATTGGTGATATATCAAGATATTTCCTTTTCCAGACGGATCGAAATGATACCGGTATCGATACGGCCTTCCTTGGTATACATTACATAGGTATAAGTATAATATGGTATAAGTATAATATATTCATCTATATCTGTTGATATATTATTTTGTTTTAGTGTATTTTTATTATTTTATTGTATTATAAATATGTACATATAATATAAATAATATTTATAAAATTATTAAAATATAAAATTGTAAAAATTGTAGAGAATAAATAAAATGAATATTTTATTCAGGTATATAGTGTAATAGAGGTCTAAAACCTAACTTTTGCATCTTAACTCGAAATTAAATGAAATCACTGATGAATCTGTGATTCACCACTCGCTAAAGTTGAAAATAGAGCCTTGTTCCCGAGTAATCAGGAGCATATTTTCCCCAATATTGCATAATTAGCATTCATGCATGCATTGATAACATCCACGTTTTAGCATCCATAATTGTAGTAAATAAGAATCCAAATTCATCTGTAAAAATTACCTATCTGTATATATTTTACAACCTATAAATTCACTCTATATTGTATATATTACTAACAATAATACAAGACAATACCAGAAAAATGCTAACTTGTAAAATTGACAAATAAAATCCCAAACCAAGTTGGAGACCAAGGATCTTAGAATGCACATATCTCTCTCATACAACCTCTGATTTAGGTCTATCCACTTTTAAAATAATATACATTCAGAGACCTTCAAAATGAGATCAATTTCATTAAAATCGGAGCTCGTATGCAAAACTTGAGTTTTGGGCCCCCATTGTATACTATATGTATGTATATTGGAACCATTGTATTTTATTACTCTATTTGACCTTGATTCTGTTTTTAACACCATGAAACTTGTAGATCTCATCAAGATCTACAACTTTTATGTTTTGAGTTTTTCCAAATTCGGCCATTTTCTCTCTTTTATTTCACATTCTTTTCCGGTCATTCAGATTGGGACACGTGGCATCCTCCGGTTGTGCCACACGGCCCTACTCATCACGCGCCACGTGCCTCTCTTTTTCCATCATCCGATGGCACCTCCTCCCCCCAGATCTCGACCATCCATTCCGCCACTCATTTCAGCCGTCTGATCTGGGCCAAGATCTCACCTGCGTCGTTCGCCAGCGCCTTAACCTCAAAATGCCACGTGGTTGTATCTTCACCACCTGATCATAGCCCCGATGATTCCATCTACACCGTTCATTCCCGATCAAAACCTGACCCTTGGATCTTCATCCTAGATCTCATCCACGCCATTGGTTTCTGCCTCATTCTCAGTCCTCCACGTGGCCACATCTCCACCGCTGGATCTTTCCCAAGATGCCCCCATCTCAGCCATTCATCTCCGCTGTGATTCCAGCCGTTCGATCCCCACTTCAGATTCAATCTCCATCGTCCTTTAGCGCCGCGTCCCCATTCCCTCGTGTTGCTCGTCTACCACCCTTCGATTGATCACTTGGATCTAATCTCGACCCTTCCCTGGTGCCTCGCTCAGAGCCGTTGGATCACTAGATCCAACGGTCGAGGTGTCGATGTCTACCTCCGCAAGCACCTCGCCCACGTCGCTCGACCTCGCGACGCCTCCTCCCCTTTCTATTTTTGGTGCCACCATCTCCAACCATTGATACCTCCACGACGTAGCCCCAACTTCCACCATCCTTGCCAGCACCCATGATCCCAATGACGCCCTTCCTCTTCGCTCCACACATCCCACGAACCCCACACCTCCATCGCCCGGACCTCCATCTCTTCCCTATAAATACTCCACCTCCGGCCAACTTCTACCCCATCCGCCATAGCGAGAGGTGTCCTAGAGCTCCGAGCTACCCATTGGTGATAACAATTGAGTGTGAAATCGAGCAACGGCAGGTCTTCACCTCTGGCGAGATCCACAGCGTATCCCCGTCGTGCCGCAACTCCTCCGACGAGCTGCTTGAGCTAGGGCCCTCTATCGTCCCTCAAGCGACAACCAGGAGCATCCTTCGAGCTTCCAATCCCCAGGTAGATACCTCCATTCCTCCTCCAATCTTCTTCTTGTTTTCCTTTGTTTTTCTCTTAATTTATCACGCCACCTCGATCAATTCCACCGTCCACCAACTATCCACTGAGCTTCGCCTTGAAGCTCTGATCTTCGCACACCTATTCAATCGCTACGACGATGCACCGAACTCCCCTCGGACCAAAGCTCCACCTCCACGATGGAGGAAGTCACCGGACCGCTTTCACCTCGTCCCAGGCCTCACCGCACATCCCTTGCACTCCCACGAACACGGGCACCATTGTTTCTGGCACGAACTAACCCTGCAAGCACATCATCTTCATTGATCGGGGTCTTTACCGGAGCTGCTCCGAGCTCCATCGACCCTGGCTTCCAGACCGCCTCCGCTTCATCCAAGACCTCTAGACACTCCTCCATGTCTCCACGACCGATCCGAGCCCCCTAGGAGTCTCCAGCGACCTTCACCGACCACGGGGGAGGGCAACGGAGCCAGACCCTCTTCACCGGAGCCCCGTCAAGTCCACCGCAGAAGGTGACGGACCGGAGGAGACGACACACAGTTACCATTAGATTATCCTGATCTAACGGTCCTCGTCGCGACACGTAGCCTTCACCTTCGAGCACTAGCCACCGTTGGATCAGGAGGATCTAACGACCCTTACGCAGCCATGTACCCCCTCGTCAGCAGCTCCAGCCTTCGTTGTATCCATCGTCATCCAACAGCCAGCATCGAGCCACGTCGCCCCGCTTTAGAAGTTAACTCCATAGTTAGATCTCTCTTGATATAACAGATCCAAGCACGCCACGTCTCCATCCCCACTCGCCACGTAGCACACTCCGAGCCTCTACCCCGACCGTAGGCTCGGAGCAACCAAAGCAGCAACTGAAGCATGGCCGAACCTCCAAAGCCTCCAAGCCTCCGTCCGATACTTTGAAGTCTCCCGAGCCTAGTACCTCACGTGTTTCTCACGTGAAGGATGGGTAAATTTTACAGAGGCCCCTACAACTTTCAAGATTTACAAATTAGTCCCTGCCAGGCGCATCACGTGAGGAGCATGTGTTGCAGTGGAAAAATTGCATCCATACCCCCAGCATTATGGGTATTTGCACTTTAGTCCCTGTATGCACATTTTTATTTAAGCAATTTTATTTCCTGTTTTATATTTTGATCCATGTGTTTGCATGTATATTTAGGTGTCTATTTGACACCATTTTTAAATTCCAAAAATTCCATGTTGTAGTTTAACTTGAGCTTTATCTGTGAGAACATGTGTCATATTTTTGTGAGCATCAAGGAATTAAATAATATTATTTTTGTAGAATTTAATATATGTTTCCCACTGTGTGCTTTAAATTAAATATTAAATTATTTGCTTCTCCAAAAATCACCATAAAATCATATTAGACTTAGTTTAAGCTGCTCTACACTGGCCCAAAAATCATAGCATTTGCATGCATCACGAGGCCTGAATAAATCAAAAAGTATTTTGCCTAATTGATTTTTAATAGGTCCAATTTATATCATTTTTTTAGGTTTATTAATTTTCCTAGATTCATCTCACATAGAACTATCTAGGATAATTTTTATATATGAAAATGTACCTTGGTATTTATTAAAATTGATTTTGTAAAAACTACCCTGTATCCATATTAAATTCATTTTTAATTCAATTAGTGTCCAAAAATTTCAAAAAATGCAATAGCTTAGTCTCACCGCATATCTTCTTCTGGCCAAGTTTCATTAATTGTGGACTTCATTTGACTATCATTCTTGGTTTAACTTAAAATTTGGCTTGAAATTGCATTGTATTTTCTTTAATTGCATAAAAAACCAAAAATATTCTTCTAGAAATCTAATATCGAGATTAACTGAAAATTAACCTAAGGAGACAGTTGCCTCCCTGAGTTTGACCTTGGGCATGCCCAAGTAAAATGAATCTTCCGCTTGAGTTTAATCGAACATTAAACCTGAGTGGTTTTTGACGAAGTCTCGATTACCCGACTGCAACGAACGACAAATCTAATTCGATTGATAACTCGGTTGAATTAACAAGGGTAGCCGAGGCACTGTCAATCACCTGCATTGAATAGCTAATAAAAAGGTATATACAATTAGAGTGATTTTGAGGCATTTTGAGTTCATATGGAGGAGATACAGGTATGTGAAGTCGGGTTTTTTGCTTTTTATTTTGAGTGTAGAATGTACACATTTGTATTATTTTTGTGTAAAATCAATTTTATATTTTCCTTTATATTATTTTCTACATCTTTCATGTAGGAAGTTTATTGATTTGAGGTGTGAATAATAATGAATAAAATAGGTCCCAAAAATACATTATTGAAGAATAACTAAATAGGTTTTTATTGTGTTTTTGACCATTATCTTCTCCTACTTTATTCTTTGTCGACCCAATCATCATGATGCCTAGGTCTCGAGGTTTAAGGTGATAAAATACCTTTGCCATTTTATTTCTTTTTTCTTTATTCTTTTATTTTAATCAATGAAAAATGATTTTAATATTATTACATGGGGCTCCCATTTATATTACAACCAAAAATAATATTACAACCAAAAATGATTTTAATATTATTACAAAAATGATTTTAATATTATTACATGATCTGGCCATTTATTATTTTTGCAAATATGTACATGGGGCTCCCATGTACATATGAAAAATGGAGCCCCATAAATGGGAAAAATGATATTACATTGATTTTTCATAAATGGGGGCTCCATTTTTCATATGATTGTAATAAATGGGGGCTCCATTTTTCATAAATGGGGGCTCCATTTTTCATGTACATGGGGCTCCATAATGGGGGCTCCATTTTTCATGTATTTCCCATAAATGGAGCCCCCATTTATTTCTTTTTTCTTTTTTCATTGATTTTTCATATGATTGTAATATTATTTTTACAAATAATAAATGGGAGCCCCATGTACATATTTGCAATATTATTTTTACAAATATGTACAAATATGTACAAAATGATTTTACAAATATTATTTTTCATTTGGAAAATATTATTGATTGTAATAATATTACAAAAATATGTACAAAAATAAATCAATGAAAAATCAATGTAAATATTTTGTAAAATCAATGGAAAATATGATTGTAAATATTTTTGTACATATTTTGTAAAATCAATGGAAAATATTTTGTAAAATCAATGGAAAATATTATTGATTTATTTACAAAAATATGTACATGGGAGCCCCTATCTCCCATTGATTTATTTACAAAAATATTATTGTAATATTATTGTTATTATTGTAATAATATTGTAAAAATATGATTGTAATAATATTGCAAAAATAATATTGCAAAAATATGATTTATTTACAAAAATATTATTGTAATATTATTGTTATTATTGTAACAATATTGTAATAATATTATTGTAATAATATTGCAAAAATAATATTGTAATAATCAATATTGATTTTTACAATAATAATATTGTAATAATAATATTGATTTTTACAATATTGTAAAAATAATATTGTAATAATAAATAATATTGTAATAATAAATAATAATATTGTAATAATAATATTGTAATAATAATATTGTAATAATATTGTAATAATATTATTGTAAAAATCAATATTGTAATAATATTGTAATAATAATATTGATTTCGTAATAATATTATTGATTTATTATTTATTATTGTAAATAATATTATTGATTTTTGTAAATATTATTGATTAAATCCGAGGTGGTAAATAATAAATCAATAATAAATCAATAATATTACAATAATATTGATTTATTGATTTATTACAATAATATTGATTTATTATTGATTTATTATTACAAATATTATTGAAATATTATTGATTTATTATTGTAATATTATTGAAATATTATTGTAAATATTGATTTTTGTAAATAATATTATTGAAATATTATTGATTCTTTATTATTTTAAAAATCAATATTATTGAAATATTATTGATTTTGTAAATAATAAATCAATAATAAATCAATAAATATTTACAAAAATCAATAATAAATCAATAATATTTTTGAAAATTTATGGTCGAATGTAAAGTTTTTTTCTTAATTTTTTAATCTAATTTATAGAGATAATTAAGTTTTTTAACATCATCTAATCTTTCTAAATCTAATTAACCATAATAAATGTTACCTATCATGTAAAGTATAAAACACGATGTATTATTGGTAATGTAAAACAAAAACCTGAAGTGCATTATATGAAATGTATCTAAAATGTATTTTTAAGGGTTTTTATCACTAGTGTCCCTCTGAGATCTTGCAATTTCAGTGCCCCTCTATTTTTGGGAATATCAGTTGTGCCCCCGACTTCTTACCATTTTATCACTTGCACTCGTCGAGTTAGTTACCGTCCATCCCTAACATAAAATAAGTCATGAGCCATTGCGTGACAAGAATGTTACGAATATAAGTGATGCTGATTGTAGCACCAAACATAGTACAACATCTAGTAATCACAAAGTGTGGTAGTAGCTTATAAGCAGTATGGACTACTACAAGTTGATCTGGGCTTAAGCATTTTGAGGTGTGGTTGAGGGGCTCCCGTTGGACCTAAGCCCAACAGGTTGCCTGGCCTAATAATCCCCCATAATAGACCGGGACTAGGGTCTAGTACATTACAACATGAGATAATGACATATAGGAGCAGGCAGGAATGGGCTTGGTAATAGGGGTTGAAGAACCAAGTGAGAAAACCACGAGTTGGAACTTTTAACTCTAAGAATTTTCCTTTGGCCTCTCATAGAAGCTCATTTCCATCATTTAGGCACTAAAAAATGAGGGTGGCACAACCTCTTAAATGTTTCTCTTTCTTGAACAATCTCCAAAGAAGGTTTTTTCTCTCATAAAGAAATGAATCTACATGTTTGATGACTACATACAACAAACTACAAAAAAGAAAGCATTCTTAGTAATACTCTTAATTATGATCTCGTGAGATGTATTATTCGATGGAAGGATTGTACATCGAGCTTGGACATGTCTGGAGGTTTGTATCAGTGTGTATGCGTGTGTGTGTGTGGTGATGGTGGGTGGGAGGTGATAGATATATTTGAATTTACATCGTCGCTAGTTGGTGGAGATCAAGAAGAAGAGAGGATGCTGCAAGGAGTGATAATGATCGAGGGGATTGATCCAAAGCAATGACAAATCTAAGCAACATGGGCGCACATGATGGTCTTGCAGAGGCAATTGTTGTATACATGTAAATGTGCACAAGGTCGGCAAGGCTAGTGGGATGACGAAGGATGGACCCTCGAGACAAACATTATCGCTTAAGGATAGGTTGCGTGGGTTGGATGTGAGGTAGAAAAAAACATTACAATAAAAAAATTAGCAAAACATTCTTCCACTATAAGTAGGGTCGGTTACATAGATTCTTTCTCAAATCCATGATGAAAGATTCGACTATTTTTGATGCTGGTTATCGACTACTTAACACAACCCCCACATGAGGGGATTTGGACCCTGATCTTTTGGGTGTCATCAGACCATTTAAGTAGGTACAAGAACATTACAATAAAATTAGAAAATATAATTACATACCTTTTATTGCAAGTGGTAGATTATGTTGTGGATGCTTGTTTAATCATTAACTTAAATTTGGTCGTGTTGGTAGAATAAGTTGATGGCAACGACTTATATGTTTAACACAACTTGAATTACAGGAACACATTGTAATTATCAAGATTAAACGAGATTGTCATGTTATCAGAGAATGTTTCGAAGGCCGTGCTATAAAGAACCCTAAAAATATTTAACGAGTAAATAAATGGCAACCCTATCTCTTTCTTTATCTACTATACAAACACATTTATTATTTTGTGACCATTTCTCTTCTCCTCAATGTACTTCAAACCTCGCATCTTTAAACCGTATTTTTATCCGACATTAGCATAATAAGAACATTGAAGAATGCTAATAATGTTCACCCCCATTCTTTCACCGTTCCTAATGACGACACGTGTACGATCATCCATGTACGATATAAGCCTTGCTAGCCTGTCACAGGAGAGGGGGAAGAGGATGCGAGAGGACCGCAGGAGACACGTGTCGTCAACAAAAGATTACGCCAACTCACGAGATCTTATGGACGTGGACAAGGCCAGCTAATTTGGGGGAATGCCACAAAACCCTCCAAACGTGGGCCCACAGGCCCATTAAAGAAACTGGGCCCCACCAACAAAATTTCCAGTCCCAAACCTAGATGGACCCCCCTTGGAGAAATTGTATTCCAACCCCTGAATTAAAAAGTTGTTTCTCACTGCGTCGATAAATTCGGGATAACAAAATAGGTTTGCATTTGTGGGATTGTACGACTATACTTTCCAAATTACTTATAATTGTAAGATGAGTACCTTAATCTACAGTCTAGGAGGGGTTTATTTGATGATATTTTACACACTGTTATTAATTCACGCATGTGAAGTTTGGCACGGCCTAAATAAATCTCCCATAGACCAGTTTATCGAGAAAGAACAAACGAAAATTCTTTAGACAGGATATCTTATTCCTTTATTTGGTCCGAGAGTAAAACAGAGCCTTTTTGTCGTAATCTGACTTGGCATGGTATGCATTGTAATGTTCAATTATTAGTTTGAGATATATATTATTTGGATTATTTATGTGTATGTCCGTCTGAGATTATGCAATTACAATTTTGTCTCTACCTTTTAGCAGTAACACGTGCTCTTCTATTCTTACAAAATTTACAATACTGTCGTATTGCACTTATACCTCTATTTTATATTATCGGAACGATAGTTTTGTGAATTTTTTATGAATACAAGAGTACAAATGTTACTGCAAAAAAAGTCATGGCATTGTTATAATTGCATAATCTCAAAGAGGCATAAGTGTAAAAAATTGGAGGGAGTACTGATGAAATGAGTTCTCCATGTTGGTGGATATTATACTTCTATTTTATTTATATGAGATTTTATCATTATATAATCAATCTTGGCACAAATTAAGTGATCGCATTATAATTACACGTCCATCGTGTAACACCTCTATAACAGTTGGTGCTTCTACTTGATAACTTAAACTTAAGTAGTTTGAGTGGTTGTCAATGAGTCTAATTAGGCATGAACTCCAACAAGTTTTAGAGCTAATTTTCTTCGATAACTGTCTGGTGACCATAGCCTAGAACTAGGGATGAGCATTGGGCTGGGCCGGCCCGGCCCAGCCCGAAGCCCAGCCCAAAAAGCCCGGCCCGGCCCAGGCCCAAAGGAATATCGGGCCGGGCTTGGGCCTAATATTCAGGCCCAAATTTTTTTTGGGCCGGGCTTGGGCTTGGCTCGGCCCAGCCCGACCCGGCCCAAGGGCCCGGCCCGAAGATGGCCCGAATCCTTACTCACATCCTACATACATGAAAACTCCCACCTATTTCATGTGCACTCTCTTCTTGTATCATGTCTTCATACAATGTTTATAAATCAAGAAAGTCAAACGTGCGACATGAGTTGATGATCAATGTATTTCAATTAAGAATTAATTTTCTTAATTAGTATTTGGTTTAGATTCTTTTGGTTATTCTTGAATTTGTTAGTATTTTTTTTTTCAATAAGAACATTTTCTATTATTGTACATTTATCCAATATGGGTCTTATGCCCATTTTTAAACATGTAGGATCTGGAGCACCGGTTATTGTTAACTGGGTAAGTTTGGTTCACTCTTTCAATTTCTATAAATGAGGGACATTCATGGTATCTAGCGTTGAGTGCACATGTGTAAATTTGGATTTGGTATAATTGAATTTTAGTTGTTTCACAAGTATTATGGTACATGTTTTAATCAATTTTGGTTTGTGTAACTTGAGTTGAGATTAACTTGAAACAAAAGAGTCAAAGTTAATAATATTTAATTGGGAGATGGGCCGGCCCGGCCCAAGCCCGACCCAAAGGAATTGGGCCGGGCCTGGGCTTGGGCCGAACAAAAAAAAATTTACGGGCCTAAGCCCGGCCCAAGGCCCGAATTTTTTAAGCGGGCTTGGGCATGGGCCCTTCAAAGCCCGGCCCAGCCCGACCCATGCTCATCCCTACCTAGAACTATACAAATGGTATTAGAGTGGTTTTCCTTTAATAGTGGAAAGGGCTTCCCGATGGGACCTAAGCACGGAGCAGGCAGCCGTCGCCTTTATCACTGAGAATATGGAGCGGTTATAAAACCCTAAACATAGTCTCATATTGGAAACTAATGTATGAGAGAGTTAAAAGAATGAAAGATTAGTACTTGACAACTTAGGCTAAGTATTCTTGGTGGTCATCAATGGTTCCGTTTGGGTATGCGTCCAACAAGTTGTCATGATCTGATTTTCCTCATAATGGTCGAGGGACCTAAACTTAGGATATTACAAATGGATCAAAGATAATTTTCCTCTGATGGTGGAAATGGTTACCCAAGAGATGGAACGATCTCTATAAAAAGATAGAACAAAAAGGCTACACATAGGGCCCGTTCGGTTCGGGAATAAGCAGGAATAAGGATGGGGAATAAGGAGAATAAGGGTCTATTCTCTGTTCGGCTGGAGGATAGGAATAAGGAGAATGAGGTGAAATAAAGGTAGGTAAGGTGGGATAAAGATAGGAATAAGAGTGAAATAAGATGGAATAATAGAGAATAATCGTACCACTGGGAACCGTGTCGGGAGGAGAATTGGTCCCTTATTCCATGGCTTATTCTCCTACCAAATAGGGCCATAGGCTAGAGCATGCAACCGTCACTATTACCGAGAATAAGTGATGAGTTATATCGTAACATAGACGCTGTGAATATAAGTGGATGAGGGTGTAACACCTCAACATAGCCCCACATCAAATACTCATGAAGTGTGAACATTGTTGTACATTGGGTAACTGGTACTTGATAACTTGTGTTTAAACAGGCGGTTGTCAATGGCTCCACTTGGACCTTAATCCAACAAGTTGTCGGAGCCATTTTTCTCCAATAATGGATCGGAGACCTAAGCTTGGAAAGCCACACATCATGTTTCTAAATAAGATACATATTCCACTACGACGAAAAAGATCTATAATGATGTTTTTTAAGCATCCATCCCTATATCATCTGTTGTTAAATATATAACAATAATATTATATATTGCGAAACTATTTTTTATACTTGGAATTAGTGACGAATGTCATATCCGTTACTATATATTAGCAACATTGAATATACCTTATCCACTGTTATTTTGATAATTGTTGTTATATGGACTGTCATTAATAATACAATAAAAATATGACATTTGCTGTTCATTTCAAGTACAAAAGTAATTTCGCAACAAATAATATCATCATTATATAATTAGAATGTATGATATATTGATAGATTTTAAAAAAGAACATTTCTATAAATCTATTTTGTTGCAATGTTTTTTGGTTACTCAGAGACCCAACCATACCGAAAATCTGAGATGAGAAGTGTTTATTTTTATTCCTATTTATTCTATATCTCTCGATGATGAGATGGATATGTTGCAATCTTTGCAACTTGCTTTGCTTGAGCATGCAAAAGTAATGAAGTTGGAAACTATGGTGGAAAGTGCTCCTTGAATTGGAATTATTGCACCTTATGCTTTTGTTGCACGTCAATCAATAGGGACCCTAAAAATTGAGGCTGCTTGATGTAGAGATAAGGGATTGGATTGACATGGAGGCGATGAATTTAAAAATTAGTGTTGTAGAAGTCGGTATTTAGGTTGAAGGGTTATTGGATAAAGAATATTCAATATTCGAGATAATATTCAGAATTACTCAGTTATATTTTTAAATTAATTTAAATATAAAAAATCTATCTAATATATATAGGGAAAAATGGGCCTACTCATGTCCTATTTTCCATCAATTTTTTATTTTTTTGGAAAATAAAAATATGTATATTCGTCACTATATATATCTAATATGTCATTCCAAATTCGTCAGAAACAAAGACTCTTATGCGCTCTATCTAGAACAAGTAACTTTAACGGTCTTAGAATTATTGTAATCGACATGTTCTAGATTGAGAGCATAGGAGTCTATGTTTCTAATGAAATTGAAATGACATATTAGAAGGATAATAGTGATGAATAATACATATTTTTATTTTCCAAAAAGTAAAAATGGAGGAAAATAGGTCAGGAACAACCCGTTGGCTGCCCTCAGCATGCAACCTCATTTTCCCCATATATACTCTTATATATTTATACATATATGATCATCAATCAATAAGAATCTATGATAAAAAGTACCCATTAACAAGTTACATATGTAGCTTTAATATTTGTAGTATCACTACCGAGATAAATGGGAATCTTTAAAATCAAAAAATTAAAAAAAAAAACATCAGTCTATTGCAATAGTCAGTTGAAAATACGGTCGAATATGCAAGTATTCAGGTTGGACCAAATATTGATCGAATAACAATATCCTACTAGATCACCTCCTCCCTGAATAAGAATATTTAATCCATTCGGTCGAATATTACAACAATGACTATAAATTCTATAATATTTCTATACCTCTTCAAACAAAAAAGAGTCAATATGAAAAGTATATTCTACGTATAGATATAATCAATATAACTTATAAATAGCATTACATTATATCATATTTAGTTGAACAATCCAACCATCCTCACCCTCCAAATACCTATTGCTTCGTACAAGGATTGCTCGTCATACAAATCCATTAAAAGAAAGGTAATTGAACCCAACTCAACCCGGTTACCACCAGGACAACCCGAGCCCACAATGTGATGGGCCGTATCTGAGTTGGGCCATCCAATGGTCTGGGCCTAATAAAACTTCAAAAGCATTAGAGTTTTATCTAGAATTTCGTAAAAAAAGAAAATACAACACATCAGCAAAAGAGCACGGTTTTTAAACCGAATCGGAGATTGGATCGAAAATACCAATAAAAACATTGAATCGCATTGGACCATGGAATCAAATCGATTCAACCAGATGATAATGCCATTAGAACATGTAGAAAATACCAATGAAAATCAGATTAAACTAAAGCAGTAAGGAAAAATGGTTGAATCGAAGAATTAAACCAGAATGAATTAGAACATGCACAAAATACACACTCAAACACACTTGAAATAAATATAAAATAAATAAAAAATTAAAATATCTTACTTTATATATAAAATATTTTTTTGATTATGCAACATTAAATGTTATTTCATATAGATATAAAATAATATTTGAACTAAATAATCTAGCATATTAATAGCTTAATTATATTTATTATCCAACCGTTAAAAAAAGTTGACTTGTAGTAGTTCGTTAGTACTTCAGGAGGTCATAAATTCAACACTCATTATAGCTATTATTATTGTAATATAAACTCAAATTTGAATTATGGTTGAGTGGTTTAATTTCGATTGAAACGGATTAAAACGGATTGCAAATAGTTGCTTGGACCGATGGTCGAACCAAAATTATACCAATTTGACTTGAATCATGAAAATCGATTAACCGGACCAATCCAGACTCGGTTCATCGATTGAACCGGCCGATCCGGTCCGATTTCAATAACATTGCATAAGTGTCCTTGAATTGTTTTCTATTCACCAATTATGTATACTACGTGCATATCAAGAAGGAAGCAATACATCTCCAGAAAGGCACGCGTGTCTAATATGATCTTTTAATGTAACATGATCTATATTTTTTTACTGTGAATACATAAAATTTAAGCCGGGCGTATCTACATCCAGTTCAACTTTCTTTTTCTCCAGAAATCCCAACCTTCAGGGTAACCTGTGGGTTCACTGGACTCGAAATTCTTATTTGGATAAAATCAAGGTCTAATCAATGATTTATGTCCATTCGACTATTCGAGTTATGGAGTTGGGCTTGGGCCGAGGTATATAGGCTGGGCTTCGGCTGGACCGAGACAATCCGGCACAATAGGATTGTTGTCAAATGGGTACCCGCCCCGACCCAATCAAACTGATCCGGATTTTACGGGTACCCGTGAGAAAAATATCCGGGTCGGGTACCAATCGGGTACCCGGTTGGTAGTGTGGAGTTGAGTTGTAGCCTTATAGGTATTGCGATTTTGATTGGAAGCTGCATGAAAAATTGCAATTTGGCTGGAAGTCACGAATCCATCCACAGCATGTGCTGCGAAAAATAGCAAATTTGACTCGTAAGTTCGCAGGTGAATCGTAATTCCATAAAGTACGTGTGTTTGGTAATTTCAAGTACGTGTGTTTGGTATTTTCCTTTGTCGTTTTATTTATGTTTATATTTTATTTAGATATTTGATTATGTCCATTTTCTTCATTTTTCCCATAAACTTGATTATGATTTTGAAGGGAAAATGTCAGTTCCGACCATGTCTCACGCCCAATACCGAACGACCATCCGCGACCGGCTCCTTCGAGTAATGCACAACCTTCTTGGACCTTTGTCTCGGTCTCACACCCCGCACCGCTTCCGCGTCCAGGACCTCATCGCCAGCCCCGTCATGTCTCCACTATCAGCTCCATCCATACATAGCCTGCTGCTAGCGATCTCGGCTCACCAGTAGTGCCACCTCGCACATGTGGCATCCCATCGTCAACCCACCTTCGCACAAACCACGGCAAAACATCGCCGGTTGTGCTTCCCTCCAAGCTTCGTACATCGGCAACATTTCCTTCCAAGTAGAGGACTACCTCGATCATGGGTTATCTTCCGGCTCCATTCACGATCCGGCTACCTACTATATTTCTACTCCACATATAATTTCATCCATGCAATCCGATTTGTGTATCTCTTTCTCGCCACCTTTCAACCTCAACAAATTCTTACACCAAGCATAAATGAACATCTCCCATCCATCTTTTTTGATTTCATAATTAATGCTTTCTAATTTGAAACAAGTTTGGATATTATTACAACTTTTGTAAGTGTGTACTAAAATCTACATCATATGATTAGAAACTACAACATTTGCTATAACTTGCTTCTCATGAGTATTTGTTGAATCATTTTACGGGTACCCACGGATACCCGCTACCCATTCAAATAGTTCGGGTACCCGTCAAAATCAGGTACCCGTTGAATGGGTCGGGTTGACCCGTTGACCCGAAAATGATGGATCGGATCGGGTCATGATTAAACGGGTCGGGTACCCATCCCATGAACACCCCTACGGCACACTGCTCAATCTTAGGTACATATTTCCTTTGTCCATCATGAAAAATATGATCTTCATTTTCGATGTACATGTCATATTGAAATTTTCGGTATATCTTCCTTTTGACGCTTCTGCATTCTACTTTTGCAAATGACATCTCTAATTTTCTACCTATTATAAAAGAAAATAAAAAAAAATACACGGTGTACATCTAACTTTGATTAATTTCTATGTTGGCTGATGTTTACAATATAAAGAACTAATAAAATTCCATAGTTGATGGAGATTTGTAGCATCTTTCAAATCCCTCTTTCCTGTACCATGGCGTAGAGGTTAGTTTTAGACGTTGGTCTCGAGTCCTTTGTTGCAACATGCTATGTTTTCTATGCCATTGCTAGTAGGTTGCTGGGTTGCACACCCGACACACATGTTTTGGTCGTGCTTGTGTGCCTAATATTCAAAATAGGTGACCTAATGGACGCCTCTCGAATAAACATTTACACTTGAACCTTTCGAGTTTTTCTAATAATAATTACGTCCCCAATTTTTTTTTCAATTAGACATGTACCCTTGTATTCATATAAAAATTATAGTAATGCCATTCGATTATCATACTTGTGATACTATATCGCACTTATAATAGCAATATTGCTCATTTTTTATAAAAATAAAAGGATGCAAATGTACTAAGCAAAAAAGTCAAGGGTATCAGTGTTATCAGAAAAAATATGAAAGGATACAAGTGTAAGAATCCCAATAGTTAATACATCGAATCATATTTTGAAATTGGATAAAAAGATTTAGAGTAATTTACAGAGAGGTTCCCAAACTTCCCATCTGATGTCAATACGATCCACAAGCGTACAAATGTAAGGATTCGAATCATAAATTATTTTAAAGGTAACAATGACGTCCCATACTAGTCCAAATGATAGCGCATAATATCTATGGAGAACCAGTGGTCCCTCCAATATTACCTTTAAAATAGTTTGGAACTTGAATCGCTACATTTGTAGGCTTAGCAAACAACACTGATATAGGATGTAAAGTTTGGAAACCAATCTATTATGCATTTTCTAGCTATATATGATTTTCAAACGAAATGAATACATATATTTATGCAATATTATTTCCTGATTATTATTTATTAAGCTCTTATAGTAGTTGTTATTGTGTGATTGATGTAAAGCTCTGGGCTTACATTAGGTTGTGCTAAGGAAAGGAAATGGAAGCGATGGTGGTGTATAATCATAAACATAGATTATAGAATACATAAACAAATACCACGTTATACTTATCATTCTAATCCCCCTATCCACATCTATCTATAAATATAACTAAAGCTGGATCTTTCCGATTCTCTTATATAGTCTGCCACGTGGATGCACCATATGTCACACTTTCTTCCGTTTGTTTAAGATGGAAGGAATTGTGTGATCTGAGGCTTTCTTTGGCATACTGGCGTACGACTTCTTTCCCTCCCTCATTCGAGTCGCCCTTTCCTCTTCCTCTGATAGTCGTGGTCACTGAAATCTTAGTTTTTCTGTTGGTAGCCACCTACCCCTTTCACTGGTATTTCATTCTTTCTCGATCGACGACATTCTCAACACCTCGCCTTCTTTGGTTATCAGCTCCATCTCCTTTGGTTGTAGGATCCCGTGCTGGCATCACCAAGAACTCTTCTTGTTGGCTTGATCAAGCGCCGTCACCATTAAGTAAGGATAGAGAGAAACCTTCTATATCTTCGCTATCTTCATTTGAATAACCGCGATTTCTAAGAAAATTGAAGATGACCATCGGTCGCGAGCTACTAGATATTTTTTTCTTCACTTCTGTTAGCCCTTTCCCATATGGTTGATTTGAAGTTCGCATATTGTTTCATGTATGTATTGGTTTGCTTTCGCCAATAGTTACAGGTGTGTCTCACTTAGATTTCAGGTGTCTTTGATTTTTTTTGTTGGTAATTGTGAGGTTCGTGTGCTTATTCATGCTTCTAATGATTTATTATGTTAATTTTACAAATTTCCACGGGGATTCGAGGTGTGTGCTACTTAGCTTTCAAAAAGTTTCCTTCTTTTTGAATTTGTTGTTGTCATGATTATTCATTTTTATGATTGTTTTTTTTGGATATAAGAGACGAGACTGGAATATTTTGTTGTGACTTGATCGTTTACATTGGTATTAGTTTGTTTGATATCATTGTAATAATATTGCAAGATACACCTCTGTGGTTTTTTCCTTACGGATGTGAATGTGTTAAGAATATTGACACTATTTGTGTGTTTCTATATTATAGATAACATTTCCTTTGAGTTTGTATTTTTAATATATTTATTTCATGTATGGACTCTTCCAAGCTGATGGGCGGATCATTTTCACATGCCATTATATGTCAAACCACTGAAATGTCAATCATCGATTGACCACGTATGTACTTTGTGTTTGTACCTTTTTTATGAAGTTAGTTTATGTGGATGAGTTCTTGGCATTTTCTTCTTACTAAAAGCTAATAAATTTAAGTTAGCCCTTATTATCTACATCTCAATCATTAAACTACTAAATTGTCAATCAGATCCCTTTTTAGTCTGAGATATTTACACCCATAATCCTGAAGGTGTGTTTGGATAGAGGGTTATCTGGAGGTGGGTAATATATTTTTGTATTTTGTGTTTAGATACATGGTTTGGGTTTGAGAGGATTTGTTGTGATGTAATTGTATTGAAGTTTGGAAAAGTGAGTAGTTGTTGTGATGTGATTGTATTGAAGTTTAGAAAAATGAGTAGAAGTAGAGTATTTTATAATTTTTAAATGTTAAGATGGTATACTATACTATTTTTATTGGAATGGATGAAAGAGAAATGAATTTTTTGATGTATTAAACAAAAGAGAGTATGATCTTTGAGTGAGCCCCACAAGAGGGGTAAGGATATGGATTTTGGGAGAAAACCCCCCAAAAGAGGGGGGTAACCCTCAACCCAAACACACCCTAAGTAATTTTGTATTTACGTACATAACCCTCAATAATCACGGATTACACATAGAATCCGAATAATGCTTAACCTTTACATGACATAACTGATGAATCGCTAAGATCGCTATCTAATTATGTCAAATTATAGTATGAGGGATCAACGATTCAACTACAACCTCGTTAGATATATCTCCACGAAAAGAGCGGTGTGTAATTTTGTGTCTAAATAAGTCCATGGTCGAACATGTGGATAGTGTATATCAGGTTATCTAAACTAGGATTAAATATCTAGGTTAAGATATCTAGTAAGATCTAGCTTAATAAGAATGCATGCGTATTATTTTTGACTTTTTATAATGCAAGTTATAATGATGCTACAAAATATAATGCAAGTACATGAATGAGCATGCAATACTAGACAAGCATACAAATCACATAAAAATGCTCTAGAATTAAATATACAATTATCTTGAATGGTCTACAATATTAAGTATACAAATATTGGACCGAATATATGCTCAATTGATTGATTGATCAAGTTGATATTAAAGCATCTAATTCTCTAAGTAGATGAACACCATCATTCATATTTAATTAGAGTTCAAAGTTCAATAAAATATATACTAACTCACTTAAACATGGGTACATGCAACAAGGAATCGATTGACACACACTAAGCATGGACTTTATTCTATAGATTAATAGTCAAATTTAATTCAAAGAAAAACAATCAACATATAGATCTAAGAGCATAGATTTACAAATACAAAGAGACCAATTTATTAAAAATGAAGTCCATATGCAAAAGATATTAAACATACAATTCAGAGGCATAAATGCAATAAAAAATTAATTAAAAATAACTAAATACATCTCGAAAAGGTCCAAGAAGGCCTTATTTGCAATAATAATAAGACACAGGGGTGTATATGTAAAATTACATGCATGCAAGGGTGTCTTTGCAAATAAGAAGAACCAGTGGGGTAATTTTGCAAAAAGCTCAGGCGACACATGCTTGGGCACGTGAAGGAAAGGTTCGGCTGGAGGTTCGGGTTGCCAAGTGGCTCGGGCCACGTGGTTGTGTGCAGGTGCCTCGGTTGAGGCTCAGATCCACCGAGGCTGAGTGTATCATACTTGGCCTTTGATTGAATCAGGATCGTCGGATTAGCATCGATTGGGTGTAATCCAACGATACATGTACATCATCTCTTCGAACACCCCTCCTCGTGCGATGATGTATGGGCAGAGCTCCGATGAAGCTCATATTCCTCACTGTCGTCCTCCGATCTTGTTGAAGGTTGGTGAAGATTCTTGGGGTGCTGGCGAAGGAGGTGGATGGTAAAAGAGGATGACACATGACCGGAAGAGTGAGACAATGGCTTCTTGTAGGAGGCGGAGTTCGAGATCGGAGAGGCGTTGATTCTTCTGATCAATGCACGATTTTTGGTACCTGCATTGTTATAATGATAACTGAAGGGAAGGGGAAGATATTAAAAATGAAAAGGAGAGGGATGGGGGTTGTAGCGAGGTGGAGGATGTGAAGCCCTAAATGGGTTCACCTTCTTGGCAAGAAGGTGAATCAGATCGAGTCATGGAGGGATCTAGAGATGTAGGAGGAGTGATCAAGGGTATCTGCGGATATCTAGGATGGTCAGTGAAGGTGTTCGAGTGCTCAAGTGAGTGTGTGCGAGTAATAAAATAAGAGAGACAATGAAGGCAGGGGGACTGAGTATACCTGGAAGATAATGAAGATGGTCAGAGGGTGAACGGAGGCCTGGGATCTAAGCTTAGAGCTTTAGGTCGTTGCTTGACACTCGATGATGGTGTGAAGCTCGAGAAGCGCTTAGAAGAAGGCTGCGATATGGGGAAGATCACCATGGATTTCCTTGGAGTACTACTTGGCCGTCACTCGACCTCACTCTCAGTCTCTATCACAAAAGAATAGGAGGTGTCTTGGATGAGATTCATGCAAGGGCAGATACCTCCAACTGTCAGGCTCCGACGAGTTTTGTGCAATAAACGGGAAGTTGGAGATGGTGGTTTCAACCACTAGGAAGTTGATGTGCTAACAAGGACAGTAGAGGTTGAGGAGATGGCGAGGATGAGGAATGAAGGATCTGTCGATTGGCATCGGAAGGAGGGGGAAAGAACACGTGGGGTACATTGCGTAATGGGAGAAGGGACACATGTGAAGCGACGCATCAACTGGAGGAGAACTGTTGAGAGGTCGACGACACCCAATTACCATTATTATGATTATCCAACAATCTGGATTTGGGCGCGAATGAGAGAACAGGGAACGTCTGGTCATTTGATCAGATGATCTCTAACGAGGCGATGATGGGATGAATCTGGCCGTCTGATCAATTGATCAGATGGATGGAATTGAAGGTAGTAGAGAACAAGGAGCCAAGTCATGTGGCATGCCTAGAGGTGGCTACATGGCCATATAACAAAAAATAGAAATAAAAGATTAAAGATAAATCAAAAATAAAATAGAAAATGATGTCAGAATAAAAAACGTTCTACATAAAAGTTGTATATTTTTTTAAGATTTACAAATTTCATTGAAAATTCAAAGCCAAAATACATCATATTTACATAGTATTATTTTTGTAAGTATTATTATGAATATAAAATACTTATTTATTTATTTTATTATTTTTGTATTTTTGAATAAGAATTAGTATGTGATATTATTTACAATATTACACTATTTTTTATGAAATTTTGAATATTTAATAAAATGCATAAAATAAAAAGAATAATGAATTCATTAATTAGAGACTTTATTTATTTACAATAATTATCTTTAATTATTTACAATGTGTATATTATTAATTATCTTAGTTAATTGTTAAATCAATTGAATAGGCTGAGATAGAAGGTTAAGTAATCAAAATAATATTGATGAATATGAGATTCAACAATAACATTGTGTCAAGTTCCTGAAGGATATTGAGAATCCTCAAGCGCATCACGGAAGCGTGACGATCGCATCGAATACGATTGGGGCGACTAGTCGTACTAGTCGCAAGGTGCAGCGGAATTTAAAAAATTTAAATCAAACGATGAAACCACATGATCACGAGAACACTTCTCGAATCGTTTCATCAAACCACAAAGTATAAGGAATACCTTTGAAACGTGGTTGTGATCGCGAGATCCCAAACAAGAGATCCTCCTGTCTCAAGTCCGATCCACGAAGAACGCACTTGCGGGCACGATGATGAGTCGCGTCCCTCCCGCAATCCTCGATGAAGATCCAAGCAATAGATCCCCTGATTTCGTCAAGCGAAATCCATCATCTTCCTCTATAGCAAGTAACCACGAAGAAGAAGGAGATCCTCAAGTCGTTGAAGGCGAAGGCGAGAACTTCTCTCCTTTCTCAACAATGGTGGTCGGCCACCCTATGGAGAGGGAGAGAGAGATAGCACGAGAATGAGAGGGAGAGAGAGAAGTAGAGTAGGCATCTACTTGGTGTAGCTTTCAAGGGCTAAGGCTACCCTCTTTATATATTAATTTGGGATCCAATGGATCTCAATCCATGGCTCTCATGGATCCAATGATCATTGTAATCCAAGAGCCATCCAACGGCTATGATTGTTGTTTGTTAAAAACCAACAACATTAATTTATATTAAATTAAATATGTGTTGAATTATTATCAACAAAATTTAATTAACATAAATTAATTCATCAAGAGAAAATAAGTCAACAAATAAGAGGAGACAACAACCCCTCCTAAAATCAAGGAGGCGTCACTTATGACTAAGACATAGGTGACATCACCTATGATTATAGGTGGTTTTGTCTCCTTTTATTTATATTATTATTTCTTAATTATTTGCAATAATTATTATTGCAATAATATCCACCAAATTAATTCCAAATTAATTTGTGAATATTTCAATCATGCCATTGAAAAAATATGTGAATCATAACCCAAACTAATTTGTAAATTACATTTCCAATTAATTAACTAATGTGGATCCAATCCACATTAATAATTAACAAATGTTATTTACAATATTTCTCTCTCTGATATATTATAAATCTCATTTATAATATACACAGATATTCTGGATATCACTATCCACGATCTGCTTATCCTTGATAATTAAATCCCATTTAATTATCTTGGACAATCATTCTCTCAACATGAATCTTATTCATATTGTACTTGATAATTAAATCTCATTTAATTATCTTGGACACATTCTCATAATATGAATCTTATTCATATTATACTTGATAATTAAATCTCATTTAATCATCAAAACCTTCTTTCTTGGATACTAAATTCATCATAGGAATTATTCTTGAACTCCTTCAAGAATAATGTGCCTTCTCCGCAGATACTTGGAAATAAGGACAGGGCGATTGTATTGTTCCATGTATAGTGACTTGGATGTTGAGATCTCATCTCAAATCCAGATCTAACGGACCTCTCATAGATGCTTTATTAAATCAAGTCCGTATACTTAATCTTCTCATTGCATCTGAATCACATTCAGATCAATGTCCAACATTTGGACTAAGATCAAGTTACTTCTCTACTGAGAGGAGTCACTAAAATCCAGACCTGTTTCATCACTCCCTCGGACTGGAAGCGTCATGGTTATACAATCGTTTATGATCACATCACCCTCAGGTATTCTCAATACCTGCACATCCTGCATACTGGAAGACCAATGATCAACCTAAAGATGAAGATCTATTTTATATTGTCTTCTTCATGGTTTGATCACTAAGTTTCTCAATCTTGGTCATTGGGATTTGGTATCGATCATATGCTTTCCCAAAGCATATATCATACCTTCAAATTCTTGTCATGCTTCCAAAGCATGACGACCATGCATGGAATTTGATCGGTCCCAATACCTCATGAGTGAGCTCATGTCTTCCGGTTCACAAGTGAACCGGTATGATCCCTTTGAGAGATCGTATTACTCATATGCCCTTATATGCACACCAGCTCGCCGGTGTATAGACCTTGATTAGGTCATCAACCTAATGGTCTGCCAAATGTACATACTCAGACATATAGTAACACATCTGTCTCTAGTTAGAGGATGTGTGCCTATGCTGTGACAGTATTCAACATAGGACTTAGGTTATCTCGATCTCGCTAAGTCAACCCATTGACTTAACTAATCTGACACCTCTGAATCACTATTCCCATGCAGAGGACCTACATCAAGAGGTCGGTCAGAAATCAGCCTATGCGAGAAAGGATTGCCATCTCCTACTCAGGCTGGAGATCATCTCTTAATAATCATTTGACGGTGCTTGATGAGTCCTCTATCTAACCCATTAGATATTCATCCAAGCACCAGCCTCTATGATTCATTTAATGAATCAACAGCTGTATGATCATTAAGATGACCATGGTACATAACCTTAATTGTACAGAGGGACCTATTATGCAAATTATTTATTCTTTATTTTAGATCAGGGAATGATACGTGCAATAACATTTATTGCATAATGGCTTGTCGTGGGCTCGCATGTCCAACAATCTCCCACTAGCCCAAAGAGCCATTAATGGGCTAATCATTTAAACCCACACTCATGTGACAATCATAGGCTATTTAGAAAATAGCTAGGTAAGCTGATCAGTCACTCTGTTCCCGCGAGACTACGCCAAGTCCTTTTACGGCACTTGCATATCCCCAGTAACAGTGCTCGCATCTAATGCGAATATTGCATCTAATGCAACCAATACTCAATCTTGTCAGTCATAGTATCCTTGATACTACAACTCAAAGAAATATTATTATAACCAGCATGTAATTTCTATTATCTTTATCAGAATACCCTTATCCCTGGAGATCTCTATCTCCTAAGGTATTCGCAGTTAAGACCTTTTAGATATTCATCTAAAAGTCTTAATTTCTTGAAGATAAGACTTAGAGATCACTATCTCTAAAGCTTTGTCATCTTTGAAGATATTGTTATTACTGCAATTAAGTGTTCTATCTCCATAGTAGGATTGGTAACAGTTTACTACTCCCACGGCATGGCTGATATCTGGCTTTTGTACACATTTAGCATACTTTCAGCTTCTCGTAACTGATGCACAAAAGGGCAACTAGTTTTTAGCATTCACTTCCTCAACTCTTTGAGGTGTTATCCCTTTAGATAGGTCAGTACCAAATCTTAAGGTAAGAAAGCCTTTCTTGGAATTCCCAAAAAATGGAACATGTCCAAGGTGTACTACAAATGTGACAGTCCCAATACCCTCTTTTCTTTGCTTCTGAACATCTTCAGAACTAAGATCCAAGAGGCATCTTTTGAGATCATATCTCAAGGTATGGAATAGCCAGGTCATAAAACATTTATTATCATCCTTATATCATTTCAAATGATTAGGATATTATCTACATTTAGCACGATGAACACAATGGCACTCCCACTAAGCTTCACATGGTTCATCAAGATTCTATTTGAAATTATAACAATTATAATTTCATCAAATCTTATGTTCCAATGACAAGAAGCTTATTTGAGTCCAAAGATGGAGTTCTTTAGCTAGCACATCTTACATTTCTCAACCATGAAGCCCGGGGGCTACTTGATTTGGCCGAAAATAGGTGGTCTTAAGTTCAGCACAAAGCGTGAACTCAGTCGTGTGTTGACCACGCTAAATCCTGCTAAGATCAACAATTAACCCACACTAAAAATCAATAATTAGAAATAAATGTGGAGTTAAAATTTATTTTTAACTCTGCACAAATGATGTAAAGGGCAAGTATGCAGAGAGTTCGGACACAGGGAGCAAGCAGTGTAGTCCAAGCAAATGAATGCACAAATATGTGAGTGTGTGAAGTGTCTACACTAAGCAATCAAGCAACTACAATTTTTGTGGGTTTTCAATTTTCAATTTTTTTTTATTTTTAATTTAATTTTCAATTTTGTATTTTGATTTTTGATTTTCTGATTTTTTTTATAATTTATATTTTATATTTTTTTGTTTCTTTTTCAATATTGGAAAGTAAAGGCAATATAAGACAAGGCAAAGTAAAATATTTATAAAAATGCTCAAAAATTCAGAAACAACATATTTTTAATCTTTTTAGGGTTTTTTACTGTTTTTGTGATTTTTGGGGGTTTTTCAAGATGTTTTTGATATTTTTAATTACTGAAATAGGGTAAAACAGTGGAAATAGGGCTGGCTGGGAATAAAATGAGATCTAAAAATACCAACCAGTAGCCAAAATGTTTCACACTATTTTTCTAATAAAAGTAACAAAATCAGGAGTAAACAGAAGCTGAGTTTATATTTTTTGGATTTTTCTACTATTTTTTATATTTTTTTGAAGTTTTTAAGTGTTTTGAGATTTTTAGTGTTTTTCTTTTGAAATTTTTAATGATTTTTGGACTGACACTAAAGTAGGACAAAATAGACACTAGGTAATTTTTTTGGAATTTTTGGAGATGGTTTAATATTTTTTTGGTATTTTCTAAGGTAGACAGTACACAAAATGAGAGTTTTTGATTTTTAATAAATAGGAAAATAAAATAAAATCAAAAACTAAATATATGGCGTGAAAGTATACTCATCCAGGAACTTAAGTCTATTTTTGTGGAATTTTTGGGCTTTTAATAATCACTCAAATAAATACAACAAGCATCCAATTATTAAACAGGCCTGGCAGGGGCATATGTGCAATATTCAAAACTATAGGGGCACGTTTGCAAAATTTCCACAAAGTTTGTACTGAATTAAATAATCTCTGGACCAAACACAAATATCCAAAGCCGCAAGGGCTTTCTTGCAAAAACTCCCAAAAATATATAACGTGACAAAATACTTAATGGACTAAAAACTAAAACCAGAACCACAAGGGTCCTGCCCGCAAAATGTCCACGCGCACGTGCCACGCACGTGCGCTGGGCTGGCAAGGATTAAACGGCAAATATGAAAACCTCAGGGGGGTTTTGGCAAATAATACAAAAAGTTACAACTGCAGATGAAAGATTGAGTATTAAATATTAAATACAAAAATATGCCGGGCTTACAAAGCAAAATGCCCAGTCAAAGGCGCGGATGAACGGTGGGATGTGTCCCACTTAGCCACGTGTCACGCTCTGGACGAGCGATGCCCCTTTGCGCCCAACGGCTGCGATTAGATCCTGGGGGCTCGATCTACGGCTGGAGGACGCCCCGCATCCAACGGCTGCTGCTTTGAAGGACGAACAGGGCTAGATCCGACGGCAAGGAACACCCCAGAATGAACTGGGAAGAACTCGGACTTGGGGGTCCCTCGCCTGCTTGAATCATGCCGCTCCGTCGTCTCCAAGCGCCACGACCAGTCCCAGACGACTCCTGGAGAGATCCTCTTGCTTCCAGCGGTGCCAAAATAGCCGGGAAGGCACGGTTGCGCCGCCGCAAGGTCGAAGAAAGGTGCGGCTCCAGGTACCTCTTCCTGGACAAAATCTGACTCCAGCGGGAGCCACTCAAGCCCTGGGACCTGCAAAAAGTCGTCAAGGGAGGCGAGGGCAAAATGCCTCGCCTCTCCTAGCAGCAAAAGAAGACGAAAAGCGACGGGGGAGGAGCTCGCTGGAGCACGCTCCGGCGAGGGGAAAACGGAGGTGATCGGATGGGTGGATGGCTGTCTGGTGGATGGAGCTACGATCCTACTACTACCAGAAACTAAAGCAAACAAAAGAAATAGAGAAAAACGCACCTCAGAGCAAGGTGCTCGAGGTTTGAACCTCACGGCGGTGCAACCGCCGGAGATGGATGGAATCCGACTTCAAGCCCTTGCCGTACCTCAACGGAGGTGTGGAATGGTTCCCCTGTCACCGGAGCACACTCCTACCCGCACCCGGAAGTCTAAGCTCGGCCCAAAGTGGTTCAAGGAGAGGAGGAAGATGAGGGGTTCGGTTTTGAATGTGGTCGAGGGGCGGTCTTCGAGGAGGTATCACGGGCGCTGTGATGATCCAATCCCCGAGATGAAGGCTAGGCGTGATAGACCTATAGTAGGGCTACAACTTTCGTGAAGAGGCCGACCCCATTCGGTGAAAGGGGCGACCTCCAAAAAAAGGAGAAGGTGGGTCAACAACCACTTCTGACATGAACAGGAGCTGGCTCAGACAGTTGACCCGAGGTCAACTGTCAGAGCCTCCTGGTTGGTCCACGTGGACCAACCAGGAAAAACCTGCAAAAAAAAGATTTTATTAATTCATTTAAAAATAGGAAATGATTTTATTGATTTTTAATTATAAAATAAAAAATGTTTATTTTTTTATAAAGTATTTTATAGTGATTTTTATTTATTTTTAGGAAGTGTATTTTTACAAGTTTGCATTTATACCCCTATAGGTATCTATATCTATATATTTTAATATTTTATTTTATTTTAGGTATTTTTAATTTATTTTAATTTGGTTTTTATTTTCTAAAATTATAAAATACTTTTATATACACAAATATATTTTTATTTTAATTTTCTGATATATTTTATACATTTAATAAAATGTAAGTATATTGTATATAGGTATAAGTATATGCAGTATACCTGTGTATTCTTTATACAAGTAATTTTATTTTTATTTTTCTTTGCATTTTATTTCAATTTTAATGCACATATACAGTATAAGTAATATTTACAAAATTATAAAAACATAAAAATGAATAAATAATGAATAAAGAATAAATTGAATATTTTATTCAGTACAAGTGTACAATGAGGGTCCAAAACTCAACTTTCAAACCGTAGCTCCGCCAAATGCGAAACCACCGCCATTGGATAGATTATTTTATTCTATATACAATTAAAGGTGAGTTTGATGCATTTGGAGTTGTCGTTTGTGAGATACGGGTCTGGGAAGTTGGGATTCTGGATTTTTATTCAGACCATATCTTTTTATCTGTGCATTATTTTTCTGTGAAATAAATTTTGTATTTTTCTTTATGGAATTATCTACAACTTTCATGTACAAAGTTTCTTTAGTTGATGTATACAAAGTGGAACCAAAATTAGGTCCCAAAATGAATAGAAGACAAGGTATTTTGACTGTGTTTTTGACCTTATCTCCCCCTACTTTATTCCTTGTCGACCTATCCATCAAGATGCCTAGGTCTCGGGGGTTTTGGGTCATAAAATATTTACAATATTTTATTCTTTTTCTTTTCTTTATTTATTCTATAATTTTGGCCTTAATTACAGTGTTTTATACACTATTGATATGCATATGCATGGATGCTAAGATGCTTGTTTTAAGGTTATTTACAGGCATTTGCTAGGGTTTTAGGTGCCAAAATGATAGAATAAAGATGATGAAATGTGGATTCATCATCCCCCTATACTTTACCTTTGCTAGTCCCTAGCAAACACTTATGCAATAAGTGCAAAAAGAAACGAAAGAAAAGAAAAAGAAGAACTTGGATTTTATTTGATTATCAAACTTGTCTTTGCTAAATCAAAGTTTGGAGCTTAAGTCGGACCTTTAGAGGTTTAGTGCGGGCGGAACCTTATTGAGAACCGTGTTTGAAATTCAACAGTCCTTGAGAATCCCAAAACTCTGTCCAAGTCTCCTCGATAGCCAGGTCAGAAATACTTCAACTCATACGCAAACTCTTACGACTATGAATCTGACTTGTACAGTGTAAGTGATGGTGGCTCTCCCCAACTAGAATGACAAAGAGACTGACTTCTCCAGTACGACAACCCAATGATTCCCCAATCCAGCAATTCCATCCTCGAGGAGCGGGGTATTCCCTTCTAAGTTCAAGTGGCAACTAGCTCAAGAGGAGGGGGTGAAGAGAAGAATGGACGGTAGCCAGTGTAGCTACCTATCCTTGGATGCAAGACCAGTGTAGTCAAGTCATCCTGCTGCAGGCTCACATGATATGACTTTGGAACTCAAGCTTGCTTATTGACTTTGTACATACTTGCAGGCTTTTTATTTTCGTACATGCCTGAACATTTTTTTTTAATACTATTTACAGCAGCATTTACATAAGGAGTTTTACCTCTTGAGCCAATAGACTATCCCTCTTTTGAAGCTTTATCGCAACCCACAGCCTCCTGTCTTTAGACTTCCTAATCACTGGACGGGTTGGGGTGCACTTCCCTCCCTAGAGGAGGACAAGTGTTTCCACTTGTGTGCGTCTCATACCGGCAAATCCAATCCCCTCACCACTCCAACTGAGTTGAGCCATGTGAAAGGTGCAGGTGTCCAAGTTAGGTCATTATCAACAAGAGTCGTGCGTGTGCTCCGAAATACTCTACTTAGGCAGTCAAGAATCCATTGAACCAAGTCTCGTGATCCTCAAAGAATTAAGTCAACTAGACCTGAAGTACCTCAAACCCAGTTCCTATAAGGTTCCTGTTATTAGGTAGATTATAAGGTCCAATCAAGCTCCAATCTCCGGATTTTACTTAGACTCGTTCAACTATCAAACTCAATCCGAAAAATGCTCATGCTATGCAATGCAGAATGCAGAAAATATTTTTGTGATGCAATTTTCAAGATTTTGAACTTTTTATGGATTTTTGAAAAGATGATGCATGCAAGTGCAGATGCAAATTTTTTGTATTTTTCAAAAAGATTTTTCAAATGTTTTTGGATTTTAATTTTGCAAATGTTTTTGGGAATTTTTGAAAATAAAAAGTTTTGGCTGAAAACTAGGTGAATATATGTACACGGGAGTGCTTCTTATATATACAAGAAGTGAATTTTAAGAATTTACAAGGGTAAGTGGTCAATTTTATACATATATACATAAGATGGATTTTTTTGTGTGATGTGTATATTCCTCAAACTTATTTGACACAAGCTTTTCACACAATTTTTGAAAACTATAGTCCAAAATAGTTTTTACAAACATTTTACACACATTTGAAAATCATTTTGCAAAGGCTTTCAAAACAGTATATATAGGTTTTTCAAATCATTTTTGCAACCATTTTTCAAACCATTTGCAAATCATTTTTCAAACATTTTATTTTACACAAAGAAAATAAGTTTTGCAAACCACACAGGTTGAAAACACGAAACAAAATATTTTCAAAATAGTTTTCAATAGATGTTCACAAAGATTTTCAAACTATTTTTCAAACATTTTGCAAAAACATTTTCACCTGATTTATTAATCAGTAAATACAAAAAGAATTTTGAGGAATAACCACATCTTTTTATTAGGGGTTTTTAGTGAATTTTAAAGAATTATTAGCCATATTATTAGGAAAATACGAAAGTACGAGTTATGGCTAAAGTATATACGTAGTATATACGACCCCCCTATACTTAGCTTGAGCTATGTCCTCATAGATCGGAGAGAAAAGAGAAGACATAACTCGTACTAAGTATAGACAAGTCTAAAGAATACAAACTAATGAAGGAATCAACGAATGAGAAGTTGACCGTCCCCCCTATACTTAGGATCAAATAATCCTAAGTATAGCAGACTGTACACAACGCAGGGAGGGTCAAGGGTGGGAATGAACAGATCGTACTCAGATTGTCTCCCCCTATACTTAGGGTAAGATATCCCTAAGTATAGACAAGAAGAGGAGACAATGGAGAGGATCGAAAAGAATAGAAAAACTCGGGGTGCCAACCCCCCTATACTTGGGACAAAGTACGTCCTAAGTATAGAAAACTGTCTACAAGGGCGGCACCTTTTTGATAGATAAAGAAGATAGAAGAAGAAAAGAAGAAAAGAAGAAAAGAAGAAAAGAGATGAAGATGGAAGAAGAGATCGTGAGGATGTACACGTCACTCCCCCTATACTTAGGGTAAAAGAAGCCCTAAGTATAGGCAACAACAGGAGTGCTGAGACGGACGAAGAAAGAACACTCAACTCATCTACCCCTCCTTTACGTAGGACAAAGTACGTCCTAAGCAAGGCAAACACGAGAAATGGGTAGACGAGCAAAAACGGGAGATGGAAAGAGTCACAAAAGAGAATCTACAACAGAGGTGGATGTACATATGATCAAGAAGGTGGAAAGCAGACCTTCTTGCGAGACCGCTGAGGGATAGATCGGATATGGTGTATGTCGACATCGGGGTCCACAGTGGACGGAGGCCGATCAGGGTCGACACGGTGAAGGCCCTCAGTGGAATCAAAACGGAAAGGGACGAACTGATCGATGGAAGCAGTATGGCTCGGCTCTCCCTTGGTGGTCTTATGGTGTGAAGGCGCAGACTGGTGAGTGGAAGAAGTACGACTAGGTCCGGCCTTGGAAGTCTCGCCGATATCGAAGTGAAATGGGACAAACTCATCATCCTCAGAAGAAGTGTAATCGGAGTCGTCCTGCGAGTCCTCGTCTAGGTCAAAATCAAAAGGAACGAAATCATCTGTGGAAGTATACGAACTCAGATCGTCCTCAAGATTCTCACCTGAATCCTTGTCTTCAGCAAGAGGTCTGAATTTATCAAAATAGATAGCAGCATCATAACCGACCTCAATCATCTTGACCTGTGAAGGGCCAGGAATGGATTTATCAGTGGAAGTAGTCAAACTAGGTCCGTCCTGTCTAGTCTTACCTGGGTCATTTGTTGCCTTAGGAGGTCTCTCAAAGTAATGGGCAACATCACAAGCATCCTCAATTATCTTGGTATCTGCCCCCTGATCAAATGGTTCAATCACATAAATACTCTGGATCTCATCAACACATCGCCACACACCAGGAGGAGGATCGGTGAGGTCCATGCTTTCCGACTTCCTCCCCTTTCGGGGGATCCGTCGGTTCTAAACCAAAATTATGAAATCTTTGAACATTTCAAAGGTTTCCCAGGTGAAGAGAAGAAATCTCATATCATACATGATCATCAATAGATATCACATATCCACAATGTTCACTATGATATAGATGGTTCACATACATCAATATGTATGAGATCTCGAATACCTTGACATCTTACACCTTTCCCAAAAAAAAGGGTGTCTTGGACATTTTACCTTGAATACAATATTCACAAGTATGTAAGATTTGAAATTTTAGACATTCTAAAGTTTCATATCTTACTAGTCTATTGATCTCATCAGCAGACATATGTCCAAAACTTGATGCTAAATCATTGTCAAATGATCTTTATCCTCCATTGATCTTATAAGGTTTAACTTTCAGTTTTAGAAATCTTAATGAACCATTCATTAAATTTCTAATTTAGTAGAGTCCACCAGATGCTAGATTATTATCTGAAATATATCCATCATAATTCTTTATGATAGGTTTATTTCAGAATTCATGTTTATTTCCAACATTTAGAAACAAACAATGAGTGTATTCTAATATCTAGGTCATGGAGACATTCTCTAAGACTAAGGCTCTCCCACTGAAATTTAAGAAGTATATCAATCCAACAGAGATTGGTGCAACAATTGCATCAATGCCTATGTGGATAACTATAAACCTTAAGATCAAATTTTTCCAGTCTTCTAAAACATGTGCAACACATTGCAAGTGTTGTTAGAAGATTGAGATACAATTATCAGACTTTATCTTATCAAATAAGCAAGTCAATTTCAATGATCAAATGTAGATATAGATTATTATGATGCACTATCTGAGTCCTTCTCTAAGGATTCTAGACAGACTTGATAGTCATACTATCAACACATCAAGTTATTGCAGTATAGGCATTCATCCAACTCTTTGGATGTCATATGGAAGTCACAGAAGTACAATCAACTCTTTGACTTTCCTTCTCATATGGGTCCGACCCACGCTTCCACTGTGCTCTTTTCATCTATAAACAACCATTGTTCAATACTAAGGATCTCTCATGTTAAATTCAAAAGAATTCAATGTAAGAGCATTTCAACATTTATTCATGCTTCATTAAATTCATACAATATGAATATTATGAAGCTTCATGAATGACTTGAGTATAGATAGTAGAATGATGACACTCATCATGTCTACATCCATCTAGACTCCTAAAACATTGGTTCAGGTAGGTATTCAAATATTTTGAATACATCATCTCTTTCGAGCCACCATTCTGCATAATGCAGAGAACCATGTCATTCATGATTAAATGTTTAGAGCACATATGTATGCCAGAACATCTTCTTAGATTTTATAAGGATTATTCGACAATTACGATCACCATCGACATGTCACTTCCAAAGTACACTCGATGAAAGATGAAGACTATAGAGACATACAAATCCTGAGGTGATGTCTCATTGTCTTATTTAATCGTCATTCCTCATTATGTTGAGGAAACTTGCACATTGCAACAACATACATTATGTGTCCAATTGCAAGTACAATATCTGGATCATGAGTCTAATCTATGATATTTTACTGGTTATAATTGAGTATAACATTGAGTGGGTTTAATGAAGGATTATCTGAAATAAGAAATTTGCATAAGGGTATATATATTATATATACATATTTTACTTTGATTTAGGAATTTTAAATCAAATTTGTCTTGCTATGTCTACTATGAAAGATTATTCCCTAATCGTCTTTCAAAGTAAGAGATATACTTACCACTATATCTCAAGCAAGATCTGGGATCTCCTCTCTATCTTTATCACATCCCAATAATATGAGAACCTGTGACTCGAATAAAGAGAAGCGGGAACACATTCCGCCTTGCAAGTCCAACTTGCATTTCCCAATTCGGTCTTTAACACCCGGGCCCACCACCCCTAAGATGATGTTGACCCGTTGCTAATTGAACAAACCGTCAACAGGCTTAAAACTCGCTATACGCAATCCAATATCGCCCCAATAATATGAGGACCCGATATTGGGGTCACTACGTATACGGCCTTACTCTTTCGAGAAGCAAAGAACCCGATCCAAATAATTGTATATAGGATCTGTCACTTCGGATAGGCGTCTCCTATATACAACTTTTGGCGACGAAATTCTTTGCCTTGACGGGAGACCATGGATGTCACTTATGTGATCCTCCACCTCTTATTCGAATTGTAATTAATCATCGTGAATCATATTCACATAATTAATTCTTCCAAGGGAAATACACATCTATTCATAATAGAGTGTTTCATAGGATATAATTAATTTAATCACATTAAATCAATCATCAATCCTATTATCAATCAACAAACTTTGAATTCTTTACTTGAATAGTAGGTATAATCTCAAAGTACGTATTATTTCAAATTTTAATAATTAGAAATACACTTTGATTTCTCCGGCATTATCCAATCCCTACCAGCTGTCATGGCCAGTACCGGCGAGAGTGGGACGGACCACATACGTTGCAACCCGCTACCCCAGCGATCTCTGACTAGACACCATATCCACCTCAGGAAAGGATAATGCCAGATAGATCATCATGTACTTTGAGATGCTCATCGGTCTTTCAACCGAAATTATACCATATAATATACATCAAAACCTTTTTTATTATATTATAAGGAGATTTGCTAAACAAATCCCCAATCCTATTCAAGCAAGAGGTTTTGCATGAAAAAGTTGTCCTACAACTATTGTAGGATGACCTAGGGTTTTACATGAAAATAATATTTGTTGATGATTTCAAAGTTAACCAATGATCAAGATCAACTATCTTATCATTATGGTTTAGTGGGATGTCATTTAAGGAATTGATTATCATCTTTAAATATTTCACAAATATTTATCAATAACCAATTTCAGAAAATTAACAATTAATTTTCATCAACATTTATTTGAATGACTATCACAAGGTTCATGATCAAAAATGTCAATTTCCAGCGTGACCCCTTATCACTAAAATTAACTTATCTTGAGCAATTTAAATCCAAAATTCGCAAAATTAGTGCCCTAAGATTGCCAACTTGATTTATAACAGAACCTATGTGATATTTCACGCATTTCGAGGCGTAACAAAACCGTAATTAACAAATTAATCACGTTCTGTTCTGCGGTTCCCGCAACTGTGAATACATGCATATTCAAAAGGCCATATCTTGAGAAAATAAAATCCAAATTTAGTAAACTCAAGTCCTATGATTTCCTTGTTTAATGGGGAACAAAATCCAATTGAATATTTCATGCTAAACAATTTAAACAGTGCCGAAAAAATCAATTAGACAGAGTTGCGAAAATTCAAATGCGCTAAAATTTTTCGCGACCATTTCAAACCCAAGTCGTCTATGGTTCATGGATCATATCCAAAACCTTTTTCAACCTAAGGCTCTGATACCACTTGAAGGATATTGAGAATCCTCAAACGCATCACGGAAGCATGACGATCGCATCGAATACGATCGGGGCGACTAGTCGTACTAGTCGCAAGGTGCAGCGGAATTTAAAAAATTTAAATCAAACGATGAAACCACATGATCACGAGAACACTTCTCGGATCGTTTCATCAAACCACAAAATATAAGGAATACCTTTGAAGCGTGGTTGTGATCGCGAGATCCCAAACAAGAGATCCTCCTGTATCAAGTCCGATTCACGAAGAACGCACTTGCGGTCACGATGATGAGTCGCGTCCCTCCCGCAATCCTCGATGAAGATCCAAGCAATAGATCCCCTGATTTCGTCAAGCAAAATCCATCGTCTTCCTCTATAGCAAGTAGCCACGAAGAAGAAGGAGATCCTCAAGTCGTTGAAGGCGAAGGCAAGAACTTCTCTCCTTTCTCAACAATGGTGGTCGGCCACCCTATGGAGAGGGAGAGAGAGATAGCACGAGAATGAGAGGGAGAGAGAGAAGTAGAGTACACATCTACTTGGTGTAGCTTTCAAGGGCTAAGGCTACCCTCTTTATATATTAGTTTGGGATCCAATGGATCTCAATCCATGGCTCTCATGGATCCAACGGTCATTGTAATCCAAGAGCCATCCAACTGCTATGATGTTGTTGGTTAAAAACCAACAACATTAATTTATATTAAATTAAATATGTGTTGAATTATTATCAACAAAATTTAATTAACATAAATTAATTCATCAAGAGAAAATAAGTCAACAAATAAGAGGAGACAACAACCCCTCCTAAAATCAAGGAGGCGTCACCTATGACTAAGTCATAGGTGACATCACCTATGATTATAGGTGGTTTTGTCTCCTTTTATTTATATTATTATTTCTTAATTATTTGCAATAATTATTATTGCAATAATATCTACCAAATTAATTCCAAATTAATTTGTGAATATTTCAATCATGCCATTGAAAACATATGTGAATCATATTCACATCCCAAACTAATTTGTAAATTACATTTCCAATTAATTAACTAATGTGGATCCAATCCACATTAATAATTAACAAATGTTATTTACAATATTTCTCTCTCTGATATATTATAAATCTCATTTATAATATACACAGATATTCTGGATATCACTATCCACGATCTGCTTATCCTTGATAATTAAATCTCATTTAATTATCTTGGACAATCATTCTCTCAACATGAATCTTATTCATATTATATTTGATAATTAAATCTCATTTAATTATCTTGGACACATTCTCATAATATGAATCTTATTCATATTATACTTGATAATTAAATCTCATTTAATCATCAAAACCTTCTTTCTTGGATACTAAATTCATTGTAGGAATTATTCTTGAACTCCTTCAAGAATAATGTGCCTTCTCCGCAGATACTTGGAGATAAGGACAGGGCGATTATATTGTTCCATGTATAGTGACTTGGATGTTGAGATCTCATCTCAAATCCAGATCTAACGGACCTCTCATAGATGCTTGATTAAATCAAGTCCGTATACTTAATCTTCTCATTGCATCTGAATCACATTCAGATCAATGTCCAACATTTGGACTAAGATCGAGTTACTTCTCTACTGAGAGGAGTCACTAAAATCCAGACATGTTTCATCACTCCCTCGGACTGGAAGCGTCATGGTTATACAATCGTTTATGATCACATCACCCTCAGGTATTCCCAATACCTGCACATCCTACATACTGGAAGACCAATGATCAACCTGAAGATGAAGATCTATTTCATATTGTCTTCTTCATGGTTTGATCACCAAGTTTCTCAATCTTGTCATTGGGATTTGGTATCGATCATATGCTTTCCCAAAGCATATATCATACCTTCAAATTCTTGTCATGCTTCCAAAGCGTGACGACCATGCATGGAATTTGATCATCAAGCACCGTCAAATGATTATTAAGAGATGATCTCCAGCCTGAGTAGGAGATGGCCATGGTACATAACCCTAATTGTACAGAGGGACCTATTATGCAAATTATTTATTCTTTATTTCAGATCAGGGAATGATACGTGCAATAACATTTATTGCATAATGGCTCGCTGTGGGCTCGCATGTCCAACAGTTCCATCCTTTTTTGTAGTTAACTTTGACAGATTTTGTCAGATTTGGACAATTTTACCCCTCAAAGAAAATCACATTTCCAAAAGATTCCCCACATCTTCCTCAACTAAGACAACCGGAGCATCACCTTCCCCTAGTCTTTCTCTTCCCATCTCACACACGATAGAGCTTGCTGAGGATGTGGAAGACGACTCGGGCGTTGGAGGGTGTGGAGTGACCCGGTGACAAGTCAATCAAGCACCACAAAGAAGGCCAACCAAATGAAGCTGATCGCCTGCTGTGCTACAGTAGATACTTTAATGGGTAAATTACAAAAAAGGGACTGATCTTTACATGGATTCCCAAATTAGGGACCGGTCTTTATTTTGCAACAAATAAGGGACCAAAGTTTAACTTAACGATTCAGTCCCCGACGCTGTTAGTGGGCGGCTCAACTCATGCCTTCAATTGACGAAATTACCTCTGATTTAGTTTTCACTTTCCCTAATTCTACCCTCACCCAAACAGAACTTCTGTTCGCGTTTGTGGAAGGGGAGGAGGACGACGCCAACACGCACACCCCGAGCACCACCCCGAACACCACGAATGTCACGATGCCCTTGCCGTCCCTCCTCGGCGCTAACACCACCAACTGCCGCAACATCACCACCACCGAGTGCCTCACGCAAAGGCCAGCTCTACCTCTTCCTCATGCATGAGGAACTCGGGGGTGCTCTTTCCAATAATCCCACCACCTTCTCCACCTCTTCCTCGTCATATGATACGTGCATCTCCGTGTCGATGATACAACCACCTCCCTCTCTTCTGATGGCAAGAGAATTCGCTACATGTTGTGACAATGTGAAGGGCTCACTGGTATGGTCATGTACTCCTGTTGGCCTCCTCGCAGGGAGGAATTCCATGACAACGATGCCGAAGCTGAAGACATCGACCTTTGTCGTCATTCACCTCATGTACACAAATTCTACATAAACAGCAATACTCGTGACCACAATTGGCTAGCAAGAAGTGCATAGGTAACAATGCTAAAGTTATAAGAAGTATTATACTTGGAGTAGTGCGGCCTATGGTTCCTTGGAAAGCAGAAAATGTCGACAAGCTCATGTTTCCGTCGGGCAAATGCACATCGAGCATTCGAGCTGCCTCGAAGTCAGCAACGTGAGCGTCTCATTCAGTATCCAGGAGGATGTTGGATGGCTTCAGATCTCAATAAACCACTGGAAAATCATATCCATAATGCAAGTAAAATAGAGCATTGGCCATCGAAACCCATTTTCCTCCTCTACCTCCACCCTCTCCTCCCCTGCCCTGGCCGTCCTCTCCTGTCATGCCAACCCACTGCCCTCACTGTCACGCTAACCCTCTACCATCATTTGGAGTCGGCGATGGTCGTAGAATCACGTTGGTGTGGTGAGGGAGGTTTCCGTGACTTTGTTTGTGTGGGAAACGGATTGGGAAAGTGCAAAAGGAAGGCAGGGGTAATTGTCGCGACCCCGTTTCCCGGGTCGTCGGATCCTCCCATATCCGGATCTGGTTACTCAGCAATAATTTATTCAGCAATCACAACTAACATTCAGAAATATACTGCAAATAAAAATACTCGGAAGAAAGTATTTCAACACTTTTCCATTCACAAAATATAGTTCAGATGATACACTGTCCCACTATAACCATTTACATGTACATCAGCTTGAAAGGAAAATACACAAAATATTACTAACTACCTTAAAGAGTAAAGCTACTGTGGCTGGTTGGATGTCTAGTATGTAAGCCGGATGAATTTTAAAGTCCTTGCGATTGCTCACCGATACCTGTTGAGTTTTCCATAAATCATAGGATAAAAATTAGCGAATGCTAAGTAACGAAGAAGAGAAAAGCAAACAAATTGTGTAATTTTTCAAAACTTGATATCACAAAAATTTCATTCCTTTTCATTAACTTAAGTCCTATTCCTTTCTATTCCACATCAGGGATTAGTCCAGGGGAACCCCACCATTCTTGGACTCCGAAGCTGTGGATGCTTCAGGATTGGAGATTGTGTTGATCTTGGTAAGCTTATGCCGCCGCACGTCGCCTCAACCAATCTTCCAATACTACCCTGACAATTTCCTTTTCTTTTATTAAACAGGATCTCAACCCTCAGCCTGAAAAAAACAAAAGAGCACACCGTCCTCGAGGACTCGGTTGCTTAAAACCTCAGGCTAACATTTAATCATATAACCTAGCGGCTTTAAATACATGTTATCGTGACTCAACCGCTATTGAACCACCCGTGCCTCCACATGGCACGACCACATCTTCCGTCGTTCCAACCCGAATATATTGGCTCCCGGTACCACGCGTCGCAAAACATTCAATTTGTGCGCACTTATCATAACAGGGCAACCGTGTACCACCTAGGTAGGGAAGTGCCAATACGGGTTCCTTCCGACAACCTACAGGTTGCATGCCCGACCTGTAGTACTACTCCCAGTCATCCTTATCGTGACACAAGATCCTTTTCAGGATCCAACTCAAATCACACCAATTCACATGATGTAATTCTTTTGTTAAGTCTTTGATTTGCATAAACCGCAATACTTAATATCGACTCACATATATATTATTCATAACCATATATATACTCCTATTTATGCCTATTTTAACTCCCAAACCCTAACTTTCAGAGCCAACGCATCAATTTGATGCGTAAATCTTATTTTAGTGGGAATCACAAAGCAATTCTTCAGACTTTTTCAAAAATAACCAAAATTAGGGTTCCTCGTAGCAAAGAATACAAAATCAAGAATTTCAATAATTTCGTATGAAAACCCAACAGCAAAATGAAGGATTTCGTTACCTAATCAAGCTCTTTCTCGTGTATGCAAGGCTTTACCGAGTTTCGTTTTTGGAAAGGCTAATTTAAGGCTCCTGAAAAGATCGAATTTCATTTTTTTCGTATCAACACGCTAAGAACATGTTAAGAACGCGAAGAACGAACGAAGAACGCGAAGAAATCGAAGAACACGAAGAACGTCAAGAACATATTTTCTCTTTCGGCAGAGTTACCCCTTATATCGGGACATATTTCTTGGAAAATTTCGGCAGAGTTTCCCCTTATATCGGGACATATTTCAAAATAAAAACGAAAAGAGTTTCATCTATAAAATCAATCGAGAGGAAAATAACAATGAAACTGAAAGAATATACTCAACAACAAGAGATGAAGAACCGGTAGACACCACACATCTTAGGTGAGTGAACGTGTGACGAATCACAGGGTCACTGACGTGCACAGCCGCCCGCACCTAAGTAGGGTATTACACAGATTTCTCCATCAAAATAACTATAAAAGCATAATACGAAGAATAGAAACATAAACGATGGAGAATCGGTAGACACCACGCGTCGTAGATGAGTGAACGTGTGACGAATTACAGGGTCACTGACGTGCATAGCCGCCCGCACCTAAGTAGGGTGTTACACAGATTTCTCCTCGAACTACAACAGGAAAACGAATCGGAAAGAAATATGAATCAAAAACAAAACTTGGAAGAACAAGAGTATGAATTGAAAGCCTAGCTTATGAAGCAACTAAGAGAGGATCATACCTTTCTCCTCCTCATTCTCCCGGCAGCGCTTCGCTAGCGCTCCTCCCTCGCCTCCCACTCCTCCTCCCGACCTCTCGACCCTAGCCCTTGGGGTGGTGGTGGTAGTGGAAGTTGTAGAGAATGAATGGGTAGGGGGGTCTATTTATAGGCCCCAGAAAACCACTAACCATGGTAGAAAACCATGGTTTAGACCTTAACCATGGTTTAGCGGCTCATGATTTTGGCCCATAGTTTTAGCCAAAACTTATCCCAAACTTGGAGCTTAAGTTAGAACATTCTAGAGGATTCTAGATTCGCTAATGATGCTTAATTAACACTAATCGTGATTAACTTTCACTAATCGCGATTTAACTTTCGCAGCTTATGCATATCTTTTGTTAACTATCGATTAGTGTTTACTAATGATCATTAGCAGCTTTCAATTGTCATTAATTTCTTTAATCATGTTTAATTAGTCTTAATGACAGTCATTATGGATTAATGACATCTTAGCCTTCCTTACTTCTCTTTCTTCCGAAATTCATAACAAATCGAAACGAAGTCCGATTCACACGAAACAAATTCTGCCGGTTTCCTCTTTACGAGCCGGATCTTATTATATAGGATCCGAGATATGCCAAGTTCAAAGCTTTACAATTATAACAACCTTAAAGGAAGTCTCGTCCTCGAGACTAGAAATGCAGGCATAACAACCTTAAAGAGGATTGAAATCATAACAACCTTAAAGAGAATGAACGTCATGTCATGAACATACATAATACATAATTTTATTATTCAAACAAGTACGGATATTTCTCTCTCATTTCTACCTCAGGTTCCCATGTGGCTTCTTCAAACTCTTGGTTTCGCCACAATATTTTAACTAGAGGCACCTCTTTGTTTCTCAACTTCTTGATATCCCTTTCAAGTATTTGCACAGGTATCTCTTGGTATGTCAAGTCTGGCTCAACATGTAAATCATCATAACTTATCTTATGCTCTGGATCCCTAATGTACTTTCCCAGATTTGATACATGAAATACATCATGTATTGCCGAAAGATGTGGAGGAAGTGCAAGTCTATAGGCAACTTTTCCAATCCGTTGAATAATTTCAAAGGGACCCACGAACCTGGGTGCTAACTTCCCACGCAAGCCAAACCTCTGAACACCCTTCATAGGTGATACTTTGAGAAATACAAAGTCGCCTACCTCAAATTCAAGGTCTCTTCTCCGGGTATCACTATAACTTTTCTGGCGACTCTGAGCAGTTAATAGTCTTTTTCTAGCAAGTTCTACAGCTTCCCGTGTCTCCTGAAGTCTATCTGAATCATAAAGGTTCTTTATTCCGACCTCTTGCCAACACAAAGGAGTAGTACACTTTCGTCCATATAGTGCTTCAAATGGTGCCATGCCAATACTTGTATGGTAACTATTATTGTAGGTGAATTCTACAAGAGGCAAATGTTTAATCCACGATCCCTTCCATTCTAAGGTACATGCTCGTAGCATATCCTCTAGTGTTTGAATCGTACGTTCTGACTGCCCATCTGTTTGTGAATGCTATGCTGTACTCAAGCATAGTTGTGTACCTAGGGCTTTCATGAAGTTCTCCCAATAGTGTGAGGTGAATCGTGAATCTCGATCAGAAACTACTTCCTTCGGGATACCATGGAGGCGAATCACGTGTGTAATATATAACTCAGCCAGCTGGTCTGGAGTGAAAGATAAGCTTATCGGAATGAAGTGTGCTACCTTTGTCAGACGATCTATTATAACCCAGATACTATCTTTACTACCAGTCGTCTGAGGTAAGCCAGTAACGAAATCCATGGAAATGCTTTCCCATTTCCATTCAGGTACAGGGAGGGGTTGCAATAATCCTGGTGGCTTTTGGTGTGAAGCCTTTACCTGCTGGCAAGTAAAACATGAATTCACAAACTCAGCAACATCTTTCTTCATTCCCGGCCACCAAAAGTATGAATGAAGATCCTTATACATCTTCGTAATTCCTGGATGAATAGATAATCTAGAACAATGAGCTTCTCATAAGATGTCTTTCCTTAGTTCAGGTGTGTTTGGTACACAAACTCTGTGATGATTATACAGTAAACCATCTTGTATCTGGAATCCCTCTATCTTATTCTTCTCAAGTTGTTGTTTTAAGTCTTTGAGGACTGGATCATCCTTCTGTCCTTTCTTTATTTTATCCCATATTTCTGGTTTGTATCGATGAGGAATAGTTATAGTATCAGCACTACTATCAAATGGTTTCCATTCACTTAACGTTGATAGTAAACCCCAGAAGTGGATAGCACTCACTAACCCGGGTGAATAAGTTCTTCTGCTAAGGGCATCTGCTACGACGTTCCCCTTACCAGGGTGGTAGGAGATAGTGCAATCATAGTCTTTCAGCAACTCTAGCCACCGTCTCTATCTCATATTGAGTTCCTTCTGATCAAATAGATATTTCAAGCTTTTATGATCGGTGAAGATTTCAAAAGTAATACCATATAGGTAGTGTCTCCATATCTTTAAAGCGAACACTACGGCAGCTAATTCAAGGTCATGTATTGGGTAGTTCTTCTCATGTGTCCTGAGCTGTCGTGATGCATACGCAACTACCTTACCATGTTGCATAAGAACCGCCCCAAGTCCTTCTTTTGATGCGTCAGTGTACACTGTAAACCTTTCACTCCCGTAGGGTAGAGTAAGGATTGGTGCAGATGTTAGACATTCTTTCAGTGTCTGAAAACTAGCTTCACATGTATCAGACCATAAGAATGGGACCTCCTTTTGAGTTAGTCTAGTCATTGGCAATGCTATCCGTGAAAAGTCCTTCACGAATCTTCTATAATATCCAGCTAAACCCAGAAAAGATCGTATTTCTGTGACAGTCTTCGGGCGTTCCCAACACATCACCGCACTAACCTTTGTAGGATCAACTGATATACCTTCCCCAGAAATAACATGGCCTAAGAAAGATACTTCAGATAGCCAGAAGTCACATTTGCTATATTTAGCATACAGTTTGTTCTTCCTTAGAGTTTCAAGTGCCTTCCTGAGATGATGTTCATGCAGATACTTATCCGTTGAGTAAATAAGCACATCATCAATAAAGACTACTACAAAGTGATCTAAGAACTCCTTGAATACTCTATTCATGAGATCCATGAAGGCTGCTGGGGCATTTGTTAGTCCAAAAGGCATAACTAAGAATTCATAATGCCCGTATCTAGTTCGAAAAGCTGTCTTGGGAATATCTGTATCTTTGATGGTATCCAGATCTTAAATCAATCTTGGAATACACAGTTGAACCTTGTAACTGATCAAAGAGATCATCTATTCTTGGCAGAGGATACTTGTTCTTTATTGTCCTCTTGTTTAGTCGTCTATAGTCAATGCACAACCGCATCGAGCCATCCTTTTTCCTAACAAATAAGACAGGTGCACCCCATGGTGAAGTACTAGGACGAATGAATCCTTTATCTAACAGTTCTTGCAATTGTACCTTTAACTCTCGTAACTCAGCTGGTGCCATCCTATATGGAGGGATAGAGATAGGCGGAGTATCAGGTATGAGAGAGATTTCAAATTCAATCTCTCGCTCAGGTGGTAGTCCAAGTAGTTCCTCTGGAAATACATCAGTAAACTCGCAGACTATAGGCACGTCTTCTATCATTCTTTCTGACCCTGATGTAGTGGATACATAAGCTAAATAACCTTGGCACCCTTGCTCTAACAACTGTTGTGCCTTCAATGTAGAGATATATTTGATATTATCATTGGATGTCTTTCCAATGAACTGGAACTCTATCGAGTTAGGAAGGTGGAATGTTACTGTCTTCTGGAAACAGTCAAGACATGCATGATGCCTTTCTAACCAATCCATTCCTAGTATAAGATCAAAGTCCTCCATTTCGATTAGTAGTAGTGAAACAGGTAACTGATGTCCCGCTATCACTACTATGCAATTATCCAACATTTCTCGGATTATAAACACTTGTCCTCCTGGTCCCTTGATCAGATAGGACTGTTGTACTTCTACTGATTTCTTACCCAAAGTGGGTACTAACCGTCGAGCAATAAATGAATGTGAAGCACCAGAATCAAATAAGGCATGTACTGAAAAGCCATGAATAATAACGATACCTCGTACGACTGTGCCAGAATTGTAGGCTTGTTCTTCAGTAATTGCATTGAGCTGGCCATTAGGAATAGGCAAGCTAGAACCCGCAACACTTTGTGGTGGTTGTTGTGTAGGAGACGCTCCTTGTAAGCCTCGACCTCTACCATGTCATCCTCCATGTGTTGCTCCATTGCTCGAGGTGGATGTTATACTATTAATTGGGGTTGATTTAAATCCTGAACCTCTCAACTTCGGACAATCTTTCTTGATGTGGCCTTCCTGATGACAGTAAAAACACAAACGTGCTCCTGTTTGAGCTGAAGATCCAGCCACAGAGGTGATAGCTCCTGCTGCTGAGTCGCGAGGATATAGTGGAGGTCTAGAGAAACCCCTTCTTCCTGATAATTCCTGACCCAAGGTCTGTGGTGAGCTTATATTGAAACCGGCTGGATGATAGCGACGATCTCTACGATTATAATGTGCCTTGCTTTTGGATGGTCCACCATTAAAGTGGAAACTTCTTCTTTGGCGGTTTTCATCCCTCTCCATCTCAATACGAGAGGCGATGTCCATTGCTTCATCTACGGTTGTGGCTCTAAAACCAGCAAGCTTTTCTCGTAGATCTCCCTGAAGACCACTAACAAATTTGGTAAGACACTCTTGTGGTGAAGCTTCTAGAGCTGGTGAGTACCGTAGTAGCTCAGTAAAGTGGATATGATAATCTCGTACAGTCTTAGAACCCTGATTCAGAGAAGCCAACTCTCTCCTCTTTAATTCTTCCCAATGAGAGGGACAAAAGTGAGCTCGGAACCTCTCTTCGAAGATATCCCATGGAACAGGATCTGCTAATTTCTTGGAAATGGCTCTCCACCATCGTCTTGCATAGTCTGCTAAGGAGTAATCAGCAAAGTGCACCCAAGTATCTGCTGGTGCGTGTATTATTCTCAGCATCCTACTGACGTCATCAAGCCATAATTCAGCCTCGGCAGGTGTCTCTACACCTTTGAATCGAGGAATTTTTCCCTTTCGGTAATTATCTAGTAATGTTTGGTATCTAAGAAGGGCCTTCTCCATTGCTCCTTCAACCGGGGTAGGAGCAGACTCAGTTGAAGAATGGTAACTAGATTCTTCCTCAGAAAGATGAACAGAACCTTCAATCCTAGCATCCGCAGGCTTAGATGCCTCGGGTCTCTCAGCCTGTGCATTGAGCCTCTCCTCCAATGCTTGTTGCCTTTGCCCCATGTCTTGGAGCATTGCCATCATAGCCGCTAATTGTCTAGACATGTCTTGGTCTGCCATGATCCTAGGATGAGTCAAGGTCAAAGGTCAGATCCTATATGTCTTAGCATGATGTACATAAGGAACAATGACTTGTGAATGGTACTGCAGTCATTTATTAAGATCAAAGGATCTTAATACAACCTTAGTTTCTGAATACCGCTCATAGTTATTAATTACTAAATAAATTACTGGAGTAACCGTGCTCTGATACCAATCTGTCGCGACCCCGTTTCCCGGGTCGTCGGATCCTCCCATATCCGGATCTGGTTACTCAGCAATAATTTATTCAGCAATCACAACTAACATTCAGAAATATACTGCAAATAAAAATACTCGGAAGAAAGTATTTCAACACTTTTCCATTCACAAAATATAGTTCAGATGATACACTGTCCCACTATAACCATTTACATGTACATCAGCTTGAAAGGAAAATACACAAAATATTACTAACTACCTTAAAGAGTAAAGCTACTGTGGCTGGTTGGATGTCTAGTATGTAAGCCGGATGAATTTTAAAGTCCTTGCGATTGCTCACCGATACCTGTTGAGTTTTCCATAAATCATAGGATAAAAATTAGCGAATGCTAAGTAACGAAGAAGAGAAAAGCAAACAAATTGTGTAATTTTTCAAAACTTGATATCACAAAAATTTCATTCCTTTTCATTAACTTAAGTCCTATTCCTTTCTATTCCACATCAGGGATTAGTCCAGGGGAACCCCACCATTCTTGGACTCCGAAGCTGTGGATGCTTCAGGATTGGAGATTGTGTTGATCTTGGTAAGCTTATGCCGCCGCACGTCGCCTCAACCAATCTTCCAATACTACCCTGACAATTTCCTTTTCTTTTATTAAACAGGGTCTCAACCCTCAGCCTGAAAAAAAATAAAAGAGCACACCGTCCTCGAGGACTCGGTTGCTTAAAACCTCAGGCTAACATTTAATCATATAACCTAGCGGCTTTAAATACATGTTATCGTGACTCAGCCACTATTGAACCACCCGTGCCTCCACATGGCACGACCACATCTTCCGTCGTTCCAACCCGAATATATTGGCTCCCGGTACCACGCGTTGCAAAACATTCAATTTGTGCGCACTTATCATAACAGGGCAACCGTGTACCACCTAGGTAGGGAAGTGCCAATACGGGTTCCTTCCGACAACCTACAGGTTGCATGCCCGACCTGTAGTACTACTCCCAGTCATCCTTATCGTGACACAAGATCCTTTTCAGGATCCAACTCAAATCACACCAATTCACATGATGTAATTCTTTTGTTAAGTCTTTGATTTGCATAAACCGCAATACTTAATATCGACTCACATATATATTATTCATAACCATATATATACTCCTATTTATGCCTATTTTAACTCCCAAACCCTAACTTTCAGAGCCAACGCATCAATTTGATGCGTAAATCTTATTTTAGTGGGAATCACAAAGCAATTTTTCAGACTTTTTCAAAAATAACCAAAATTAGGGTTCCTCGTAGCAAAGAATACAAAATCAAGAATTTCAATAATTTCGTATGAAAACCCAACAGCAAAAGGAAGGATTTCGTTACCTAATCAAGCTCTTTCTCGTGTATGCAAGGCTTTACCGAGTTTCGTTTTTGGAAAGGCTAATTTAAGGCTCCTGAAAAGATCGAATTTCATTTTTTTCGTATCAACACGCTAAGAACATGTTAAGAACGCGAAGAACGAACGAAGAACGCGAAGAACGCGAAGAACACGAAGAACGTCAAGAACATATTTTCTCTTAGAATTTCGGCAGAGTTTCCCCTTATATCGGGACATATTTCTCGGAAAATTTCGGCAGAGTTTCCCCTTATATCGGGACATATTTCAAAATAAAAACGAAAAGAGTTTCATCTATAAAATCAATCGAGAGGAAAATAACAATGAAACTGAAAGAATATACTCAACAACAAGAGATGAAGAACCGGTAGACACCACACATCTTAGGTGAGTGAACGTGTGACGAATCACAGGGTCACTGACGTGCACAGCCGCCCGCACCTAAGTAGGGTATTACACAGATTTCTCCATCATAACTATGAAAGCATAATACGAAGAATAGAAACATAAACGATGGAGAATCGGTAGACACCACGCGTCTTAGATGAGTGAACGTGTGACGAATCACAGGGTCACTGACGTGCATAGCCGCCCGCACCTAAGTAGGGTGTTACACAGATTTCTCCTCGAACCACAACAGGAAAACGAATCGGAAAGAAATATGAATCAAAAACAAAACTTGGAAGAACAAGAGTATGAATTGAAAGCCTAGCTTATGAAGCAACTAAGAGAGGATCATACCTTTCTCCTCCTCATTCTCCCGGCAGCGCTTCGCTAGCGCTCCTCCCTCGCCTCCCACTCCTCCTCCCGACCTCTCGACCCTAGCCCTTGGGGTGGTGGTGGTAGTGGAAGTTGTAGAGAATGAATGGGTAGGGGGGGTCTATTTATAGGCCCCAGAAAACCACTAACCATGGTAGAAAACCATGGTTTAGACCTTAACCATGGTTTAGCGGCTCATGGTTTTGGCCCATAGTTTTAGCCAAAACTTATCCCAAACTTGGAGCTTAAGTTAGAACATTCTAGAGGATTCTAGATTCGCTAATGACGCTTAATTAACACTAATCGTGATTAACTTTCACTAATCGCGATTTAACTTTCGCAGCTTATGCATATCTTTTGTTAACTATCGATTAGTGTTTACTAATGATCATTAGCGGCTTTCAATCGTCATTAATTTCTTTAATCATGTTTAATTAGTCTTAATGACAGTCATTATGGATTAATGACATCTTAGCCTTCCTTACTTCTCTTTCTTCCGAAATTCATAACAAATCGAAACGAAGTCCGATTCACACGAAACAAATTCTGCCGGTTTCCTCTTTACGAGCCGGATCTTATTATATAGGATCCGAGATATGCCAAGTTCAAAGCTTTACAGTAATTTTGTCAACTTCTATCACGAATTAAGCGGCTCACTAACAGCATCGGGGACTGAATCATTAAGTTAAACTTTGATCCCCTATTGTTACAAAATAAAGATCGGTCCCTAATTTGGGAATCCATGTAAAGATCAGTCTTTTTTTGTAATTTACCCTACTTTAATCCATGCGGTCGTAGGATGCCAGTCGTCCGATCCCCGTCAAATAACCGGGTTACAGCATCTAGTGTAGCACAGCAGACGATCCTCTCAACTTCCAAATGGGAACAGTAGTTCTTCTCTGAGATGCTATTATTATTGTTTTGTACCGTCACACAAACAAGTTGAAGTAGGAACATAAAAAGTACAAACTACGTAAACCTCCCATGACCCCAAACCTCTTGCCCACGAGATCCAACTGCAACATGTTATCTTCCATCTGATACCTGCCACACCACGATCGACACGGTCGTCGTCGCAACGCCGTCCATCAACCCCAAGCAAAGAACTCCTGGATGCACCTTCACCACGGTGTTCACATTATTCCATGCACAGCTCACCCCATTCCCAAACACCATTTCGATCTGCAGCACATCCGACCCCACCCACGTGCTCCGTACCTTCTTGCTGTCGAAGCAGGGCCAAATGGTGCGACGGGCTTCACCCTCATTAGCCCCAACTCACTCGCGAAAGAACCCACCATGGCTTCGTGTCACCTATGCCCTTCTTTGTTATGGAAAGCAATGTCATCGTCCTTTCCTTTCCCTTTAATGGCGCTTACTTTCATGAAGTACTCGACGGAGCGCTCACCCTGGAAGTATGCACCGCAGTGCTAACCAGATTCACGACCAGACGTGTGTAGACTAAGGTGGCAGAGGATGAAATCTATGCTCGGGATGCGAGAGATGGAAGGAAGATAGATAGTGAACTTGTTTGGATAACGCAACGACGATGAGAGTTGGGATGGGAACGTGACCCCTATATGGTTGAGCCTGACTATCCTGGAGGCCCCGGAACGAGGCCTTTGAGGAAGGAGGTCCTGTCGCAGGAGAAGGTGACGTACTGGAGGAGGGAATAAGGAGGTGTTGCCGCAGGAGGAGGAGAGGAGTTGTGGGCGGCGGAAGGGAGAGGGGGATGGAGGAGGAAGGGGGTGTGGTCGGCAAAGGAGGAGCGGATTCGGTCGATAGATATAGGGGGAGGGGGCTGGAGGAGGAATGAGGGATGTGATCGGCGGAGGAAGGGGGAGGGGCCTGGAGGAGGCGGGGAAGGGGGAGGCGGTGGGCGAGGAAATGGGAGGGGCTCGAGGAGGAAGGGCTTGGGAACTGTTTGATCAAGATCGAGCGGCCCACGCCTCTGCTAAAGGATCTGCTGCAACGGATCCTGCAGCAGAGGATCCGTTTTCGCGAGGGTGGGGTGTATTTTTCTTTTGTCTAATTTTGATTTAGTTCGTTAGATTAACTTAATGGCCTGATTGATTTAATGGGCTAAACTAATAGATGATTATGAGTGTAGGTTAGAGTACTTATTTGGGATTCTTGGGTACTTCGTGATTGTTGAGGATTATGTACATAAATACGAAATTACTCATGATTATGGATTTAAAATATCCCTTTTATTTTTCTATTTTTCTATTTTTTAGTTATGTTCTTGTGTCAGTTGTGCATTGTTGATATTACTTTACTTACATCTGTCTTCATTTTTTTTCTTTTTGTTACTGTTGATATGACAGGGTGCTTCCAATTTCATATGTCAATGTTACCTTTTCTTAATAATACTAGAAGTTTGTTTAGTAGTTGTGTATTGCATGTGTTTAGCGTAACATTTGAAATGGTTTGCATGTATTTTATACCATTCTTTGAATATATGCAAAAAAAATGTCTTGATTCTTTTACTATGTCTAGGATTGCAACATGCTTTTAATATTGGGATTTTTACCCGGCAAACCCTATGAACTTTGCCAATCACCTCTACGTCCTTTGAAACAACCTAATTCCTCCCTCGACCCTGTAAATTTGTCAACTCTTACCCCATGAACCCTCCGGTTAATCTGTTTGAAGTCTGTGAGGGTTCTTGGGGTAATTTTTAGGGTTGACGGGATAATTACGTTGTGCAAAAGGTCGTAGAGGTAATTGGCAAAGTTTATAGGATCTGTCAGGTAAAAATCCCTTTAATATTTCCCTTTTCATTTTGTTTACTGTTATCGGGTTTTAATGAAATATGTATGGCACTCCAGGTTTGATGATAAAAAAATAGTTTCACCAGTGTCGGGTTTGATGGGAGAAGGAGTTTATAATTTAAAGTATTAGTGTTGGAATTTACCTAGAGGAATTGCCATTTGTTTGGGTCCTACAAAAATCTTCTACTTTCAATGATCGTTAGGGGTGTAAACGAGCCGAACTTGAGCGAACCAACTCAGGCTCGGTTCGGTTCGTTTACATACTTCCAGCGGTTCGGCTCGATAAAATGAAAACTATAATCAGGTTCGGTTCGGCACGGGTAAGGTTCGAAAAGGTTCGATTCGGCTCGTTAAAGGCTCGTTTAAGAATAGTGCAACGTCGTAACCTGTAGGGAGGATTTTGTGAGGGTTACGGGAATAGGGAATAGGGACTTAGGGAGTGGATAACCGGATGGGTTTGGGAAAATAAGATAATAATCCTTATGTTATGATATAATGTCTTTTTTCTTTATATGTATACAATATGTATGTATATATACTTTTATGTAAGTGTGTGTGTATAATCGATCTTTTAACGAGCTGATCCTGAACGAACTTGTGTTTTTGAGGTTCGGTTCGTTTATTTAATCGAATCGAAACTCGTGTTCAGATTCGATTTCTTTATTTTTGAATCGAATCTGAATCGAACTTTTTGCGAGCCGCATCTGAACGAATGTTGAACCTGGAAATTTTCTGACAGCCTTAATGATCGTAACTTTTCTTTATTCTTTGTTCTATAAGTAAAGACACACGACTGTCTAGTGATTATTCATGTTTATTTGTCAACTGTCGAATGGTATTTTTTTGTATGCATGAAATATTCTTTACCGATTTTGTTATCTTCATCCTTTTGTTTAGTTTAATTGGGAAAAAAACCTTTAAAATCAAGTAATAATGTTAGATTTTTCTCGATAAAACATGATGCTTAGATTTTTCTCGATAAAACATGATGCTCAATTTAATGGAGAAAAATAGTTTATTGCCATCTATTATTGTTATTATTGTTTTATTTTTTTTAGTAAAATATGGTTCTCTTCAACATTTCTTTTACCGTAGCTATATCAATTTCATTTGTTGTTTTCCATTTGGTTATTATAGAATTGGTAGAATCTGATGTTATTCAGCAACTTTGGATCATTACTATTTTCGATCCAAAAACTTTGAATCATTACTATTTTCGATCCAACATTGAGATCTTTTTGGGATCAAAAGGAGCAGAAACTAAAGTTTTATAAGATACATATAGCTTAAGCTTGTTGGATAACAAAAATGCACAAATCTATAAATATATTAAAGCTGAGGGCAATGATGACCAATGTTATTCCATTTGATTTCGATAAAACAAAATTTCCATGCTTTAAAATGTTGATAGTTTACGATGCTCCATAGGGAACCAAATTGTCGACTTTTAAGAAGTGCTTGAGTTTGTTAAAGAAAAAAGACGATTCCAAGTTTATATCTCCTTGATAAGTTTTTCCTTAGTATTCAAACCAATTTTAGGCATGTGGTTTCCATTCTTACATTTATTTTTTACCACATTTTTTAAACTTCGTTTTGGGATGTTATTTTCCAATTTTCATGTATCTATTTTTCATCAGTTATATAATATTTTTTTATTTATTTACATCAAAATAATTGTTTAGCAATTCAATTTTATTCCATTATTGATAAGATATTTTGTTTACAATGATTTTTGAAATATTTTCTACGTATTTTCTTATATTTTTACTTTTGCTTGGTTACATGGATTGAGGAACTTCTACTTGCAACTTGTGCAACTTTTGTTGTTATTTTTTCATAGTAGAGAGATATGTTATTTAGCAAAAAAACACAAACTATATAAATATCACAAATATTTAATATAGACACAAACATACATACACATAATAAATGGCAGTGATGATTGTTTTCATTGAATTAGAATTAATAAAACAATATTTACATGCTTTAAAATATTTTGCTGATTTAGGATGCTCGATAGGGACCAGATTTCAAACATTTAAAGATTTGATGAGTACGGTCGTGAAACAAGAGTGGTTCTGATCCTATATTTAATCTAGGGATTTTTACACCTATAATCCTGAGTAATTTCGCAATTACAATCATAACTCAGCATAATAACGAATTACACGAGAAACCCCGGATAGTTACTCCGTCTCACACTCATGACCCTCTGTTAGTTTTCCCCTTAACCCAACCATATCATTGGGTTAATCTAACTCTTAGTCTATCCAACAACTCCTAAAAAATTAAAAAAAAATTTAAAAAACCTTCTTCCTCCTCCATTTGCTTGCAACATAACCGACCCCTCCCCTTCTTCTTCCTCCGCCCCTCCACCAGCAGCCACCCCCTCCGCCCGCCGCCTCGCCCTCCTCCTCCCTTCCAGCCCGCCACCCCTTCCAGGCCCACTTCCCCCTCCCTCCAAGCTAGCCGCCTCCCCTCCAGGCCCGTCTCCCACTCCTCCCCCATTCCACCAACTACTCCTCCAGAACCCGCGCCACCCTCCTCGCCCCTCGGATTCTGGAGGAGCGGATTTCATACAGTCAGGGAGAAGCTCGCCGCTCGAGTTCTGGATAGAACACGGCTTCTCATATCCATGTCATGTTAGACCCGCTCTCCTCCCCCCTCTCTTCCTTTTCCCTACACAATCTACGACAGAGTTTTTTTCCTGACATGGCATCCTCATCACCCAATTGCCCTGTCAGGATATCTAACCTCAGTATTTCCCTGTCAGGTATCGATCGGCGAATGGTTCGACGATCGGCAAATCGTTTGCCGATCAATACATAAAAATAATATATAATATTATTCTGAAAAACTTTTCAATTTTATATTATAAAAATAATATATAAAAATATTTGGAATCGAGAATCGACAAACCATTTGCCGATTCTCAATTCCAAATATTTTTATGTATTATTTTTTATAATATAAAATTGAAAAGTTTTCTAGAATATCGTTGATCGGCGAACCGCTCGCCGATCGATGCCCTGACTGGGAAAACTTGAGGTCAGATGCCATGACAGGGTATTTCGATGATTGAAATGCTAGTTAGGGAAAAAAACTCTCTACGACACCCCCTCTCTTTTCCCTCTTCTCTCACACATGGAACTGCCGCCCCCATTTTTCTCTCCACGTTCAGCAAGTACGAGCAACTGTTGCTCGTCTCTTCCATCAACAACAGTTATACATCAGTTCCCTCGCTCCCGCGAGATGGGCTCCCTCATCTTTCCCACTTGCAATCGACGATGATTGCCGCGTTGAGTCTTCTCAGCTCCCGTGCGAACAACACCAACTTCCGCATGCACGACTCTTAATTTTCTCTAGCAGTAACTGCTGCGAGTTCAAAGGCTCCCTCTTCTTTATTCTCTTCTATAAGTACAATAGTTTGTTCCCTTGGGAGGGTTCCGTTCCCTTATTTCTCGCGTGACACTAACTCCCACCTCGAGACATTATGGACAACTTTATCTTTTTTAACGGAAACCGTCAAATATAACGGATATCTCAAACGGAACATAACACATGGTTATGTTATGTAAGAGTTAAGCACTAGTCGGGGTTTCTCATGTAATTCACGATTATGCATGGTTATGATTGTAATTGTGAAATCACTCAGGGTTATAGGTGTAAAAATCCCAATTCCTTGTGTAATTCACGATTACGCGAGGTTATGATTGTAGTTATGAAATTATTCGAGGTTATAGTTGTAAATATTCTATTTCAAAATGCCTAAGAATAAATATCTATATAAAATAAATAATAAATACGATATATCATTGTCCCGTGCATAGACGGATCTAGAGGAGGGCATGGAGGGACACATGCCCTCCTAGATTTTAGGTAATCTTCCATGTATTATTGCTATATATGTTAAATATATAATGTTAATTTGATTTTTATATGCTAATCTAATTTATAAATTAAAAAAGTGAAAAATGGCAATACTATGATCTATTTCTACAATTTTCTCATTCTCGCTCTTTCATCCACGAAGATCTTTCCCCACATATTCTCTTTACACATCTCTTTTTCTACCTTTCACCTTCATCTATCTCTTTTCCTCTCTCGATCAAAAAAGGAGTGTATCTTACTTTATTTTATGATTCTATTTCTATATAAGTTCTCTATTTTCAGTGATGTCATCTAAATATATTTGAGTTCGTATCGATTGTATAGTACTATTCTTATAACACATTTAATTTTTGAAGTTTATTTATCGAAACGAGTTCCAAAACCTTATTACAATATATAATAATATAAAATTTTATCACTACAATAAATTACAATTGAAGTAATAAATAATGGGGATATTTACACCTATAACCCTGAGTAATTCGGTAATTACCCCAGGAACCCTCGATAATCACTAATTATACTGAAGACCCTGAATAACTGTTCCGTTTTACACGTATAACCTTCCGTTAGTTTAGTCCATTAACTCAACCAGATGGTTGAGTTAATCTAACCAATCAATGAATCGAACGGTTGAGATTAATAACGGTTGGTATTAATAAAAAAAGAGCATGAGGTGAGTTTGAGATTGCGTGGGGGCCTGGTCTGGAATGCTGGCAAGTAGGGGGGCTGGTCTGGAGTGCGGGGAGGCTGGTCTGGAGTGCGAGGAGGCTGGTCCGGAGTGTGGGCGAGCCGGGGGCTGGTCTGGAGCTTGCGGGCGTGCGGGAGGGTGCCTGGAGCGCGGGTGGTTGGTTTCGGCACGGTCGGAGGTGGGAGGGTGCCCGGAGCTTGGGCGAGCGGGAGGGGCTACTCTGGACCTTGCGGGCGTGGGGGTGGAGGGTGCTGGAGCTTGCCAGCATGCGACGGGGGGCTGGTCTGGACCTTGCGGGCGCGTGGCAGGGCGAGGGGAGGGCCAGATGCGCAGGGGGGTTTGGGCCGAGACGCGGTGAGAGAGCTCGCATTCGGGAGCCAGAGAGTGGTGAGGGACAGGAGGCATATGTGCACGCGCGGGGGAGGGCAGGAGAGGCAGATGCGCCGAGGGTGGGGGGAAGCTGGAGGCACCGGGGGCGGGGGGGTGCGGGTGCAGGAGGCAGATGCGCAGGGGTTGGGGGCGGAGACGCGGGGAGGGAGCTCGCATGGGGAGGCAGATGCGCGGGCGCAGGGGAGGGGGCACGTGGCAGATGCGTGCGCGGGGTGGGGGGGGGGGGTATTATTCGCCGTCACCTTTCCTGTCTGGCAATCCCAAACCTTGACGGAGCCATCCTTACTCCCGGAGTAGAGCTTATCTCTCCCTGACGGAAAAGCGATCCCGGTGATCACCTTCCACGTCCAAGAAAAAACCTCGTCAGAAGCCCAAGAAACAAACGGGAGACGAAAGACATGATCTCGTACCTTGCCGTGACCCTCGAGGGCGGTCCAGGCGGAGAAGTCATCACCGATGGACCAGGCGTGCAGAAACCAGCAGGCATCCCCGTGTCTGCAGGTGATCCCCTTCGTGAAAAAATTGCAGATTTGTGCCTGATTACGGGAAGGAGCGGCGGAAGAGGTCTCAGGAGCTCCTCCTCCATGGCCCATGCTTCTGCTGCCCCATTTGGAGGGGGCGTTGGGGTTGCGCCATTGGAGCTTCCTTTTGTCGGAGGAGAAGGAGGGCTGGGCATGGGACTGCGGTGGGGGGTTTTGGTGGAGGAAGTTGCAGGGGCGGCGGGTGCAGCGGCCCTGGAGGAAGTATTTGCAGATTCTGTTGACTCCCCCAGGGACAGAGGATTGTTGCCCTCCTTTTTCGGTCATCCCTTTTGAGTCAAATTTCTCTTCTGAAGGGGCTGCTGGAGCTCGCTTGGGGCGGAGGCACGGGGAAGGAGGCGGGCGGCTGGATTTCGCATGGGGGAGGCAGAGGCACGGCTTGAGCTCGCTAGCCGGGTCGCGAGGCGTGGGGCGCGGAGGCACGGGGCGGAGAGGGGCAGCTTGCCGAGAGCAAGTGGGAGAGAGCGGGTCTGTTTGTTGCGAGGAGAGGGGGTATAATTTTGTTTCATTTAAAGAATGGCATTTTCTTATAAATATGATGTGTTTTGAAGGGTAAAATAGTCAATATATAGCTTCTTCCGTCAAAGTTAACGGAGAATCAAGACGGAACTTGACATAGGGTTATATCATGTAAAGGTTAAGCATTACTCGAGGTTCTGGATGTAATTCGTGGTTATCGAGGGTTCCTGGGGTAATTACCAAATTACTCAGGGTTATGGGTGTAAATATCCCTAAATAATGGGACCGAAACAATTAGATACCGATTATTTCTATTGTCACAAACTTTTTGTTGTCACAAAGTATGTGATATTTTATCTATAAATTCGTTTGACATTATGTATAATATATTATCTATAATTAGAGTAGTAGTAACAACCATATCATTGCCACAAATATTTATTTAGCCTACATTTAGCAATTAAAATGTTATATGATGATAATCTATAGTCGAAACAATTGTTGATATGGTTATAAATCCGATGTCCTAGAACATTGTTGTAATATTTTTTATATTGCTATATTAATAGAAAGTACTTCTACACTATTTATTAAGCTAATCCAATCTATATTCGACTTAATTTAAAAAGGAAAATGTTGATTTACCACAACATATACATGACTAGTGGCAACGAAAAGTTACCACAACATTGACCAAAAAAATTATATGACTTCTGGTAATGTAAAATTTGTTGTTGTAAGATAAAAAAATCCCTTATCAAACTTGATTTATTTTGTGTCTATGAATTTTGATTTATCGGATGTCCATATTATATATATATATATATGTAATTAGAATGAAGCAATTTTCTAAAAAAAAGGAAGCTCAGATCTCTTACATATGTCTCATTCGCATAAAGCTAAAAAATAAGAAAGTTCAATCAAATTATTTCATTTTTTACAACATCATAATCACTCTACTTGTTAGTTGGTAATAGAATAATCAACATATAAATGCTTCTTCTGATTTGTTCCCCCCTATAAAAAGTTTCTGGATTTGTCCCTATTCCCGTGACAGCTCGGATATAGATATATGATACTAGGCAACATACCCGCGCTTCGCGACGGGACCAAACAACAACGAATAATAATAATATAATGTTTAATAGTAAATAAATTTAATAATACAATTAGTAAGAATGCATGTTATAGATGTTAATTTTTAAAATAGAACTGTATTGAACTCATACGTATATTTTAATAAAATTTTTGAGAAGCAATAAATGGTTGTAAGAAAGTGTCAAGTCAAAAAGCGAAGCAAACAATGTACATAGGAATTGTCTGTGAGGTAAATAATAAAACAATAGAAAGAAAGTAACTAAAAATAATTAAAAATTTGATATGAAAATATTCATAGAACTTGCATATTTATAAACTATTATGTTAACGTATTCATATATTTGATTAAGAATTTTGAATAGATTTACGTAAAAAAATAATGGATTAATTTCTTATTTGAATTTATTTTTTAGTGAAATTATTTTTATAAAGATATTCATTCATTTTTCTTGATATATTTTATATATTCGACATTAGTATTAATTAAGTTATTATTTATACAGTAATTAATCGATATATGAATGCCAAAATATACTTTAGTAATTCATTGACAAATAAATGTATAAGAAAAATGTGAAGATATTTCAAATCTATTTGATTGATGGATATAAATAAAATAAAATATAATATTATATGTCACCCTAATTTAAAAAAGATGACAAAAAAGTTATGTATGTATTACATTTAAAAAATTTACTACTAAATAATTTTAGATTATTTTTTACAATTTTTTTAAAACTATTGATATAAGTATAATTCTATCATTATCATAATCATAAGTTAATATTTATTTCTATTTTTTATTGAATTTTTATTACATAATAACTTAAACATTAATTTAAAATTATTTTCAAATTATATTTTTTATTGCTTTATTATAAGCTTTATATCTGGAAATTTTAGTTTGTTTTAAATTATTTTTTAATCAATATTGTATTTCACAATTTCAGCATCATTTATAAGTATAATTTAATTTGAGTACAATAATTAAATATCTACACAGGTTTTTACCGACATTGATCACAAATTTTGAATTTGAATAAATTACCGAATTTGGAAAAATGTAACATTGAAATAATGGAAAAAGAAAGAGGGGAGAGTGGGGTAAAAAGAGAGATAAAAAGTGATGTATTTATTTTACTATAATAATAAAATATCTACATGAGATTTTACCTACATTGATTACAAAATATGAATTTGTATAAATTACTATGTTTGAAAAAAATTTGTGACTCTAAAATAGTGGAGAGAGAAAGTGGATGGAGTTGTTAAAAAAAGAGAGATAAACAGTGACATATATTTTCTTAATATGATAATGTTTTTTTATAAATTTTATTTTTATTAAAAATAATATAATATTTTTTTAGCTTAATTATGTTTATATAATGCATTAAAAATGAAACTCAATACATGCATGCCACTATTTTAAAAAATTGTAATAACAAATTCATATACTTTATATATTTATAAACAATTATGTTAAAGTATTTATTTATTTGATTAAGAGCTTTAAATATATTTTACTAAAAAATAATGGATTAAATTGTTATTTGAATTTATATTTTTGAAATTATTATGATAAAATTATTTATTATTTTTCTTGATATATTTTATATATTTGATATTAGTTTTAATAAAGTTATTATTTATACCATAACTAATCGATCTATGATTGCTAAAATATACTTTAAGAACACATAGACATATAAAATGTATAAGAAATAACGTGAAAAGATTTCAAATCCATTCGTCTGATGGATATAATTAAAATGAAATCCAGTATTTATATGTCACCTTAATTTAAAAAACATGAGAAAAAATATGTGACGTATGTATTACATTTCAAAAAACTTATTATTATATAATTTTAGATTATTTTTTAACATTGTTTAATAAACTATTGATATAAGTATAATTATATCATTATCATATTCATAAGATAATTTTTATTTTTATTATTTATTTATTTTTTATATTACATAATCACTTAAGCATCAATTTGAAATTATTTTTAAATTATATTTTTATTGCTTTATTATAAGATTTATATCTTCACATTTAAGTTTGTTTTAAATTATTTTTAATTAGTATTATATTTCTCAATTAAGTTTGTTTTAAACTATTTTTAGATTCGTATTGTATTTCACAATTAACATCACATATAAAAATAGTTTAATTTTAATACAATATAAAACATATGCATGGATTTTTACTCACATTGATTACGAAATCTGGATTTGAGTAAATTACTATATTTATAAAATTTGTAACTTTAAATTTAATTTTTTTATTTAATAAATATAATAGATACACATGTATAAATATTAATACAGTAAATATAAAGAAATGAAATTTTAATAAATGACTAAGTTTGGGAAAATGTAACTTTTTCTAAGATGTAAAATTTTTAATTTAATACACATAACACACACATATATAATAGATACAAAGGGAAAATATGATATTTATAATTTTAAATGTAATTTCATTTAATATAAAGAATGACTACTAAAAACTAAGTTTTAAAAAATTTCTAAGATATACTCCAAAATTTATAAATGATATAAATAATATATGATTTTGTTTTTATTTAATTAATGTCAAGATATTAGAAGAAATGAGAGAAAATGTGAGTTGACGGAGAGAGAAAAGAAGGGAGAGAGAATGAGTGGGAATGGAGAGAATATGATGATAGAAAGAGTGAGAGAAATGAATGTGGAGAGAAATTGGGAGGAGAGAGGGAGAAAGAGAGATTGAGAGAGTAAGTGGGGAATGAAGAGGGAAAGAGACGTGGGGGAGAGAGACATGACAGATAGAGAGAGAAGAAAGGGAAAAGACGATGGGGGGAGAGAGAACCGAATGGGGGAAGAGGCGGATGTAAAATGCAAGAGGAAGGGGCGAGTTAAATAGGGGTGGAACACAAAAAAGGGGGAGTTGTACACCATTTTCAAGGGAGAGACACGTCACGTGTCATCAAGGTCGGAAGAAATAGATAGATATCCTCGTCTATTAGCATAGGGGATCTCTACTAGGGTGGAGCATTGGGCCGGGCCAACCCGGACCCGACCCCAACCCGACCCGTCATAGCCCGGGCCCGGCCCGAACCCGATGTAAATATGGGTTGGACCCGGGCCCTCATTTTCTCCTGATTTCAATTTTGGGCCGGGCCCAACCCGAACCCGTGCGGACCCGGGTTAACCCGGCCCGACCCAATTGTTGCATGATATTAGACATTCCAAATATATGATACGTTGGAAATATCATTTCATCATACCGCTAGTTGCATGTTTATACATTATAATCCTAATATAGTCATAACCTATCTCACTCTTCTCCACTGCAGCAAGATGTACGTGAATACATGCCATCCACACTTCTCATCTTGAACAGAACCACAAGACCCATCACTTCATATATCCATCATGGTATTGCACTTCCCCTGCAACTCAGTGTTGCCCATGCAAAGTATTGACAAGGAATGCCTCTCACTACTGCTACCTATTTGACTTAATTGGAAACAAACGAGACAATCTGCTCTTCTAACAAAAAAATATGGATTTGATTCTCGACAGGAATTTTGCCAAACATAAGTACAGATTAATCCCTCTGCATAATATTCAGCTCCAGAATATAACCTTTGAACGGGTTCTTAAAGCAAATATAGCATAATTTGGAAAGATGAATGATATGAAGTAAAACAAGTACATCATTCAAGTGCAGATCACTATCCTGCACCAATTATTTAATTTTCAAATGAAAACATAAAAAGTTGATATATGAACACTCTAAGGAACCATCCCTCGAGCAAGAATTAAAAATACTAACTGCAACGGTGAGATATCTCCACCGCATGAAGGCAAAAGTCTCACATGGTTACTATTGGGTATAGTTGAGAGCGGGCTGAACCCAGCCCGAACCCGGGCCCGAACTTGCGGGCCTTGGGCCGGGCCCGGGTCGTCGATTTACCAAAAAACTCGGGCCTCGACCCGGCCCATGGCCCGAGGAAAAATGATGGGTCCGGGTCGGGCTTTCTCGGGTTGGGCCGGGTCGAGCCCAATGCTCCACCCTAATCTCTACTATCGAAATTTGCGGGAGCGCCCTCTTACTTACCATTATATTTTTCGAAGGCAGTGAAATCACAAGTATTATTGTTACTTCAGAGTACTGGGCTTTCGTAGTTGGGCCTTCTGACCATTTCGGATCCCCAAAGTCCAGACGAGATCGAGGTGAATCGGGAGGAGAAGAGCGAGGTGAGCTCCCATGGCGGCGCTGAGGGCGGCGTTGTCCAGAACCTTCCGCCGTGGGTTCTCCATCGTCTCGCCGCCGTCTCTGCCGAAGGCCGACCCCTCCTTCAACCTCTTCGTCTCCGGTAACGTGTCCTCTACGAGATATGTCCGATCTTTTTCTTTTTCTTGGATTCTCGTCTTGATGGCGTCAGCTCTTGTTTCGCTGTCGGGGTTTTCTAGGGTTCTGGAGTGACGAAGTGGAGAAAGAGGAGGTGTGGATGTGAGAAGAGTGGAAAAGATTGTGTCTTTTTTGTTTTAGGGTTTTTTTAATTTTCTTCAGTTGCAGGTTCTTGTCTTGAAGTTGGTTTTTGGGGTTTGACGAGGATTTGATCGGAATGTCGTTGAGTACAGTACTGTATGAAGGTAACGAGCGATGATTTTGTTCACGTTCTTATTTGAGACGTTATTTTTATGTATTTTTGTATCGGAAATGCACTTTTCCTATGGCTGTTTTCTGGATGCGCGCACCGAAATGATCATGGAAGTTTAAATGCGTATTGTTTGCAAAGTGCTAGATTTTGATATTCCCATGCAATTCCTTTAAAATTTTCTGAGCTGAGTTGGTCCTTCCAAGGAATGGTTCAAGTCTTTTGCCTTTTGCTTCTTTTTTTGGTGGTGTCTCAGTTGCACGACTTCTGCTATTATCGCCACTTCCAGCTCCAACATGAACATAGAATTTTGCTCTCATACCAACCTGCCCAAGACCATTATGATCAGTGAATTCCCGTCTCTCATGCTCAGTCATCATAGAGTCGGCAGAGCCATCTTATATGTATTCTTCTCTGTCGTGGTCTGAATATCAGTTGGGTATGAGAAATCATCATCTAAATCAGAGGACAATGCGGTAAACTTTCTTTTAAACGTGAGTTAGTTGAACTGCTAGTCTCTTTTGGCTCTCTCCTTCTTCCTCTTATTGTGCCCTTTAAGTTAAGCCTTCACTTCATTGCTAACCTCTTGTAGCAATAGGGCATTTGACCATGTTATGGTACCAGCTAGATGTTTCAGCTTAGTGAATCCCATCTTCTATGATTATCTTTCTGCAAAATTTGCATTGGAGTTTTGTTTTCTGGTCATCAACAACATTAGCATGCTTTCATCCAATCTCTCTCCTAGCGCCATTGTCCATACAAAAAGCTATGATCTTCACTCCTCAACGTGATTGCAAAGGATGAATATAGCATGCAACAATGTCAACAACAAAAATCAAAATGTCACGATCAACATGGACTTATAATAGGATGACAATTTTCCACCCGAAATGTCTACGATCTAACGTTAACCTAAAAAAATATTAATTTCATGTTGTTAAGTATTAACTTTACACTTTGCAATTGACATATAGTTGCATTATATCAACAAGCTTGGAATCCTTTAACAATAGATCGAGATTGCATGCTTTAATATTTACATTTTTACAAATTTCATGTTGAGAAAAGTGAGAGAAGAAGACTATCATTGTCAATATTAAGAAAATCGTATGATATAGCACACATACCTTCGAATCAGTGATCAAAGAAAACCTCCATGTTTGCCAAAAATCCCCAAATCGCTCTACAATGACACTGGAAGCAAGGTATCAGGCAAAATGGTGTGAAATTGTAGGAAAATCATTGATATTGGGACATTTCGAGTAAAAAAGAGTGAATCTTTACTATGGGTGACATCAATGGTATGTTTCTGTCATATCATCGACAAACGAGGAAAAGATGTAACCAGCTCGTTCAATATCATCGACTTGACGATAGCAGCATATCAACACCCACGATATTTGCTGCTATGGCCCCAACAAAGTATGGCATCTATCTTCGAGCGACCTTGATGCTGACTCATATGTGGCCAATGGAATTGGGACTCTCAGTTGGCACATAATCTCCTGCAGGTACTTTAGAGCATTGCCACATGTCTCAACCTCCATTGAAGGCAAAAAACTTATTTCAATGGTTAATCTTAAGGCCAAAATGTTTCTAAAGATCTCAAACACCATAAAGATATCATGTGCCTCATTAAAATTGTCCTCTGCACAGAAGATTGTATAGTTAGCGTATTGGAGGAGTGGGATGGATATCTCGTGCATGTAGTCTCACAAACACACCCTGCATTGCCAAGCTTGTAATGACGGTCATCATGTATGCCACAATAATAAACAAATGCAAGAGGAGAACCTTGCCTGACCCCGTTGAGGCTGAAAGAAATCTTCCTTCCTTCTGATGACCATTCACCAAAATTGGGTATGACGTTTGATTTATTCTAGTGATCCAGAAGTCCTGGAAGCCCCTCTTTTGAAGAGACACCCAAGTGAAGTTCCAATCCACACAATCATAACCTTTCAAAAAATCCACCTTCCAAAGTACACAGTCTTTTATTGCTTTCAGTTTGCAATTCTCTTGTTTGACGTAACCACATTGTGCATCTCCCAAGGCCGAAAGTGGTCTTAAGGGGGAGGTAATGTTTGAAAGACCTTGGCAGCTGATTAGCCATATTCTCCGTGGCTTCTGCTCTCTATTATAAAAGCCAATTAGCCGGTATTTGTTATCCTGTTACTGCAATTTCCATGTTTTTTTATTTGCATACTTTTCCTATAAGTTCGAGCTTGACCCAAAATAGATATGAATTGAGGCAAAGACTCCATGTAGTTGAGGAGACTTTGTTGTTGTTGTTGTACCTTTTCCTATAAAAGAAAGATCATTAATGTTTCATGATGAGGTCAGGGAAACACGGTGTCATGACAACCAACTTGGTATTTTGTTTCTAATAAAAATCTGATGACGAGCATTGCTAGATGATCATTCTTTGTATTCTCAAAAAGAGAGAGGAAGTTCCTCCCCTACCTTCCTAGATCTTGGATCTCGTTTCATTGATGCCAACTAGGTCGATAACGGGCTTAGACTTGTCAGTTCGAACACGAGGAAGGATTTTGGTGTTTGGACATGTGAATATAGGGGGTGGTTTTTTCCTTTTATTATGAGTGGCAAGAGATACTCCACAGATCTGGTGAAATATTTTTTTAGATTATTGTTCTTTTGTCACTTGTCATCGCATTATGATTGATCTTTGGAGTGCAGATAGCTCATGATGCACACTTGAAGCAAAACAAGTTTTGAAAGAATGATCGATCCTCAGTTTTGATAATCAAGCAGGTGCATATTGACATCAGAATCATGAAAGAGAACATGTCAATAAAAGCTTGAAGAGGCAATGCCTTGTTTCTAGCAGAGAAATCATGTGCTGTGTTCGAAGGCGACCTTATGTAGAATATGATGAGGCGTTAGACGAGGGAAGCCTGGAAGGAATAGCAACATATGGTTAAGATCTTGGGCTCCAAACTCTATCTTTCACGTACACCTGAAACTAGTTTAGTTTTTCTAATGAAGGTTTGCCTAACCACCAGTGGCGGTCTTTTTGATTGGAGACTTTGATTAGGGCTGAACTTGGAGGTCTTGACCAGCAACCCTGTTCATGGTTGGTCAGTTGAACATGCTGGTCCTTGTTCCATCAATTTAAAATCTTTGGTTTTGATTTGATTGCTTTTCTAATCCTCAGATTCAGCTATTTTTAGGGGAAAACATACCAACGGATGATCTGTCTTCATACATATCACGTATTGGGTATTAATTATAGCCAGTTGCATGTGAGGAATGGAGGATCATATCTCCAGGCCATGGTGGCCATGTTATTAGTTTTACTTTTCTTGGTTCAAGGCCATGTTCGCAATGCTGTAGTTGTACATGCCAAGTGCCTCCGATCGCCAAGCTATCATGTACACATCTCTTCAAATCATTGAAAGCGTTTACCTGATCCACGTAGTATTGGTAATATGGGGCTTATGAGTAAAATAATAGGACTATCTTTGGAGTTTGAAGGCATCACTATTCTCTGCCTTGTTCCTCTGAGGAGCCCCTTAGCCTCTCTCTTCTTTGAATCCTTCTCCTATTATGTTATGTTTTGTTTTGTTTTGCTCAGGCATTGTCCTAGGGTTTTGCAGGTTTTCATCACCGGCGAGAAAACGATGGCGACAACTCTGTGCGAGGTACTTCTGGAGCTGAGCGAAGCACAAGTGGTAGGGAAGAAGGATTGGAGGGAGATCAAAGCAGAGCTCCAGGCTTAGAACCTCCCCGTCCAATTTCCATGTGGACTATATTGCAAGAGTTTTTAATTTTTTACTTAGTCACCTATTGTCCTTCGCAATGTTTATTTCTCGCAAGTACTTTCCTGTATTTTTCCTATATTTTATTATTTAGGTAAAAGCTGCACCCTCTTTCCTGCAGCTTTTGTTTTATAATTAGGTTCATTTTTTTTATTTTTAAGTCTGCAAACTTAGTATATTTTAATTTGGCATTGTGATCCGGACTTTGGTAATTTATTAAGATCCCCAAGAACGTCTAATTCAGTTTTAATCACGTGAAAGTTCAGGTAGGATCTAAATTTCCTAATTCTTAAAAATGCTGAAAACACCAGATAAATTAGAAATATTTGGAAAATAATGCATCGTAATTAGGGATGCCAACCTATACTGATATATCCGTATTTGATCTGCCACCATATCCATTTTATATAGATCCCGACATCCGTATTCACAACCATGTTAAAGTAGATATGTATATCAATATAACTTTGATATCTACGTACATCTAGATATGTATCCATATTTCCATTTTCATACATAAATATAGTTGTACATTTAGTTTTAACCATATATAACATAATTCTATATTGTCTTTCACCATATTTGATATAACTATTATGATATAAGCACGTTTAATATATCTATATCATGTGTTTTCCATCCAATTCATGTATATTTAAACCAATCTATTTTGTATTTCTAACATTGCTCGTATGTGATTAGTATCCATTTTACATGTGTGTTTGTTTTTTAAGATATAGCAACACCATTTTAATATTTGTCAATATTCGTATTTACATACGTATTCGTATCTTAAAACGGATAGAAATATGGTAACACATATATCTATAACAGGATATGTCAATTTGCATTCCTAATTGTAATTCTTTCTATGAGCATTGACCCATGGTGTTATTGCTTATTGTTATATACTTCGCATCTAAAGTAGATGCAATTGTCGACTCCTCCTCCTCCTTCCTCCTCCCATGTCCTCCCCCTCACCCAACCCATATGAGGTTGTCGAGTCCCTCCTTGCTTTGTGTGTGAGAACGTGAGCGTCCATCCCCATGTTGTCGCCCATGTTGGGGTAGAGCCTCTACCCCAACATAGAGCCGAGAACAATCCAGAACCAAACATGCCTCGTACATTGTACGGAAAGTATTTTTTCGAAAATAATTAACAAATATCCCTTAAACTTGTGACTGGGCAGTTGTTGCAGATGCAAATAACACATCTAAGTAACATAACAACTCGCTAAGTACATGACCAACAACATTAATAGTCATACAAAATGACATTTGTTTATATTTATATCAATAAAATATGATTATGCACACAAAGAAAATGCTCTATAATTTTTCTTTAAATTGAAGATTTATTTAATTATCCATTCCATTCACGGTGCCCTAACTCGCTTCACATCGGATAAGTCCTACCATTGATTTACAAAACTGTCATTTATTATTTGACTATTCTTGAACTTAAATGTTTCTTTAAATTAACAAATAGCTCTTCATTCGAAGTATGCAACTACTTAAATCAAAACCAAATGTCCTATCGATCTATTTGCCACGGATATTATGTAGAGCAGACACCCCCAGTTAGCCATCATTGCAGGTGCAACCTGATTTCATTCTTACTCAACGACCTACGTAAAAATAAACCCAAAGAACTCACCAAAAAAATCTGATTTCCAAAAAAAATTATCTTTATCTAGGATAAACACAAAAGAAACAATCTTTCATCCAAACTCACATGCACATTCACCCCTTCACCTTCTTGGTCGCGTGGTCGTTCCCCTCGAGCCCCTCTTCGACTGATCCATGGACTTTCGCGTCTGCAATAGCAAGATTGGGATCATGCTCTCATTCTGAGCAGCCTACACATAACATAAAAACCAATGAATCCAAAGGAAAAATGAGATTTCTAACAAAAATGAGATTCTGCTTATGATAATATATCACCACGCCAAGCAATTGACTATTAGCTCAAACAATCCAATTGCAATGGATTTAATTGTTATGATCAATGTATGCATGTGATTATTGTTATGATTGATTATGTCAATATGATAATTATCTTGATATATGTCGTAGCATACAGTAGCATTTCACAAATAATTACTAACAACAACCATGATATCTCAGTACATCGTATTCATGTTGATTGATCTCAATACATGTAATTCCTATACACTGACATTTTATACTCCTACGTGTACCATAACCAAATTATAATTCAAGCATATGTCGTTTTTTTGAAAGGGATATTTACACCCATAACCCTAAGTAATCTCGTAATTACCCCAGGAACTCTGCGCAAGCACGAATTACACCCAGAACCCCGAATAATATTTAGCCCTTACATTACATAACCCTGAGTCAACTTCCATCCATTTAAGTCGTTAACTTTAACAGGTTCCATCCATTAATGACAATTTTACCCCTAAAACAAAATCACATTCTCAAAAAATACCCCCGTCACCCCCCTGCATCCCCGTGAAGACCTCTGTCGGCGTCGCGTGCCGTTGTCCATCCCGGTGAAGACCTCCCGTCCCCGTCGCGTGCCGCTCTCCATCCCGGTGAAGACCTCCCGTCCCCGTCCGCGAGCATGGAGCCCGAGTGTCTCCTCCTCTCCTCCGGATCGCGCACCGCACGTATGGCCCTCGTGGGTGGGAACCACACCACCTCCAGGTTCTGCACCCGCTAGCAACCCGCAACTGCTCTCTTCCCCTCCCCTCCCCCTTAACCTTCCCTCCAAAAACCATCTACATATTTATCTCCATTTCTCCCTCTTCGATTCCTTCTTCTCCTCTGTACCTCGTCAGAATGCAGAGGAAGCAGCAGCGCTTCGGCGGCATTGGCGGAGGCATTTGGCTCGTCGGAGCCGACAGTTGCGAGCAACGCCTCGTGATCAAGCTTCCGTGCTGGAGCGTCCTTCGCCTCGCAGCGAGGTCCTTCCTCCTCGCCATCGCGGCGAGCAGCAGACCGGGGCGCTCGATGAAGGACCAGCTTCTGGATCGTGTCACGAAGATGAGAGCCTGGCTCACGATGCTTACTTGTAGGTACAAGGCTGCTGTCAGCTCGTCTACGTTCTCGTTAATGGGTCTCACCCCGAAATGCCTCTGCATCGTATCCCAAGATTTTAATTTAATTGGAGTCACAATATACGTAATGCTCATCTCATGCATATATGTTGAGCACTTTTACTGAAGAAGTCGGAGTCCCGTGCAGCCCAGAAGAAGACCACCGTCATGAGGGCGAGGGACGTCCCCAGCACAACCCCCGTTGCGAAGATCTCCTTGAGCTTCCAAGAGTCCGGGATGGACGCGGTGGCGGCGTCCTTGTTGTCGCCGAGGAGGGTGGAAGAGGGGTACATGTTGGTGCCCATGCCGAGGCGGCGCCCGGTCTCCTTGGCAATAGCGAGCTGGTCGCCGGTGATCATCTTGACGTTGAGCCGAGGTTGAGTGCCCGGCGGATGGTCTCCCCACCGTCGTGGCGCGGTGGGTCGAAGAGGGGGAGGAGTCCCAGGAAATGCCATGCGTCTCCAAGTGACTCCTTGCTCTTCTCGGGGATGGTTTGCCTGGCGATGCCGAGGGCGCGGAGGCCGCGGTCGGCGAACTTGTCGATGAGGTCATGGACCTTCTTCTTGGCGTCGCCGGTGAGGTTGCACAGTTCGATGATCTGAATTGAATCACAGTCAGGCCAAAAATTAGGAACGATGCTCATATTCCAAGAAAAAGAGAGAACACCTCGTGATTGATACATCAAATGATTTGCACATGTACCTGTTCAGGTGCGCCCTTGCTAGCACGATGCCAGTTCCCATCGGTGTCGTAGTAGGTGATGGCGGTGCGTTTATCGACGGGGTTGAAGGGGAAGAACAAGATTGAGCTCATCGACGGTGACCACAATCAGTTGGTCCCTGAAGAATCTATAGAATTTCTCGGGTCTCCCGACAGCCTCGATGATGCCGACAATGCGGCTTTCATCGAGAGGGTGCTGGCAATCGGAGGCATCGATGAGCCCCACCACGCCTGGGAGGGTTTCGAACTTCAAATGGCAGGCGGTTGAGTGCAGGGGTGTTGAGGGGCTCTTGTGGGGGCGGGGGTGCCGGAGCGGGGCTGCTTGCTGGTAGTCAGGGGCGGGCGGGGGTGCGGGGGGATGTGTCTCACAGGCGGTCGGGGTAGGGGTTACAGGGAGGGGGGTTGCAGGCGTGGGTACCGGAGAGGGGTCGCGGGGTTTGGAAGGGGCTCTTGCGGGGGTGGGGGTGCCGGTCTTGCAGGCAGTCGGGGTGCCGGGGCGGGGTTGCGGGGGGAGGGGGAATCCTACAGGGGTTGCAGGGAGGGGGGTGGCGGAAGTAACGGGAGGGGGGTGGCGTGCACCTGCTCACCTCGGTCTCACGGCGGCGTCGGTGAAGGGGCGGGGGCTGGAGGAGGAAGAAGGAAGGGGGAGGTGGTTGACAGGAGTAGGGCGGGTGGGGGGAAGAAGAAGGGAGAGGGGGATGCGCTGGAGGAGGAAGAAGGTAGGGGGTGGGTTTTTTATTTTTTATTTTTGATTAACATGAGCCGTTAGATTTAGGATTGGTTAGATTAACTCATTACTCGGGTTGAGTTAATGATCAAAACTAACGGAGGGTTACGTGTGTAAAACGGAACACTTATTCAAGGTGTTGGATGTAATTCGTGATTACCGAGGGTTTCTGGGGTAATTACGAGATTACTCAGGGTTATGGGTGTAAATATCCCTTTTTGAAAGTGGAAAAGAAACTTGCATAGGTGCATTGCATGTACACATGAGAATAATATCTGCAGTAAGGAAAATTATCCATAGCAATAAAATAAACAATATCTTATTCGAAACCATATAGGAAAGACAACTTACATGCAAACCTCCATCAGATTCCATCAATGCAACTTTCCTTCTTCGTCAATGGGACCATTAGAATTCAATTGTAGAGCTGCCATCAGAGGCATAGAGCATACCTACTGAGGTACATCACTTTTGAATGTGAAATTTTAGCAGTGAGCCGGTACCTTCTATCTATAAGACGAAGGGGAAATCTTTCATGTTAAATTTGACTCGTTGAGCTTAAAAATAGCGGTTATTCCTATTGTCACTGACATCATTCCATTTTAAGCTCAACTTACATCATTGTCTCAACGTTTTACCGTAATATGAAAAAATGACAATGGTATAGTGAAACTATTACAAGTCAACACTCTGCAAAATAAAAACACGAATTACAAATCCTTGCAACTAGATCCTGTAAGGGATACTGTGAAAGAGGGGAGGAATGTGTTCCCTCTTCTTAGAGATGTAGCTCCCTTAGCTCTTCGTATTCTTCACGCTTCATGAAGGTGAACACACCACTGCAATGAAAGCAACCAACATCATAAATAAAAAAGCCCACTGAAAGTAAACATCCCTAGCGTACACCTGGATTATGATCGAGTAAAACAAATCATAACAATTTGTTGGGGTCCATCCCAATTGAACCTGTCAATGACCACCTAAAATAACAAAACTCAAGCTTTCAAGTAAAAATCTTGTGATCTTATAACTTACTCTCATAGTTTTAATAGTAAATGTGAGCAAAGTTCAAAATCTCGATTTCGATTCGGTCACCCTGGAAAGGAAAATTTTGAATATTTTGGTGGAAATCTCGAAAATGGCTTATAAACGTCCCTTTTTTATTTTTTTGTAAATTACGATCATCATAGTTATTAGAACAATAAATAACTTACAGATATACAATTATATCATACATATCGTGTATCTATACCCCTTATATCGCACATATCGATCATATCGCGGTTAATGTTGATTGTTGACTAATAGATATTGGAAATAGAGTTCATCTAAGTTCTTCAAACAATAAATATACACTTATAAAACACATATCAATCATCTATTACTACAACCCTCATATCATACATATCGATCATATCGAACATATCGTTGTTAATAACAGACTTACAACAAGTAAAAATACATCTATTCCGAAAAATAATGACAACATGCACATTAATGATGAGTGTAATAAAAGATATTACCTGATCATGAGTTCAGTTTAGAACCAAGAGTTCAGTGATGGATCTGTATCGCCCCCTTCCTTGTTGTCTCTCATAGCGCATCACCGACTCAATGAACTCGTAGTAATTCTCCCATGTCATGTACGAGTACATGACCCTGTAATCCATCACATACTGCATGTACTGATGGCCAACGATCCCTGTGAGTATCCAGATACGATGATAGGCAACACTGGATCCGATAGCACGAGGGACACGACGAGGCTACGGAGTGCTAGCTTGAGATCATTGGGATGACGATGGCGGTGTAGGAGACGATCTCTGTGAAGGAGGAGGCATGACACATAGTAGTCGGGGAATAACCATAACTACCGCCACCAAAATAACTGCCATGGCTATGTTGGGGTTGGCTACCTTGGTAGTTCTCACCACTGTAGCTGTTATATCCATACCTGTTGTAACCATATGATGGAGGTGTATGCGCCTCAGGATGCGATCTATGAGGAGGATCATGAAAGCGTTCTAGGAAGACGCTAAATGATCTCTCATCGTGTAATGATCCATATCCACCCAAGGGACTTGGTGTTACTACATGATATGGGCTATCAATGTCCATGCAGCTTAAGGAACCTACATATGATATCAAATCATCCATGTAGATGTCAGTAGAATGATGGCCATGACCGTATGCTTTGTAATAGATAGGTCTCGGACTTGGAATAATCTGTCCATGTGTGTTCCTCTGGCGCTACATATAATCACATCTTGCGTGGAGCCCTTCCTCGAATCCTGTATCATGTGGTTCAAGACTACCCCCTACTGACCCCCCTCGAATATGTTTCCCCCTCACCATATCCACCATGATCGCCAACATCATCATCATCGTCATCTCCATTGCCATCCTTTGATTTGGATTTAGATTTGAAACATGTAGAGAGAATGTCATCAATAACTGCATCAACCTCGGCCTCCAACCCAACAAGAGGGTTTGTAATCTACACGGATCTAGCCATATAGCACCTACATCTTCTCTCATTTGCTGACTTATATTCTGATTTGATCTTCATTCCGGTTGATCAAGTACTGGAGCACCATGGGAATCCATCTACCTCTGGAGAACATCTTCATATGCATCATCATCATGCATTTTGAAAATGCATGCAAGATCGATAGGGTTTGTGCAATCCTCTTTATCTTGACCCTCCCTTGCATTTTCCATCTATACCCTCAAGTTGTAGTGCACGTAAACATGATCATGGAGCTTCTGTTCTCTTAACATGTTCGGTCACTTCGAATGGATCAGATTGAATATACTCTAGTTCCTCTCACAACCACTGCCAGATGTGGTTTGAGAAAATACTTTCACTAACACATTTCATAGGTTGGGATCTTCAATCCTGTACAATAATCAACATTCGACCACGAAAAATCCAAAGGAGATAAATCAATAATAGTAAATAATAGTAATGCATCACAACACAATCAATGGACTTATTCGTCTTCATCCTTACCAGGAAGAGTATTGCCCTGTCCATTAACTGTGATAAATCTATAGAAGGAACCCAAAGCATCATTGTAGTACTTGATTTGCACACTGTTTGAAGTTATAAATTATCACATAATACTTCTAATGAATATTTTGTTAGTCTACTTGGAAATGTAAACCCGCTCTAGATTCCAATTTTCCTCATCCGTGCACGAGATTTGTGTTTTCTCATCTTTGACGAACTTCTCCACCACAATTTGAACAACTGCTAGAATGTCGGCTTTTGTACTAAGACTATTCTTGCACTGATATTTGGGATTGAAAAAACAAGCTGGACACATGCATGCATATTTCTTATATTTTAATCCATCAAAAGTACTGTAGAAAATATAAAAATATAAATTTGTTACATACCGACCTTGTGAAGAGGATGCGAAAGCATCTTGGACCAACGCTCGTCTATGATGTCCAACCATGCTTTGTGTCCTTCCCAACGGCTTCTTTAACCTTCTCTCTCATTCATTGCATTGCCTCATATATCACTCTCATGGTCGACTTTTTTTCGCCATCTACGATCCACAATGTAGACATAATTGGATCCATTATCTTTATGACTCGGGTCATGTCATACCAGAAGTGAAGATCATTTATCAATGTCTCCACTTTACTCCCTCCTTCCAACCGAGTTTCAGGTATATCAAACCATTCACCTTGGCAACGCATGGTATTAATCATGTCTTGTGTTGTCTGAGACTTTGCAACGCTATAAAATGAGTTGCGCAGTGCCAGTTCACCATTGCACATTCGCCCCATCAAAGCTATCACTTTGGGATTGCTGTAAATGAAGGTGGTAATCATCTGTGCTTGTTTCACCACCTTTGAGACCAGTTTCCTCTTCCTAAAGTCCCTTAGAATCAAATAAATACAATGTGCAACATACAATGTCCATAAAATGACATAGTTGCTAGGTTTCATTAACATTTCACATACTTTCTATAAGTTGCCGCCATTATCCACGATAATCTGGACAATGTTCTCTTTCCCAACATCCTTGATGATGTCCTTCATCAACATCAGCAGACACTTGTAGTCCTTCACATGATCGAATACATCAACAGATTTCAAAAAAATCATCTTCCCATCGTAGTAAATGAGGAAGTTGATGATTTGCTTCCTCGTGTAGCCCATCTACCCATCACACATTAGCGTTATTCCGTGGTCTGACCGTCTCGTCTTCAGCTCAACAATGTACTCATTCATCTCCTCCCTCTCCATCTTGAGATACTTGTTCATTATCTCGTAAAATGTGGGAGCCTTCACTCACATTCTCGTCGCGACATTCTCATCAATGGCATGCTGTAAAAATGGTCCACCAGCAACGTTAATCGGAATGCTTTTCACAAAGAAGAGCTTGTTGATGGCCTTACCCACTCTCTCCCATGCATTGGTAAATGCGCCCTTGATCGTTCTTCTATCTCGGATCCTTACTTGGTTTGTATTGCATGGACCTGCTTCTCATCAATAAGGGTTCCCATCCCTTCCCCTTGTGTCTTTGGTGGGTGGTGGTACTGTTGCACCTCTGGAACCACTTATACTACCACCATCACCATAAAACCGCCTTGTGCACCATCGAGTTCTCTCATATCAAACTTGCTCCTGATAGATTCCTTTGTTGCCCTCGAGTATGCCCTCCTCTCCGCTGCAATCTAAATATCAACGGAGTAGACAAAGTCATTGTCTTTGAATCAGAGAGGACATTGAACTCTTTCTCAAATACGAAACTCCTCGAATTGCTTATCCCTCCTTGTCCTCTGCGTATCCATGTCCTTCCCATCCAAACCGCTCACTATGTCCCTCACATTTTTGGAATAACATGTGCATATGGAAACATTCTTGTTGTTGCCAATAAGATGTTGCTTCATTCTCGTAATCTTCCCTCCTCCCATCTCTTCCCACATAAGTTGCATTGTATTTTGGCTTTGTTGCAATCAGGAGCAGTGGCATATCTCCAACTAAAGTCCCCACTGAAATTCCTCTGATTCTCAGAATTATTAGATCCCGATCCGGAATGTGAGGCCATGACGATGATAATCAATATTTGCGAAGAAATTGCAGAACAATCATTCATAAGCCATGCAATGAGAACAATCAAGTATTTGCTAATTAATTTAAATTTTAAATTTCAAATTGAATATAGTTATAATTTTTCGAACACTTTATATGCATCAAGTCGTAAATACTTGGTGTTTAAAATTGAATATGGATTTTTATATTCCGGTTTGTAAGTAAGAATATCTTAGATCTAGATATTAGGGGATCAATTTTGAGAAAAAACACGGAAGAGACACATAAATATAAATAATGCATAGATATAAGGTTTGATTTTCAGAATTAATTAATTTTTAAATTTTTATTATGAATTTTTTTCCGAATCATGTTTTCTAAATTTTAAATTTAAGATGCAAATTTCTCCTTTGACAATTCATCATGATTCCACACTAAAACAAAAAATCCCCAAATTTATCTTCCATATATCTCGCATTTTTTTAAAAAATATTGTTTACGACATGTTAAAGATGTGATCTGAGTTTATACATTCAAAACTCATCGTGATTCCACGTGAAAACAGAAAAACTCCAAGTTTATATTCCATATATCTCACAAATTTTTTGAATCTACCAAAAAATACTATAATACGCATTATCAACATGACAGGAACAAAAACCTAAAAAAATTATTCTTATATTAACAAGTTAAAAAAGATTTGGGTTTACCTCAAGAAGAATGAAGAAAATGGCATTGGAAAAGAGAAGTCGCAACTCAAGCAAACACACATCAGTTGAATGATTGGGGACTGGTTTCAACTGAAATTTCGGTCATATCTTGCCCAACTTGGTATTTTTAATAGGAAGATTCCTCCATTTGGATGAGATATCAAGATGGTCGATATATCACTGTTATTTCGAGACATGTCGCCCGAAACACGAGAAAAACGATATACATGGCAGTTTTGAGATCTCAGCTCTGTCGAATTCGAAATTTCGACTAATTGTCGTCGAAATTCCGTGGAACTTCGAGCTATGGATGTGAGATATTTTTGGGTGTTGCATTTATAGTAGAGTGCCTACATACATAGACGACACATGAAGGAATCATCGTGAATCTTCGATGTATGTACCACCTATGTCTATGAAAACATAGAAGAAAGAGAGCAGCTTCGCCGAGTGCCTTATAATTTTGTATTTGTTGCATTTTATTTTAAAGTCATTTTAACGTCCATATCTTAAACAGAAAATCATTCACCATACCTTCAGTTAAGGTAAATGCAGAATTTCATGCACAAGATTCAACTTAACTTATTTTATTTATCTTATGTGTATTCCTTTTTAATAGGATTTTTATCATTTGTGTCCCTTTGAGATCTTGCAATTTTAGTTATGCCCCTCCCTTTTTGGGAATATCAGTAGCACCCCGACTTCTTGACGTTCTATCACTTGTGCCCCTCCATTACTTTAACCGTCACTGAGTCAAACTTAATCATGGTTTCTTCAAACCATGGTATTGTTAAGAGGGGTATAATCATCCGCCCATCCTCCTCCACTACCTCATCTTCTCCCCCCCATCCTTTTCCTCTTCCTCCCTTCTCTTTCTCCTCCACAACTCCTCCCTCCTCCGCCTTGAGCTATCCTACAACTTCTCCCGAGCCCTCTGCTCTGCCCACGCGCCTCCCCACCTCCGTTGTCGTCCTCCTCCTCCTCTCGCACCTCCTCTCCATCCCCCCGCATCTCCCTCTACACCCCCCGTACCTCCCCTCCTCCCCAGCTCGCCCTCTCCGCCCCCAACACCTCCCTCCGCCCTAGCTCACCCTCTCCGCCCCAAGCACCCCCTGCATCTCCCCCCTCCGCCCACACCGCCCCCACACCTCCCCTCCGCCCCCGCCCCCGCACCTCCCCCCTCCACCCCTGCACCTCCCCTGCTCCCCCAGCACCTCCCTCCGCCCCCCGCACCTCCCCCTCCCCCCGCCCCCGCACCCCCCTCCGATCCCCGCACCGTCGGGACTGAGATTCATTAAAATTGGATTCGGATTAATTCCAGTCTATTATGACCGCAGATGGACTGCTACAAATCGCAAATGGAAGATGAATGATCCATTGTGTGATTCTGCTTTAAAACCCATGATCACGATCAGGTACACCACATGATCGATGCATTCAACTCCATATGTCAACTCCACCATAGTACGAGAAAATCCAAGAATCGGGAACACACTGGGGGCTGAGGGAGAAGCTGGGGGGGGGGAGGCAGTGGAGGAGGAGTAGGAGGCTAAGGAGGAGGAAGAGAAGGAGAGGAAGATGCAGACGATGGAGAGGGGGAGGAAGATGGTGGGATGACTTTCCAGCCAATTTTTAAAAATTAAATTCCTCTTGTGTCTCCAAAGTTAACGTCCGTTTACTGTGGGTATGAACGACCACTAACTCGAGGAGCACAGGTGATAGAACGCCAAGAAGTCGGAGGCACAACTGATATTCCCAAAAAAAGAGGGACATAACTGAAATTGCAAGATCTCATAGGATCACAACTGATAAAAGCCCTTTTTAATTTGCTTTCTATTTAACAAGTGATCTAACAAAGAGAAATTACAACTACTAATGCTATTTTAATTTTAAAAGAGTCGGGCTTTTCTAAACGAGACCCCGCGAAGAAGTTCGGAGTCCGAGATGGAGAGGTGTTCGCATTATATAATGACCCTATACGGTCTTTGATAAAGGGAGGAGCGAGCGCGAACTGAGCTACTATGGCGGCGCTGAGGGCGGCGTTGTCCAGAACCTTCCGGCGTGGGTTCTCCATCTTCTCGCCGCCGCCTCCGGCCACCCCACCGCCGAAAGCCGATCCCTCCTCCAACCTCTTCGTCTCCGGTACTTTCTCCTCCACCAGAAAGCTCCGATCTTTTCCGTTTTCTTGGATTTTCGCCATCGTTGATCAAGTTCGATGACGTTAGCCGGTCTTTCAGTGTCGGGCTTTTCCTGGGTTTTGGAATCGGTCGAGGTCGTATGCACTTCTTGACGAGGGAGGGAGAAAAAGTTGTCTTTTCTGACTACGTGTGTCTTTTATAGTCTTGGAGGTTCTTGATATGAAGTTGGTTTTAGGGTTTGATGAGATTATGGTCGGAAAAAGTTGTGATCTTGACTCAAATAAGAGCGGGTGTCGTTGAGTACATGAGTGCATAATGGTAGGTTTTTTTTCAGTAAATTTGTATAGGTAGTGTACTCCTCCCGTGCTTTTTTATGGGCTGGTCACTGTAATCATGAGGTTAGTTTTCACCTGTGCTACTTACAGTTTAAAATGCTGGTAAATGCATACTGATGACAAAATGCTTAATTTTAATGGTGAAGTTAATTGTGGTGCTCAAAGAGGCTGTTAGGTTTTGTTGGTGAAGTTGGTCGCATTGAATTTAAGGGGATCATCCAGGCTCACAAGCAAGGAACTGTGGAGATAGGGCATCCTAGTGCATGAGCATAACCGGTTTCGACTGGGTCCCATCCAAGATGGAGCACGAACTGGACAGCTTATGATGCACTATGATGTGCAGGGGAAACACTTTGTATGCACATGTTAGCGGAGCTGTGACCACACAGAATTACGAGAAGAGAATTACTGTTTATGAATCTCCATCGTGTCTACTGTGCGCACGCGCGTGCAATATGTTTTGATTGCCCAGGTACCTTCTTGGTAAATCTGGGGGAGTACTAGTAGGGCACATATGCTAGCACTTTGAGTACTTGCTGTTCGTCAGGCTTGAACCTGATGCATATAATCGTTACTAGGAAGGTGTTCGTGATGAATTTTTGTCTTTAGTGCCCACTAAAATTCCATTGTTAATCAGCATGTTTCTCGATTCTTTGGCTTCCATACACATTTTTTTCATGATTCAGATTTTCAATTCTAAGTCTCGTATCATATCTTATCTGAAGTCATGTTCTCCAGTCCAAACCATTGCTGTAGGACAAGAACTTGGATAAAGGTCCTGGCTGAGTTTTTTTATTCTTACGTGTCCTGTAAAACTGAGTTATGTATTTATTGTTTTACTCGAGGTCTCTTATATCATTATCTAGATGGAAGCACTGTAATGACACCATGCTTACTTAGTCCGGCCTCTAGAGTTCTCCATTGCCAGAACATTCAATCTATCCTCAATCTATTATGCCATATGATCTCTAACAACCTTAAATAATTCCGTAAGCTTATTACATATATCCCATCTTTTCAAGGTGAGGATAGATGTCAATACATCCAACTTGTTTTTCCTCTTTGAATGAAGATAAATTGTCAAAGGGAGGTTTCTCCCTTTGGGTTTGTGAAAAAAAGATGTAACAAGGTTGCAATATTGTAAGCTCGATGTACTTTGTTTTGAGTTAATTTGATGACATCTCGTGCTTGGTGATCATCATTTGGCTTCTAAAAAAAAAGGTTATTTTCCTCCATCTACCTAAAACAAATTCAAACGTTAAGAATGCTTGTTTTTCCACCTATCTTGTTGTTTTTTATTGGTGATGTGATCATGGTTGAATCAGAGGTCTTTGTAAGCCTCCATGTTCGTGGCTAACCGGTTGAACACGTCGATCCTTGTTTGATTGTCAAATCTTTAATTTGATTGTCTTTGTGAACCTCATGCTTTACTTGCATATTGTTGGTTTGCCTTCAAATATTAAGCTAGGCCATCAACTTAGAGCTTGTTTATTGATAGTTAATTCTCTCAATCATTCTCATGTTTACATGTCATTGTTCATAATGTTAGCAAAGGTGGAGGGGCAGATTGATGAGTTGTGAAGGAGGTTCTTATGAAAGGAGTTGATGAGTTCATGGCATGTACTTGGTCAAGTGGGAGAAGGCATATATACCCAAAAAGGAAGGTGGACTTAGTGTTAGGAGTTTGAGACAATTCAATGATGTTTTGTTTACCGCACATAGTTTGAAGCTATTAGGAGGGAATGGCCGTGTGGGTAGGTTATGTAGGCTTGCTACATGCTACAGTGGGTGGCTCGAGTTGTCAGAGAGCAATGTTTAGAAATGCGGTATGCAGTATTCGTTCGGTCAGGTGACTGAAAACGATTAAGCGGATATGTAGAGGAGTATAGGGGGCATATGAGGGTTATTTGGTTTGTAATATTTTAGTTAAAAATTATTTAAAAATACAAAAATAGGATATGATGTTATAATATGATGTTAAAAATTCATGTTCTAGTTCATTATTTAACACAACCAAAAATTATATTTTTATGATATTCAAACAAACAATCAAGTATGATACTGATTACTACTCAAGCACTCATAAATTCCATCAATGGAGATTGCAAAAAAAGATCACATTGTATATGGATCCTATAAGGAAGAAATACGTAGGCAAAAATGTAAGCATAAATATACATATATGGTGCGAAAAGTGGATATACATTAATGTAAGCATCATTACAAGTGGTTAAGAAATAGAAGCAATAATATACAACATATATAATAAAAAATGATAAAAGCCGTTTGAAAATTAAGGTACAAGGAATGATTAATATTGACCATTCAGGAGAACAATGATAATTGAATTTAAGGACTTGCAACTAGCAATCAAATGTTTACCGATTCACACCTAAGCTAATGGGCAAATGATGCAGAAAGTATACAAATGGAAACATATATCGACTTAAATGTGTGATACAATAAAAACACATCAATGATGGAAGACAAACACACCATGCCATGCATGTAAAAAAAGGAAATAAACTCCTATACTAATCAAAGAAAAAATAAATGAGAATAAGAAAACCCAAGGATGGGACGATGAAGCGGAGGATGTGGATGTTAAAGTATGCGCCACATGTATAGATGGGTAATTGGATCCCTCCAGGGATCCAATTATCACATGCATAGGTTTAGTCCCACATCTACTGTGAATGGGACTTAGTCTTACCGATGAGGCTATATAAGAAGCCCCACACTACTTGTAACAGATGAGAGAAAGGAATAATAGAGTATCTGACCTATTGAGAGGCCTTCTCCCATGGTTTCATCCCGCTCCTCACATAGTAGGATTTCACGTAAAATCTCAATGTTCTTCCATATTTATATTTCTTTATCTCTGATATTACAGTTCTGCACTATTGTTTTCTACATGGTATCGGGGCGGGTTTGATTTTAGGATTTTATACTTGAAAGATTTATTATTCGCATTGTTTAAGTTCTGAAATTTTGTTTTTCAAAGTTCATGATACGTTCAATGGCATCAAAATTATTGTTCAAAGTTCTGAATATCAAGTTAGCCGCCAAGTTCCAAAAATTTTGAGGTTTCTGCAACCCTAGAAAATTGTTAAATCTAGGGTTTCGTTGTCTATCTTCAAGAGGAGCTACATCTTCAGGCAACTGGCCTTCCAACAATCCTTACAAGAAACAACATAGTTTGAAGAAGAAGCCACACCACCATCCTCCTCCTTGTTAGGGCCCTTCAGGCCATCCTAGCAGGCAGCAAGCAACGACAACCAAACATCAGGATCATACACCTCCTTCATGCGCTAGAACCCTCGAGTTAAGCGCCCACGCGACATGCGCCATCCAAGCAAGCTTCAGGAGGAGTCACCCTCCACCATCAACCCCATGCATTTGCATCAGCCGCACAAGAGCCTATTATCGAGATCTCCCTCCAATCAATTGGAGGAAATGGTGCTCATACACGTGTGTGGCACCTCGCATGATATCTCCCATGTCCTCGCATGCGACTCAAGATGGTGTCCCTCTTTCCAAGCTACGCCACACCTCCACTCACTCCGTGTGGCCGACAATGGTGGTGTATTCTCGCAGATCCTTGCGCGTACGATCTTCGATCGCATGTGAGTTCCATCGGGGGAAACGCCAGCGATAGCATCAGGATATCGATGGGTTTCTCCCATCAAACCCGTGCCTTGAAGGGTAGAGAGGAATAGGACCGATTCTATGCTCTATTTGAAAAATGGTATAATAGTTTAGCCCAGTTGGTTGGGCCAAGATTGATGTGGTTGTGAAAAGGGATGGGGGGAGTTAGAAAGTTCTTTGGGCCCAATTGAACTGCTTAACTATTTAGGAAAAAACAATGGAGCCCAACAACAATAAAAACAAGGCCCAACAACGAATTGCAATCTTTTGGGCTAATTTAGGATGTGTGTGTTGAAAAAAAGAGGTATTGTAGAAAAAACCGTACGAGAAAAAAAGGAAAAGTTGAAAAAAATTCTCATTACAAAAAATGATTCGGCTATTGAAAAAAGTGAAAATAGCCGAAAGAAATTCATTTGAGATTGATTTCCCCATCTCCAGTTCTTTTCTCAACTTCGTTGATGCCATCTATTCCGACTAGTATGGATGAAAGGGGGAGTATTTTATGGAGTTCTCAAGTTCTTCAGATCTAGATTTCAGACTCTACCAAGTTCAATTTATACATGTGTACGATCATTATGTGAGAGGTCCCCATCTTTGTTTTGGATTCAGATTTTTCATGCGATCCATATGGTCTCCATAGTAGAGATTTCAATCTTTGAGCCATTGTGAGCTTAATATTTTCATGTCGGTTCATATGGACTCTAGAGTAGAAATCCTATTCTTTGAGTAAGTATGAGAGACATAATTCTCTGATGGGGAGACTCTTTTTTAGAGTTCATTCTACATTGATCATTGGGTTTTTTCGACATAGATTTAAGCAAACATTTAGATTTGTCGAGGCATTTCTACTAGTGATGCGTTGCATCGCCCGACTGCAATGATAAGTTGACAAGGACGCTACATCGTTGCTCGGACGTAGTTCAAAATTTGCAAGGATTCTTGCATAAGGAACACACGAGAGTAAATAAGGTAGTTCTGCCGCATCACTGCTCAGATGCAGTCCAAAATCTGCAAGGGTTCTTGTATGATGGACACATGCGAGTAAAAAAGTTAGTCCAAAAGAGGTTGCAAAGGAAGTTGTGGATAGATAGTTGGAATATTGGCACTTTAACTGGCAAATTGATGGGAGATTGTAGATACAATGGAAAAAAGGAAGATTCAGATACTATGTCTCCAAGAGACAAAATGTGTTGGAGAGAACGCAAGAGAGATCGAGAAACCCGCCTTTAAACTTTGGTATTCTGGTAAAGATAAGGGTAGAAATTATGTTAGAGTGGTTGTTTTAAGGACTTGAAGGATTGTGTGGTTGATGTGCAAATATTTGGGGATCGGATTATTTTGCTAAAATTAGTGCTCGAAGAAGAAATCTTGAATATCATATCAGTTTATGCATCGTAAATCGGTTTAGATGAAAGGATTAAATAAATTTTTTAAGGGGATTTGGATAAGATTATGCAAGGAATCTCAAGAGAGATGATTTGCCTAGGTGGAGTTCTTAATAGATATGCGGGAAAAGATTCTTCGGGGTATGCTAGTGTTCATGGAGGCCATGGCTTCGGGGATAGAAATGAAGAGGGAAAAGTCATTCTGGATTTTGTAACAGCTTATGATATTTTCATAGCAAACACCCTCTTCAAGAGAAGTGATGAGCATTAATTACTTATAAGAGTGTCTCGACTGGAACACATATATATTAATTTGCGCTGAGAAGAGATCGGTTGTGTTGCAAAGATTACAAAGTAATTGCAGGAGAGAGTTTGACAACCCATCATCTCTTGTTAGTCATGGATGTGCAAATAAAAGGGCTGGTAAAGAAAAGAAGGGTTTTCAAGATCACTAAATCTAAATGGCAGAATCTTCAATTGAAGCAATCAAGCTTCAAGGAGAAGGTTTTAGAAGACTTATCTTGGGATTGTAACAGAAGTGCATACAAGATGTGTGAAGCGGTGGCATCTTGTATCCGAAAGGTAGCCAAAGAGATGTTAGACGAGTCAAAGGGAGGAGCTCCATGTCAAAAGGAGGCTTGGTGTTGGAGTGGAGGAGTGCAAGAGAAGCTCAAAATTAAAAGAACATGCTTTAAAGCTATGTTAAGGATAGAACATAGGAAACTGTCACAAACTACAAAATAGCGAAGAAGTAAAGAAGGCTGTAAGCGAAGCTAAGTCAAAAACTTATGAGGTTTTGTATAAAAATCTCGATTCTAAGGAGGGCTAGAAGGATATATTCAGGTTGGCCAAAGCAAGAGAAAAAAAGATCAAAGGCCTTTTTTAAGTGCGTTGCATCAAGGATGATGAAAGTACGTGCTTGTTACTCAGAAGGATATAAAGACTAGATAGAAGCAGTATTTCCATAAGCTTTTCATTGGGGAAGGAAATAGAGAGGTCACTTTGGGAGATCTGGCTAGTACTGAAAGCTACTTGAATCGTGCAAGCTATAGACGAATACAACGGATTGAAGTAGATGTGACTTTGAATGTTATGAGACATGGAAAAGGTGTAAGACCTGATGACATTCCTATAAAAGTATAAGGAGTTTTAGGTAAGCGTGGTTTGGCTTAGCTTACAAATCTATTCAATGTTATTTGATAAAGCAAAAAAAATGCTTGAAGATTGGAGGAGTGACATCGTGGTGCATCTCTATAAGAGCAAATGAGACATTCAAAATTGTTCAAGTTACAGAGGTATCAAGCTGATGAGTCACACTATGAAAATTAGGAAGCATGTGATAGAAAGAAGGATGAGGTAAGTTTCCAAAGTAAAAGAAAATCAATTCAGATTCATGCCAGGTCGCTCAACTATTGAAGCCATCCATTTATTGAGGAGAATGGTGGAGATTTATAGATCTAAATGGAAGAACCTCCATATGATTTTTATTGATTTGGAGAAGGCTTATGCCTCTGTCCCATGAGTGATTTTGTAGAGAGTTTTTGGAGAAGAGGCAAGTACATATGTACATGTCCTATACATTAACTTTAATAAAGGATATGTATGATAGGACTTCATCTTGTGTAAGGATCCAATCTTGGAAGATTGATTATTTTGACATCAACATTGGTCTGCATCAAAGTTCAACTTCGAGTCCATTCCTTTTTACTTAGATTATTGACGAGTTGATAAGTCACATTCAGGATGTCGTATCTTGGTGTATGTTATTTGCTGATGATATTGTGTTGATTGATGAGACTAGAGATGGAGTAATTGAGAAGCTTGAGGTCTGGAGGCATGCATTGGAGACTAAAGGATTTTATATAAGTAAGGTTAAGACTGAATATATTGAGTGTACTTTTGATGTAAGCAATGATGAAGAAATCGGTGCTAAGATTGGTGACGATAACTCTCAGAAGAAAGATTCTTTTAGATACTTGGGATATATTTTACATCATGATGGAGAATTTGATGAAGATGTTACTCGTAGAATAAATGCAGATTGGCTAAAGTGGAGAGGAGCCTCTATTGTTATATGTGATAAGAAGATCCTTTGAAAATCAAAGGAAAGTTTACAAAGCAGCTGTGCGACCTGGTATGCTCTATGGATCTGAATGTTGGCATGTGAACAATAGACATGCAAAGAGAATGCCAGTAGTAGAAATAAATATGCTAAGGTGGATGTGTGGAAATACACATAAAGATTGGATTCAGAATAATGCAATCAAAATGAAAGTTGGTGTAGCTTCGATCGATGATAAAATGCGAGAAAATCGCTTAATGTGGTTTGGTCATTTGCAAAGGTCGGCTGGTGCACCAGTTAGGAGATGCGAGTTTTGGCATGTTGAGCCGACTAAAAGAGGGCGATGAAGGCTCAAGAAGTGTTGAAATGAGACTATACGAAGGGATCTTAGTTTTTTGGGATCTAAATCCGAGATTGACCCAAGATAGATATAAATGGAGACAAAGAATCCATGTAGCCGATCCTACTTAATGTGGGAAAAGGATTTGTTGTTGTTATTCTACATATATCGTGAACTCCGGTACAAGATCCTTCGAGATTCCTATGAGAGAGTACTCACTTCGAGGTCCATATAAGAGAGACCCATCTTCAGAGATCTACGTATGGATAATTAGCGATGCTTTGTTGTTTGGCCCTTCAGAGAGGTGGAACGGTTTTTGGTTAGAGCTCTTCATATGGAGACTCATTCCAGTTTCATTGACTCTAATAGATGCAGTACATAGCACATGTTCTCCGATGAGGAGAGCCAATTCAATTCACACTCTAGCCCTTCTATTCCTCCTCACCGGCATGGCATGGGAAACAACATCCTTAAAAAACAACCAATATAGTTTGCATTGAGTTGGTATTGTTTATAGTGTCTTGTATTGTGAGCGAATAATTTCATTTTATTTGTCCAAGCTGAGCATTGCATGCTTTAGCTTGAGGGGAGTGTTAGGGTACGCATCACATGTATAGATGGGTAATTGGATTCCACCAGGGTTTAATTACCACGCCTACAAGTTTAGTTCCACATCTAATGTGAGTGAGACTTGGTCTTACTGGTGTGGTTGAAGGAAGTTTAAAAACTTAGGTTTTTATCACTCGTGCCCTTCTTAACTTTTACAATATCAGTTATGCCCTCCCTTTTTTGTAATATTAGTTGTGCCCCTGACTTTTCATAAAATTCACAATTCTTCCCTTCTGTTAAGGGAAAGTAGGAGCATACCTGGTATTACAAAAGGATAGAACTATAAATTTATAAGAAGTTAGTGGTACAACTGATATTATAAAATATTGAGAGGGGTATACTTTATATTGCAGAATCTTAGAAGGGTACGCGGATAAAAACGCTTAAAACTTCACATCACGAAAACGTGGAAAAATAACAAACAATTTGAAACTATAGCGAGTTCATCACATGAACTCTGATTTCATCATAACAAAAAAATCATGCCTTGCGAAGCCACACGAGTAAGAAAGTTATTTTCATTGTCGTTTCATATATTCTCATGAATATTAGGAATATGTCAGGGTTACCTCTTGAAGCGTGAGTCTCTAAAAGAAGAGACCTCTCGAATTGAGACTCGATCCGAAGACTCTCCTTTTGCGGCACGGTGATGAATCGTGTAGCTTTCCATAAACTTCGATATCAACTTCTTCTTAAAGTTGTCTACATGAGGATGAGATCTAGATGATCTCAATCTCCTGATTTCGTCGCACGAAATTGATCCCCTCCACGTATGAGAAGTACAGAGAACTCGTTCTTTCTCGAAGGCCCACACCAATGTAGAGAAGAATGCAACTTGGTGGACGTGTAGGGTATGGTTGGAGAAGAGGGTGGACGTTTACAAGAAAGTTCTAAACTCTCAAGACTCTTCTCAATTCCCAAGGCAATGTAATTTGGTGGAATGAATCGCTCTCAAGGAAGAGGCCAAGCCATCCCCTATTTACATGTGGGGGGCATCCTCTAGGTGTTCTACTCCTAAAAGGGACTTCCACCATGTGTACCCGTGTGTGATCATGATCTAAATGAAAGGATTTAATTCTCTGCCTTCAAGAAATAGGGCCCTTATTTATCCTATGATTTATCATTTAAAATAAATTAAGAGATAAAAAATATGAGTATCTAATCACATTAGGACTTCATGGTGGACACCCATGCAGAGCTTACATGAGACGTCCGCCTTGTCCTAATTTTGGTTACAACATCTTAATTACCATTCCATTATTATAATTTAAATATTAAAATCATAATTAGGTATTTTTGAGAGATTCCTCATAAATTATGAATCTCATTCATAAACCCAAAATAAAATACAAATCTATTTTACATCTAATTTCCAATGTGAATCATATTCATATATATATGCATTGAATAATATATATAAGCTGTATTCATATACACACACATATTAATTATTATGAATCAATGTTCATATTAATTAATAAATAATATATGTGTCATATCAAGCTTGAATTAAAATGATCCACACTTTGTGGGAGCTCAGCGATGCACTTACACTCTCAATGAGCTCAATAAATGAACACAGTAACAAACTTGGCTTCCAACTATTTCCTATCATTGCCCAAGCTATTTGGAGCTTAGAAATGAGCTCAAGAAGTGAGTTCACATCCATTTTCATCACCTTTTCTCTTTCCAACATTTGGACATTGAAATTGCATTTGGAATTTGGAATCAACTTAGTTCAATCATTAAGCCGTGAAGTGGAGTTACTAAAATTCATCTAGTTTCATCACTCCCTTGGAATGGAAGTATCATGATAGATGATATATTAAGATAGCTTTAATCCAGAGTATTCTCAATACTCCAACCTTCATCCTGGAATACTTAATATATTCGAAGTTCAAACCCCCATTTTACTGTCTTCTTCATGACATATGAATAGATTCTTATTCGATAAATGCGTAACAATGCTAATTTTATACTTCTCAAAAGCATATATTAATATCTTGAATTCATATCTTATTTCATAAAAAAGATGACCCTGAATGAAATTCTATCTGACCTTAAAATATCGCAGGAGTGAGCTCTATCTTCCGATTCATTAAGTATGAACATGTACAATTCCTTAGAGAGATCGTACTTGTCATATGTCCTCGTATGTACACCAACTTGCTGGTATATGAACCTTGGTTAGGCCTTCAACCTAATGGTTTGTCTAATGTGCACATCTAGGCATATTGATGTATATTAGTCTATGGTCAAAGGATATGTGTGTGATCTTGACAGTTAGATTCAGGTCTTAGCTTATCTCAACCTCATCAATCAACTATTTGACTTGATTATTCCGACACCTTCGAATCGCTATTCCTATGCAAAGGATCTGCATTGGAGATTATTATTGAATATGTATGATATTCAATATGGTCATGGTATATAACCCTACTTGTACAAAGGGACCTTTAATTTAAGTGCATTTATTCATTTTAGATGAACATGAGAATACAATGATTTTTATTGCATTAATGGGTCGCCAAGGGCTTACAAGTCCAACATGGGCTATATAAAGTTATAAACAGCTCACACCACCTGTAACATGTGAGGGAAAGGAATAACAGAGTATTTGACCTATTGGGAGGCTTTCTCCCATGGTTTCATCCCATTCCTTATGGAGTAGGGTTCTACATAAAATCCTAATGTTCTTCCATGTTTATATTTCTTTATTTCTGATATTACGCTTACGCATTATCATTTTCTACAGTGACATCGTCGCAAGGCTTGTTGCGACTTTGCGGAGAGACGATAAATCAAAGGGGGCGTGAGAAGGCGGGGAGGGGGTGATTTGGTTTACTCGAGGGTGGGGGAAAAGAGATATAATTGGGTTTCTTTTGATGGGAAGCTGTAAACATGTTTGATGATCGGATCTTCAATGGATGTTATATACTTTTCTTTTTTGCAATATCAGTTGCACATCCTCTCCACCTATCGCATGAGCCCGCCGATAGTCTGCCACCTTCAGTTTGATTGTTTTGTCCTTGTGATTGAGAGGTCCTTCTGCCTCCTCTTGGTACCCAAGGAGATCAGATTCCCTCCTCCACTTGGCCAAGTATTATCGTTGATGGGGCACTTGCCCATTTTGGTTCTCTGGTCTAAGGCCCATTTTTTCGTCATTGATCATATTTGCTTCGGAGAACCACCCCTCCAATTGTCGATGCTTTGTGATACACGGCATGCATTCATGCTCTTTGGGGTGATTTGGATCCCGAGTTGTCAACCTTGCATTGTGAAGATGCTTCATTGCTTCTTATTGGAATGATCAATCTCGATCTGAAGTAGACACAACACATCGCCTATGAACACATGATACCCCATGGGATTACTTGTTGCATGGGATAAGCTCTTGTAGATTGTTGGGTTGGCATAGATTGCCTCGAAGATGCTCGTAGTTGTCTATGGCAAGCTAAACGGAGTTTTCAATGCCCCACATAACATCTCCTTTTGAAGAGAGAGGGCCTCAAATCCCTTGGAAATGACCTATTTCACCCTTGCAAATAATATTATCCAACATAAAGGGGTCTAACGAAGCTGTATTCAAGATCGGGCTTGGATTAGCGCAATCTAACTTGTGTGTGGTGTTACCAGCTAGTCCTCCATGTTATAAGGGACCCTCCAAAGATGGAAGGTGTTGGATAGTCAAGGAGGGTCCATGCCCTCTGTTCCACTGAAAGAAATTGTAGTGGCTTGTTTTCAAAGGAAGCTTCTTGCCCAAGAAAATTGAAGGGTTCACCCATCCTCCAACTCTTGCGTCGTAAATTCTTCCTCCACCTGTTGGAATGATGCTATCATCTCCGACGTCCATTGTACTTTATTGAGATCGATAAACACACAGAGACTTCTCCTCTGAGAACCATATATGAAAATTTCATCTCGTACGGCTCAAGCATAAACACACACCATCTAACGTAACTATTGAACTTTTGCGATAACCACCAACATATATGAGTTGGCTACCTTCTCCACATCCATCATTGTGATATGGTTCGTGTTGCCTAAGGCCAATAGAGGAGGTAGCTTCCCTTGCTCCTCTACCTACGACAAGATCAACCTCTATACCTGCTGGCACTGTTGTAAAAGTCCCCCGACTGGCCCGACTAGTAGGTCCGACTAGTTTAGTCAGCGGGTGGCCGACAAAGTATTGACTAATTCCGACTAAGCCGACTAGTTGATCAATTTTTGCTTGGAGATACCATATTTTTTACTTTTTTTTAAAAACAAACTTATTCTAATATGATTAATATTTTATTTAAATTTAATTTATTCTTTTCTTTCATTATTTGTAAATATATAAGAATATGTGTATAAAAATGATCTATATATTTTAAATAATTAAAAAATTGAAAACCGGTTAAAGCCTGGCTAAATCCGATTAGTCGCCCGACTGCCGATTAATCCTTAGTCAGTGACCTAACCCACCGAGTACCGATTACCGATTTTTGCAACCTTACCTGCTGCTTTACCCATTGCACCCCCATCTTCATCTTCCAGTGAAACTGGGAGCCAAAAGTTCATTCTTCCCACACAGAACTCACCTATTGGGAGAGGCAAGCATGGCCTTAAATTTCGCCGAAATTCGACCGAATTTCGGTTTCGGTGGGTGACCGAAATTCGACCGGAATGCCTATATCGGTCGAAATTTGGGGGGGGGGGGGCTAGTTCAAAAAACAACCGAAATGACCGAAATTTCGGTCGAAATTCGACCGAAATTCGGCCGAAATTTCGTTTGGGTCACTTAACGAAACGAAACCGAAATCCAACTTTTAAGGCCTTGGAGGCAAGAAGCTGACCTTTCGGGGGATATATGTCTACTCCATTGTCATTCCCTGGCTTAGAACCTGAGGAGATTATTTTTTTTATCATGCCAAAGATCGTAAGCACCACAGATAGGTAATTGACGTTCCTACCCCTTAAGGGCATCCCTACCTCCCACATCTGGTGCAGAATTAATAAAGAAAATTATGTTCAGTGGAATGTTCATGGTCTTGAATTCCCTATCTTGGAAGGGCATAGTTGTTGTAAAAATGTTTGCCTAGCCTTAAAAAAATATTCTCCATTGTCAATGATTGCCTTTATCTGGAGCTTTGTTGTTGGATATATATTATATACAAAGGATATATAATATATTAAGCAAAGAAAAACGCTCCATATGATTTTTATTGATTTGGAGAAGACTTATGATTCTGTCCCATGGGAGATATTGTGGAGAGTTTTGGAGAAGAGACAAGCACCTGTCCTATACATTAACCTCATAAAGGATATGTATGATAGAGTTTTATCTTGTGTAAGGATCCAGTTTGGGAAGACTGACTATTTTGATCAACATTAGTTTACATCAAGGTTCGGCTTTGAGTCCATTTCTTTTTACTTAGATTATGGATGAGTTGACAAGTCACATTCAGGATGAGATACCTTGATGTATGTTATTTGCTGATGATATTGTGTTGATTGATGAGACTAGAGATGGAGTAAATGAGAAGCTTGAGGTTTGGAGACATGCATTGGAGACTAAAGGATTTTGTATAAGTAGGGCTAAGACTGGATATATGGAGTGCACCTTTGATGGTAATAATGATGAAGGAATCGATGTGAAGATTGGTGACGATAACATTCGGAAGAGAGATTCTTTTAAATACTTGGGATCTATTTTGCAACATGATGGGGAAATTGATGGAGATGTTACTAATAGAATAAATGCATGCTGCCTAAAGTGGAGAGGAGTCTCTATTGCTCTCTGTGATAAGAAAATTCCTTTAAAAATCAAAGGAAAGTTTTACAAAGCAGCTGTGAGACCTGCTATTTTCTATGGATCTAAATGTTGGCATGTGAACCATAGACACATGCAGAGAATGCCAGTAGCAGAAATGAAAATGCTAAAGTGGATGTGTGGATATATACGTAAAGATCGGATTCGGAATGATGCAATCAGAAATAAAGTTGGTGTAGCTCCGATCGAGGATAAGATGCAAGAAAACCATGTAAGATGGTTTGATCACTTGCAAAGAACGTTAGCTGATGCACCACTTAGGAGATGCAAGTTTTGAGATGTTTAGCCGGTTAAGAGAGGGCGAGGACGGCCCAAGAAGTGTTGGAATGAGGCTATACGAAGGGATCTTAGTTTTTTGGATATAAACCCGAGATTGACCCAAGATAGATCTGAATGGAGGCATAGAATCCATGTAGCTGACCCTACTTAATTGTGGGAAAAGGCTTTGTTGTTGTTGCTGAAAGAAAACACGGTTAGAACTCTAAATTTATGAGATCCAAAACTCCATTTTAGACCCACATTTTTCATATCAAGAGTCGTGATATCACACCCAACCCCTCGGTCTAGAAACATAAAATAAAAGGAAGATACGTGTAGTTCGTACTTCACATTGCAGTATTGCTTAAGAAACGCTTCATCTAAAGATGTAAACAGGATAGGGGAACCTGCACTAATCATATTTGCAACTTCATCATTTAATTAAAGTGTGTGCAGAAACCTTCAGGTGTAATCTACGCCATACCTTTAAAAAAATTCAACTCAGAGGTTTAAGTTCTCATATTTGTGTTTTGAATATAAAGGAAAATCATATCTGATGTCCACTTGTGAATACTCAAATGTAAGGCAATCTAGATCCCTCCAGATCACACGGTTAAAGATATTTACAAATGAGAGATACTCACAGAACTTCCAAATTAATCCCCAAACTGCCTCATTTTCATCATTGAAAAATCATTGGACGAAAAGTTAAAAAATAAAAGCAACTAATGAAATCACAGCCTATTATATCTTAAATGGGTTAATGAAGGATGCAAGGGATGGCATAACAAATGCTAATGGGGGAGAAAATGATTGACAGAATAATAAGTTTTTCTGATAATGGAGGTAGGGTAGAGGGGAATGGTTTCAAGTGGTGATGGATGACACAAAGGTCATGTATGTGACACATCATGTCAAGGGCAAAGATCAAAAGTAGGACAGCCTTTATCATGGTATGAGAACCTACTAGAGGTTCTTGCGGGATGTCATTAACATGAGTAATTGTTGTTAGCTAGATTGCTGGATATTCCAACCAAAAGGGTTACTAGTTAACATTCTGCCAACCTATGCCTCTGAGAACAAATGTGACAAGCAGGTAAGGAAGTTGTAGTTATATCAAGTTCACAAACTTACTATGAAGTTATTAGGCTGGCTTTTTGAAAGTTCAAAAATTATCTACAATGATTGAAAGATGGTGATGTAACTAGGCCCAGATGTGGAGATGAAATCAGTTATTGATTAGATAAATTTAATGGTTTCTATGCAATTTGATTTTTTTTCATTTACATTTTAGTTAAGAGTTTAGGGTCTTGGGGATTTTCCCTAAGGATGTTATGAGGGACGGGGGATGTAGGAGGATTGAGGAGTGTATGGTAGTGACTTATGGAGGAAAATGGTCCCATACAACACTTATTCTCTTCACGATCCTCAACCATCTCTCCTCTGCTCGTTCCTCCTCTCAACAAAACCCTCTTCTTTCAAGTTTCAACCATAAATAAATTATCGTTCTTTAGACCTTATTGATGCCCAATGTTGCAAAAGTTTGTTTTCAGCATTTAGTCGGAGGGATCACTTATTAAAGAATATTAACTATCTGAGCGACTAATTCACAATTATTCAGTTATGCATTTTTTAATTATTTTAAATATAAAATCTATGTCTATTATATATACTCTTATATATTTATACATATATGATCATCAATCAACAAGAATCCGAGATAAAAGTACCAATTAACAAATTACGTATATGGAGCTTTAGCATTTATGGTGATACAAGGATAAATGGAGACCTTTAAAAAAACAGAAAAAAACGTGAATAGCCGGTCGACTATTCTGTCAGTCGCCTTGTCAATTGCATTAAGACTCAAATTGAATATTTGGTTGGATCGAATATTGACCGAATTTAGATTTTTTGGTCAGTGACCCTTACATCACATATCTGGATTGAATATACGGTCTAGTCAGTTGACTATTGCAATATTGTCGCTGCCACTTCCATTCCTTGTCACTATCATCTCCACCTTCATTCCCCATCCTCATTATCCCTTTGCCACCACTATCAACCTCACTGTAACCATCTTTGCTGTCGGCATCTACACCAAACCCGACAATCGATCACCAACGTCGAATCCATCACTCCTTATCCTCTTCATCCTACTTACCTGATAACAACCACAGTTGCCCAGCCTCTAGTGTTGATTCGAGTTATTCTAACCATGATTGCAACCACAATGGTGTAATCCTTGGGTGCCTTTTTCTCTCTTGCAACCCCTTTCTCCTTAAAGCATTTTGTTATTTTATTTATTATCCACTATTAGTTTCATTGTCTACCTAGTCCTGAACATTTGTTTTCTTGTTCCCCTGATGCAAGTCAATGACAATTTCTCATGACAAATTGATGGCAAGCTATCGTTTGAATTTTATTCTCCCTTCATGTTTTTATTATTGTTCTTTTTTTTTTAATTTCTTTATTTCTTCCTTATGGAGAGATTGTTGTCAGAAGGATTTCCCCTAACAATGAATATTTCTTTGATTGACCATTTTTGGGGGAGGAGGGTGCTGTCCAATAGGAAACCACCACACATTATATGCATGAATATACATGCTATATTAGTCCTAGTAGCTGTAATGTCTTGCATTTATAGTTGCATTCAAAGAATTGTTTTGCATATAGATTTGCATCAGATGTTATCACAATCTAATCTGACCCACGAAAAATCTTTCCATCTTGTGCTTGTAGAAATTGATCGATTATGGTCCATTAACTTGAACGTAGTTCTTTGGTGCATCTTGAAGTTGTGACGACGAGCCTTAGTAGTGATATCTGGTACATTAACAATATGGTAGTGCATTGCTTCAAAAAATGTGTAGCATACATAGAGGAAGAGTAGCAAATACCACCAAGCTATCGGAAGTTTAAACATTGCGGTGTTGGAGAAGAACTACATACGAGAGCACACTTCTAGGAGTTCTAGCACACTTCTAGGAGTTCTAGCCGATCTTTTGGTACTCAGGATTTTAGTCCCTAAGGTCCTTGACATCACCAAGAAGAACAATTTGCCTTTGATCCTAGTTTTGAGAGCAACACCAGTGATGCACAATTTTGAAACCTTGATACGCCACTTGAGATGGGCAAGCTGAAACTAATGGATTGAAAGATGCCGAATTAAATAGATGCATAGAAAATGAGCCACTTGGTCAACATTGAAATCTATTTCAAAAAACCTATTAGGATAGTGGCATACACATTGAAGTGGTTGACTTTGTTGGTCGATGTGATCCAAACATCTTCTTACATTAGACAGATCAAGTGGCGGATCATTTCTTTGTTTGGAAATATACCATCGAATGAGGTCAAGGTTCAATTTATTACATAAAGTCATAAGTATGTTTTGTTGTGGTGGAAGTATCTTCAGAAAGAACATCATCATCAAGTCAAAAGTGCATATGTTTATGAACCAGGATGCAACATAAGCTTTAAGAGTTATTACTGGAGGAGTACGGTCAGAATTTTTACAATCGACTCCAAAACCTTTTTTGGGACTTGCATTTCTGTTCATGAGTATACTGAAGGGTTCAGGGTTTTGGTAGCTTGGAACAATTTAAAGGACATCTATTCTCATCTCATTGTTAGACACAATAATGGATGCGATCTAACATCCAAGATGAATCATACATGTGTGATTGTCGTATGTTGATGTAACACATTAATTTCAAATTTAATACCATTACAAGAATTTAGATTTTGGATTAATTTGTAAAATGTTAAATGTTGATTGGTCTTGTAGAAATTTGTGTTTTTATTTTTAAGAGGAGACAATGATCTAGAATCCTCTTCCTCCTTTAGGTTTACAAGTATCTAGAAGTTTCTTTTTTCTCCTTTTCTCCGTAAGTGTGGAGTATTCTAGAATATTGTGTATTTTGTTCCATGTTGTATGATCCATTTATAAATAAGGTCTTTTGGCTAATGGTGTAGAACGGCAAATAGAAGACATGTTGAGTGAAATCACGTTTCTCTTCCCTTCCTCTCTCTATCTCCATTTTATCTTTTCCTTCCTCCCTTAAGTTTTCCCTCTCCTCTTTCCTCTTTCCACCCCATCATCTTTGATGTTCTCTCTCCTTCATCGTCGTCGTCATCATCATCATCAAGGATCTCCTCTTCCTAACTTACACTCATCTCTTCTGGATCTCCAACTATCTTGTTCAGTCATCTCCTCTCTCTCTCTCTTCCATCTTCTTATTTCTTCCCCCATCACATGATTCACATCTATTATCTCCTTATCCCTCTCACTTTATTTTTTCCCATCTCTTCCTCTACCTTTCCTTAACTTTCCTCCTTTTCCCATCCCTTCAACATCTTCTCGATCTTCCACTTCTTCATGCCGCATCAACTTGGTATTTGAACATGGCGTCCAAGTTGTTCTTATGATTTGTTAATTCTATGAGCTCTACATGGATAATGGAAAGAAAAAAAAAATATCAACCGTCGTTGTCATACAGTCGCAAGCTAATGAACATTCACTAGTCTTGAAAAGGAGGTTTGCGAGGCCTTGTTAGTTGTCAAAGATGCACAAATTGTGCAATTATGGATTGGGATATTTACACCCATAGCCCTGAGTAATTTCGTAGTTACAATCATAACCTTGCGTAATTGTGAATTACATGAGAAACCTCGAGTAATGCTTAACTCTTATATGACATAATCTCGTGTTATGTTTTATTTAAGATGTTCGTTATAGTTGACGGTTTCCGTTAGAAAAAGTCAAAATTGCCCCTAATGCTCAACCTTATTTGCAAATCATGCCCTATTGTCTACTCTTCTCCACTGTGAAAGAACAACTCCAGCATTGATGGAGTCTATCTCCCAACCGACGGCGGCTTCCCCCTCCCCAAGCGATGACTTTTCAGTCGTGAAGGAGATGAGGCAGCAACTGGAGTCCTGCATTGAGTCCTGTCACGAGTCGCACACACCCTCATCTCCTCCCTCCACTCCCTGGTCCCCGACCTCGTCTCTTCCCTCGATTTCTCCCTTCGCCTCATCTCTACCTTCCATCACCGTCCCTTCTCCCCAACCCCCTTTTCCTCCCTCTCCCCCTGCACTTCCCACGACTCCTCCTCCTTCGCCCCAAAAGCCTCCTCCCCCTCCCCACTATTGCCCCTACTCCGACCCCGACCGCCTCCTGGTTGTTCGCGCTGTCATCACCGTCTCCTTCCTCAAGTGCATCCCCTTCTCCGTTATTGACTCCGCCACCCTCCTTTGAAAGCATCAAGCCGACCACTCCTCTGCTACCCCACTCTCCTCCCCCTTCCTGCCACCCCCATCCTTCGCACTCCCTACGACTCCTCCACCCAAAAGCCCCCTCCCCTCCCCACCTCTCCCCCTCCCCACTAGTGCTCCTCTGACCCTGACCGCCTCCTGGTCGTCCGCGCTGCCGTCGCTGTCTCCCTCCTCGAGCGCATCCCCTTCTCTGCTATTGATCACCGCCCTCCTTTGCAACCCCCAGACCGACCACTCCTCCGCCACCCTCGCCGACAAGGCCGCCCTTGTTAAGCTCGTCGAGGATGGTCCCATCTCTGTCGTCCCACAGGAGTGTGAGGCTGGAGAAGGGGGCATCAAAGGAGGTCGAGGCTGGAGAAGAGGGGGTGGGGTGAAGGAAGGGGAGGTGGTCTGCAAGCTTGGTGGGAGGAGGGAGGGGGGTGGGAGGCGGACCTGGAGGAAGGGGGATGCCGACGCTAGATGGCCTAGAGGAGGGGGTGGGGTGCGATGATGGAGGGGTGTTTTTTTTTAAATTTTTTAACAACCATTGGATAGATCATGGGTTAGATTAACCCAATGATGTGGTTGGGTTAACGAGAAAATTAACAATGGGTTATGGGTGTGAGATGGAGTGACTATTCGAGATTTCTCATGTAATTCACGATTACACATGGTTATTGTTGACGCATATAGTAGTGCCTGTATCCCTTCGTTATTTTTATTTTCAGTTGTATGCTCTATGTAATTTACCCATAAGCTACTCTCCTATATAAGAGAGCCTAGGGCTTATGGAATAAACAAGTTGTTCATTTTTCCCAACATGGTATCAGAGCCAGGTTCCTAGACCGGAGTTCTCGAAACCCTAACCCTACCTCACGACACCCGCCAGCCTCTCCTTCTCTCTCCATCTCATCGGCGCCGCCGGGGCTCACCGCAGCCGCACCAGCACTCTCGTGCGCCGGTGTTGCTGCTCCTACGCGCCTGCGCCCCTGCGCGAACAACGCCCCTGCGCCTCTCCCTGCGCGAAGAGCGCCTCTACGCCAACAACGCTCCTGCGCCTGCACTGCGGCTCTGTGCACTGTGCACCGTTGTGCACTGCGCGAGCGTGCCTCCATTGCGCCTGCGCGCTGTAGCCCTCTTGCGCGATCCAGCACTTCTCTGCGCTGTGCGCGTGCATCTCCTCGCCTGCGCCCTAAGCACGTGAGATCCAGTTGCTAGGGCGAACCAGTTGCGTGTGCGCGTGCTTCTTGCGCGCGTGTACGTGTGCTAAGCCCTAAGTCCTAGGGCACACATCTTCATCTACATGGGTTTAGTTGCTTGAGGTCTACACGTGCAACTAAACCCGTCTATGTCATTGTAGACGAATCTCATCCTCTGTCAATCGCTCCAGTCTTCCATCTCCAGTATGTCAGAAAGCAAGGCGGATATCCCATCTATTGGCGCCTTTCATGATCCAATGCCTATTGTAAAGATGGGCGGTACAAACTATGAACTGTGGGCAATGCAGTTCATGAGCATGATGAAGTCAACGGGTAAGAAGCACATTCTTACCGAACCAGAGCCTGCTGAGAAGACTGGAGCCAATGCCTCTTGGGAGGCTGATGATGCATACACCAAAGTTTGGCTATCCGGTACACTGGTAATTGAGATAGCCAATGACATTTTACATCAACCCACGGCCAAGGATATGTGGGACATTCTGGCGGCCACATATTCACAGGCGAAGAACGAGACAAAGATTCTGCAACTCTAACATGATATCTTCACTATCAAGCAGAATGGTCGCCCTTTACATTCTCTCTATACATCACTGAGAGGGATGTTCGAGAAGCTCTACAGCTTCATGCCCTTGACAGCCACGCCAGAACAGCAGAAGACATATAGGAACACGACTATGGTGGGTGTGTTCCTGGCTGCACTTGATCCAGAGTATGAGGCGGCACAATCACAGATTTTGGCCGACTCTACTATTCCTCCCATGGAGGAAGCTTTCCATAGACTGAGTCGGATCACAGTTCCTTCCACGGCCACGAGTCAGAATACTTCAGCCATGGCAGCCAACAGGGGTCGCGGATTTCATTACCAGGGCCGTGGACATGGACCTCGTGGAAGAGGTGGCTGCACTAGGCCAACATGTACCTACTGTCACCGCGTTGGACACAATGAAGACACATGCTACTCGAAGCATGGATTTCCTGCATCCGCACGAGTTGCTTAGCAGATAGAGCCTCCATCTGCGGCTACTTTGGATCAACGGTTCGACGATCTAGTTGCCCGTCTGAGGGTCATTATTCCACCATCTGGTCCAGCACCGACTACGGAGAGTCAATCTGATGCCGCTGCTTCTGCCTCTGCGTCTACCAGTGCTTCAGGTAGCCTACTTGCATTCAACAGTAGTAGATCAGATACATTAACATGGATTATGGACTCGGGCGCTACACATCACCTATGTGGCGACCAGAGTTTACTTACAGGATACACTCAGATTCCTCCAGGCCGGACAATAGTAATTGCCAATGGTACACATTCCCCCATCACTGGTCAGGGGGAGATTAGATTGACATTTTCTATACAGCTCAAGAATGTGCTACATGCACCTGATTTTTCAATGAATTTGTTGTCAATTAGTCAGATTACGAAGGATCTACATTGTCGGGCAATTTTTGATCCATCTTCTTTGATTTTTCAGGACATCCATACGGGCAACGTGATTGGTCGTGGCTATGAGGAAGGAGGCCTCTACCGCCTGAATCAGACCCCATTTGCTGGAACCTCATCCTTTCCCACTGGACAAGTATCTACTTTATTGTGGCATCTGCGCTTTGGACATTTACCGCTTCAGAAGTTGCGTCACGTGTTACCTTATGGTCTTCCTCACACACCTATTCAATGTGAGGCGTGTTAGTTGGGAAAGCATCACAGGTTGTCCTTTCCCAGTCGTCCAGGTCGGAGTAGTACCTCCAAGTTCGAGTTATTTCATATTGATGTCTGGGGTCCGAGTCGTGTACCTGATCATCAGGGACACAGATTTTATATAGTATTTGTGGATGACTTTTCTAGAGTGTCATGGGTGTTTTTGATGAAAAATAAATTTGAAGCAGGAAATATCATTATCCATTTTTTGAATGAAATACAAAATGTTTTCTCCACATCTGTGAAGTTTGTGAGAAGTGATAATGCTTTAGAATTGTGTAACAATGTTCTTGCCAATTATTACTCCTCAAAAGGGATTGTTCACTAAACATCTTGTGCTCGTACATCCCAACAAAACAGAATTGCTGAAAGGAAACACCGTCACCTTCTTGATGTCACAAGATCACTTCTTATACAGAGTCATGTTCCCTACTCCTACTGGGGTGATGTAGTCCTCACTGCATGTTACCTAATCAATCGTATGCCTTCTTCTGTCTTAAATGAACAGATTCCGTTTTCCCTCATCTATCCTGGGAAGGATCTGTTCACCCTTACTCGTGTGTTTGGGTCGGTTGCCTTTGTCCATCAGTTGTCGCCTGGTACTGACAAGCTCTCTCCTAGGGCTGTCAAATGTGTTTTCGTTGGGTACTCCAGAACTCAAAAGGGGTACAAGTGTTTTGATCCTCTGCGTCGGCGGTATATGGTCAGTGCAAATATTACATTTTTTGAATCTGTTATGTACTTTTCAGCCTCGTGAGACAAACAGCTACCACCTCCATCTACTGATGCCATATACATGACACCACCACCTCAAATGCCGTCACCACCACCACCACCTCAAATGCCGTCACCACTACCACCACCACATATACCTGTCTCACCGCTACCGTTCCATTATACCCGCAGGCCTCCTCCCGCTCATGGTCATGACTTGTCTCCTAGCTCGCCTATGGTATGTAATGAAAATATTTCTATCATGGCCTCAAATTTCAGCGAAATTCGATCGAATTTCTGTCGGATATCGATATCCAGTCGAAATCGAAATACGACCGAAATGGTCGAAATGACCGAAATATGGGGGCCCTAGTACAAGAAATGACCGAAATGATCGAAATTTCGGCCGAAATTCGACCGAAATTCCATCGAAATTCCTTTTCGGCGGTCACCGAAATGGTGACCGAAACCGACATTTAGGGCCTTGATTTCTATTGATGGATCTGATGACATTTCTGTGCAGGATATGTTGCAGGGGCCAGATGAGACTACAACAGATTTAGATGTTCCCATTGCTCTACGCAAATCGAAGAGGAGCTGTGTTACATATCCATTGTCAGCATCTGTGTCTTTTAAGAGACTATCTGGAGATTTCAGGACATTTGTGGGGGCACTGTCAGCTGTAGATATTCCACGGAGTTATCAAGATGCTCTGCAGGATAGTAGATGGCGGCTAGCAATGGAGGAAGAAATGGCGGCACTTCAGTCCAGAGGAACTTGGAGTTTGGTTCCTATACCTCCAGATGTGAACCCAGTGAGCTGTAAGTGGGTGTTTACAGTGAAGCACAATGCAGACGGCTTTATTGATAGGTACAAGGCACATCTTGTTGCACGTGGCTTTACACAGACATACGAGGTGGATTACCTTGACACATTCTCGCCTGTGGCCCGTCATTCCACTTTCCGGATTTTGTTGTCAGTTGCAGTTGCTAGAGACTGGCCGCTCCATCAGCTGGACGTGAAGAATGCATTCTTATATGGAGATTTGCAGGAGGAAGTCTATATGCAACAACCACCCAGTTTTGCTGTTGAGGGGGAGTGTTCCAAGGTATGCAGATTACATAAGGCTATCTATGGCCTTAGCAGAGCCCCAGAGCATGGTCTCAGAAGCTCTCAGACCTCTCCGAGAAACAAGGATACAAACGCTCCAATGCTGATCATTCGTTGTTTGTACAGAAGACTGCTAGATGTATTATTGTAATCATGGTTTATGTAGATGACATCTTGATTACAGGAGATGATGAGCAGGGCATAATGCAGGCGAAAGAAAAACTGGGAACCGAATTTGTCACCAAGGACCTTGGAGTCCTTAGATATCTTCTGGGGCTGGAATTTGCTAGAAATCCATATGGATTAGTAATGTCGCAGAGGAAATATGTTACAGATTTGTTGAGTGAAACATGTATGCTTGGGTGTCGACCTGCTACGACACCAATGGATCCTAGCATGAAGCTCTATGATGATGACACAGAGGAGGTGGATAGGAGAAGATACAGAGAACTGGTAGGCAAACTATTGTATGTCACGATCACTAGACCTGATATATCATTTGCAGTGAGTCGAGTGAGCCAGTTCATGGAGCAACCACGTCAGGTCCATATGGATGCAATACACATGATTCTTAGATATCTAAAATCATCTCCAAGTGCATGTTTGCTATTTAAGAAGTGAAAGGAGATCTCTATCTCAGCGTGTGCGGATGCAGACTATGCAGGATGTCCCAAGGACAGGAAGTCCACCTCAGGATTTGCAGTCTATGTTGGAGATGCTCTAGTCTCATGGAGGAGCAAGAAACAGATGGTGGTAGCTAGATCCAGTGCTGAATATGAATACAGGGCTATGGCCGAGGCTAGCACAGAGATGATGTGGGTGAAAGCTCTTCTTACAGATCTATGTCTTGATATACCGCTTCCCCTGAAATTGGAATGTGATAATCAGGCAGCCTTGTTCATTGCAAACAACCCAGCATTCCATGAGAGGATCAAGCATATTGAGGTTGACTGTCACTACATACGTGACATGATTCAGAAGGGGTTCATTGCTACATCTCATGTTACCTCAGAGAATCAAACTGCTGATATATTTACCAAGGCATTATTTCGAGGCCCATTCCAGAAGTGTGCGTCCAAGCTGAGCATGATTGATATCTATGCTCCATCTTGAGAGTGTTGACGCATATAGTAGTGCATGTATCCCTTCGTTATTTATATTTTCAGTTGTATGCTCTATGTAATTTACCCATAGGCTACTCTCCTATATAAGAGAGCCTAGGGCTTATGGAATAAACAAGTTGTTCATTTTTCCCAACAGTTATGATTGTAATTATGAAATTACTCAGGATTATGGTTTAAATATCCCTTATGGATTTTATGAGAGACGAGTTTAGAACCTTAAGGAGAAGAAACAATGTTAGAAGAAGAGAATTCGTTGTATATTCCAGAGAACTCTAGACTCTCTTATAGAGAAGGCCTATGGGTAAATTACATAAGATGGATACAAGAAAATAAAATAGCAGAAAAGATACATAGAATATAGAAATATCTCTACACTCCCGTCAAGATGGATCATCCCTCAAGATGGATCATTGAACATAGATGTCAATCATGCTCAGTTTGGAAGAACACTTCTTTAATGCCCCCTTGAGCAATGGCTTGGTAAAAATGTCGGCAGTCTGCTCTCTTGAACTGACATGGGAAATAGAAATCAAGCCCTTTTGAATCATATCTCTAGTATAGTGGCAATCTACCTCAATATGCTTTGTTCTTTCATGAAATGCATGATTATTGGCAATGAATAGCGCTGCTTGTTAATCACATTGTAACTGCATGGGTAGAGGTACATCTATATGCAAATCTTTTAATACAGCTCGAACCCACATCATCTCTGTACTTGCTTGTGCCATGGCCCTATACTCAGATTCAACACTAGATCTAGCCACCACTGTTTGTTTCTTGCTTTTCCAAGAAACCAAAGAACTACCAACAAACACTGCAAAATATGAAGTAGACTTCCGATCCTTCGGGCATCCCGCGTAGTCTGCATCAGCACATGCGGAAACAGAAATGTTTGTTTCTTTCCTTAACAATAGTCCTGCACCTGAAGACAACCTTAGATATCTCAGTATCATGTATATGGCGTCCATATGTACTTGTCTGGGTTGTTCCATGAACTGACTCACCCGTCTCACTAAAAAAGAGATATCATGTCTAGTGATAGTAATATAGAGAAGCTTTCCCACCTTCTCTCTATATCTTCTCCTGTCAACCTCATCTTTATCATCATCATATAACTTCATGCTAGGATCCATAGGAGTAGTCGAGGGTCGATACCCATTCATGTCCGTCTCAACAAGCATGTCTGTAATATACTTCTTTTGGATCATCACAAGACCCTGCGCATTCCTAGCAAATTCAACCCCAAAAAATATCGTAGGGTGCCAAGATCCTTAGTAACAAAGTGATGACCCAGAAATGCTTTTGCCATCTTTATCCCTTGCATATCATCTCCCGTAACAAGTATATCATCAACATACACCATGATAACAACAGTACCTCTAGGAGTCTTCTGGACAAAGAAAGAATGACCTGTATTTGATCTTTTTTTGAAGCCAAAAAAGGGTGAGACACTCAAAGGTGTTCACCCCAAAAGTATATTACCAAAAGAAGAAGAAAGAGTACAAAAAAGAAGAGGAAGAACACAACCGGACGCCGTTACGAAGACCCACTACACCACCCAACCCTCCACCAAACGCTTAACAACGCTTAACAACGAACCCCTCGATTTCCTTATAGAGTCTTTGGACCGAGAAAAGCAAAACAAACCTACCCCTCCAGGTCACCCACAGGATGGCCAGCGGATAAAGAAGCTCCACCTCTGGCCTAACCTTGAAAAAAAGAAGCGTGCTCCAGAAGGCCTGTGGATCGCCTGTGCAGCACCAGTCCAAACCAGCCCTCAGCCAAACCTGAAACCCCACGGGACAAAGGAAGAGAAGGTGCTCCACGGGCTCAAACGAATCACAACTAAGCAAGCACCGGTCCGCGAAGGTGCACAATAGCCTGACACAGCCAAACATGTTGTTGGGAAAAATGAGCAAGCTTTTTATTCCATGAGCCCTAGGCTCTCTTATATAGGAGAGTAGCCTATGGGTAAATTACATAAAGCATACAACTGAAAATAAAAATAAAGAAGTGATAAAAGGCTCTACTCTATATGCGTCAACACTCCCCCTCAAGATGGAGCATAGATATCAATCATGCTCAGCTTGGACGCACACTTCTGGAATGGGCCTCGAAATAATGCCTTGGTAAATATATCAGCAGTTTGATTCTCTGAGGTGACATGAGATGTAGCAATGAACCTCTTCTGAATCATGTCACGTATGTAGTGACAGTCAACCTCAATATGCTTGGTCCGCTCATGGAAGGCTGGGTTGTTTGCAATGAACAAGGCTGCCTGATTATCACATTCCAACTTCATAGGAAGCGGTATATCAAGATATAGATCTGTAAGTAGAGCTTTCACCCACATCATTTCTGTGCTAGCCTGGGCCATAGCCCTGTATTCAGATTCAGTGCTCGATCTAGCTACCACTGTCTGTTTCTTGCTCCTCCACGAGACTAGAGCATCTCCAACATAGACTGCAAATCCTGAGGTGGACTTCCTGTCCTTGGGGCATCCTGCATAGTCTGCATCAGCACACGCTGTGATAGAGATCTCCTTTCTCTTCTTAAATAACAAGCCTGCACCTGGAGATGATTTTAGATATCTCAGAATCATGTGTATTGCATCCATATGGACCTGACGTGGTTGCTCCATGAACTGGCTCATGCGACTTACTGCAAATGATATATCAGGTCTAGTGATCGTGACATACAGTAGTTTGCCTACCAGCTCTCTGTACCTTCTCCTGTCCACCTCCTCTGTGTCATCATCATAGGGTTTCATGCTGGGATCCATTGGTGTCATAGCAGGCCGACACCCAAGCATACCTGTTTCACTCAATAGATCTGTAACATATTTCCTCTGCGACATTACTAATCCATATGGATTTCTAGCAAACTCCAGCCCCAGAAAGTATCTAAGGACTCCCAAGTCCTTGGTGACAAATTCGGTTCCCAGTTTTTCTTTCGCCTGCTTTATGCCCTGCTCATCATCTCCTGTAATCAAGATGTCATCAACATAAACCATGATTACAATGATACCTCTAGCAGTCTTCTGTACAAACAAGGAATGATCAGCATTGGAGCGTTTGTATCCTTGTTTCTCAAAGAGATCTGAGAGCTTCTGAAACCATGCTTTGGGGCTCTGCTTAATGCCATAGATAGCCTTATGTAACCTGCATACCTTGGAACACTCCCCCTCAACAGCAAAACCAGGTGGCTGTTGCATATAAACTTCTTCCTGCAAATCCCCATATAGGAATGCATTCTTCACGTCCAGCTGATGGAGCGGCCAGTCTCTAGCAACTGCAACTGACAACAAGATACGTAGAGTGGAATGACGTGCCACATGCGAGAATGTGTCAAGGTAATCCACCCCGTATGTCTGTGTAAAGCCACGAGCAACAAGACGCGCCTTGTACCTGTCAATAGAGCCATCTGCATTGTGCTTTACTGTAAACACCTACTTGCAGCTCACCGGGTTCACATCTGGAGGTATAGGAACCAAACTCCAAGTTTCTCTGGACTGAAGTGCCGCCATTTCTTCCTCCATTGCTAGCCGCCATCTACTATCCTGCAGAGCATCTTGATGATTTCGTGGGATATCTACAGCTGAGAGTGCCACAACAAATGACCTGAAATCTCCAGATAGCCTCTCAAAAGACACGGATGCTGATAATGGGTATGTAACACATCTTCTCTTCGACTTGCGTAGAGCAATGGGAACATCTAAATCAGCTGTAGTCTCATCTGGCCCCTGCAACATATCATGCTCAGAAATGTCGTCAGATCCATCAACAGTAATATTTTCATTACATACCATAGGCGAGCTAGTAGACGAGTCATGACCATGAGCGGGAGGAGGCCTGCGGGTATAATGGAACGGTAGCGGTGAAATAGGTGGTGGTGGTGGTGGTGGTGGTGACGGCATCTGAGGTGGTGGTGTCATGTATATGGCATCAGTAGATAGAGGTGGTAGCTGCTTGTCTCCCGAGGCTGAAAAATACATAACAAATTCAAAAAATGTAACATCTGCACTGATCATATACCGCCGACGCAGAGGATCAAAGCACTTGTACCCCTTGAGTTCTGGAGTACCCAACGAAAACACATTTGACAGCTCTAGGAGAGAGCATGGCCTCAAATTTCAGCGAAATTCGGTCGAAATTCTGTCGAATATCGATATCCAATCGAAATTCGACCGAAATGACCGAAATATGGGGGTCCTACTACAAAAAATGACCGAAATGACCGAAATTTCGGTCGAAATTCCACCGAAATTCCATCAAAATTCTGTTTTGGTCGATACCGAAATGGTGACCGAAACCGACATTTAAGGCCTTGGGAGAGAGCTTGTCAGTACCAGGCGACAACTGACGGACAAAAGCAACCGACCCAAACACACGAGGAGTAAGAGTGAACAGATCCTTGCCAGGATGGATGAGGGAAAACGGAATCTGTTCATTCAAGACAGAAGAAGACATACGATTGATTAGGTAACATGCAGTGAGAACTGCATCACCCCAATAGGAGTATGGAACATGACTCTGTATAAGGAGTGATCTTGTGACATCAAGAAGGTGACAGTGTTTCCTTTCAGCAATTCTGTTCTGTTGAGATGTACGAGCACAAGATGTTTGGTGAACAATCCCTTTTGAGGAGTAATAATTTGCAAGAACATTGGTGCACAATTCTAAAGCATTATCACTTCTCACAAACTTCACAGATGTGGAGAAAACATTTTGTATTTCATTCCGAAAATGGATAATGATATTTCCTGCTTTAGATTTATTTTTCATCAGAAACACCCATGACACTCTAGAAAAATCATCCACAAATACCATATAAAATCTGTGTCCGAGATGATCAGGTACACGACTCGGACCCCAGACATCAATATGAAATAACTCGAACTTGGAGGTACTACTCCGACCTGGACGACTGGGAAAGGACGACCTGCGATGCTTTCCCAGCTGACACGCCTCACAATGAATAGGTGTGTGAGGAAGACCATAAGGTAACACTTGACGCAACTTCTGAAACGGTAAATGACCAAAACGCAGATGCCACAATAAAGTAGATACTTGTCTAGAAGGAGAGGATGAGGTTCCAACAAATGGGATCTGATTCAGGCGGTAGAGGCCTCCTTGCTCATATCCACGACCAATCACGTTGCCCGTATGGATGTCCTGAAAAATCAAAGAAGATGGATAACAAATTGTCCGACAATGTAGATCTTTCGTAATCTGACTAATTGACAACAAATTCATTGAAAAATCAGGTGCATGTAGCACATTCTTGAGCTGCATAGAAGATGTCAATCTAATCTCCCCCTGACCAGTGATGGGGGAATGTGTGCCATTGGCAATTACTACTGTCCGTCCTGGAGGGATCTGAGTGTATCCTGTAAGTAGACTCTGGTCGCCACATAGGTGATGTGTAGCGCCCGAGTCCATAATCCATGGTAATGTATCTGATCTACCCCTGGTAGACGCAGAAGCATCAGAATTACTCTTTGTAGTCGGTGCTGGACCAGGTGGTGGAATAATGCCCCTCAGACGGGCAACTAGATCGTCGAACCGTTGATCCAAAGTAGCAGCAGATGGAGGTTCTATCTGCTCAGCAGCTAGTGCGGATGCAGGAAATCCATGCTTCGAGTGCATGTGTCTTCATTGTGTCCAACTCGGTGACAGTAAGTACATGTTGGCCTAGTGCGGCCACCTCTTCCACGAGGTCCACGGCTCTGGTGATGAAATCCGCGACCTCTGTTGGCTGCCATGGCTGAAGAATTCTGACTCGCAGCTGTGGAAGGAACTGTGATCCGACTCAATCTATGAAAAGCTTCCTCCATGAGAGGAATAGTAGAGTCAGCCAAAATCTGTGATCGTGCCGCCTCATACTCTGGATCAAGTGTAGCCAGGAACACACCCACCATGGTCGCGTTCCTGTATGTCTTCTGCTGTTCTGGCGTGGCTGTAAGAGGCATGAAGCTATAGAGCTTCTCGAGCATCCCTCTCAGTGATGTATAGAGAGAATGTAAAGGGCGACCATTCTGCTTTATTGTGAATATATCATGCTGAAGTTGCAGAATCTTCGTCTCGTTCTTCGCCTGAGAGTATGTAGCCGCCAGAATATCTCACATATCCTTGGCTGTGGGTTGGTGTAGGATGTCATTGGCAATTTCAATAGCCAATGTACCAGATAGCCAAACCTTGGCATATGCATCATCAGCCTCCCAAGAGGCATTGGTTCCAGTCTTCTCAGCAGGCTCTGGTTCGGTAAGAATGTGCTTCTTACCCGTTGACTTGATCATGCTCATGAACTGCATTGCCCACAGTTCATAGTTGGTACCGTCCATCTTTACGATAGGCGCTGGACCACGAAATGCGCCAATAGATGGGATATCTACCTTGCTTTCTGACATACTGGATACTGAAGACTGGAACGATTGACAAAATATGTGATTTGTCTACAATGACATAGACGGGTTTAGTTGCACGTGTAGACCTCAAGCAACTAAACCCATGTAGACGACGGTGCTCGCTTTAGGGCTTTAACACGTGCCCCCGTACAGTCGACCAGGGAGAAGTAGGCGCGCTGGTTCACTGTTGCGCGATGCGTCAGGCGCACTGTTGCGCGACCGGGGAGAAGTAGGCGCACAGGTTAGCACGCTGGAGTCGCGCTAAAAGGCGTCAAGCGATGTGCGTGATGGTGCACTGGTGCGCGATGTGCGCTGAAAGGCGTCAGGCGATGTGCGCGATGGTGCGCTAGAGGCGCACTGGTATGCGCTGGAGTGGCGCGCAGCGCTACAACGCTGCAGGAGCACAGCGCAGCACGCTACCACGGGATGCGGCGCATTGCGATGCTTCAGGAGGCGCACCGCGACGAGAGGGAGCACTGCGATGCTTCAGGAGGCGCACCGCGATGCTTCAGGAGATGCATCGCGACGAGAGGGAGCACCGAAGCCGCGCGCGCAAGAGCGATGCGCGGGAGGCGGCGCCGTGCGTGCAACCCAAGAGAGGGCGGCGCCGATCGAAGATGGAGAGAGAGAGTCGGCGGGTGGGGTAGGGTAGGGTTAGGGTTTCGAGAACTCCGGTCTAGGACCGTCACTCTGATACCATGTTGGGAAAAATGAGCAAGCTGTTTATTCCATAAGCCCTAGGCTCTCTTATATAGGAGAGTAGCCTATGGGTAAATTACATAAAGCATACAACTGAAAATAAAAATAAAGAAGTGATACAAGGCTCTACTCTATATGCGTCAAGACATGTATATGATCTTTTGAACCCTTGCCTTTCAATTAGGTCAGAAAGCTTCTGAAACCATGCCCGTGGGCTTTGTTTAAGGCCATATATTGCCTTGTGAAGTCTACACACCATCTGACTCCCCCCCTCAGCAGCAAACCTCGGAGGCTGCTGCGTGTAGACTTCTTCCTGCAGATCCCCATACAAAGGCATTCTTAACATCAAGATGAAAGAAGGGCCAATCACGTACCACAATAACTGAAAGGAGGACACATAGAGTCGAGTGATGCGTGACTGAAGAGAATGTGTCCATATAATCCACACCATATGTTTGAGTGAACCCTCACGCCACTAGCCTTACCTTGTAACGGTCAAGGCTGCCATCTGCATAATATTTGACAACAAATACCCATTTACAGCTAACAACAGATGCTCTTGGGAGAGTAGAAACCAAGCTCCATGTACCCTGCGAATGCAAAGCAACCATTTCCTCCTCCATGGCTGAACGCCAACAACTAACCTTCAAGGCGTCCTGATAATTCCGTGGTATTTCCACGATAGATAGGGCCACAACAAACCTCTGAAAGTTCCCTGTGAGACGATGGAAGTAAACATGTGAAGCAAACGGATATGATGCACATGCACGTTTCTGCTTCCGTAAGGCAGTAGGTACATCCAGATCATCGGAAACAGTACTCGTCGGTATATTAGTCTCCTGCAAAGATCCATGCACTGATACATTTTCAGACCCATCATTAGTAATATTATCTGGACAAACCTGAGGCATGTTGGATGATCGACGAGTACCATGAGCAGGAATAAACCGACGGGTATAGAATTTTGGTAAAAGTGAAACATGTGGTTGTGGAGGTGATGGTGGAACAACAGGAACTTGAATGAAAAAGACGGACGCAGAGGAGGAGGTGGCACATAAATCTCATCATCAGCTGTAGATGAAGCCAACCCGTCACCTGTAGGAGAGAAATACATCACATACTCAAAGAAGGTGACATCGATACTGACGTAATATTTCTTGCTCAACGGGTCATAGCATCGGCAACTCTTCTGAGTCCGAGAGTACCCAACGAACACACACTTGACAGCCCTAGGTGAGAGCTTGTCAAGTCCCGGAGTCAGCTGGTGAACGAAGGCAACATAGCCAAAGACACGAGGAGTAAGGGAGAATAATTCCTTGTTAGGAAAAACGACAGAAAGAGGAACTTTCTCACCTAAGACAGTACGATTCACCAGATAACATGTCCTAAGGATTACATCACCTGAAAATGAATTGGGAGCACGACTCTGGATAAGTAGAGTCCGAGTGATATCAAGAAGATGACGTCGCTTTCTCTCTGCAATGCTATTCAAGTTGTTTGATGGATAATGCCTGGAGACGAGAAGAAATGTGAAAGAGGACGAGTACAAAATTCCAGAGCCTTATCCGTACGTACAAATTTCACAGTAGTAGAAAAAAACATTCTGCACATCATTTATAAGATTTTTGATCACATCCAATGCTTCAGATTTATTCTTCAACAAAAACACCCATGATAATCGAGAAAAGTTATCAACAACAACTAGGTAAAACCTGTGTCCCTGGTGATCAGGGACACGACTCGGACCCAAATGTCAACATGAAATAATTCAAAAGGGGAGCTACCGCTCCGAGTCTGACGACTAGGGAAAGCAAATATGTGATGCTTTCCCAACTGACACGCTTCACACTGAAAAGAACCCGGTGAAATCTGCGATAAGATATGACACATCTTCTGATGAGGGAGGTGGCCAAAGCGTAGTTGTCATGTAAATGGAGAGACTGGTCCACTTGACTGAGAGGAGACACCGGCATAGGGAGTTTCGACCAGACGGAAAAGACCATCTTGCTCACAGCCACAACCAATCATCCTGCCCGTAAGAATGTCCTGAAAAACAATAGACGACGGGTCAAAAATAGCGCGACAGTGCAAATCATTCGTACTCTGACTGATAGATAATAACTTCATCAAAAAATATGGAGCTTGCAACACATTCTGTAGACGCATAAAAGGCGTCAAACTGATCTCCCCCTGTCCAATGATGGGGGAATGGGTCCCATCTGCTATCACTACAGATGTCCCCGGTGGAACCTCCCTGTAAGATGCAAGTTTATCTTTGTCTCGACAAAGATTATGTGTCACGCCGGAGTCCATAATCCATTCTGAAATTTCAGATCTATGACATGAAGCAAATGCATAAGCACTACCTGAGATGCTAGCAGGGGCTGACATACTGGCAAAGGCTGAAGCAACTATGTCCGAGTGACCTCCTGGAGATTCTGTAGAGACAGGAGGCATAACATTTCGCAATCTGGCAACAAGTTCCTCAAATATCTGTTCTGAAGTAGATGCCGGTGGAGATGCAATGTGCTCGGCTACACGTGCCGATGCCGGAAAATCATGCTTAAAATAACATGTATCCTCCATGTGTCCTGGGCGATGACAGAATGTGCAGGGCTGACGGATGCGGCCGCCTCTACCACGAGGTCCATGGCCACGGAACGAAGAAGAGGCTCCTCTGCCTCGGGAGGCTGAGTAGTAGCAGTAGACGGGATTGTAATTCAGCTAAGCCTGTGGTACACTTCCTCCATTGGAGGAATAGTAGCATCTGCAAGAATCTGCGAGCGAGCAACATCATGTTCAGGGTCAAGTGTTGCGAGTAAGACCCCCACCATGGTAGCATTCCGAAAGGTCTTCTACTGTTCAGGAGTCATCATAAGGGGAATGATGTTGTAGATCTTCTCAAACATCTCTCGCAAGGATGTATACAACGAATGAAGAGGCAGTTCGTTCTGCTTGACAGTAAATATGTCATGCTGGAGTTGAAGGATCTTGGTCTTGCTGCAAGGATGTCCGACATCGCCTTAGCAGTGGGCTGATGGAGTACGTCGTTAGCAATCTCCATCGTCAGTGTACTTGAAAGCCAGACTTTGGCGTACGAATCATCGGCCTCCCAGGAAACATAAATCCTAGTTTTCTCTGCAGGCTCTTCTTCCGTAAGAATGTGCTTCTTACCATTGAACTTCATGAGACTCATGAGCTGCATATTCCAGAGCTCATAGTTCGTCCCATCTATCTTGACAATGGACGCTGGACCTTTGAAAGCGCCTATGAAGGGCATGTCGACCTTGTTTTCTGACATGTTGCCAGAGATATAGAACCAAGGTTTATAGACCAAGGATAAACATCTGAGGATTTGAGTGCATATGTAGACTTATGCACTCAAACCCATAGACGTCAGCGAGAGAGAAGAAGGAGGGGGGTGACAGCGACGAGAGAGAGGGGTTGGTGGGGTGGCAGGGCGAGAGGAGAAGGGGGGGGGGGCGAGAGAGGGGGGTGGTGGGACGACTGCTGCGACAACGACGAGAGAAGAGGTGGGGGGTGGTGGGTGCAGCGAGAGAAGAGAGGGGGTGGTGGGCGACTAGGGTTTGGGGTAGGGTTTAGGCTGGCTCTGATACCATGTTGGAAGAAGAGAATCCGTTGTTTGTTCCAGAGAACCCTAGGCTCTCTTATATAGAGAAAGCCTATGGGTAAGTTACATAAGATGGTTACAAGAAAATAAAAATAGCAGAAAAGATACATAGAATATAGAAATATCTCTACAAGCAAGTAAATTCAATATCAACTGAACTAACATCATTTGTTTTCATCTACGTGTCTTCGATAAAGAGTACTTACTCGTAGCCTTCAATGACAATGTCTCGTAACATGTATCATGACTCTTGTGAAATCTTCTATTGGGAATTTCTATAATTATTGTAGGACAAAAGTCCTGTGGCGGCACCGCCATTGCTAGACACTTGAGGGCTACTGTCCCACCATTCTCGATTGAGCACCGTCACCCCCAACCTGTCCTCAAAGGTCGTCGCCACCCCCTTTATGTAGAGCATCATTATCACTTACACCTCGTAACTAATCATTACAACTTTTCAGAAAATTTCTAAGCCTTTCGTAGGTGAAAGAAGATTGGAAACATACGACGATTTGTGGAGGAACCTTGTTGCTGGAAAATCTAGAATAAATAAAATTTGCAATCAAGCTCTCAATCACCATGAAACTTGTGGATTACAAAGCTTTCACAATGATTAACTTTTGGGAAATGCAACTCCTTAGGAGCCAAGTTTGTTGAAGCTGAGTGGAGTTGATGCATCACATTGATGTTTAGATTTACTACCATCAATAGAATCTAGATTTTGGACTAGTTTGTAAAATGTAGACGGGTCTTGCTAGTATTCTTATTTTTAAGAGGGGATAAGGATCTAGAATCCTCCTCCTTGTGGGTCTGTGAGTCTTAGAAGTTTCTTCTTTCTTCTTCTTTTCTCCTTGGGTATAGAATATTCTAGAATATTGTTGTATTTTCTACCGTGTTGTATGGCCCACTTGTAAATTGTAAATAGGTTCTTTTGGCGAACATCAAAAAATAATTATTTTGAGTGAAAAAAGCTTCTTTCTCCTATCCCTCTCTTCCCTTCCTACCCTGTTTTTTTCCTTCTCACCTTCCTCATGGTTTCCCTCTCCTCCTTCCTTTTTCCATTCTATCACCTTTGGTGTTCTCTCTCCTTTATCATCATCATCATCATCATCATGGATTTCCTGCTCTCTCTATACTATACCGTTCACTCATCTCTCTGCCCTCTCTCCTTTCCATCTCCTCCTTATCTCTTTCCTCTTCCTTCCATTTTCTCATTATTCCTCACTCTACCAATTTCTTCCGTATCTCTTCCTCTACCTGCCTTTCTACATTTCCTTTTCATCTCTTCCAGACAACCATCCTATCAACATTCCTCATCCTTTTCCTAGTCCTCCATTTTCTCGACCCTCCACTTCTTCCTGCTGCATCATATGGTAGACAATGCCTATGATAGAGGTGTCAGGGATGAGTCCAATTTAGCTGGGAACACCATTTGATCCGTGACGATCTTAACTACCACTGTTGTATCCACTACAATGCCAAGTGCATCTAGATAATTGCTTAGGGTTACCTCACTTCCAGCCGCCAAACCTAACACTTGAGGATTTTACATTTCCTTAGTTCAACGAATACCTCAGCCTCGACCAGCTCTCATTGGTCTTGGAATCCGTCGACCAAACTTTGGGACTTGATACTTACTCCAGGTGCTTCGAATTGTAAGTTAGACTGACGTGAGGTAGCGAAATGTCGTAATCCACGAGCAGCGGCGCCCATTTGGTGCACGAGAAGCTGAATGATGAATCCACTTTTAATGATGAGATCAAACATGAAATGGATATACTGAAGCTAATTTAAATATGAAGATGTTGAAACCGATGCTAAGATTAATGATCCTTTTTTCTTGATCTAGCATAACGAATTCATATGAGAAGGCAACATATCGATAGAGATCATTAACAACTCATGTTAACTCATAATATTGCGAGTGGTTAGTTGAAGGAGCATTTTTTGAACCTTGTGCTTTAAATGGTTATCATTGTCCCTTTATCATTGATGGATGAAGTGTGGAAAATTTTATAGCCCTAGAGATAGTGGGAAGTTTGATTGCAAACATAACATTTGGATCGACCTTACAATGTCTTTAGTTCAAGGGATGGACCCTAAAATGTGACTTGTGAAAATTTCTATTACCAACTTATAAAGATGAGGTTTGGTGACACATTGCTCCAATGGATTTGTGTCTCATTTTGCTAGGGCATCTTGGTAGTATGATCGAGATACATATCACAAAGGCACGAAGAACACCTCGACTTTTATGATTGATAACATATGGATATCTTCAACCTCAGTGGGATGCTCCTAGCCCAAGGCAAATGATGATCATTCATAAAAAAAGTTCCGGAAGTGCGTCACCAAAAATCCACGATTGCTAAGACACCTTAATGCACAGGTGGATCCCTTGTAATCCTTAGGGCATCTCCCGTCCAATGTCATCTCTATGAATTATTGACTGTCTTTGTCCTTATTGACAGTTTGGAATCAGATAAGATGGATTGCACTAATATTACAAGAATATGTTGATGGGATGCTAGGCGATCTACTTGATGGACTGTTGCCTTTAAGGGACATACAACACCGTATCGGTCTCATCCTCGGACCTTGACTACTCAACCTTTTGCACTACCATATCATCCTGAAGGTGCACAGGGAGGTGAAACGTCAAGGAAATGAGCTCTTGAGAAAAGGGTATGCGTGCAAAATATGGGCACACTTGTTCCATTCCTCTTCACATGTGGAAAGATGGAAGCTGGAGAATATGTGTGGATAGTCAAGCCCTCAACGAGGTTATGATCAAATATCGTCTCCTAATTCCGCATCTTCATGATATGTCGTATATGTTAACATGGGATTCATATTCTCTAAGATGGCTCTTTCAAAGTAGTTATCACTAAACATGAATTAGACTTGGTGATGAGAAGATCACTCTCAAAACTCCCCGGGGCCGTCATGTGTGTTTGGTTATGCATTTTGGCTTAGCCAATGTTCCCAGCACTTTCATGCACACAATGAGCTACGTTTTGAGGTCATTTATCAGGAAGTTTGTCTACTTCGATGACATCTTGATTTAAACAAGAGTGACCATTTAATCCATCGTCGTCAAATGCACATCATCTTGAAATAATATATGCTTTTTGTGAACTGATTTTCTCAACTTCTTAGGTTAATTGTCTTGATAAAGGGCATCAAGTTTTAATCATATTGGAGCTCTTCAAAGTGGGTTAATTCTTAAAATTCTCATGGAGATTTACAACTTCTTGGGCTTGAGTTCCTTCTGTTGACATTTTATAAAGAACTTTAGTAGCCAAGTGGCTTCTATTTTTGATTGTGACCATTTAAGCCATCTTCGTCAAGTGCTCACCATCTTGCTATAATTTATGCTTTTCGTTAACATTACGAAGTGTGCTTTCTTTTATGAGTTTGTCAACTTAGGTTAGATTGTTTCAACAGAGACCATCAAATTTACTCGGATTGAATCTCTTCAAAATTGGCTAACCATTAAAATCTTCACAGAAATTTACAACTCTTAGGCTTGATATCCTTCTATCACCATTTTGCAAAGAACCTTAGTTGTGAAACAACTCCTATTTTTTATTGTTTACTTAAAAAAGTTTATGTGGACTCTGGAGGCAGAACATCGTTTTCATTAACTTAAAGAACACCTGACTTGACTTGTGCCCTTGTGCTTGTTTTACCGTATTTCAACAAGGTGTTCAAACGCTGACCTGATGATCTTTGTACTACTCTTATTCGTTGGATATACGCTGTGTCTGGTTCTACGCCGGAGGTCAACGTGCGTGGGTTGATTACCTCGCCTTTCTGGAAGGGCATTTTGACGGTCATCCCCCGTCTTTGGTCTCTTTTCAGGCCGGTTCTGGGGAACGGGGAGACCTTTGCTTTTTGGAAGGATAAGTGGACAGATCGTGGGGCGTCGTGTGACCGCTTCCTGCGGTTGTTTGCTTTAGAGGCGGATGCGGAGGTGCGCGTTGCCTCCTGTTGGGCAGGTGGGAACCAGATGTCGTTGTTTCGTTCAAATTTTTCGGACCAGTGCATGGAGGATTTTCTCCTCCTGCTTGACTCGCTTAGGATTTTTGGAGGCCCTTCTGAGGAACGGGATCACTGGGTTTGGCGTGGGAACAATTTCTCTGGGGAAGGCTTATAGGGCGATTTGTAGGCCTCCCCCTTCTCAGTCGGCTGAACTTGCGAGGGACTGCTGTTTTTTCTGGGGGCTTGGCCTGCCCGAGAAGCTTGACTTTTTTTCTGCGGCTGTTTAGGAGGAAGAGGTTGATGACGCGTGACCGCTGTGCTAGGCTGCTTGGGACGGTTTCCGACAGATGCCTTCTGTGCGGGTCTGGGATTGAGTCTGTGGAGCATCTCTTCTTCTTGTGCCAGGGAACGACGTCTATTTGGGATAAGTCGGATATGGACTGGGTCAATACGGGGAGCCTTGCCTCCTTCTGTGATTCGTTGGTGGCGGCCAGGCACCGTCCGAGGAGGGTCCTGCTTCGCCCTGTGTTCATTGTCTGGACCATCTGGTTGGCTAGGAATGCTATGTTATTCTTTGGTCAAAGGTTTTATTAAGGAAAATGTTTGTATCCAGGTGTCGGGATTGTTAGACCTATGGCTTTCTTAGATGTTCGCTCTGTAATTGTTTCCTATTTTTTATTAATGTAATTTTGGGGTGGACACCTCTGAGTATTTCTCCCTTGTTTGGCTTAAAAAAAGGTGTTCGAAGTTGTTTGTGTTGGAGGGATCATGGCATGAAATGTTAGGAACATGCCGCGTGGGTGCTGTCCAGAGAGGAATATATGGTCTCCCAGGCATTCTAGCCGATGAGGGTGCGAATGTCAGTTGCCGCAGTGGAGTTTGTGTTGGATAGTCGATTGTCATGGAAAGCCAAATCACTGCTGGAGACGAAGCTACATGTTTGTCTGGTGAGAAGGAAGAGACTGGTTACCATGCTGCACCTAGGTAACTGGGGAGCATGACGTGGGACACATGTTCTTCGCTTGTCTGTGTGCAACTGTGTAGTGGGAAGAGTTGTGAGACATGTGGGAAGTTGCGAGTGTGCTATACTCATTTTGTGTGAATTTCAGATCTAGAGCAGCAGGGGAGGGGGATATTGATTAGTTGTACAGGAGCTGTCTTGATTGGAGTTGGCTATTTGTTGTCTTTGGGTTATTTGGAACGAAAGGAATGCCTTAGTCTTTAAGGGTGGGAGGTGATGACAACCCACACTGGTTGACCATCATTTGGCTAAAGAAGTTAGTTGTCTAACTTGGAATTCCTAAATTTCAAAACATAAGGTTTAAAACGATTAATACCTTTAATTTTTTGGAAACCTGAGACAACTCTTCTTCATTGGTAATTGTATTGATTGACGACACAGTGTAATGTCAACATATTTTACCATTTCTAAACAAGTATTGAAAGGTTTTAACGAGAAAATGCGATCATGTAATGTTCATTCATATATTATTAAGAAGAAAGATTACGTCCAGTAGATTGTTCATGGTCTTAGATATAAGGTTAAGGGGCTGCATATGTGGGATATCATTTATATTCTGTAATCTTTTGTTGCTTGTATAGTGATCCCAATTAGAGTTGCCATGAAATATCTTTTGACATTTTTGCGTACTTAGCTAATGATATTTTTCATTATTTCTCACCTCATTAATTGGTGTCTACGACAATCTTCCTTCGCTTTCTTTGGATGACGTGTGATTCAGGAATAGCGGATTCATTTTATATTAACTTTTTGAGCTCTTGAAATGAGAAAGATAATGAGATGCGTAAAGATAAGCCACGTTGCAACCTTGAATGAAGATTTTGATGCAGTATTTTGCAGTCCTCTGAGTTATATTCATTGATGTATTTTGTGCTTCTCTTGGCTTTAAGTTCATAGAGTATTTTGTATGCCGTTTGTTACTGCCTTTCGTCATCTTTAAGTTTGTAGGTTTATATTTCGCAGGACTCAGCAAGCGGACTACAACTGAAGGCCTCAGAGAGTATGCTGCAAAGTTCGGCCAAGTTGTCCATGGTATTGTTTGCACTTAATTCACTCTTAGAAAAGATGAATAGCTTAATGACGAAACACTAATTATTAATATGCATAGATTAGAAATACTTGTCAAGCTGCTTGTATACACTCATTTCAAAAAAACTGGTTATATACATTCAAATGGGAAGCAATTACGTGAAAACAAATAAGTAATAATGTATTAACTTAAATTCACCCTTCAATGTTAAGTTGTTTTGCATGTGCGTAACACACTTTTACCTTGACGTTAATTAAAATTTCCTGTTAATAAAGGACTTCTTGGAGAAGGAATATTTTTTTATTATCAGGCCATTATAAATAATATATTTTTCATTCTCTACTGTTTCATTCTCATCCCTTGTAGCCCACTTCTTTTACTTCCTGCCTCCTAGGATATTTTTTATTGCTAGACCATTATAAATAATGTTTCCTTTTCATTTTATACCGTTTTGTTCTCATTACTCAGTCGACCTTTTTTTAACCTCAGGCCGTCTTTTATCAGATTATTTCCAAGAGAGGGGGAAGTAATTAAGAATATAAAGTAGAGCATAGAGATGTAGAGTCTTGCAAGCATTTACTCCATGTGAATCATATCATGTGATTCATTCCGTGACTTTTTTTTTCAGTCCTACACATGGATATCATCTCATCTTTTAGGATCTTTGTTTTAGAACTGGCAATGTTTATAATTCACTTGTGGATGATTTAATGTCTTTGCGGTCAATCTCCGTTCTCTGTCCTTTCCTAGATACTAGCAAGTCCGGTGAACAGCCGATATATCTGGTTCCCATGAACCTGAGGAACCTTAAAGAACTGGTCAAGGAATACGTTTGATGCCTCCGAGAATATGACTTCTGTCCTTGGTCAAGGATAATATACATGGCAATAAGGTGTTGCACATGTTGGGAAACAAACATGCGCCATACGATCGCACTGGGCGGAACTTATGGTGTGAAAATGGTATAGGGATTGTAACAATAAAATTACTTAGGACTACCACTCTTACTATGTTTGGGTGGAATAGACGCTTTGGGTGGAATAGAACGATAGTCATTTATGGTTGGGATAGATGCTTGGGTGGATGTCTCCTCGACGCCTCATCCTTTTTTCTTCAAAAACAATTGTAAGAGCTAAAAAAACTAATGTTGCAAGATTGGTTCTGAAAAAAAAACATGATTTGCAGCTCGGGTGGTAACTGATCGAGTGTCTGGATATTCCAAGGGCTTTGGTTTCATAAGGTATGCTTCGATTGAGGACGCTGAAGAAGGAATAAAGGGCATGGATGGGAAGGTCAGCTACTTACCATTCTACACACATTACTTGTCATCTCGTTTTGTGGTTATGAAATCCATTCACAAGCTCAGCTAACAATTCTGATTATAGATGATAAAGCTGCCAAGTTAAGCGGCCTGATTACGAGAGGCATGCCGATCCTTTTATTGTTTTTTTCTATCCGTGCAGTTCCTGGATGGCTGGGTGATATTTGCCGAGTATGCCAGGCCTAGACCACCACCTCCACCACAGAATGAACAGCAGTATCAGAGCTCGTACCAACCTTATAATGCAAGTCGTCAGCCTTCATCTTACCAAGGCTACGATGCACAGCCGCCTCAACCGTCCGCGTACCAGACATATAATGGATATCAACCTCCGCCTTCCTCGTATCATCCGTACAATGCAGATCAGCCTCAATCTTCCATGAACCAACAGTACAGTGCGGCTCCGCCTCAACCTTCTGCATACCAGCCATACAATGCAGATCCTCCCCAAGATTCCTCGTACCAGCCATACAATGCGGACAAGCATCAAGCGTCCTCGTACCAACCATATGCTATGAACCAGTCGTACAATGCGGGTCAGCCTCCGGAGTCATCATACCAACAACCATACAGTCCAGAAAAGCCTCCTACTCCTCCGTACCAACCATACAATGCCTATCAGTCTCAACAATCTTCATACCCGCCCTACAATATGGGTCAGACTCAAGCTTCTTCACACCAACCGGACAATGCAAATCAGCCTCAGGTTTCCTCGAACCAGCCTTACAATTTTGGTCAGCCTTCGTCATTCCAGCAACCACTCAATGCTGATCCAGGCCTGCCAATGGACCAACTGCACATTGTAAACAAGCCACCTTCGATGGAAGCACCGAACAATGCAGATCAGAGTCAGTCAATGGAGGAGCCATACAGTGACGCGGATCAGCCTCAGTATGCAGCCTCAAATGCCGCATCTCGGTATTGATACAATGGATGTTTCGTATAGACAAACTATTTCTATTGGTAACTCAGGAACTCAAATTTTGGTGCTTGTCTATTGCTTATGTCAGTAATCTGCCATCTGACCGTGATAAGTTATCGCGTTGAAAACTTTGGTATCTGAGATTAGACTCGACACTCGCTCGCAATCCTTTCTTTTTTATCAAGTAATTGTGGATTTCTGGCAGTACTTTCAGTTTAGAATGCTGCATAATTTGCTTGTTAGGTCCCTGATGGAGGATCCTAGCTTGTGTTGTATCAGTTGATGGTAAAATGTAAGCGGCCACGTCCCACAAGGTGTCGTATTTGACTTGTTTTTGATTCATCTTGAGTTATGTTATATTCGTTAGTCGAACGAACTGTGAATGAATTTCTGGGGCAGCTTATAATGAATTTCTTGAGTGCATCAGAAAAGGGTTGGGGTCTGAAGTTGTTCAGCACACATTTTAAATCTTAACATGTTTGTTACTTGGAACGTTATTCTATATGTAACATCTGAAAATTAGCGATATGATGTAATGGATAAGATGTGATTTGAGATATAAGAAATGGGTGAGTTAGTGAAGATTGAGTAGTTGATGACTAGCAAATCTTTAGACCTTGAGTTATTCATCTGTTAATTAACGAGTTAATCTCTTTTTTGGGTAACTCTTTAGTTAACCCCTCTTATAAAACAGAACCGCTGTCCAAAGTTTCAGTAACTGCCGTCTCTTTAGTATTTTTTACACTTGTGTTCCTTCAAGATTCTACGATTACAGTTATGCTCGCCTAATTTTAAGGGCGATTTGCTTACGTGGTGATGTTGTGGATCTGACATCCTAAAGCAAGAAGCATCGCAAAGGAGACTGTGTGAAAGCCTAGAAAGGTTATTTTGGAAATAGTCAAACCCTCGTGGTCTCCATTATTAAACATCTGATGCCGTTTCACAGTTATGTGCTCATGTCATCGACATCCTCACCTTTGTGGAAAGAGCCCATGATTTGCTTGACATTCAAAAAAAAAGGGAGGTGTTGATTTGGATATATGGACATATGTGGTTAAGACTTGACATGATACTATAGCTTCTAAGAAATAAAATGGATGCCGAAACCTAAGGAGTGAAGTCAGCTTCTTCCCTCCAACCATTATATGTATTTGTAGGAATCCTCTTATAATTAACATAAATTCGCCATCCCCATTCTCTCCTCTTTCGGAACATCTGATAGCAGACCACGACTTCTCAGGTGACTCGCGACACACGATGTATCTCTTTCCTGGCTAAAAAAAGTCGAGTATTGGAGTGAAGATGAGGTTTGATGTGTGTAGATCGCACTACCAGCCTTTCTTTCATGCTCTCCGGAATTGATTTGATCATCTCAGGCCGGCTCTCACCTCAACAAGGAAGAAAACGACCGCGAGAGGGAAAGAGAAGAAGAAGCATCTCTGATATCAGAGGAGCACTCATTTCCAGCCGTATAGTCTCTCTCTCTCTCTCTCTGGAAAGAGGAGGATGATGATCACTAAAAGCAAAACAAAGCTCTCCATGAGCAAGTACAAACCAACTAGATTCATGCATCAATTCTTGACCTAGATTTCACAGTTCAACCCGCTCGAATGAAAGCAGGATATAGTCATTGGAGCTAAGGGGGTCGGAAAAGCACGGGCTCGATGAGCTAAACTCGAACTCAACTCGATAAGAGCTCGTGAGTTAGACTCGAAAAACAATTTAATACGAGTCCGAGTCAGATAAATGTGTCGTTAAGATTATTCAACCATTCTAGTTGAGCAAGGTTGAACTAGCTAACTCGAATCAATAACTCCATTTGATTTTACTATTATTTTATATATCCATATGGACATACCTGACGTATGAATGCTGAGAAAATGGTACGGGATGGGTATTTGTTTGGACTTGTGTGATGTTTATATGTATTTGTATCATATGTCGAGTTTTTATAGATTGTCAAATGCACGTGAACAACTACATTTATATATACTGCAAAAAGCCTCAAACATCAGCGTCATCGTTATTATTAAAGGAATTTCTAATGAGTTAATTTTCTTCTTTAAATAAAGTTCACAAATAATCAATTAAATCGAAACTTATCAAGTTGGAGCTTGATTATGAGTTCGGTTATCGAGTGGGTCTGAGTCGGGGCTGTCTCGACTCATTCAACTCGATAGACACCCCTAATTGGAGTGGATTTATCCTTTTCTTCGATCGTAGCCTCGTTCTCCTCTGAGACGAAGATCCTCTCGCTCGCCCTGACTAACGATTTCTTTTTCGAGAGTTCGTAATCATGGCGGATTCTTCCGATCTCCGAGAATCATCATTTTAATAGGATTTGTAGCTATTTAAGTGAATAGGTTAAGTAATGTAGCCTTTATCAATGGTTGATAGGATAGAGGTCCTTTAAACTTGAAGGAAATGTTTAAAATGTGTATATATATGCTCTTACTCTTAGGGAATGTTCGGTTGGTGAATAAGAAGGAATAGGGCTGGGAAATAAAGAGAATAATCGTCTATTCTCTGTTCGATGGGAAAGATAGGAACACGGAGAATAAGGTGAAATAAGGGTATGTAAGGCAGAATAAAGATGGGAATACACGTGGAATAAGGTGAAATAATGAGATGTGGATGAGAATAGCCGTACTCTTGGGAACCACACATAACGGAGAATTGACCCTTTATTCCTGTGTTTATTCTCCAAACGAACAGGGCCTTGAGGGCAATGTATTCGTCACGAAATGATTATTTATTTAAAGGCAAATGCAACTAGGAATCTTGCTATATCATGGAAGGGAGATAATTGAGTATTTGCTAATCATATGATGTGTTCAAATTGAGCTTTACTATACTTGATCAACCATTTGATGATGAGGAACATGAAAAGGATAGCAACAAAACAAACCAATTTTCTACCATGGGAAATGGGATCATTACTTCCTATATATCTCATATATAGCACCTTTTAGTCAGGGAGTCCCAACCTATATAAATATATCCTTATTCGCCAAATATCTTATGTATTTAAACGAATATGAATATGTATTTTGATTTAGCAGATGGATACGAATAATGATACAAGTTTTTTGTATTTTTACGTATACGAATATGTTTTCTGTACCTTTTTGTTTTTTTTGAGGATGTTGATATATGGCTATGTTTTTTTGGATATGCATATGGATTTTCATATTACTGAACAATTGTATGTATATTGTATAGATATCCATCCATGTGTGTATGAACATATATTGAAATATATTACAAGACATTAATTATCCTTATCCATTCTAAAATACGAATGCGGATACGAATACTGACAGATGTGAAAAACGTGTCACCGTATCCTTAAAAACAAATACGAATGTAAAACGAATACGAATCAGATACAAATAATAACAAAAATTTTTAATAGATTAACTAAAATATACATGTTTAGGATGGTTTACACATAAAATAGATATACTATATATAGTAATTTCATAATAATTATATGAACAATGGTGAATGCAATCATAAAATATTGTTATGCATAGTTATAGATAAATCTATTAGTATATTTATGTACGAAAACGAATATACGAATACGAATGCGAATATTAGCAAATGTTAAAGTGATATCTGTATCCGCATCCATTTTAAAACGAATACGAATACGAAGTCAAAATATCTATAAAACGAATACGATAGCGGATCGGATACGAATATATTCACATTCGTTTTAATCCCTATTTATTATCCTTATGATAATCTTTTTTCATTTGTTTTTCAATCTGAATCATGACTATCCATTTCCATATTCATGTGTAAGAACATCGTTTGCCATTTTCAATATCTGCAAGATACTCATTTAAGATATTCATTTTCGTATTCGCTTCCAGATTTTAAATAGATAAAAATATGATAACACATAAATTTGTGTCCATCTATTTGCACACTTAGTTTCCAAAACCCTATCAATTTTAAAATATGAAAACATAATATATATCGAGAGATAAGAGAAATATGTTGCCATATCAATAAAAATGACTATAGATATAAAACGGATATTGGTCAAATGGATATAATAGAAGAGTTACTTTGTAAATTAACTTTAATATATAAAATTGAATGACTTATCATCACATAAATATACATCCTACACATTTACGAGGGACAGGGGAAGGGAGGTGGTGTGAGCTAGGGGAAGGCGGTGGTGCGGTGGGGAACGAAGGGGGCGTGTTGCGAAGCGATGGGGTTACCACTGAACACTGGCCCAGAAGCGGGTCAGACGTCGCCGGACGCCGGCCGGACGCCGGCGGACGCCTCCCTTCCCCTAGCCCTCATAAATGTGTACAAGTATTTATTTTATAGAAATAGGATTGATAAGGGTATAAAAATTTGTTAGACAATGTAACATATAGATAAAACTCTTATATTAAAATGATGATACATGTACGAATATAAATATCCGCGGATAATAAATGTTGCGAATTTTCTATCAGATTCTCTTTTTATACTTTACTCACTAAATTACCATTATTCTTATGGGTTTTTACCAGTTCTGCCCCTCTGAGATATGACAATATCACTTATACCTCTCATTTTTTTGGAATATCTGTTGTGCCTCTACCTTCTTACAAAATTCACAGTTCTACCTCTCTATAAGGTAAAGTAACGACATAATTGATATTACAAAAGGGCATAACTGTGAATTTTACAAGAAGGTAGGAGCACAACCGATAATCCAAAAAAGAAAAGGCATAACTGATATTGCAATATCTCGTAAGAGCATATAAATTATCAATAAGTATTTATAGAAGACTAAGATGTTAGTAATTAAATTTATATTAATTAGATATCAATTTATCGATAAAGACTTGTGTGGTACTGTGTTAGCCACTAAATTCTACATTGACACTAGTAGCTAAACTAGACAAAAAGTCTTCTATAAATACTTTGATTAAGAAACACCAATTAAATGCGATCAATTTATCGAAAATCCGATCCATTCCGACCTGTCAAATTTAATGAAAGATAAATAATCTTATCGATTGTTTACTCGTTCAAAAATTAGTGAAAAAAAGAAATCCGCATTTAATTTCTTTTGACGATAAATAAATTTGTCAAATATATGGCTAAAAATGGCTGGTCAAAAAGGCGTAATTTCTAATCTCATATTTCTAAAAAAAGGAAATTCCCGTTTAATTTAATCACAATCAGATCCATCACTATCCTATGGCCCTTGAGATTTAAGAAGAGAATTTGACGCGTATCTGTGGGCATGCAATGCAAGTGGAGTTGACAGGAATTTGTCTAATTATTATTAATTAAAAAACTTTCAACCATTTTTGGCATTATTTGAAAAACGTAATGATTCAAACGAGTGTTTTAAGAAGCAAAACAACGAATTAAAACGCAGCCGTTGGTCCTCCTAAGTTATCCGAAGCGATTTTTCCATAAATATTTGATATTACATTACATTATTTTCAGTATTTTTTAGAGTTGTACCCCTGCCTTTTTGGGTAATTAATAGTTGTACCCCTCGATTTCATTTACATCAAGTCTCTTTCCAAACAGACATTATCTTAAGGTTACAAGTGTAATTGGAAAGAAAAAAGAAGGATACATGTGTAATTTTTTTGAAAATTATAGGAGCACAACTGTGACAATTTTTTTACTAAATCAAGCTTTGGTTTGTATAAATCATGATTTGGTTTATCTCACTGATGACAGAACTAACACATGTGGTATAACTGTTAATTGTTCAATAAGACAAATGGATGACTAATATTACAAAAAAAAGAGATGGACATAATTGATATTGTAGAATCTAAAAGGAGCACGACTATAAAAAGCTCTTATTTCTTTCGATGATTCCTTCATATTAATGATAGACAATTCATTGAGGAAAGCTGATCTGAACAACTTGTTACGTTAGGACCTCCCTACTTATAAACATACTCAATATCTTGTTCGATGTGCTCATACGATGTCGATCGTGATTATCATAGAGGACATTCTTTTTACAATTACATTAGTTCCCTAAAATCACTCCGGCCGTACTTAGATATTAGACAAGTGTGTGGGCACTACTATTGGTGGCTGATTCACGGTTAGGGATGTCAATATGGGTTTACCCATTGGGTACCCGACCCGAACCCGCCCCATTTAAAGACCCGAAACCCGTCCCATTTATTTTTGGGCGGGTTTGGGTTTTGAATTGACTACCCATTCGGGTATGGGTATGGGTTTGGGATTGCCTTGTGGGTACCCGAACCCGAACCCGCCCTAAACCCGAATAAAAAATATATATAAAGATAGATGTTTATGTTGCATTTTAATCAAACTAGGCCCAAATCCATTTCATATCTAATATGTATCGATCTACATGTATAAATATCCAACTTAATTTTCTCCTCTCCATCCATTTATTCATATTCAACTAACGTTTTATATCTTTAATAAATAAAAACTATCAACACAAAAGAGTTAAACACTTAACATATATAAACATTTAATATTCTTTATATATTGCACTTTTTTATTAATCGTCATATTACACGATCTAACTCTATTTCGTCTATCTGTGAAAATATTGTATACATTTATAAACAACTTGAGATTTACCATGTCTAAGATATGGGTACCCATTGGGTACACGGGTATCCGACGGGTATACGGGTACCCGGTACAAATTACCCGTTTAATAAATGGGCGGGTATGGGTAGTGATATTATAAATGGGTATGGGTTTGGGAATAGTAATACCCGCCCCAAACCCGACCCGCTGACATCCCTATTCACGGTCCACTTCAAGTCTAAGGAGCGAAAATTTCTGGATACTTTTGACGAAATAGATCTAACAAATTGTCAGAGCCAGTATTTCTTGACGATGGGATATAGGTTAAGAAAGTTGCATTGGTAGTATTTGTTATGCAATATTTTGATTTAAAAAGCCACGTGCGGTAACAATTATTACAAAATGAGATTTTTACGCTGCAAACCCAGAAATCCAGGCTAATTACACTATAGTCCCCCTATAATCTTCTCCTTACATCACGGCTCTTGTAATCTTACGAATATTTACACCATATATATATATATGTCAAATAAAGAAAGATTACGTAGTTCGTGCGAAAATAGTATTGACTATATTTGTGGCTCTTCATGTCCGTACAACTGGTGCTGAGTCCATGAGAACGCTCCAATTAAGTCCAGATATTATGGGTTTCTAGATATTCTAATTTTTTTTCATATTAATTTGTCACCATCGAATACCGTATCAAACATCGACAGCTCACGGGGAAAAACATGAATATATAATAATAATATACTGAGGAATTAAGTCTGCAGGGTTTCTCTCTTTGAAAGTTTCAACCAAACCGCTCTTCTTATTTTACATTCACAACCCTGTGCATTTAATGAACAATTTCAGGTTATTTTAGTATATTTAATTTCTCGTATCGTGAAACGGCAAAAATAAGTATTACATCAGATATTTAGATACTGTTAAATGTGGTTATAAAAAATAAAAGGATTAGTGTTTGACAACTCGAACTTCTGTTTTTCCGTGTTTGTCATTGGTTCGGAAACCAACAGAATACCGGAGTACTACTACTCGATGAAGAGAGGATCGTCTGTTGTAGTCCTTGTTGCAGAAGACTGTTGTAGGAGTTACGGCCGTCCGATCACCTATCTCCTGCCTCAAGATGTGAACCTACTATCTTCGACCCTCTAAGAGGATCGTCTGATCCTCATCCGACGTTCTTCGTGCATTACAGCCCCTGCTGTAAATGGCATTTACAGTAGACGATCGGTTTTCTCGATGTAGAACATTGACGGGAACCACGACCTAGTAACTAATTTATCTCGAGGTAATCCGGTAAACAAACAAGTCCAAAGAAGCCGACGACATATCATATGTCAGATTGTGAAGGGCTGGGGGTCAATGTCGAGACCTTGTGTCGCGATGATGAAAACTTTTCGACGAGGGATTGCTCACGGAAGGAGCTAGATAGCAGGCAGGATGGACCGGGCTTCACCATACCCATATGGAGACAAGTCTGCAGTCAGAAGGTAACAACATAAATAACTAAGGTTTGAAAAATAAACATTTCTTTCTTTTTCTTTCACTAGCACATCACAAAGTAATGGTAAAATCTGCCTCCTCTATTTTAGTGTTTTTATCAGCCCTTCTTAACTTCTGCAATATCAGTTATGCTCATTTTTTCTTGAAATATCAGTGATGCTGTACCTTCTTATAAAATTCGCAATTCTAAAGTTTCGTTAAAGTAAAGTAGGGACATACATAATCGACATTAGAAAATGATGGAATTGTGAATTTTGTAATAACATAAGGACACAATTGATGTTTCAAAAAGGTAGGGGCATAACTAATGATATTGCAGAAGTTAAGAAAGGTTCAAGTGATACAAATCCTTTATTTTATTGTTTTTTTCTTACTTAAGGCAACACTTGGGACAAACAATCCCGATATTTAGAACGGTTGAAATTAACACTGGAAATATGGGGTTCTGGTTGTGGTTAGCACTATATCAACACCTGCCTGCTATGGTTATGGGGACGTCCAATATACCATTTCTTGAAAAATATGTGACCCGTAAAGGTGGGATTAATGATCTTGACCGTCCAATCTTTGATCAGATTAATATGATGGTTAGATAAAACCAGTGGCGGACCCAGGATTATAGAGTAGGAGGGGCATATCAACATATAATACTAATTAGATAAGATTATATTATTAAAAAATAAATCACTATAGACATGCATATGCATGGAGATATACAAAGACATGATATATATATGGGGCTGCCCCCGCCTTATTTTTCTAATTTTTTTTATTTTTTTGAAAAATATCACATGTATATTCATCTATAAATCCCTCCAATATGACATTCAAATTTCGTTAGAAAGGGAGACTCCTCTACCCTCCATCTAGAATAGGTCGATTACAACAATGTTTAGATCTTTGAAATTACATGGTCTAGATGGAGGGTATAGGAGAGTTTGTTTCTGACGAAATTCGAATAACATGTTGGAGGGATATATAGATGAACATACATGGTTATATTTTTCAAAAAAAAAAAATAAAAATTACAGAAAAATGAGGTGGGAGCAACCATGTTGGCTGCCCCTAGGAGGCAGCCTCATTTTTTCACACACATAATGAATTTAAAACATAATGTACCTACACTCAGTGGTGGACAGAGGATTACAGACTAGGCGGAGAAATATACCATAATTTCTATGTGCACTATAAATCTAAAAATCGATACAAAACCACATCCTGTAGTGGATTCTTTTCCATTCAAAATTGTAATATGGTAAATTATTACTGTGCTCAACTTGATATTATGGTTCACATTGAAATGATCCTCTACTATAAATTCAATTAAACTGAATCACTTTTGTCTAAAAGAATGCTTAAAGAAAACATAAAGTGATGACCAATGACTACAACTATAAAGATTATACTTTTCTACATTATAATTTGATCACATATCCACATGTACAATTATATGCATAGCATCATATATCATATGTTGCGCCTAAATACAACAATTAGATTGTGTGTCTTACGTACATTCTTAGGTGATGTCTATATCTCATATTAAATCTAAAAATTATATGTTTTACATGGAACTAATATATTAAATCCTAAAGTAATATAGGATCTACATACTGATCTGGAATCAACAATATACATAAATCCATGATAATATTTATAAGGGTTAAATGGGTCTACCCCCTGGAGGGAGCTAACTTGGCTCCCCCCACCCCATTTTGCCCGATTTTTTTATTTTTTTTTAAATTTCTTCTGTGAATATTCATCACTATATCCCTATATTATACTATTAAAATTTCGTGCAAAACAGAGACTCCTACGGCCTCCATCCAGACAATCATTTTTTAATGGTAACAGAATTGCTAAAAACAACCCTTATAGATGGAGGTCGTAGGAGTCTCTGTTTCGCGCGAAATTTTAATGACATAATATAAAGATATATTGATGAAAATCCACGGAAGAAATTTCAAAAAAAAAATAAAAAAATCAGGTGAAATGGGGCGGGGGATCCAAGTTAACTCCCCCCATGGGGGCAACCCTATTTTACCCTATTTATAATGTTTTTTATGATATTAATCCTTAAAATCATACTTATCTAGTGCAATCGATGCAACAAATCCATGAGCAAATGGGGTGCGCACAACATGTCGTAGAGAGAGGGGAAGGCTAGGGTACGATGTCACTGCGTGGGAGGGGATTTAAGGGAGGCGCAACCCAGAGAATGTGCAAAAGCCGAACCGAGAAAGATCGAGGGCACATGCGCGATGAAGGTGACAATTCCGACTTTCAACTCTCGATTGATGGGGGCATAACATTAAAAACATGAGATATTTTTTAACTCTTAATGAGGTAAAATAAATGAAAATTGAGAGGTTGGGGGGGGGGCACGTGCCCCCATGTCATATATGTAGGTCCGCTACTGGATAAAACATGCAATTTTAATATCAATCATAAATATATAGAGTATATCATATAAGCTGCTTAGACGATATGTTTAATAATTGTCTCATTACTCCCAATCAATCGTGCCAGTTAATTTTTCACCACGAGAGTTATTTTCTACGGAAAACTTAACCGTTTAAAGGTGCTATGGATCAAACATCAAAATGCTTACAAAGTTTGTGCTTTGGATCAAACACCAAAGTCTTAAACTTAGGAACCGTAACATTACTGCTCATGATTTTTTGGACCCTCTTCAAAAGGTCAACAGCTTCTGGTGCTAAGAATCCAAAAGTATCAAAATAAAAAGGGATGAAGGCATGTTGATTCTCACTTGATGAAGCAACTTTAAGGGCAACATACCCTGTTGTGAAGGTCCCACTCTTCAACCATACCAGCGGACAAATCTACATAAGCATATTTCCCTCTGACCCATCCAAAAGAATTAAAATATCAATAAGTCTAAGTGTGGATCTTCCCTCCTGCGGATCGGCTAAAAAGTTCACAGGTGCCTCTTTCTTAGAAGTAACACCTGCACATCCGAGTACATCAAATAAACCGTCTCTAACAAGATCATGCATGTGCTTAAAATCCGGAAGCTCCCTGCAATTAGGGTGGAGCATTGGGCTGGGTCAACCCTGACCCAGCCCTGACCCGACCCGCCAAAGCCCGGGCCCAACCCAGGCCTCCATTTTCCTCAAATTTTGATTTCGGGCCGCGCCCGACCCGAACCCGAGGGGACCTGGGTTGACCCGACCCAGCCCGCTTCATTCTCAAGTAATGTTGATACTGATTTTTTGTTTCCAAAAAAATTATTATCTTTGATTCTATCGTTGTTCATATGCTATATACTTGAAGAAGCTGTGTTCGTTGTCAATTTCCAGAACTCTCTCACGTTCTCGCTGCAGATTGCAACCCTCAGCAGTGCACTGTCAGGCAAGGACAATTGATCTTTGTTTGATTTTTTTGGATACACGTAAATTTTTAGCCCCGCAAAATGCTCTCTCCTTTCAGTAATTAACAGTAACAGGGTGCCACCAAAAGCACGAATATAACATGCATCTTATTTGAATGCACTCGCTGTAGAAGCCATCCATGACATACAAGGCTATATATTTAGCAACAAAAAAATATTACATGTTTCATCTGTTTATTACTGTTTTATAGCTACTCAGTGGCCTGCACTTTCACTGCATTAAGATTCTCTCTTTAAGTGGAATACCAATTACATACTTGGCATAAAAATTAAGCATACTATTATTCAATGAACTGGAATATACATAGATAAAATCAAGAATAATAAATGCACGTACAAAGAAAGTGCACATTGCAAAGAGCATCACACAACCACTTGGGAGCGGGTTGAGCCCGACCCGAACCTGGACCCGAACCCGCGGGCCTTGGGTCGGGCCCGGGTCGTCGATTTATTAAAAAATACGGGCCTCGACCAAGCCCAAGGTCCAAAAATAATTTATGGGCCCGGGCCGAGCCTTTTCGGGTTGGGCCGGGTCAAGCCCAATGCTCCACCCTACCTGTAATGAATTGCACGATCCCCAAAAGTGTCTAAGCATGTCTTACAACAAACTGGGCATATCTCATCAGTAGAAAATAAAGGAATCATGAGACGAAATTTGAGGATACTGCAATACTCCACTGGTGGCATGTGCAGACCAAATCCGTCAATAGGAATAACAAGAAAAAAACCTTGAGCATGATCACCTTGAAGATACTGAAAAATCCACCTTTTTTTCTAACGGTCATATCAAATTTCAGCTCCATGTCCTTAATTATTTTGCTAAAAAAATACCCATCAAAACTTTTTGGATCTTTGGAGGGATGATATCCTTTCTAGAGAATCAACTAAGATCGAATGAGGGATTCGTGCCATGAAATCGATAAAGAGCATAATCAAAGACCGAGTCCATATTGTAGTCTCACTGTCTTGCAAGATATGGTCCTGAAGCTCCTAAGACTGTGCCTTCGAAGCCACAAATGCATACAACGAAGGCTCAATTATTGAAATTAACCCTAAACTGTCAACCGAATGGATAATGAAGCCACCCTCCATTGGAGGTCTTCAAAAAACGTGCCTCTATAAGCAACAATATCTTCAATAGACTCTCATAAGCCTATGTTGAATAATATTATTGCCTCCTCCATGTACATAAGTTGATAAGTCCTCAATCCAAACAAAAGTTTTGTTATACCTGTACATGAACAGAGTAAAAGAAGCTCACTCTAGGGACACCCAACTAAGGAAGAAGATGCATCAACTTCACAGCTTTAACAACCCTCTCCAAAGTCAAACCATCAATAAAGTTTTTATCCCTAGTAATTGTCCCTCTAAGCTCTTCACGCCTAATAAAGATCTTCCAATACCTAATGGGAACAACCCTTTGCAAATCTTCCTACTGTCACATGTAGGCTAAAAAAGTTTAATTTTAGGAATATTTAGAACTAGACCCAATTATGGCACATACTATTGGATGATACCTAGAACCTTGGATACCTCATCTATGTCCCAAATAACCATACCATCATCAAGATACCATGCATGAAAAAGTATCTTGCAATTATCTCTGATATAATGGATACATGGATGTAGTACGAGGGAAAAAAGGAGCGGCGCTAGAGGATCTCCTTGTTTCACTCTAGTGGATGACCAGATATGTCTGTCTCTAAGGTATAACCTTTATGTTAGTCCATAAAAGAACTCCACCTCAAAGAGATAGATGGACATCTTTATCTCACCTGGCACAATAAGGCATGCCTATCAACCATATTGAAGGCAATAGAAAAATCCACTGTAAGTAAGGAAAGAGAAACATCGCTAAGACGAGAGTTCAACACTTTGTTGACATTGTAGAATAGACTTAGCTTCACCAGAATCTGAAGGATATGGAGAGATCCTTAAGCGCATCATGGAAGCGTAATGATCACATCGTATGTGATCAGGAGCGACTAGTCGTACTAGTCACTTGAGGAAGCGGAATTTAAAAATTTAAATGCAATGAAACCACATGATCCAAGAACACTTCTCGTATTGTTTTATCCAAACCACAAAGGGATATTGGGGTTACCTCTTGAAGTGTGGTTGCAACCAAAGTCTCTAAACGAAGAGACCTCCCATCTCAAGTCTGAGCTGATGGAAGAAATGCTTCCGAGCATGTTGATGAGATGCGGGCTTCTCGCACTCCAAGTTGATTATCCAATCGACGAGTCTTCTGATCTCGTCACATGATATCCGACATCTTCTTCACAAGCAAGGCACACCAAAGGAGACAGAGATCTACGAGTAGTTGAAGCGGCAACACGACGGTGTGGCGATGACGGTGATCCTCTCTAAGGCACAAGGTAGACGACCATTAAGAGAGATAAATTATTCAATTTTTTGTTTAAGAAGAGCTAGTGTTGCCTCTTCTTTTATAATATTCTGAAAGTCCATGGATTCCAATCCATATGAAACGAAAAATCAATGGTTGAGATTGATTTGTGTTTCTATTCAATAGCATTGATTTTCTTGTAAAAATATAATAAAATTTAATTTAGATTAAATTAAATATATATTAAATAATCAGCATAATTTAATTTGAACTAAATCAATTAGGATATAAGGATTAGGAAGGAGGTCACCCACCCTTTTAAAAAAGAGAGGACGACCACCCTTGAGAGCAAGTCAAAGGGTGGCCATCCACCATCCATTAAATGAATGGTATTGGCTTCTCTAGTCCTTGATATATATATATTTACAACAACTTTTGCTGTTAATTAATTCATAAAAATAATTCTAAATTAGTTTTGTGAGTATTATAATCATTCCATTAAATAATTGTGAATCGTATTCACTTCTCAAAATAAAATGTAAATTGTATTTCCAATTAATTTCCAATGTGAATCCAATTCACACCAACAATTAATTTGAAGATACTATTTACAATAAGCTCTCTCTAATATATTATAAATCATATTTATAATATATATAAATAATATAGATAGCACTATCCACATTATTCATATCCTTGATAATTAAATCATATTTAACTATCTTGGACCATCATTCTCAACTATTTAAATATGAATCTTATTCACATTATTCATGAAGATTAAATCACATTTAATTATCAATATCTCAATGCTCAAATATATCATTCATCAATGGCATTATTCTTGAGCTCTTTCAAGAATAATGCGCTTTCTCCGTGGATACTTGGAGATAAGGACAGAGCGATTGTGTGTTCCACGTATAGTGACTTGGATTGAGATCATAACTCAAAACCCAGATCTCAGGGACCTCCCATAGATGTTTGATTAAATCAAAGTCGTAAATCTAATCTTCTCATTGCATCTGAATCACATTCAGATCACTGTCTAATATTTGGACCAAGATTAGATTACTTCTATGCTGAGAGAAGTCACTAAAATGTAGATCTGTTTCATCACTCCCTCGGAATTGAAGCACCATGATTTTACAATCGTTTATTGATCACATCACCCTCAGTATTCCTAATACCTGTACACCCCGCATACTGGAAGACCTAGGATAAAAAATGAAGTTTTAGATCTTATTTAGACAGTTTACTTCATATTTTTATCATTAACTTTCTCATTTCGACTATAGGGAGTTGGTATCGATCATATACTTTCTAAAATCATATATCATATCTAGGTATTGATCATATACTTTCCAAACACATATATCATATCTAGATATTGATCATATACTTTCCAAAAGCATATACAAACCTATAAATTCAGTCAAGCTTCCAAAGCGAGACAACCATGCATGGAATTTGATTCCTAATATCTCATGAGTGAGCTCATACCTTCTGGTTTAGTAATGAACCTGTATGATTTCTTTGAGAGTGTAGAAACAACAAGAAGATCACACACAAGACAGTGATTTATGTGGAAAACCCTTCGATCAAGGGAAAAACCATGGAGGCACAATAACCCTAATCTCAACACAAGATTAGGGTTCTCTTCACTCATACCTTTTACAAAGCAAGGGGGGTGAGTACATAAATAGGAGTCCGGGGTAAATGACCCCCCAAAGTCCATTACCCGATATTTAACGAATTATATAAAAAAATAACAAAACTCACACTCCCCTCAAGTTGGGCATACATGTCAACCATGCCCAACTTGCCTACATTTAACTCGTATTGCGCCGTAGGCAACCCCTTTGTGAAGAGGTCAGCAATCTAATCTTCGGATTTTAGGTAGGGCAGACACAACTGTCCATCATCAATTTTTTCACGAATAAAATGTCGATCGATCTCCACGTGTTTGGTTCTATCATGCATCACTGGATTGTTTGCTAAGTTTATAGCAGCTTTGTTGTCACAGAACATCTTCATAGGCATATCAGCTTCGTCCCTAATTCTTTTAATAGCAACTGCAACCATAATACATCTGTCACACCATTAGCAAGTGCCCTATATTCAGCTTTTGCACTTGACCTTGAAACAACATGCTGTTTTTTGCTTCTTCCAAATGACAAGGTTCCCACACAAGTACACAACATACCCAGAAGTGGATCTCCTATCATCAACAGATCCAGCCCAGTCAACATCAGTATATCCTTCAATAGTAACATTACTTTGTTTTTTGAACATAAGCCCTTTGCCAGGGCACTTCTTTATGTAGCTCAAGATCCTATTAACAGCGTTCACATGGACGGTAGTAGGAGCGTGCATAAACTGGCTGACTATATTCACTGCATAGGTGATATCAGGTCTTGTGAGAGTAAGATAGATTAATTTTCCAACTAACCTCTGATATCTACCTTTCTCCTCATCATCGAGAATTTTCCCATCCTTCTTACTCATTTTATGATTAGCCTCCATGGGATAAGAAGCAGGTTTGCAATTAACCATTCCCGAGTCACGAAGAAGGTTAAGGGCATAATTTTGTTGATTCAAACACATACCTTGTGGAGATCTAGCCATCTCAATACCGAGGAAGTACTTCAGCTGTCCCAAGTCTTTCAATTCAAATTCTGTTGACAGAATTGCTTTTATGCTAGACAATTCCTCTTCATCATCTCCAGTACGGATCATATCATCAACGTATACTAGAAGGATAGATTTCTTATGGTCTTTCTCTTGATGAATAGAGTATGATCTCTATTAGCCTGTTTGTAACTATTTTTTATCATCACAATCCTGAGTCTTTCAAACCAAGCTCTTGACGACTGTTTTAGACCATACAAAGCCTTTTTTAGCTTGCACATTTACCCATTTGATCATATCCTGGTGGCATTTTCATGTAAACTTCTTCTTTGAGACTTCCGTTTAGGAAGGCATTCTTTACGTCCAGTCAATACATTTTCCAGGAAAATTGAACTGCAAGACAAATAATAACTCTGACGGTGTTCATTTTTGCAACAGGCGCAAAGGTCTCGAGGTAGTCGATACCATATTTCTGACTGTAGCCTCTTGCAACCATCGGGCTTTGAATCTGTCAATTTTACCATCACCCTTATACTTTATTGTGTAAACCCATTTGAACCGACCAAATGAGCGTCTTTTGGAATTGTCACAATATCCCCAAGTATCATTTTTCTTTAGAGCCTCCATTTCCTCCTTCATAGCTTTTGCCCACCTGGGGTCACACTGGGCTTCAACAGAACTCTTGGGAATAACATGAGAATCAAGCACAATTATGAAGCTTTTATAGTTTGAGCTTACTCGAGAGTAAGAAACATAATTTTCCATAGGATAACGAGAAGGAGACCTAGTGTTCTTGTCGCTTTCCTCAAAGCAATAGGAAGTTCCTCTTCTACATCTTCAGTATCACTAACCAGATCATTCAAGCGATTGTCAGTGTCTTCAACCAAATTATCAGGGAAAGAGGAATTACTTACAGTGTGATCATGACTTGGATCATCCGAGGAGAGATTGGGATTGTGGTTTGGCATCATATTGTCATCAATAGTCTCTCGTCTGTGATCATCATCCATCCTTTCAGCATTATTATCTACACTCTCATGTCTGCCAGTACTGTGACCACAAGGAATAACAATTTCATCATTGATCACATCGCAACCTTCATTTATAAAGTGAAGATCATCTTTATTTTTCTCAACAGCTATTTGACTACACTCCCCCTGAGAAAAATTCTCTGCATAGTAGGAATCATGCTCATGAAAAGTAACATACCTGGTAATATGAAGTTTCCTTTCATCGGATCGTAGCATTTGTACCCTTTTGTGTACTTGAGTATCCAAGAAAGATACATTTCAGAGATCGAGGGTCCAATTTTCTCATGCCAGGACCAGAAATGTGACATAGCAAACACTCCCAAAAACCCTAGGAGTTAAGTTGAAGGGAACTTTATCAGGATGTAACATTAGAAATGGAGTATTTTTTCCAACCACATTAGATGGACGCCTATTTATCAGATAAACAGCAGTGAAAACAGCTTCTCTCCAATACCTTTTTGGAGTATTTCTTTGGAAAAGAAGGGCTCGAGTAACTTTTAATATGTGATGATTTTTCCGCTCAGCAATACCGTTCTGTTGAGGTGTGTACTTACATGAAGTTTCATGAATAATTCCATTATCGTCAAGAATGCACTAAGAGGTCCCTCCAAATACTCCTTAGCATTGCCAGACCGTAATACTTTGACGTTGGTGTCATACTGGGTTTTTATCATGTTGACAAAGCTTCGGATTATACTTGGAATCTCACTTCTATTCTTCATTAAGTACACATAGGTGAATCGAGAATAATCATCAATAAAAATCATAAAATAACGATGGCCTCCGAAACTCTGCAGATTGGACGGTCTCCAAACATCCGAATGAACAATATCAAAAACAGACTTGCTTTTACTATTAGATATAGGAAAAACAATTCTAGTGTGCTTTGAGAGCTCACACACTTCACAAAAAACGAATATCTATTCCAACTTTATTGCATAATTTGGGAAATAAAAAAGATAGAGCAGGATAACCAGGATGTCCAAGACGCTCATGCCAATGCTTCAGGGCCAACCTATCATTAGATTCTTTTGCATCAGTTGCAGCACCCTGGCAGAAACCACACGTGCAGGAAGGCAATATAGACCATCAACAGCCAAACCAATCCCAATCTGCTTCCTCGTCACTAAGTCATGCAATACACACGATGTCTCATCAAAAATTAGTCGACAATGCAAATCTTTGGTATACACATAGAGTAAGTTAATTGGGAAATCAGGGACATGAAGAGCATCATTTAGCATAAATTTATCTATGATAGATATACTCCCTTTTTAAGCAACAGTAACAGAAGACCCGTCTGCCAAATTTACACGTTCTCTCCCTGAAGCAAGTTTATAGTCAAGAAACATTCTAGCATTCCATGTCATATGATCAAAAGCGTCACTATCGATAATCCATTCATTGTTAAATAAATGATTACCTTCAGTTTTCTCACGACCATTGCAGTGTTCACAAATATCAGCATCATTAGTACTCCTAGATATTTTCTGCACATAGGTGTGAAGGTCTTTAATCTGCTCCACGATTAACTTCTTGCTGTCAGCGGTCATAGCAATGGGTTTTTTTCCTCTGTTACCTTCCTTTCCGAATGAAGTTCCCAGCAAACTCGATTCCATGACCAGTCTTTTTGCAGTGAGCACATTTTTGTCTTTCCAGTAGCCACTTTTGCCCCCTTTACTGAGTAAAGCAGATTTCTCAAAAGACAAGACATGCTCTGTCTCTCATTGCGATACGCCGTTGATCCTCAGATTCAACTGCATGATAGATCTCCTCAATGTCGGTGCCAACCCCCGTTGTGAGAAGTTGACTTCTGGTAGATTCAAAATCATTGTTAAGCCCACCCAAGAAAATGAAGATCCTCTGTTTCCATATCTCCTCCCAAAGCTTCTTTTGATCTGTTGGACTAGTCCACGTGTCATCACAATAGTAGTCCATCTCCTCCCACTTTACTTTCAACGAAGCATAATACCCTCCTCCCACTTTACTTTCAACGAAGCATAATACCCTGAAACAGACATATCCCCTTGTTTCATATTGTAGACTTCCATGTTCAACTGGTACATTCTTATATCCCGTTTTTCTGACCATACATGCTCTCAAGAGTGAGCCACTGCTCTCGAGTAGATTTCTTCCTTAGCACCAACGGTTGAATTTCAGAAGAAATAGCATTTATGATCCAATTTCTACACTGGCTATCCTCGATGTACCACTGATCATACAGCTTATCGGTAACAGCAAGGGCCTTTTTTTCCCATCAATGTAGCCTCCGCGACCTCTCGAGGCTAACGCAACTTCCATAGCCGCAGACCAAATCAGGTAATTATTTTTTGTTAATTTGATCATTGTAATATTCACAGGAGTATTCTCAAACTTGAAGGCCATAGGCTCCCCAATATCTTCTTGAGCCATAGAAATAAAAATCAGCAATAGACAAAGAGCAAAGCTAAAAGAATAACTCATAGTGAGGCCAAAGAGGCCTCTGCAACTGCAGGCTGCACGCAAAGGCTGAAAAACTTCACAGAGAACGCCGGTTGGGCCCTAATCTCGCACTGAACCCGGATGTTGAGGCGCACGTATGACGTGAGATGGGCACACCTGCCAGGAGGATTCGGTTGGGCGACCTGCCCTAAACCCGCACAAGGCTAAATGAAGGAAGGGGCCCGCGCCTGCCCTATAACCACAGAGGCAGGAAGGGGCTCGCACCTGCCCTAATCGCCAAATGGAGGAAGGTTCCCGCGCGTGCCCTAATCGCCAAATGGAGGAAGGGCAGGAAGCAAGCACGAAGCGGAAGACTCGAGGCGGGGCAGGAACGATCCGATCCGAGGAGGCGCAGACTGAAACGAGCAAAAGCATACGAAGGAAGGGGCTGATCCGATCAGGCTCTGATACCGTGTAGAAACAACAAGAAGATCACACACAAGACAATGATTTACGTGGAAAACCCTTCGATCAAGGGAAAAACCACGGGGCACAATAACCCTAATCTCAACACAAGATTAGGGTTCTCTTCACTCATACCTTTTACAAAGCAAGGGGGGCGAGTACATAAATAGGAGTCCGGGGTAAATGGTCCCTCACCCAAAGATCCATTTACCCGCCCAATTATATAACAAAACTCACAAGATCGTATTACTCATATGCCCCTGTAGGCATACCAACACGCCGGTGTATAGACCTTGATTATATCATCAACCTCTCGGTCTATCGAATGTACATACTCAGACATATAGTAACACATATGTCTCCGATTAGAGGATGCGTGTTATATCATGACAGCATACGACATAGGGCTTGGTTATCTCGATCTCACTAAGTCAACTCTTTGACCCTAAGCAATGAATGTAAATGTGCGAAGTTAAAATTTATTATAACTCTACAACAAGATGTGTATAGGTGCAATTATTGTAGAGGTCGAACACAGGGAGCAGACAGGTAGAACGGGGCAAAAATGCTCAAAATGTGTGTGTATATGATCAAGTGTCTATTATGCTAATTTTTTGTGGGTTTTTAATTTTTATATTTTTATTTAATTTTTAATTTTATAATTTTGTATTTTGGTTTTTAATTTTCTGATTTTATATTTTCTTTTTGTATTTTATATATATTTTTTTATATTTTGGTTTTCAATATTGGAATATAAAAGTAATGTAATAAAAGAGAGAAAGAGATATTTATAAAATAGATAAAAATGCTCAAAATAAACAAATAAAGTCTTTTTGGTCTTTTTATACTTTTTACTGTTTTTGTGATTTTTGGGTAATTTTTAGAATGTTTTTGGTATTTTTAATTAACAAAATAAAGCAAACAGTGAATAAAATGCAAGGCTGAAACTTAAAATGGAGAAATAAAATAGCAAACAGTAACAAAAATTCTCCAATTAATTTTCACTTAAAGATAATAAAACAAAGAAAATTCAGGGCAAGAAAACCCGATTTTTGGATTTTTTATGAATTTTATAAATTTTTATGAAGGTTTTTAGAGTTTTATGATTTTTAGGAGTTTGGTTTTTATAATTTTTAGTGATTTTTGGACTGAAGTTAGGACACACGAAGATAAGCAAAATATATTTTTTTGGGAATTTTCTGATGTGTTTTATATTTTTTTGGTATTTTATGACGCAAACAGTGCTGAAAATGAGTGTTTTTGAATTTTTATAAATAATAAAATGCAATGAAAATGAAAAATAAAAATATGGCGTGAATCTACAATGCAACAGGAGCTTAAATCTATTTTTTGAGATTTTTTCGAATTTTCTAGATGCATGAAATAAATAGGGAAAGCACACAAAAATACAAGGCCTAACAAGGGTATGAATGTAAATAGATGCAACGTTCAAGGGCCAATATGCAAATTATACATAAATACACAACTGCAGATGAATGCTTTGAGTCCTAAATCAACATTACACAAAATGGCGGGGGAAATGGCACAAAATACCCACGCCCGAGGCGATCGACGGCTGCGGAGGCGTGGAGGAAGAACGACCGACGAACTCGGTCGGGATGAACTCGGGAGCTCCAAAATCTCCACGCACGATGCTTCGAACGCCCCTCTGATGGTTCCACGAACCTCCAGGAACAACCCAAAACTGATAGGCGGCCGCAAAATGGCCTAGAAGAGGCCGGAGGTCCGCCGCAACTTGAAGGAGGGAGGGGTGCTCCAAGTGGTTCGTCCTCAAACAAAAATCGACCCCAGGAGGGGGTCTTTTGCACCTGGACCTGCAATCAAAGCACAAGCAGCAGTAAAAGGTTCCAGGGCCAGCAAAAAAGGGTGAGGTGGCGTGGAGTGGCGAAATGGGTGGACGGAGCTCAAGAGCTCCGGCGAGGTGTTTGATGGTGAGATCGAAGCTAACTAGTTGATTTAATGCGAAGCTAATTACGTGAAAACAAAGCTAAGGACTACAACTACGTATTAAGCAAGTAAAAATAGGGAGAAACGACCTCGAATGGCGGTAGACCACGAGATTGGGTACCTAACGGCCAAGCTTGGCCGGAGATGGGTGGAGACGCCTCCGCACCGCTCCTCCTCTCCTCCTAACGGCGAGGTGAGGTTGCTGTCACCTTCCTCTAACCTCAGCACATGGAAGAAGGGAGGAAGAAGGGGGAAAAAGGAGTTCAAAATTGAAATGGAGGATTGGAGGTCTTTTTTAAAGAGTGGTCGATGGGGCACAAAGAACGGTGCTTCTGGAGCACACAGTGATGCACTCCCCGAAAACAACTATGGGCGTGTATCCTCAATATATGGTGAACAAAAGTCAAGAAGGAAGAATTGCCAAATGGTGAAGACGCGCTTTCCAAAATTCGGAGAGAACGCCAAAAAACGCAGTCTGACAACCTTCAGAACATTGGCTGAGAGTGGGCGAGGAGGCATGAAGATCGAGGTTTATCGAGCAAATCTTCGATCCAAAGACCAAAGCGAGTACTGGGCGTGTATCATGGTTATATGGGGAGAAAAAGTGAAGAAGGGACCGAGGTCAAAATGTGAATGACGTGGCCTAGAAAAATAGGAGAAAATGACCAAAAACGCAGCTGGCAGGCTGCAGGTGCAGACCAGGGAGTTGACCAGCGGGTCAACTTCCACCTGGTTGGTCCACGTGGACCAACCACAAAAATCCCTGGGAAAAACATTTGTAAATTCAATTAAAAATAGCAAATCAATTTATTAAATTATGGTTACAAAATAAAAATGTTTATTATTTTATAAATTATTTTACTATGATTTTTATTTATTTTTTATGAAATGTATTTTTACAAGTTTACATTTATGCCCTTTATAGGTATATTATTCTATATATTGTATTCTTTTATTTTTATTGTATGTATTTAGTTTATTTATTTTTTATTATTAATTTATATAATTATAACATACTTTTATACACATAATTATATTTTTATTTTATTTTTTCGATATGTTTTGTATATTAAATAAAATATAAGTATAAAATGTATAGGTATGTATGTAGGTGTTGTATCTAGGTATTATATTATTCAAGTATTTTTATTTTGTATTTTCTTTGCATGTTTATTCTAATTTTAATGCACATAATTATTATAAGTAATATTTACAACATTATAAAAATATAAAATTATAAAAATAATAAATAAATAATAAATTGAATATTTTAATCTGTACAAGTATACAATATGGGTCCAAAACTCAACTTTCAAACCGTAGCTTCGCCAAATGCGAAACACAACCAATAATTAGCTTATTTTCTTCTATATACAATTAGAGGTGAGTATGTTGCATTTGGAGTTGTCGTTTGTGAGATACGGGTCTGGGAAGTTGGGATTCTGGAATTTTATTCAGACCATAACTTTTTATCTGTACATTATTTTTCTGTGAAATCAATTTGTATTTTTGTTTATTTAATTATCTACAACTTTCATGTACAAAGTTTCTTTATTTGATGTATAAAAAGCGGAACCAAAAATAGGTCCCAAAATAAATAAAATAAATGGAATTTGTCTTGTATTTTGGCCCTTATCTCCCCCTCCTTTATTCCTTGTCGACCTATTCATCAAGATGCCTAGGTCTCGGGGTTTCGGGTCATAAAATATTTACAATATTTTATTCTTTTTCTTTTCTTTTCTTTATTCTATAATTTTGGCACTAAAAACGCATTTTATACAATATTTACACATATATAAATAGATGCTAAAATGCCTATATTAAGCCTAATTTACACGCATTTACTAGGGTTTTTAAGGCCAAAATGATAGAATAAAGATGAGGAAACGTGGATTCATCAGGTAATAGCCCTAATTGTACTAAGGGACATATTATGCAAATTAGTTATTCTTCATTTCAGATCAGAGAATGATAATTGGCAATAACATTTATTGCATAATAGCTCATCGTGGGCTTGCATGTCCAACATAAACACCCACTCCAAACTGAAAGTCACTCAACTATTTGGCCATATCTTTACTTACTCCCACTATAGCAACTTTAGATACTTGCCATCTCCAAATAGTACCAACTGCAATAGGACAAATGCTGTTGTTAGTTTAAGCAATTGTGTAAGCGTTGCAGACGCTATACATTCTGACAAGCACAATGGGCATCTCACTCTCAACCATAAGGTAATCACAAGGGTGATGGTATGTAAAAGGTACATGGCCACGACAGATTCTCTCCATACATAGCTTCAAGGAGGTGTTGGGCCCTCAAACCGTCTCTGCCACAGGAAGTCCCTTTAGGAAAATACTTGATACGTCCAAGAACAACGTCAACTTATGCAACAAGAGGAGCTTCAGAAAGAGGATAATACGACAAGGAAGAAGGTAGCTTTCAATGGTTCTTCACCTCCAAATCCCTAATGGTATCTCCATTAAAAGGCGTCACACTGGATGAAGATAAAACTTTTACCGATGCTGTAAAATGGCCATATGTAACCTTGAGAAGGCATTGACTGATGTTGGGATTTAATTTTTTATCTCCCTCCTTAAAGCATCCACCATTATGGTCCATAGCCTCAAGAACAAGAGCGTTCAATACCTGGTCCACTAGCTTAACAATATCGTCAGCTTCTCCACAGTAGAGAGTGAGCTAAGGATAAGGCATTGTTGTATAGACTTTCTGTTGCCATACATACAATTACGTTTGTTTGGAGGACGGAACACCTGCAAAGTACAACGTGGAAGAAGCAATAACATCACCCATACAGATACAGATCCTAGCTCAACGATCACTTTATAAAGTGGTATCTTTAAAACTTGAGAGAAGGCAAGTCGACAACTAAGAGGGATGCTCTTCACTATCAAGATAAGCGCTCTAAAGACCCGATCAAGAACCCACCATCAAGGACAAGTCCCTCCATAGTAGTAGATATCTCAAGACTCTTTTGGAGATGCTTAATGATGCTAACAGCGCTACTTTCAATCTCTAGTCTCCTTAGTGACTCGAGTAATACCATCATCATGATGGCATGCATGACTCCTTGAATGTGTTTTCATAAACTTTCCACATAACCATTGATCAAGGACCCTCAAGGTCTCATCTACAACAATAAATAAGATACGATCTTTTTGAAGAGCTTCTTGCAACAAGGTGCAACGCTCTTACTAGAGAGATCATTCTTCTGAGATGAGAGATCAACTGTGTAAAGCCTTTGCTATCCTCTCTACCATCCGAACAATAATTAAAATCCCGGAATGGACATATAATAAGATCCCTCTAAACGAATTCTCTGGAGGACACAAAGATGGTAGTTGGCAGCAGGATGCATGAAGCGCATCTCTAGGAATTTCTCCTTCTTCTAGATCAGACATAATGTTGCTTTCCAAGCATAAAAGTGAGTGAGGCAAAACTCTGAACACATAGTAGGCATTCCAAACTAACGAACACCAAAAATATGGAGCGCAAAAGACCCAACAGAAGTAGATCAAACCTGGAATAGTCCTTCCACCCCTATCATGCACTAGCAGAAGTCGAGCCAACTGATTGTGTGTTAGTCGGTTGGGGAACTCTACCCAGCAACTACTACCACAAGTTACAACCCTTGGACTAGATTGCAGATAGCTTGGTGGGGGTTTGCGGGGGTGTGGAGCGACGATGATGATGCATGAATGTTGAGGGAGGGTGGATGGACTAAGGCGACAGAGGGAGAGAGGCCCAGGAGACCTAGAGGGCGGCACGAGGGACTGTGTGCATGGGTGGAGGCAGACACAGGTGGTGGTGGCACAATATGATTTTGGTAGCGGGGCGAGGGGAAGCGACGTGGGAGAGGGATGATGGGCGGTGGCAGGGAAGAGGCGATGGCCTTCGTTGGGAAGGAAGGGAGAAGAGAGGAGAGGCGACGAGGAACAAAGGAGGGGTAGGGTTGGGAGAGACGATGGGGTAGGGCTAGGGCTAGGAAATGATGTACAATTTTCCTATAATTAGAATGCCATTCGACAAATACTAATGGTGGATGGGACATTAATGCAATTTAAATACAAGCATTCATTAGAAAAAGATTAACAAGATCAATAGGGGGTGCATGTAAAAACACCCCTAAAAGAATAATACCAACACATTTTATATAAAGTGCTGACATAATTTGATTAGTAGGGGTGCTGCAAAAACTCCCGCAAATAAATAAATACCCAACAATTTTATATATAGAAGCATCTACATGTCTTGATCTTGGTTCACTAAACACAACTATGACGGCCCGCACAAATGGGATACCCACCACTAGTGTTTTCAATCGCCTATTGGATATTTAAACCTGAGACCAGACCTATCGTCATGCAAAGCGAGGTCTCCCTTTTATTGCAAAACAATAATGTTGTGTATTTTGAGTATTTATTCTGTATTAGAACAGTGTAATACATAAAAAAAATATTATTTAGAGTTAAAAAGAGTTTAGCTGCGCAAGTTAGCAAGATAAAGCGAGATTTCATCGAATTCTCCTCCCTTCCAAATGGAACACGGGGAAAATTCAGCTGGTATGCGGGAAACAATATTACTCGTATGTAGTGAGCGGAAGCTTATTTTGTTAAGCACCGTAAGGGAGCCGTCTCCTGTGGAGGCGGCTATTATATCATAGCAAGAGCCGTCTCCTGTGGAGGCGGCTATTATATCATAGCAAGCTGCAACCCCCGGAGGGGCTCACACATGAAAAGGGAGGAGAGTGATCGTCTGCTGTCCCCCTTGCTGCAGCAGAGTCTGCAGTAGGGGTTGGAGCCGCTCGATCTTAATTGAGCGGTTCCTACGCATTCTCACTTTTTGTGGGCCTGGATCATGGAAATTCGTGGGAACCTTTTGATCAAGATCGAGCGGCTCCAACCCCTACTGGACAGCAGACGATCCACTTCCGAAAAGGGAAGCCTTGTCTCGTGGCCTATATCTGCACCCATAAGTCGTGGGCATGGAAGGAAATATCGATATCGATATAGTTTCGATATCGTGTCGATATCGATATATTGTCGATATATCGCCGATATATCGCTATATCTAAGAATCTTTCTGAAGAAAATGCCTGAAATCGGATATATCGATATATCGATTTCGATATCGGTCCCATGTCGATATCGATATATCGGCGATATATCGCCGACATGACCTTCCATTCGTGGGTATCATAGGCAGCTTGCTTCTGATAGGCAGAACTTAAACATGTTCTGTCCTATTCAAGTCCCATTAAATCGACAAATATTCTCACCCTCTAAGTTGGAGGTTACGTGTTTGGGTAACATTATAAAACTGCCACAAACATCTTGATCACAACGGTAACGGAGTACAACTAAAGAGAGCAAAGGATTTCAAAACGCGAAGCCAACATAACATAATATTTTCATGGGATTTTTACACTCATAACCTTGAGTAATTTTGCAATAACATTCATAACCCTCCATAATCACGAATTACGCTCATGATCCTGAATAAGTGTGCCGTCTTACACCTATAACATTCCGTTACTTTACTTCATTAACTCAACCAGATGATTGAGTTAATCTAACCACTCAACAATCTAACGGCGGGGATTAACCTAAATAAAAAAATATCCCAAAACCATCGTGACTTTAAGTTGGTCCGTGGGAGGGGACCTCTGTCGGTCGGCGTAGAGGTAGTCGGTCCGCGGGAGGGGACCTCTGTCGGTCGGCCTGGGGGGTGCGGCTAGCTTGTAGAGGCACCTCTGCGGGGGGCTTTGTAACGGGGGAGGCTTGCACCTGCTTTAAAGAGATTCTCGAACAAGGGAGGGAGGTGGTCTCGATTGGGCAAGGCAAGGGCGTGGGAATCAAACGTGGGAGGGAGGTAGTCTCGATGGTGCGGGGCGAGGGTGTGGCACTCGAACGGGGGAGGGGGGCTTGCAGTGCAGAGGTGGTCTCGCGACAGGGCGGGGGCGTGGCAGAGAACGGGGGAGGGGGCTTGCAGTGCAGAGATGGTCTCGCGACAGGGCGAGGGTGTGCAGAGCTGCCGAGGTCGACGTGGGGCTTGTAGAGATGGTCGCGGTGGGATTCATGAGCTGGGCGTCGAGCAGGGGATCAACGATGCTTGCAGAGGTCGACGGGGGCCGGTGTGCAGGGGTGACGCTGGGTAGAGAGAAATATGGCATGTTTTGCAAATAACATTGAGTATTAGGGGTATTTTGTCTTTTTTAACGGAAACCGTCAAATAAAACATGCATCTCAAACGGAACATAACGCAGGGTTATGTCATGTAAGAGTTAAGCATTACTCGAGGTTTCTCATGTAATTCACGATTATGTAGGGTTATGATTGTAATTGTAAAATTACTCAAGGTTATGGGTGCAAAAATCCCTATTTTCATTGAGAACATAACACATGGACTGAGTTCTTATACATATGATAACATAAAGACCACAACCGGCCCTACAACAGAAACTATAACATCCACAACATCGGAACTGCATTCAATGACGCTTTTGCTCCTCCTCACATACTTCATCTTTGTCCTTCTCTTGTCTAGCAAGGTGGCATCATTTGCAGGGTGATGTACGGTAGAGATTTATCTGGGGTCGTCTGTCAGAGCTATTCTTGAAACCATGTCTTCTCTATCGCCCAATTCTAGGGCTCCTCCTTGTACGGTAGAGATTTAACTGGGGTCATATGTCCAACTCGTCTGGAGCACGAAAAAAAACTCGTATATGGACTCTTGGATCACGTGAATCGCATTTCGGATGGTATTTATCTCAACTATTCATCGTAATCATCGATTCTTCACAGCTTCTGGATGCTCATCTGTTGCGTCGCGTCGTCTCATCGATATTGAACATCGCTCTGATCTGCCATATCATAACCCTCGCTGTTTTTGAATCAGGCTTTGATACCAGTTGATGAGACATGTACTGATATCGCCTCTGCTTAGAAAACGGTTGATGGGACATATGAATCACCGGATACAGATGCAGATACATCATAAACCACCACCACCATAGAAGCACGTGAAAAAAATAAAACAACCAGATATGACGGTGGTCGGTTACCTCTCATACCACTAGAAAAGAAAAATCAGTAAAAGAAGAACGGGTACAACTTTCTATGTTCCCTCTTTCTCTCTTCTCTCTCTCTCTTCCCCCTCTCTAAGGGTTACATTGTCGTTGTGATGATATGGAGATAATGGCCCCATTCCATAGTTATGTTCCCATTAAGATTAAAGATAGAACACAATTCAATTATTATTAAGTTGGGGGGGGGGGGGGGAGGGGGGGCACTTGTGGTGGAGGTGGCTCGTTTAGTGTACTCAATAAAAGGGATTTTTACTTGGCAGACCTTATAAACTTTTCCAATTACCTCCATGACCTTTGAAACAACCTAATTCTTCCCTCAAGCGCGTAAACTTGGTCCGTCTTACCCTATAAATCCTACTGTTGATTGGACAATTCTCGAGTTAACTTGCTTGGGTTTAACTTAATCAAACCAAATCAAATTCAATGATGTCTTTTCTTCCCCTCTCTCTCCTCCATTCTTCTCTTTTCCTCTTCCTCTTCCTCTTTACAATGATGCACGAGGGATGGGGAGAGGGGAAGGGGACAATGGAAAAAGCAGCAGCCCGAGGAGGGGGCCAGAAATGGGTAGTCCACCTCCGTTATGTACGCCCTCAGCAGGTCGAGGGCTCCTATAGCTTATTTTAGCGTCGAGATGAAGCATGTGGAGCCCGCACCTGTACCTTAGCCTGACCGATCTCGTGGTGATGGATCCTATTCTGTAACCCACACCTGCAACCTCGCCTCCACACACCCTAAGGGCCCGTTTGGTTACTGGGGTACTCCAGGGTACCCCGGTGTATCCCCCTCCAATCCTGAGTTGGAAATCCATCACAAGTCAAGGTGATATCACATCACATTCTTTATCCCAACCTTCATAACCATCCAAACACCTACTATTCACAAGTGGATACCCCAACCCACCCCATCTCAGTAACCAAACATGTCCTAAGTGATATCCACCTCCCGCCTTGAGCGATGAAGGTGAAGGCGAAGCCCTCAGATCTCCAGGCGAGGTGCATCCCCTCCTTACCCATACCCCCAAACCTACGCACCATAGCCACAACAGATGCACCACCGTCATGATTGCTTATGCTATCTCCTCAGCACCTTCCTCAAGTTTGCCACGAGCTTCTTCATCGGTCTCTTCACCCTCATCCTCGTCCTCTGGCTCGTGCTCCGCCCCGAATGCATGAAGGTCCATGTTGAGTCCTAGTCCCTCACCATCTTTAACCTCACCTCTCCCGGCAACTCACTTAGGTACAACCTCTCGCTGGAGTTCAGCGTAAGGAACCCCAACAGAAGGGCCAACATCTACTACGACTGGTTGGAGACCAGTGGCTACTACGACAACAAGTACTAGTTTCAGTGGATAAGCCAACATGGGTTCTACTTGGGCCACAAGAGTACCACCGTGATGGGAGCAGTGCTGGAGGGTACCACGCTGGTGGGACTCGATCAGTCCGGGATGGAGCTCTTCCACAGGCAGAGCAGGGCGAGGCGTTCAGAGGGCGCAGAGATTGAACGAATTGTAAATTTTCTAAACAAAGATGCAATGTACTTATTTTTAACGGAATCCGGTTAAAATTAACGGGTAATTGGACGACAGTTAACCATAGGGTCTGTAGAGTAAGACGGAGAAAGTTTACGGGATCAAGAAAGGAATTATGTTGTTTCAAAGGTCGTACAGGTAATTGAAAAAGTTTATAAGGTCTGCCGGGTAAAAATCCCATTATTACAGGGATATTGTTTTGGGCGAATTTTCCTGGGACTATTATGGGTTGACAACTTCAGTTCAGATGCGTCGACGAATTCTCCTCTTCCCCAAAATGACCAAAAGACGTCCCCATCTCTCCTTCCTTCCACCTCTCCTCCAACTTGTCTTGTGATGCCTATATCATCATAGATGCGCACCTTTTCTGCGTGCGTGCTCGAGTGATAGAGCTCCTCCTCACTTGGAAGAACAGCAAAGGCGGGATCTTTCTGCCCCATTAGTTTGGTAATCCCCCTATTTCAAAGTACACATCTCTTGCGGATTGTTCTCGGGTTCTCTGATGTGTGCTGAGTTGGGTTTCTAATTAAATCCACGTTCCTGCTCCCAAGATGGAATCTTGATTGGTATTCTCGATGTGGGTTGAGTTGGGTTCCTCTCCAAAATCCGACTATTGATTTCTGGATCCGCACTGGGGGTTTCCATTTTTTCGTTCCAGCTTCCCGTAAAAGATGGCGATTCTGGCTTGTGTTCTTGCTGTGGTTCTGGAAGTCTTTATAATCACGTTTCTGTTGCTGATTTTTCTTCGAGAAGAAAATTTAAAACTGCTTCTGTTAGAAGTCCAACTTTGCTGCCATTATTGAGCTGCTTTTTGTGGCTTTTCTCATCTTGTCTAATTCATGGCTCATCCTGGCAGGTCTTGTTTGAATCTAATTTGGATCAGGAGAAACATCTTCCTACATCAGACCTTGATGGATTGCTTATACTCCAGTTTCAGGAGTATATGTTCAAAGAAAGAGGTTTCTAAAGGTATGTAATTGTTAAATCATCATATGCATAAACTAATTTCGTTTCTGTTAAGTATAAACCGAATTGATGTGTTTATGATTAACCAGATATGGGGGATGTCAAGATCTACACCTACAAGGAGCTTCGAAAGGCAACCGATGATTTTAACGCTGCCAATAAACTTGGCAAGGGAGGTTTTGGAACAGTTTACAAGGTATCATCTTTTGTGGAACTTCTGAACTAAGTTGCGTTGCTAAACATTCTAATTTTATGGCTAATAAACATTCTAATACACGTTGAATCACCAGGCGAAGCTTAAAAATGGATCCGTCGTGGCCGTGAAGGTTCTTTCAACTGAATCTAAGCAGGGAGTTCGAGAATTCCTGAACGAGATCACTGTGATCTCCGGCATCGTTCATGAAAATCTTGTCCAGTTGCTGGATGCTGCATTGAAAAGGATCAGAGGATCTTGGTTTACAAATATATCGAGAACAACAGCCTTGCGAAAACCCTGCTCGGTAAGTTTCCATTGATGAGTCTTTTATGAATCTAAAGTTTAAGTTCTCTATGGTGGATTTATGAATTTTGAAACCTTTTGCTGATTTCAGGTGAAAACTTTCTCAACCTCAATTTCTGTTGGAAAGCAAGGACCAGGATATGCATTGGCATTGCCCGTGGACTCGCGTTCCTTCACGAAGAAGTCCATCCTCACATTGTGCACCGCGACATTAAAGCTGATAACATTCTTCTGGACAAAGATCTCAATCCGAAGATCGCTGATTTCGGTCTGGCTAAGCTTCTTCCTCCGAACAAGACGTACGTCAGCACTCGAGTTGCTGGAACAGTGTGAGCACCAAGTTCTTCAATCTCTTCACCCGCACTGGATTTCCGATGAACTGAATTCATGATAAGCATCGTTGCGAATGCACATCTATGAATGAAGATCAGCAGTCCATTTTCAGATGAATCTTTTCTTCTTGTTTAACTCTGTTTCCTTTCTTCACTACAGTGGTTACTTGGCACCTGAATACGCAGTCGGAGGACATCTCACGCGTAGGTCCGATATCTACAGCTTCGGCGTTCTTCTTTTGGAGATAGTTAGCGGCAGATACAACATGAGTGCATTGCCCATGGACGCGCTCTTACATCCTGAGAAGGTAAGCAAATCATATGTCGTGAAGTTGTCAGGATCAGTTTTCATCGATAGCAACTCGGCTTTAGGCTCAGGTTATTATAGTGTGACACCAACTTTCACATGTAACATGATTCCATACATTACGGACTTATCGGGTTCTTGTCTGTGAGTTCTTTTTGATGTACGATCGGTTCTCTGAGCTCTTCCCGATATTTCTTTGCAGCCATTAGACGGTATGCACCAGATCCTACTCTTCAATGCATGGTCTCTCTACGAGCGAAACGAGCTCCTGACGATCGTGGACGACTCCTTGAATGGAAGCTTCGATGCAGAGGAAGCATCCAGGTTCCTAAAGGTTGCGCTTCTCTGTACGCAAGATTCACCAAGGCTACGCCCGAGCATGTCGACCGTGGTCAAGATGCTGACGGGTGAGACCGACATCAGTCTTGAGAAGATCAAGAAGCCAGGCATCATTGCAGACTTCAAGGATTTGAAGATAAGGAACACGAAGAGAGTCCAAAAGAAGACGAAGGTAGAACCTTCATCTAGCAGCGGGACTTCTTCCTCCGATACAATGCAGACATCTCTGAGCATCGCAACGATGTGATAACGCGACGATTTACAACATGGCTTTAGTGAATACATGGTGATTTTGTATTATAAATGTGAACATAGATTGTACATAAGGATCTGGTGAGAAACATCTCCAAGGATATGGAGAGATTTTGTACAGAAATACAGAAGAATTGCATTTATTATTAGACATTGATCTTTTCTTTAGGATTGACTTTGTTCATTCGAAAGAGATCGGAGTCTTCTTCTTGGTATCAATTGTGTTATTGGAAGCCTGATGGCTGATTTCTTGCCGTTCGAATGCCAACGAATCGATAAGCAACCATCTGGTTGTGGTACTATTATCTGCACCTGAGTTGTCAACTTTGAATTCTCTCATATTCAGCTCACTGTGCAAAATGGGATTACGTAGAAAGAAATGCTATAAACTAAACATATATAGTGAATAATATCAAAGTAGATGTGAATTAGATTCAACAACAACTACCAGAAGCATCTGTTCAACATATATACACTTCATTGAACTTGAATGCTATTGTTGTGAGACTATCTTTTAATCCATATTTTGATATCACCCAATTCCAAAATTTGAATCCAACCAGATTTTGATCCATGGAGTTAGATTCAAACATTTCCAACCCAACAGTATGTGAACCCTTAATTATAAGTCGAAGGTTAGTGGTAAGATATCTTACAGGTCATGGGTTTAAATACAGATTCGTCATATTTATACATGTATATCAAGTTTTGATAAAATCCAACCTGTTCAAAGGAGTCATGCACCTCTGTATTGTATAATCAAACCTTTGTTGTGTTTGAGTGTCATGATCGTCTTGAACCGCATAAATCATGTTTGTTATTTGATGCCACACATTCTATTTTGTATTTTGACGATTGCGTAATAAAGTAAGCAAAAAGTGAAAGAGAAGCTAGAGTTAGATGAGAGCAGATCCTCTGCAGTACTGCAGAGTCTACTGTAAAATCACGAACCGCTCGATCTTGATTGAGCGGTGTACATCCCTCTCCATAGACAGTTGATAAACCTTCCTTAGGGACGTCGATAACTAATAGCTCTGCGTGGAAACTCATATTAGCAAGAAACATGAACATACAAATATACGCATAGAAAGATGATGCATACTGAGAGAACTCGTATAAGCAAGAAACATGAACATGTGTAGTAGAAACTAATATTGGCAAGAAAGATTGCACAAAGATGAAAGGTTTTGTTAACAAGTGTAGCAATGGTTTAGCTTGGGCAATCGTTGTAACGGCTAGGATGGATAGTTGCAAGTAGCCGAGGGCTTCTAACTACGGCGTGCGTTATCTCCATTGCTTTACGACGTAACGATGATTTGAGTGAAAAAAATGTACATGATGTATATTATGTAGATAATATTCAGCATATCAGAATAAACATATGTTGAGTTGCTTGTCTTATGGCTAAACGTATTATGGGTGAGGATTCATTTACCTTCTTTTTGTGAACTATATGTAATTCACCACACCCTGGTTTTGACACATAAGACAAATAAAAGTCCAAGTTGTTGTAAGCAATAAAGATATATAACCACCATCTTTTTTGTGTTCTTATTGTTCTACATGGTATCAGAGTCCTCATTGAGGCCTTTGATTGCATCTTCCACTAGGTGCTGGAAATCGGTATCCACTGGTGCTGGAAATTGGTTGTTTTTTTTCCAATTTCTCTCGTCATAGATCCACCATTTTGCATTGTGGCAGCCCGAACATAATGTTGTAGAGTTGTGATGGAGATCGGAATCCACACGCTGGATGTTGTTGCTGCTGTCGTCGTGGTGATTTTTGGCATCTTAAGTTGATTCGAGTTCTGTTGGTGTTGTGAGGTATGTCCCCTTCTATGGGAGAGCAATAGCCGTATGGACTGAGCCCTTGAGTGTTGTTTGGGGTGGTTTTTTGCCCTTTGTTTTGCAAGATAAGGAGTTGCGAGTTTCTGTTCGCAAGGTGTTTGTCATAATGCCTCAAAGAATAGAACGTGCTATTGCACATCATATGATTGAGGAAATAGCTCAAAGTGCAAATCTAGTTGATACAAGTGCACACGAAGTGTTTGTTGAAAGTCTTAAGAGCATAGTTATTCATCACGAACTTCATGCTAATTTGAGTTCGATAAGCACTCGAGAGGGAAGTTCTGATGAGGCATTCGCTACCAATAGTACCCTTGTCGCTATCGCTCAGAAGAAAGGTCATAATTTGAATATTGATGTGACTAAAGAGTTAATAATTGATAATGGTACCATTGACCATATGTTGGGTGTTTGGAAGCTCATTAGTGCTTATAAATTGGCATCGGGCAAAGAACATGTTGGCTTTGTTGATGGATCTCATGTTACAGGGAAAGGAAGTGCATCCCTTCTTAACAAATCCGCTTTCCACAATGCGCTTCATGTACCTAACATGCCTCTAAATCTCCTTCGTCTTAGCAAGATAACAAAACAATTGAACTGTGAAACTGTTTTATCTTCTGATCATTTTAAGTTATAAGCCTCAATGACAGGAAAGAGAATCGAGATCGATGTCATTTCTAAAGGTTTGTATCGTCGACCAATTAAAATGTCAGTTGTGTTTATGACTCTGATTCAAGAAAGGAAAAATAAGAAGGATTGTCATGAGTTGGTCTTACAATGGCATGAACATTTTAGTCATCTCCCGTTTTGGTTATCGTATAGAGATGTTTCCTTTATTATTCAAAGATTTCCGCTCTATAGATCTTGTTTGTCATGATTGTTTGAAAGCAAGTTACACTCGAACGACTGTCTTTGAGAGTAGGACAATAGATACTTTTGATTTAATTCACTCTAATATTTGGGATCCCTTTAGTGTTCCTGCTCTTAGTGGCTACAAATATTGCATTACTTTTATTGATGGTTATTCTATAAGCACGTTTGTTCGTTTACTTCGTGATCGTGATGAAGTTTTAGCATCGTGAAATAGTTTTTCACTCTTATTGAGACACAATACGGGAAGGTGATTAAACATTTCAAATTCGATAATGTCCGTAAATATTTGTCAGAAGAACTACATGAATTATTTAATACTAAAGAAATTACTCATGAGAATTCTTGCAACTATACCCTCAGCAAAACGGTGTGGTAGAGCGAAAGAACAAACATCTTCTTGAAGTTAGCAGAGCCATCTTGTTTTAAAGAAACCCCCCTAAGAGATTCTAGAGAGAGGTTGTTCTCATTAGTGTACTCCTTATCAACATGATGTGAAACGCCCCACCTCGACGGGAGCGCATCTCAACACCCATTCACATTATTACCCAACAACAGTCATAAACAACCTGCATGATATACCATTTATACAAAAAAAAAACATAGGAAGGAAAATCTAAGTTTTCACTGATAACAAAAGTCCACATAGGAATAGCAATGAGTCATCAGAGTCTCTTTATTACATCATAAATACTTGGAAATGAAAGATAGCCACAACTACTAAGAAACTAGTCTTCAACCTTAACCACGTCCTGCAGATGCACCACCAAAGATATGAGCCTCTGTCTCCTGCTCTACACTTCCTGTTGGATTTCCAAAGAATGTAACTCATGAGTCAACTGACTCAGTAAGGATAAAATAACTTATAAATCAAGAGAGAGTATAGGTAGGCAATGCAATTGCAGTAACTTAACAAGTTTAGAAGAGAACATTCTAAAAGCATCTAGCATTATACAATCACTTATATTTTAGGCCTTTAATACGTACACAATCAAACCAATTCTTTGACATATCTATATTCATATTCTCATTTACTTATCCCGGACTCGCCTGTCAAAGGAGAAAGATTACACCAGAAATGAAGCCTGCAACACTTCATTTAAAGTGCAACCCAAAACCTGTGCGCAAACGCGATCCTTCAGCTAGTCTAGTTGATAGTACTCTGACACTCGAGACGGGCATATATGTCCGATGAGTCGCAACCCTGTCAATCGAGTCTGCCGGAGGAGTCTCGCTCGCTCCCTAAAAGTGCAACAAAACGGATCCGTATGGTACAATGCACACGTGCATCTACCTCAATTCCACCAGAGTACATACCACCACCCCACTCTATGATGCCCCTCGAGCGGGGGTGACTCACTGTCGGCTCCACCGGACCACAAGGGTGTGCACCCACCTTGTGATATTTTACAATCCGTCACCTCATATGTACATTTATCCAAAGCTCGGAGTGTATATATATAATGAGACTTATCCACATCATTAATAATAAACAACAGTACATCGCTAGAAAAAAAACTTCGATTCATAACCACAAATTTAGGCCATTTGCTCCACACATATATATCTATACTTCAAACGAAAGTGACCAATTTTGTGTATGATAAACATTTCCATTAATTGATTAACCACCATTAATATTTGAGACCCCCGGTCATAGACTATTCCATTTGCTTTTGATCAAACATACTCGCAGTCCAACAATATTTGGTTAAGCAATATTACAAAACGTAGGACACTAAAATGAAGTGGTCAAGATACACACATATAGAGAGAGTGATGTATTCGCAAACTGTAGAAGGCATTACATTTACACAACTATCAACTAGCAGCTACCCTTTGTTATGTGAATAATATTGTATATAAACATCCAAGTCAAAGTTGGGAGAAGGACTGCATAATGTCTTTATATTACTGATAAATTTGCATAAATAACCCTATCAACACAACAACTATTTGTGTACACAGGTAAGGAACTAATACTATATTTAAGAACTAAGAGTTTGTTCACCGTATATAGCCCGTACACAAAACAAATGTAGGAAATAATGGTAGTTAATTTAATTCACGAGACCCATTCTTAATAGACTGATAATCCCTTCCAAAGTAGAATAGCTGTCTTGCAAAAAAAAATAATAGTCCATGACAATTATCATTTAATTAAAACCGTAAATGAGATTTAACAACTCCTTAAATCATAGGACCCATTCTTAATAGATAACAATCCATTCCAAAAATAGAACAACCGTGGCTTAAAAATATAGTGCACGATAATTAGCATTTAATTAAAACTTAAATGGGATTGAACAACTCCAACAAATCCACGGTTCATTATCCAACATCTTTAATTAACAATAGTACATAATAATAATATGGGGTGTAATCTTAATGCATGCGAAGGTTTATGATTTATTTATTTTTTTCCATTATAATCACGTTAACAGGCATATCATGAATTAATCCTGTGCAACATCCCACGCGATTTATGAATTCTATCATCTCATTTAATGCATATCCACAAGATTATCATCGATAGCCTAATTTTCATCTATCTATGTCTTAACGTCAATAATGGAGAGAGCAATAATATATGTGTTCTTACTGCTAGCATTTGTCTTATACGTAAAACTTATATAATTGGGATCACGACATCTAACATAGTAACCATTGCAATATATCACGCCATAACATCCCATCCGGCTATAGCATGTTGAATTATAGGGAATAGTCACGATTACCAACAGCAAGAGGAGATCCCGGGGTTAGGATCGAAAACGAGTATTCAACCCCAAAATACAATCTCCAAAATCGAAAAGGAGATAGTCAAAGATTCGTTACCTATACTCGTGCACGTATTTGATCCACGGGCTCGATAGCCGATCACGAATCCGATGAGAGGGTTGCTTTTCCCTTGCGATGGCCCTCCTCGTCTTCTTCTTGTCGCGAGTCTACGAGACTTCGAGAGTTTTTGATAACGGTGCTGACACCGTTCTCTCCTTGATTCTCTAAAGAAGGAGATGGAAAAAGAGATAAGAGAATGACTTGGGGAGGAAGAAAGGATGGATTAGGGTTTAGAAAAGGAGTAGGAATGAGGGGAGATGAAGGGTGTGGGTCTTTATATAGTTGGGGATTAAGACATTGGTTTTAAAAGCCCTAAAACAACCCTAATTCGAATTTAATTAACCAAAACCCGTAACCCTTAATTCCCTCAAAAACCTTGACCCCTCTTCACTAAAACAGGCATATCTCCCACATCCGGACTCGGAAATTCGCGTTTTTGGGCTCGTTGGAAAGCTTGCGACGAGACGCTTCTTTTGAGTATAATATTGAATAGGTTTTAAAGCTTCAGAAAAAACCGAAAATTACGGGGTGTTACATGATGCCCTCAAGATAATTGAACATGGCTACACCTTTTTCTATTGTTCAGCCTCAGAGCAAAATGTTTGTGCTTCCTTCGAAGGTTTTTAGATGTGCTTGCTACTTTCGCAATTATGTAGCTAATACAAAGAAACTTTATGATCGAGCAATCAATTTTTTTTTGTGATACTCTCATGCTCAAAAAGGTTATAAATGATTACATCCTAAGGATGGGAAAATACATGTGACTAAAGATATCATGTTTATTGAGCATGAATCTTAATTTCTTGAGCATTCTCGTCAGGGGGAGAATGTAAGTAATTGGGAAGGAAATGTTTAGTATGTTCTTATCTTAGATGCTTGTGATGATTCTATGGGTTATACGAGCAACTCCAACTGGACTGATGCAAAGACAGATGGGTTGAAGTCCCGTTCTCCTCATTGGCATGAAACATCTTACAACAAGAAAGATCATCAAGGACTCTAATGCAATTTAGAGAAACCAATCCCAATCTTATTCAAATCCTAAATGATCCATGTTCCTACACTGCCATCGATGATTCATTCTCTAATATAGAATGTGATTTGAAAAAGGAAGTCAATGACAATGTTGAAGATGTGGATGTTCATGGGTTGATCATCCTTGAAGCGGATTTTGTTGCATAGAAACATGGACGAAGGGAGATAAAGCCCCCCTCGAGATATGCAAAGTGTGTCTGATACCTTATTAACATATACGTTGGTTACTTTAAACTTAGCAAAAAAGTATAAATGCTTTATCTCTTCACTCTCTGCTTTGTGATATGCAAGAATGTTGGTGAAGCTTCTTTTGATCCTAGATGGTTTCAGGTTATGCATGAGGAGATGCAGGCCTTTAAAAAAGAAATTGTACTTGAAACATTATGGATATTCCAAATGGAGTTCACTTGATTGGTTTTAAGTGGGTTTTTACCATAAAATATGAGCCAAATGGACAAAATGAAAGACATAAGTCCAAGATTCTTACAACAGGTTTCAGTCAAAAATATGGAATTGATTACCTGGAAACATTTGCTCATGTTGTAAAAATGATTATAGTATGGATTATTCTCTCCATTGCTGCTCTCAAGAATTGGAAGCTCCATCAGTTGGATGTTAAAAATGCTTTTTTGAATGGAGCTCTGCTAGAAGATGAAGATGAGAAAATACTACAAATTGAAGAAGGCTTTATATGGACTGAAACAATCTCCTAGAGCTTAGTTCAAGAGGCTTCGAATTGTGATGATCAAACTGAGATATCAACAAGGCAATGGTAATCACTCTCTTTGTCTAGAGGGGCAAAAACAAAACATATCTTCTTGTTTATATTGATGATATGATTATCACAGGGAATGATGAAGAGGAGACATCTCATCTAAAAAGAGAACTTGTTGTGATCTTTGACTTGAAGGGTCTTGAGAACCTAAAGTATTTTCTAGGTATTGAATTGGCAAGGTTGAATGAAGGTATTGTCCTTTTCCAGGGAAAATATGCTATGTATCTTCTGAAAGAAACTAGAAAGTTGGGATGTAAACTTGCTCATACACCTAAAGAGGGGAGTCACAAGTTGAGCATCAATGGTGGAAAGAAACTTGATGAAGACTTCAAGAGTCAGTGCATAGACTTGTGGGTAAGTTGATTTATCTTACTGTAATCGGAGTAGACATCACTTATGTTGTCAACATCTTGAGTCAATTCATGCATGTACATAATGATATTCACATGAAGACGGTAAAGCATACCCTTTGCTATGCGAAAAATAACCTTGGAAAAGGACTTATCCTTACCAAAGATGCAAAATTTAAGATATAAGGATACACTGATGCAGATTGGACTGGATGTACTGACACAAGGAGATCTACAACTGGATATTCAATATTCCTATGTGGAAATTTGGAGACTTAAAGGAGCAAAAGACAACCAATCTATGTTAAATCTAGTGGTAGAGCTAAATATAAGGTTGTTGCTATGGATGCTGCTGAGATGGTGTGGATCAAGACTATTTTGACAGATGTCAGAATATTTTCCGAGTTTCCTTGAAGTTGTTTTGTAACGAAGGGTGCTATAAATCTTTTCAACAATCCAGTCGCGCACGATAGAATCAAGCATGTTGAGATTGATCACCACTTTATCAAAGAGAGAATTTACTCTAAGGAACTTGTCCTTCCATACATAAAAATTGAAGATCAAGTGGTTGGCATCTTCAACAAGGGGGCTTTCCATGACTAGCTTCGAGAAGAATGTGGACAAGTTGGGCATGCACAATCTCTATGCCCAGCTTGAGTGGAAGTGTTAAGTTGCTTGTCTTGTAGATAACCATTTACCCACAAGACAAGCAAATTAACACTTCCACTCTAGTTGGGCATCGAGATTGTGCATGTCCAACTTGTCCACATTCTTCTCGAAGCTAATCATGGAAAGTTCGTTGTTGAAGATGTCAACCACTTTGTTAGAGAATATTCTGTATGGCTATTTGTTAAGAGAATATTCTATAGAGAATATCCTATAGAATATTCTCCCTTGAGCTCCTATATAAAGACCTCACACCCCCTGTACTCATTGAGAAAAGCAATAGAATATCTGCTCCTTTGAGGGCTTCTCCCGTGGTTTCATCCCGCTCCTTAGGGAGTAGGGTTCCACGTAAATCTTTGTTCTCCATGTTTATATTTTCTTGTTTTATCGATTCCGCTTCCACTTCTCTGATTTCAACATGGTATCAGAGCAGGTTCGATTCTCGCGGATTTGTTCTTTTTGTTCTTGTTGAGATTCCAATCATTTTTCGATTATTCGATTATCATCGGAGGATTATTATTCCGATTTATCAAGGTCCAGATCTCGTATTGTTCTTCCCGTCATTGTTCTTCTCTCCTGCGACGCACAGTTCAAGATCAGTTCCAGGCATAAACTCCAGCCTCCTGCAGATCTCTGGATCTCCCATCTCAAGGGTGGGGCCCTTCTGCTACCAGGCATAGCGCGCAGGCAAACCCTTCCTGGCATAGCCCAGGCGCAAAACCCTAGCAGCGACACAACATCGCGCCTCCCCTCCTCCTGGTGGATCTTGGCCTCTCCCATCGAGCAAGCCGCAACCCTACTCCCAGGCACGAGTGGACAACACCCTACCATCAGCAAGCCCTCCGAGTGGCTTCAGTCCAGGCGCAAGGCGCCAACAGCAAGCCCTCCTTCGCGCTCCCATTCCAGATGATGCCTAGCCGCTAGCAGGCGATACATCCTTCGCAGCCAGCGCCTCCAGGCGGTGCATCCATGCCTCCTGGCGAAACTCCTTTCACAGCGGCGCACGATGCCCCATCGCAGAATCCCCGCGTGATTCCGATGGCTGCTCAGTGCGCTTCTCCCCACCGTGCACAGATGGATCTCGAGACTCCATGGCGGAGCCCCTAAGCAGCAAGGGGCGCAACCCCACCTTCGTGACCCTTCCTCCCACGCGCGCGGTCATCTGCAGGAGGCGATCCCTCCTTCCGTGCGCAACCTTCGACCCCTCCCTCCAAGTGATGGCGGCATCGAAGACCCCCCCCCCCCCCACACACCCCTTTGGGGGCGGCGGGATATCTGTGAAGGTTCCCCATCGTGGGAACCCTAGTTTTGGCGTTAAAAGAAAAGGAGGGGGGGTGGGGCAATTGGCCCTGTTTGTTAAATTAAAAAAAAACAAAAAGGTCGGGCAAAGAAAAAAAGAAAGAAAGGTTGTTGTATGCCATAAAAAATGAGGGCCTGAGAGGCCAAAGTTTGTTAAAAAGAAAAAGAAAAAAAGGGCACGTACAAAAAAACTGTACGTATTAAAAAAATTGTACGAAACAAAAGTTGAAAAAAAGAGAGAGAATGAAACGATGTAAAAAATTCAAAAAAAATGATTTGAAAAGCCGATAAAAAATGATTGAACGGCTTATGTTAAAAAAATTACATCTTTTTGTTTCTCCCAACTTGATGTTTCATGATCTTTATTCTATCAAGTTTGGGAGAAAGGGGGAGTCATAAATGATATATTCTTCAGGTCTTCTGCGCATCACTCCAGCTTTCTACAGATCATCCATCTTCACCGAGCATCAACTTCTTCGTGGAGGCGCATACTTCTTCTTTTACGACCCGATCAGTTCCCGCGTTGGACTTCTTCTGCAGCGATTCTCTCCAGGCACGACAGGGATATGTTCTGGTGACCTGATATCGCAGCGGTTCTACAGGCATGACATAGATACGTTCCGATGACCTGAAAGCCGCAGACCCGTCCTCGTGCGTGGTCGTTTACCAGCAGCGGACATGAGTTCTTGTGATGTATCGAGTGAGGATGTGGTGTATACTTTCTTCTTGTTGCAAGCTGCAGCTTTCTCAGCTCCAGCTTGAGGGGGAGTGTTAGAGAATATTCTGTGTGGCTATTTGTTAAGAGAATATTCTATAGAGAATATCCTATAGAATATTCTCCCTTGAGCTCCTATATAAAGAGCCTCACACCCCATGTACTCATTGGGAAAAGCAATAGAATATCTGCCCCTTTGAGGGCTTCTCCCGTGGTTTCATCCTGCTCCTTAGGGAGTAGGGTTCCACGTAAATCTTTGTTTTCCATGTTTATATTTTCTTGTTTTATCGATTCCGCTTCCGCTTCTCTGATTTCAACACACTTGATCTTCAATTTTCTCCTCGTGGAAAGCTAGTTGTGCCCTCATCCATAAGATGACCAAAAGAAACACAATTCCTAGTTGATGTACAATCGTGATTTTCCCTTTCGATGTGGAGGGTTTTCATATTGACCGCCAATCTTTGTGTGTTTATTGTTATACAATATCTTACGTATGTATTTGACCTACTAAGATATATAACATCATGTATATATATGTACATTATTATTTTATATCATACATGGTTTGTGTTGTATATGTATTGAAGTACTGAATATATCTTGTTTATTTAATATGACGTATATATTTATCATACTGGAATATATCTTTTGCGGGTAAACAAATGATTTGTGTAGATGCTATAGTAAGATCAAATATAATTAAACTTTTGCAAATAAGGATAGCCATATTGAAATGAACAAACATATTAATCTTGGATTAGGATGAACAACCGCAATGATCAACTTGCTGCATAACTTCGTGGTGCAATGGCAAACATGGTAAAGAAAGTAACAACTGAAATTGTCTGAGATTATTTTAAATTATGATTATCAAATTGCTGACAAGTGATAGACATTGCATCATACTGCAACCGTGAATGAGACCACGAAATGCCACCATCAAACAGTTGTATTGCATGCGTTTAAGGACGCAGAAGATAGATTTATATTATATTAATTTGTCTAGGGGTGCTAATCGAATCGAATACCTTCGAATTCACTAGGATTCTGATTCAATTCATTATAAAAGTTTCGAATTCAAAGTTGAATCGAATTATAATCAAATTTGCTAACTTAAATTCAGATTCAATTCATTTTGAGTTTCGAATATTCAATTTCGATTCATTTTATTTCGAATTTGAAATGTTAATTGCTGTTTTAGAGCTTATATAAATAATATTATATGAAAAATATTATAATTTTTGTATTTTATGATCTAATTTTAATTTTGAATATAGATTCCTGTGATAAGTTGAAAAAATTATATAATCAAGGAAAATATGAAACCAATAGAATACAATGGATAGAAGTACCCAAAATTTCCAATTACTATGTCTTTTACAATTTAAATACACTATTTTCTATATGAAGATGAAACATATAAATATAACAACGTTATATGAGCTATCAAGGAGATAGAATATCATTGACGAAAAAGTTGAACACATTATAATTACCATTGCATGTTAAAGCAAGACAAGATCAAGCATATATAGAAAGTTGATCCTTGTCAAAATACGCCTTCTGCGCAATAACCACATAAAGAAACTAATTTTCTTAGGTAATTTTAGCTCCCAAATAAAGTTGTAGTCACAAATTAGAGCATCTGTCCTTGGCAGTGGTGGTCTGCCAATGTTCGGGAAGGTGGTATGCGGTATTCAGTAGGAGGGGTCACTGCATAGAGAGTATGATGTTTTTGCTCATTTGACTATATATTACTTTTTATCCCAATAGTTTTGTTCCTTGTACCTTTAATTCTTTATTATTATAATCAAGAGATAATATTTAGACGATAATAACATGATATTAAAATTTTATTTATATTTTAATAATAAAAGATATAAAACTGCATACTCCTCGCATACTCTCCCATTATGGTGAGAAGAACTTTTATTACTCATGTGATGATAAACGTCATCTTAACAATGATAGTAATCAATTTTGTCATGCAAGGAAAATCAAAACAACAAAAAGACAGAGGAGAGATATCTAGATAAACATCAAACTACGACAAATTTTCGTATGCAAGGAGAAAGGCTACCGTTATCTACTCTGGGTTTTTGGGATCTTTGGTAGATAATGAAAAGGAAAATGATAAAGGTAGCATAAGGAATGTGGGAACATGAAAATAAATGTGAGAACTTTCCTAGTAGATTCTATGACTAATATTTTGTGCTCTTTTTTCATATTCAATATTTTGTCTTTAATTAATAGGATTTTATATGCATAATTGGGTATGGCTTAGAGTGATCCTGTTAATGTCAAAAAAGTCATGAATAACACGCTAAGATTGATTATTATACTCATACAAAGTAACTCAAACCTAAGATACTATCACTAGGCTAAAATAAGAAGTAGAAATGGAAACTTAGATGTTTTGTATAATAGATGCATGAAGGACCCGTATCTTTGGCTCATAACATATTTAGGAGTCAAACCACTTGAACTTAGTTATAAAAGAAATGGACAGAGATTGGGTCTGACTAGCAGTGCCTAATGTTGTATACTACATCACACATTGATAAGTCACGTCGATGTAATATGGGATTAAGGAAAGCATAGCGGTGAAATATGGACATGATAAATCATATCAATGGAGCCTAGATATGGTTACAAATTTAAGTGACCACTTAATCGTTGCAGTAAGTTGGTTTGTGAGTATATTTAGATGCTTTCTATAACGTGAATTTGGTGGTACTTTTTTCTCGCCTACTTGACAACTAAAGTATGATTAACAACTTAATTTATGAATGATGATACTAAAGTAGAAATGAGAAATTGTTTATTTCTATTCTCATACTTTGACATGCTTTGTTTAGTGATATATTATATATGAATTAAACGTCATAACATTTTTAGCAGATATTCATATATAATTTTATGCATCTATTTACTTACAAACAAAATCAAATAAAGGCATGTCAACTTTTTTGATGCAATTATGCTATAATTCTTTGCATAAGAATGTTTGAAAATGATCTTAATCGACCCAGAGTGGGGTTGTTACATGTATGTAAGTAAATATGTATGTATTATATACATGTATATCTATATGCATTGTGTATAGGAATACAAATATATGGATGCACACACGCACACGCATGCACGCACGCACGCACACACACACATATATGATTTCTTTCAAATAGGACGCAGTTCTTCCTAAGTTCAAGAAGGCCAACCCCTTTTTTTGTATAAAACAGGATGACTTTAGTAGAATACATATACAGTTTTGTATTATAATGTGCAGTTTTAATGTTTATATTATAATGCGCAGTTTTGTATGCAGCTTTGTATTTATAACGTGCTCCTATAATACAAATTGTATACATATTCTACTAACGTGTTCGTGTTTTATACAAAAAGGGCCGGCCTTCCTGAACTTAGGAAGGACTGCATCCTATTTGAAAGGCCCCCTATACATATATCAAATCAAATTATTATCAAACAGATTCAGGTTAATTCAGATTCGATTCATTTGATAATCGAATCCACAAGTTCAATTCAAATTCAATTCATTTGGTTTCGAATTGAACTTTTGTCGAATTTTTATCGAACGAACCATAATCGAATTCGGATGATAGAAGTTCAATTAGCAACCATAAATTTATCCAAAGAAAATGTACTTTTTTGTATTTAAAATTATCCAATCATGAGGAGTGATCCTGTGAGAGCAAAAACTTGTGAGAGAATGAGAGCAGTGATTCTGAACTAATAGATTCAAGCAGGAGAGAGAAAATAGAATCTAGTAGTCCAAAATTACCGCTCTCATGCTCTCACAATTTTTTGCTCTTACAAGATCATTCATCATCCAATCATATAGAAGCCATGATATAATGTAAAAAGCGGCGTCACTCCACCTAAAAGCGGCATCACTCCACCAACCGAACTGTTAAGTGCTAATTCAAAGAGTGACAGTGGTGAATGCTTGGAAGAGATTGATCAATAATTAAAGTAAAAGGATCAAATAACCAAGTTACTCGATGGAGACTCCAGTACGGATCACACATCAAAGAATGTGTTAGGATTAATATCATATTAGGATTAGGAATCCTAATAAGATGAGACACATAATCCTAGTAGTAGTTGAGTTGTATTCTATTTATAATAATGAGATTAGGACTATGAGGTTATAATTGAGCTATATATAGAGGGGGTGAAGGCATTGCCTCAACATCATCATAACAATAATGTAACTTATAGAGAAAGGATGAGAGAGAGAGAGGAAAGAGATGAGAGAGCGAAAGAATGGAGAAAGTTATACTCGTTCTAATTTATAGTGATCTTTCTTCTCTGGTGGTCATGAAAGATGATCGACCACCGTTATATCTGATTGTCTTTTCTTCACTGCTTTCGTAGTGGTGAGTGATACCAGTATCTGAGCAAAGATGATACCGGGTCGGGTGACCCATCAACTGATATCACAGTAAAGAGGATACCGGACCATATCCCATCAGAATGAACTAGTTTAGGATAAGCATGTAATACATTAGTTGTCGAAAATCCACTCATGTGAACTCTAGGATGAAAATACATAGCTATGTGATTTCATACGTTTCATCACAATTCCATTTCAGCATTCAGAATTTGTGTAGTATGTCATAGCATCCGGCAATTACCTTCCTAGTTATTAAAAACACATAAAACATATATTGTTAAACTCAAAAAACCATACCTAACATAACTAACTTATATTCCATATCTTTTTCCTTCCTTCTACGATCGGCCACTTTAATCCACATTTTCCATCGAAATTATTATTACCTTTCAACCAAATACAAATGAAGGATAAATCCCATGATTGGAGCATATGATCATACATCATTGTCATATACAAGTTTTGGTGCATATCATCATATTAACTGCCGTGTCCATGCCGTCTTTCACTGCATTCAAGCAATGCAGCATATCGTTAGGAACGAACGCCCGGTGAATTTTGACTGTGTTAGAAAATCGGACGCGGAAGCGTAACATGGAATAAGATAAATAAACAAGAAAGAACAGCGGGATTTTACGTGGAACCCTACTCCGTGAGGAGCGGGATGAAACCACGGGAAAAGCCCTCAAAGGGGCGTAATATGCATTGCACTTTCTCAATGAGTACAGGAGGTCTGGGGCTCTTTATATAGCCTCTCCAGAGCCTCCAAGTCCCACCACTGGACGATGTGGGACTAAACACTGGATGGGGTAAATGGATCTCCTCCATGATCCATTTACCCTGTTACAACTCAATGGGCGCACACAACTATATACTCTAACACTCCCCCTCAAGCTGGAGCATGCAATGCTCAGCTTGGACAAACAGACAGAAAACTCAACTCAACGCTACAGGACACTACGGACAATATCAACCCAACGCGTACATTGCTGCAGTCGAGGACGTTGCTTCTCATGCCGTGCAGGTGAGGAGGACGAACGGGCTGGAGTGCGAGTCAACTGAAGACTCGGAACTTGACCATCGAGTCTGAACTTGCGCCTGAAGTCTCCTCGTCGGAGAACTGGGTCTCTCCCATCTGGCTCAGAGAATGGTGCACTGCTCTGGTGTACCTATGATACCACATGAAAACCCTTGCCCTCAATGGCATAGGGAATGGTCCTCTGCTCTGGAGTCCCTATGGCTCACATGAAAACTCTGGCCTGACAACAAGAAGAATGATGGGGACCTCTGACAACTGATGGCAACATATGCTCATCTGACGATGACCGCACACTCGTGCGTGTCTGAAACTGGACTCGGAAGACAATCATCGAGTCTGAATAACTGCGCCTCAAACTGGGACTGCGCATGACAAATCTTCATCTGAAAAACATGTAGAGTCTGGAAATTCTGAATGGTCTGAAGACTGGCATCTGCATCTGAATCTGGATCATGAAGAGACCTGTGACTCTACATATACTCCCCCTTTCTCCCATACTTGTCGGAAAATGAACATCGACAAAGTTGGGAGAAGACAAGATAAATAGGGGTACACATGAATATTCTCGAAAAAAAAATTTCTCTGCGGCTTTACATCAATTTTTTTTAGCTGCCATATTTTTTTTTAAAAGCCGTTCAACACATTTTTTTTGGCTTTTCTCAAATAATTTTTTTTCCTTTTTTTTCGGCTTTTCTTGTTTTTTTTCTCAACAATTTTGCGTACGGCTTTTCTCATGTACGCGCCTTTTTCTTTCCTTTTTTTTTTGCAAAACTATATCATTTTTATTTTGAAAAGGACCGCTCACCCCTTTTTTTTTAAGGGGCACATGCCCATTTTTCCTTTTTTTTTTCATGCGGCCTGTGCTCTCCTTTTTCAATAATATATATATATTTTTTTTTAAGGAGACTCGGCCCAACTTGGGCCTTTAATCTGCGGGCAATTTTTTTTAAGAAAGGAACGGTGGCCCCATTTGGAACCCTCTCGAGAATGCTCTGCCGCCTCCACGATGGGGGCCTTCTGCATAGAGTGCCCAGCGGCATCGCCTGGAGGACTGGATCTCGCATTGACGTGTGTTGGAGAAGCCGCTGTGCGTATGTTGGAGAAGACCGCTGAAGGGAGGTTCAAAGGCAGAACCGATGTGCACTGCCACATAGGAAGGAGAGCTCCATCGCAGGAGCGTCGCCCCTCCGAATGGGATCCTGGGCCCTCGCGGGAAGGAGCTCGAGAAAAGGAGATGCGGCTGTTAGGGAATCGCGATCGTCGAAGTAGAAGTAGGCGGCGCCGCTGGAGATCTCCCATCGTTGGAGGCGCTGAAGGAGTGCGCCGCCTACACTCGCGCGAGGAAGAACTAGGGCTCGTCAACTGGAGAAGCCCAGATGCTTGAAGGGGCAATGGAATCAGCCGCCTGGAGGAGCCGCTGGTTGCGTGGTCTTGCATCGCGTCGCCTGCACGTGGTCAAGATGCACCGCTTGAAGCAGTGCGCCACCTGATGCCTAGTGTCGCGCATCACCGAGGGCTGGAATACAGGGCTTCAACCAGGGCTCTTGGATGAACAAGAACATGATGATCATCTTCGAGGCACTGTCTTCACGGAGATGTGACCTTGAGTGACATGACGATGCCTCTAGGGTATTGCAGCAGAACACCAGAAAATTAGGGTTCCAATAACAGAACCCTAGGACTTGATATAACAATAAATCAAAATACAAACTTGATTGATAAAAAAAATTCAAATACTTCGATGATCAATCAAGAACGACCCGCTCTGATACCATGTTAGAAAATCGGACGCGGAAGCGTAACATGGAATAAGATAAATAAACAAGAAAGAACAGCGGGATTTTACGTGGAACCCTACTCCGTGAGGAGCGGGATGAAACCACGGGAGAAGCCCTCAAAGGGGCGTAATATGCATTGCACTTTCTCAATGAGTACAGGAGGTCTGGGGCTCTTTATATAGCCTCTCCAGAGCCTCCAAGTCCCACCACTGGACGATGTGGGACTAAACACTGGATGGGGTAAATGGATCTCCTCCAGGATCCATTTACCCTGTTACAACTCAATGGGCGCACACAACTATATACTCTAACAGACTGCACGCAGTAATCCAGTTAGATGCTTGAACATATGACAATGGAGCAAAGCAGAAGAAGCACATATACACACATAAAAAGTGCCCGCAGTGATAAACATGTGCTCCACATGTAAACATAATGCACATGGATTCACTGAATGAAATGTTCAGAGTTTTCTTTGAATCCAATTCAATTTTGGATTTGAAAAATGAATAGCAATCATGAATAAAAATCATAGCGTAATAGCATGCACTTTCAGAGCTCGTTCAGACTACAGACTGCTAACAATATCAGATGTTCTTAATTTTACAGCTGAGGAACAGATATACTGCACCTTTCAGTAGAATCGAGTGCATGTAATCCAGTGTAGCTCAGAGATGTTGGCATCTCCATCTAACAGTGCTTGGACAAGAAGCCTGTAAAGGTTCTATAGGCATGTACCTATAGAACCTGCCTTTCTATATGACAGATGATATGCTTGTGCAGAGCTGTGTACCAAAGCCAGCAGAAGTTCTTCCTCTAATACCAATCCATCGACCGGTCGGACTCTAAATAAGAGGCATAATGGATGTGGAGATGGTCCAAAAGTTCCAAACAAATCCTACATCTGTTTCATATCAAATGTAGGCTCATGTACATATTGGGGTTTACGATTTTGAGGGAACTAAGAAGAGACTGAATCTGCCTTGTATAAGATACAAAAAACCACAATGTACAATTACAGAAACACGCGAGAACTGGGACATCGAACTTCAAATGATAAGAGTTGGATTTCTCTCTTACAGATCTTGGAGATGCAGAAAATTCTCAACTCGAACAATCTGTCATTTCATGACTGTCAGAAGCTAACCACTCTCAGTTACAAATAGAGAGTAAACTCATCCTATAAGGATTTTACGTAGCGAGTTTACATTTTGTTACTGTTTTTACTGGAGTTCGTATGTTTTCTAAACACCTTTCAAACAATTTTTTCCGCGGTCGACAATGCAGCGATGAACTACTTAAGCTATAAAATGCTTCATCATGCAAATTTATAGGCATGTTTGAAGTGCATAAACCATGTTCATATATATCGACTAAAACAGTCCTAAAAGTATAATTCGTCATCGACAATCCTATAACAGATGGTGAGATTAGTTCTACTGCTGTATATGTTGCATGGAACCTAACCAGCAAAATGCTTTTTCTAACATCGTACTATGTAAAGTTACCATATATAGAATCAAACTCTCTACTCGGTTAAAATAAGATGGGCCATGGATGGTTGAATGGAACCATGAATAGTATGATTAGCAGTGGGGCCTAACCACTAACTTGATGGCAACTTCCTACCCGATAAAGCAAAGGAAAAGGAAAATTAGAAGTGACGAGGCCGACATGGACTTGAGGGTGCCCATACACCTCCATGTGGTCCCGTACAAAACTAGGCTATGCCAAAGCATGTGACCCCTCCATGCTCATGGTCTATCCTTATATCCATCAGCGATATTTATCAAGCATATATGATCATGTCCCTTCATTATTGTTAGACTATTGCACCAAGATGGGTAATTGGATTTCTCCAAGATCCAAATCATACTACTCTCTCATGTTTAGTCCTATATTGCTTAGTGGTCAGACTTGGGTGTGTTGGTAGGGTTGTAAAAAGAGCCTCCTATTCCTAGAAAAGAATATCATGACCATACCCACCATTAGATCCTCCCATGGAACAGAATGGTCCCTTGTGTCCTGTCACAAACTGTGTGATTCTTCGTGTTCTTGTTAGTGATTGTCGCAGTTTTTTCATATTTCCATGAGTAAAAAAATCAACATTGAAGCAGGGATCAGTTGCAGATTGACCATGAGCTAAGCATCAACTTTGCCCCTAATTTTCACTAGAGGAGTAAATTGTTGATGCAGAGAATATTGAAGAAAATGTTCTCCAGGGAAGGTTGAGGAGATACTGCTTTCCCAACAACCCTGTGACAAAGACTGGAAGTAATGAATTCCTAGATGCGGATTTTCTGTAACTCACTCAGAAATGAAACTATTATCATCTGACCTCATGGAACTCATTGAGAAATGGAACTTGAATTCTCATCATACCAATGAGTGGTTGGGACTAGGTTAACAAAACTAGAATTCAATTAGTAGAAAAATTAGAAGATAGAAAGGATGGTAACCAAAGTTAACCCCTGTCTGGGAGGAATTCAAAGGAAGCCTCTAAATATAAACTAGACTTCTCTATCATGAATGGTACACATGAAATAACACTGTTTAAAATACTGATATGCAAAAAAATGGGTGAATACATATATAGATTAACGTTAACGCTCTCAGGATTAACTACTTATAATGAGGCACCTGTCGCATGTTACATGGGCAAGCATCCAGTGCCTAGCATAGTATGGTCTGATCTCAAATGTGTTTTCATTGTCTAGTTCTTACCCAGCAAGAGAATTATAGGAAATAATGGACAGCGTTCCTTCTATCAACGTTTGGTCTAACATCCAGAACTAAGCCATCATAGAAAACAAATTTTAGGATGCCAGTCGTCTTGCCCAAGCTTCTCGAGTGTCTGGTCAGATCTAAGGTTATATACAACATGGCTTAGCTGTAACAGAATAAGATATGGTTGGAATTCTACACTTCTGAAACACATTGTCAATTGTAGCATATATGACTTAATTCATGTGGATGAAAACAGGATTTTGAGGATTATAGTTCGGATCGAAATGCTACTACAATCACAAATTCTTAAACAAACAAAAGCACCACGCAGCACTGTTCGACCACAAAAAGATATAAACAATAATTCAATCACAAAAACACAATTTAACGAGGAAACACTTCCAGATACAAACCACGACTTGAATCTTCCAGATTCGTTCTTTCAACCTAACCGGATCACTCGGTCTTTCCCACTAATCAAAATGCTTATGCAAGCAGTTCAACCACGGACAACTCTAGTATGCAATGTAATGCAACATAAACAAAATGATCATACATACAAAGTGTACTTCCGTATAACGATTATTGGAACCTGAGGGAGCATAAGTGAATTGCACAACTAAATGACTCTCGATACACAATCTCATTGTTGCCTTGAATATGTCTTCTCTCCCATACAATTGATTTTTTTGAAAGAAATAAAGGCCTCCACCATATAATTGTGTGCCCAAAAACTTCACCACTGATCACCAAAAATATATAATAAAAATACAGTACATCAAGAAAAACGAAATTACAATTCTCAAATCTCAGCAAGCGCCCTAGCATGTGCCACCACATTTTCACCATAAAAATGATCATGCCGAAATACCACATCATTTCTAGCTAACCGGAGAGCCCAAATTATTGCCACACATCTTGTTCGCTCCTCATGCCATTTAGTCCATACCGGTGGACTCCCAAAAATCAGACACATCATCAGTACACATCGATTGGTTCTCAAATAAGTCACAAGCCTCCAACGAACTCCCGCATTTGAAGAAAAGATGGTCACATCTTCTACTTCCACATGACAACGTGAACATGCCGGATCACCAATATGAATGAAACATGCAAATCTGTCCTCAGTCAACAGTCTTCCTAATAGCCACATAAAGACCTTCAGACACATTGGAACCTTCCATGTCCAGATCCTTCTGCAATCCACCATGCACCCCCATGGTCAACAACCATTGGACTTTTTAAAGCCCCCTATGCCTTTCAAAATGTAAATGTCCCTTCACATCAGCTCTAACAATCACGCTCCTCAGTGGGCCCAAGCACATTATCAAGCTCCTCCAGCATCACCAAAAGCTCTCCTCTAGCCGTTGATATGAGATATCCGATCTAAAGCAGGGAGGACAAAGAAAAAGCAGGTTGATGGATATATGAGATAACTGAGGAAAGAAATATTGCCTATCCCAGACATCTATCGTCGAACACTCTACATCAACAACCAATGCCATCAGACGCGGGAACTCTCAAACCAAAAGCCCTTCCCTCACTCCAGTCTTCAACCTATAACCAAAAACCAGAGCCATCCCCAACCACCGGCCTCAGGAACGTGCATATCTCCTGCACCATGCCACAAATACCTCTTCAAAAGTAAGAGGGAGCATGCCCAAGCTCCCCGGGGCCAAGCAAAGAAGATCCAAACCCATAGATTTTCCTAATCAAATTGCAAACCAAACTGCTACAATCCCCTAGATGAAAGTAATCCACTTACTAAGCAAGTCCTTATTCATCTCCTCCAAACTACGCTGACCAAGGCCACCATCCTCCTTTGAAAAGGAGACCATCTTCTGATCTACCAATGGCAACCCGTTCGAACTCCCAGACAACGACTGCAAAAAATGTTTCATGATGCTCTAGTCTCTTCCTCACCCCCACGGGCATGAGCCTAGATGAAATGAAAAAGTAGGGATCGCAGAGCAACAATACCAACTTTCCACCACGAGACAAGTAGACAGACTTCCACCATGCCAATCTATGCTCCATCTTCTCAATCACTGGTAACAAACCTGTCATCATGTGCACCCTCCCAACCACTAGAGGCACACCAAGATAGTGTAATGGCATATCCCTGTGTGGGAATCTCAACCGGCCAACACATAAACCAACCTCCTCCAATCTGAACGTGATGAACTCCGACGTGTCCCTATTAAATCTTAACCCTGACACAACAATGAATATGTCTAAGACCGCAGACAAACCTTTGCAACTCTCCGAACCACCTTCTGCAAATAGGACCGTGTCATTTGCATACTGAAGAATGAGAACCAAAATCTCTTCCTTAGAGTAGCCGCAAAAGAACCCATCCGTCACCGCTCAATTAACTATAACAAACAAAGCATATGCCGCAAGAACAAAAATAACAGGTGGCAGAGGACAACTCTGGCAAACTCTGCATTGCGGCTAGAAGTAACCCCCTTTGGCTTCTCATTCACCAGGACATCACAAGAAGAGGTCGTGACACATCTCTTCATCTACGCAATCCACCTATCAAAAAAACATCGCCTAAACAGGGAGGCCCAAATGAAACGTCAATCCACATTGTCATAGACCTTAGAAAAATCAACCTTCCACAGAACTCTCATAGCTTTCCTCCACCAGTCGACGACAATCCTAGAATTCATAACCACATGTACATGAGCTACCGGTTTAGCAAGAACGCACTCCGAGATGGAGAAATGATCAAGCACAACACCTCCCTCAAACAATTAGCCAACACCTTTGCCACAATGAAATAAATCGCATGGGATAGAGCTATAAGATCGTGATCATCTACACTTGTGGCAACATCCTTCTTTGGCATCATGAGAATGAATGATTGGTCGAGCCGATCGAAACCAGAATTCCCCTCTGCAAACTCCGACACCATCCCCATCACCTCCTCAACAAACAGATCCCAGATCACCATCCACATCGCCTCTTCTACAATGGAGTTGAAAAAATGATAAGAAAAATGGCAGTGAATAAGTGATTAGTATATGGAATGAGAGGAAATGAAAGGAAGTGGTTTTTCTTTTATATGACATTGAAATAGTCATTTTAGGGAGTTGGTGAACGTCAATTAATGAAAGGATGTGATTGTTAACTACAGTAGATGTTGCCATTCAAAATGATAAATAGCTAAAAAAGTCGACTAAAAATAAATTAGTCCACTAAAAAATGGTAGGCTCAAAAAATTAGTCGACTAAAAAATAAACTAATCTAATTTTAGTAAGACATCTCTTAACCATTGGAACAAGAGTAAACTGAAAATTTTCAGTAATGATATCTCTATTTAACTATTGGAACATGAGTAATCGACTGGAACATAATTACTCTACTGAGATTAATTAGTCAACAGAAATTTAGATTAACCGATTGATGGGTAGGTATGGTCTATTGAAATCAATTACAAAAAAAGGTGTGTGGCTTTAAGGTTTCGTTTAGCCGACATGTAGAGTAGATTAATTGATTGATGAAGCAGAAGCAGAATTACTCGACTATGAATAATTTCATGAGTTTTTTACATACACTAAAAAATATAACACATGTCAAGACACATACTAAAACTTGAGCATCCTAGCACAAAGTATTTGGCTTAGTTTCCTTCAGGCTCCATCTTTAGAGCATGATTCTTCTTTTGAGCCTGGGATCCATCTTTGCCCTTAAGGGTGAGTTCCCAAACTTATTCTCCATAAGCTAGCTATGAGTTAAATAAATCAGATTTTGTTATCATCAAAATATGCGTGCATATGCAAGACCCAACAGATCTTCCGTCCAAAATCCTTAGTTCAGAATAGCATACGTCTCAGAAAAATGTATACTACACTTTCCGGACAAGTAAATAAACCTGAGACACTATCTGAAAGATCATAATAAAACCCGAAGAAATACTATAGTCAAATGCAAAAAAAAAATCAGCAAAAATTCAATAGGCTGTCATATCATTTACTCAGTCTTCGATTTTCCGAAGGAAATGGACCCTTGCCAATAAGATGTCAAAATGCATTTTTATGGGACACGTTATCTATCTATATATTCATTTCTCATGATCATTTTTTTGGAACCACATTTCTCATCATCATATGATTCAAATCGAAGATTCACATGGCTTTCTCATTGTGAAATCCTTGTGAGACCACCATCGTGTCTTTGATGTTGATGAATATCATCATGCCTTTGATGTTGATGAATATCATCATGCCTTACCATCTTAGGGAATGCATGATGTTACTAAGCCACACATCATGTTGAGGACTTGGTTCTAATTTTTCATAGCATACAAATCAATTCAGATTATACTGTTTTTCAAGGCAGCTATGGAAATCAAGTACAATCAGGGATGAATGATTGGATAAATTCATGATAGTCATAGAGCAAAACCATATTGGATGTAAACTTGATGGTGGAGTTCAGATTGAGCATGAATCATTCTTCATGGATCCCTTCAACAAGAAGAACCATTTTGCCTTATGGCGTCAACAAGTAAAGAAAACACTCACCCCCCAAAGAATGAAGGGGATAAGAGATCTTGCAAATAGTATAATACGATTATTCGTAATGGACAACACTTTTTGCAAAGTCATTAGCCCAGATGATCTAGCAGAGGTCTTGAAGAAACAATATACAAGTCCAAAAATCTGAATAACATATTATTGCCGAAGAAGTTGTTTAATCTAAGCATGGATGATGGGACAAAGCTAGAGGTGCACTTCGATGAGTTCAACAAGATTTTGACAAGAGTACTTACACTCGAGGGAAGATAGAGAAATGGGTCAATCCTCAAACAAGACAACAAGGTACTAATCTTGTTCGGTTTTCTCCATCTTCCTATAATCATATTGGGAGAATATTGCTCCGCTACAATAAAACCATCACAGTGAGCGAGACATTGCTTCATTAGCTATTAACTTGAGAAAGGTCAACAGGTGAGGCAAAATATATCGCAGATCATTTGCTACCAATAGAGAGTAAACATTTCAGATCAAGAGAGATGATGGTTAAAGGTCAAGTCATTAGGGTCCCATCAGATACTTTTTTATCGTGATAAGGGTCACACGATTGATGCTTTTATCATCATAAGAAGGGTCACACGATTGATGCTTTTATCATGATAAGTAGGGTCACAAGATTGATGATAGTTCAGGACATGAGAAAGAGAAGAAGAAGAAGAAAGAGATGGAAAAAGGGAAGAAGGTTGATGATACGAGGTAAACCAAGATGATTCCACCCAATATATGAAGAAGACTTGTTAGCATACACAAGAAACGAGAATATAGATTCAATATGGCTTCTGTGTTTGACATGTTCAGTTCACAAATCTAAGAAGCAGTTCAATAAATACCACGTATACGATGACAACAATATCAAGTTGGTTGGCGAAGAGGTTCATCGTGACGAGTTATATCTGTACAATTGTGCATATTTAATGGGAATGTGAAATCTCAAAGGTGTCTGATACATGCCTTGCTCGGTCAAACATTGTGTGGACCCTTGGGTCAACCATTTTAATGAATCCATCACGGACCGAACTATCAATTGATTGATGGTCGACCCACAACCAGCAATACAAGCAGCCATGCTTTTCTTTCTTGTTAAGGCATCCAATGCTTTAAGGGAAAATTAAGTCCGTCAAGGGCACTATTTTGTTACTAGTTGGGGTAATCTGAATTCCCTCATTCTTAGTAGACATAAGGCCAAGATGATTTCTATCTATAAAAAGAAACTAATTTCGGAGATCGCGACTTACGAGGCCATTCATTACCCTTAGAAGAGAAATTCTCAAAGAATGCAGAGGAGCACATGCGGTGATACGAGGAACAAAGACGCCGAACAAAGCATAAAGGTTAACAAAAAGCATCGTGGCAACTGACAGACCTCCAGTTTTTCTTAGGTGATCAATAAAGAGAAGAGTAACATATCATCAAAATGAAGCGAGTGTAGCTCTCTTTACCAAAAAAAGACTATCTTCTAAACACGAGGGATGGGTGATGTTAACTCAGGAGGCACAGCTATGCTGTGGGGCGCATGTGAGAGGTGCGGCGAGAGAACCCAGATATGGATACAACACCATAAGCAATGTGTTCCTAACAAAGAGGCTTGCAAATCCTCTAAAAAAAGAGCATCGAAGTACGGATATAGTCTCGCGTTTACTCGTTCTTCGAACAATTCACTTGACTCCCCTTTGATGTTTCATTATTCATTCCCCTCCCTTTCTTTCCTCATGATAGGGTAGGAAAAATGTTTTGTTGGACTGAGGTCAATGAAGACACAGCACCTGATGTGGAAGAAAGTTGGGATTGTGGGTTTGATTCCGGTTTCATCCAGCAGTACTTCACTTTGTTGGTCCATACAGTATGAACTAAGGTGAAGGAAGAAGCATCAATCCTAAAGAAGATATTATTTCAATAAGACTCTTGAAGGAATTAGAGTCCTAATTCTAATATGGTAAAGCTGTATTTCATATAAAATCTATACTGGAGAGCTGATTAGATTCAATTACGAGAAAACTGATTTACTAAAAAAATTCATTAAGTTTTAATTGATAGAGATTAATTGTTGAAATCCAATTTAAGGCTATATGTGCCTATAAATAGAATAATAAAGTCAGATTTATATTCTGTGCTAATCTGCCAAAGAATGATATCAGTGATAAACATCAAGAATGAGCAAAGATAATAACGGTTTCTCCATGTTCCTATATCTGCTTTTTTCTATTAGAACATTAGGTTTTGCAAGAGGCAGTAGCATTGTCGACTAACAAATTCCATACAAGGATTAATTCTAAACTTCATATAAGCGTAGACAGCATCATCAAATTCACGTAGTTGATGGATAATAGCAAACAAAATACCAATCAATCTGGACTAAAAGTTGGGCATATATTTTAAATCTCCAGACTTCAGGTGCTCTCGAGAACATTTTCAAATGTTAATTTTTTCAAGAAATACTACATGCCAATAGATCCTAAGGCCTTTTTTTAATTTGGTTCCAATGGATTTCTGGTCTCTATTGCACTTTCCTAAACTACTCTTCCCTCAAGAATCAGTATAATTTTCAACATTCAGATGACCAAGGACATGGTGGCCTGTTTAAAGAAAATACAAGAGTCTGTCTCAAAAATGAAATGGTCTTCAATGTGACTTTAAGCTAGATTATAGCCATTCATTAAGATTGTCAAACATCTTTGATTGTTATATACATTAGCAGCTTGGATATCACATCTTCCGTAAACAATAGAAGTTGGGATGTGAAGAAACAGTGGTGCCACCTTTCATCTCACCTCCGTCCATCTTCCTTCCCTATCTTATTTCCTTGAATGAAACTCATGACTGAAAGTATTGATTCTAACAAAATCTATGTTGTCATTATTAATAATATTAAAACAAAAGGAATGCACGGACCTAAACAAATAGCTTGCTTATTTAAAGATTGCAGACAAACTTTTATCAAGCAGCATTGGTTCTAACAAAATCTATATTGCCTTTCTAACACTTTTAAAAGCTAAATTCATAAAGATCGCAGAAGAACTTCCAAATCCAACTTCCTGATCCCCGATGATATCTTTTACAGGGTATCATTTCTGAACACCCATACCCAGATAGAATCTAATTGGCCTTGGAGATTATAGTAGTCAACTTAGAAGCAAAATGCATAACGCATATCCAAGTATCTACTGTGAGAGACCAGAAGTGTTCAGTCATGGTTCTACAAAGCAATGCCTGCTAAAGACCAACTACATGCATCCATGGCCTCAAATGTCGATTTTATCATCATGTCGCCTAAGTCAAGAACGGGGGAAACGGGTAATTTTGTAGATGACACACAGTATAGAAAAAATGGATAATTTTGTAGATGACAGTATAGATAATAGCTGATTTGAGAGGCCATATTGAAAATTGAATCCTAGGACTCTTATAAGAACAAGATAACTCATTATAGAAGCATTAGAAACAACTCTCTTCAAAAAATTACGATAAAGATATGGTCAAATTGGTAGAAATTTCATTAAAACTGGATAAAATTTGAAAAAAGAGTAAAGATATAAGGGGCATATCAATGTGTGAGTTGGCAAAAAAACTAAACATCCCCAAAATTACTCATGCATGCATCTTGAGAAAAAAAACGAATGAATCATGTCAAGAAATGGCAGGAATTTAGTGGATCTAAAGGACTGTAAATCCCCATAAGATTTCTACTCTAGATGTTTGAATCAAGTACCTTCTGAAAATGCAGTTCATCTTCTTGCAGTTTAGTAGTGTCTACGCATCGAAACCAAAAAATGAAGAGATTATAAAGGTTACAATAGAAAAGATCCTCGTGATATTATTAGTGTGTATGACAACTTCAACTCATTCATCAGGAATCTTTTCACATTTTAAAAATCTATAAATGCATTTTTTATGTACACAATTTAAGTTTTTTTCATGATTTTCCTGATAGAAGGACTTAACATAACTAGTACACAATTTAAATTTTGCTGGTGTCCACTGTATACCTTATCTCAACTCTCAATTATGCAACATATAGAAGGTGCACAAAAAAGGTTGGAAAAGTACACCAAATTTGTTTGGTTAAAAGGGTATATAACAAGAATAAACTATGATGAACAGGATACAAGAAGACGAGTTGAAATGATTAAAGAATGGGGGTGATACTTCTGAAGGTTGTCATATCATTGTAGAGGTCTTCCAAGATAAACAATAAAATGACATGAAGTGCAGTTACTGAGAAATAGGTGAGATAACAGCAGCGGTGAGACCACAGCAAGAGTTAAACTTCCATTAAAATCTGATTAATCAACTTAAAGGATAAATCAACAAAGACAATGCCATTATGCACACGTCTTAAAAATATAGATAGAAGGCAGAATTTTCTAGAGGGCTTAAACATGAAGATGTTCCAAAAATAGTACATGACACATGATAAAAAAGCAACCTCATCAAATGAAGTAGGACATAGGTGATGTTCTAGAATCAAGAAACTCATCCTATGTTTCTACATTTAATTAAATTTCTATTGAATCTCTTCGAACAAGTAATAAACTTAATAGCAAGATTGCGAAACATGTAGAAAAGCACTTATTCCACTAAACAAAGATAGAAAGAAACTTTCTTCACCGACAGAAACAGAAATCGTGAATATAGAGAAATTTCAGAAAATGGAGAGATCGTAAATCAAAGATAACAAGGTCCTCCAAGTGAATATCACAAATAAGATTTTTCTGAAGAAAGAGAGAATATATAAGAAATAATGCAAGTTTCTCACAGTAAATTGCACAATCAACCTTTGGTTATCCTGGGAAGGTACATATAAAAGGAAATGCAACTGTCGTGGTAGCACTGTGCTTTTTCTTCTCCTCTTTAGACCATAACAGGACGATGGGAAAAGGAGAATAAAATCAATATGACACACATGTTAATAAATTAAGCTATACTCTAAAACTGCCCAGAAACGAGCAGCTTACTTAAATGGATGGAACAACAATTTACTCTAATTGAGTTCAAACCTAGAAGATCAACAACCCATAACTGCACAGTTGTAAACAAAAGCACCTGCCCGTTCCCTCACAGAGAGAACTTCCCAATCTGCACTTCCATTGCCTTCATCTGGACACCATGAATGCAGCACAATGACTTCTCCTTTTGGCCCTCGATGGCCACCAATAACAAGTAACCTGCCACCACATGCCTTGAACGCTAAACCCCAACCATTGTATGAGTCAGCTCTCACAGGCAATGGCCTGATAAATTTCCATGTATTGCTTTTCTTATCATATTTTTTGACCTCATTTGTTGCCTGATCAGCCGCATAAAGCTGGTTATTTACAACAGCAACAAGTGGTGGGGACTGGGTTGCCCTGTTCCCACCCGGGTACATATCTGGAATCTGCCTCCAGCTCCTGGTTTCAAAGTCATACTCCTCTCCACATGTTAAAGAATCGGTTTGACTGGACATTCCTCCTATTACATAGAACTTCTTATCCATGAAAAAGCCCGAGCACATTTTGCGTGGTATATTCATATCAGGTAAATTCTCCCAGGTCTTTGTCTCCGAATTGTATGCCTCAGCACACTTCAGAACACTCCCATTCTTATCTGTTCCACCTGCAACAATGGCAAGGTTTCCACAGCTGCCAGAACCAAATAGACAACGTGGTAGTTTCATAAGTGAGCATTTAGACCATTCATGTGGGATCAAGTTATACATCCAGATTGCAAAGCCGGATAATTCCCGACCAAAAACAAGCAGCTGGGTGCCCACAGCCAGGGACTCCTTGTCTGCACATGAAAAGCAGTCATCACAAGGCATCTTTGGAAGCCTCATCCATCTCTGCCTAGTTGGATCAAATGCTTCCCAGGGCATTAGGCTGCAAGCTACATACACCCAGTTCTCAACAATCCCAAGCTGTCGCCTCAGTTTGTATAAATACTCATTGTTTATTGACTTTCTAAATTTGTTATTCAAGCAGGCTAATGAAGGATAATCCGATCTACACGTCCTTGCAAGACATTCTAACGCCACATCATCATGCAAGCCAGGGAAAAGATGCCCATTCGATCCATAATTTTGGTAGTCTCTTCCTGCAACTGATCGATGCACCAGTTTCTTTTTCCGTGACTCAACACAGTCCGAGGAAGCCGTGTTACAACCTCTTTTAAGCATGTTTGAGTTATCCTTTTTCAGCGTGTTTCTGTTAACAAAAAAATGCAAATCAATCAGTAATCCCTCATTTGAAAAGAACGAGAAATCACTTGCAACTGTCTGCAGTTTCTAACCTGCAATTTTGAGCATTTTCTCCTATTCCTTGCCTGTCAGAGTTGAAAACCATTTGCTCTCAACAACTGAGACATCTAAAAAGTGCAGAATTCATAACATAGAAACAACCTCATCACATTCAATATAAAATATTGACGATACACAGAAACTGCCATAAAAATAAAGAATTGAAGAGAAGTTTCTTTGTTAAAGTTCCGAACAACAGATTCAGATATTAGATATCGATAGCAAACTATGAACCTGACATTTACACAATATCGTGATTTCTATACCATTACTCTACCCGTATAAATCAATCTAAAAAAATAGGTTCGCCAAATTTTATAAATAGACGGACTGATGGAAGAAGCGATAGAAAAGGAGAAATATACAAGAAATTCAAAATAAAGGTTTTCGTGTGAGTTTAACCAATCAGAAGAAAAAAAGACCAGTAACAGGAGGAGGGTTTTATTTCACGCGATATAAAGCTCTTGGATGCTCTAAAATGTCACGTAACCAAAAGCTAGATTTCCAACTAACAACACCTGCATAACTGGGAGAGAGAGATAGAGAGAGAGAGAAACGTGCAAGCATGTAAAAACCTCGCGTCACAAAAAGTTGCAGACAAAATCATTGTCTCGAAACGAAATTAGAAAAAAAATCAGCAACAGCATCATCAATAGCTTCCAACACAAGCAGCTCTAAACCGATCCTTACAAGATCTCGGGAGCACAAAGATCAGAACTTTCCATCACTTCGAGCTCCAAGCCTCATCCAACGCAACCAGATCCAACAGATCCAGCAAAAACCCAACGGTTCACCGCACGAGACCCGCAAACTCCATCTGCAAGCAAGAAATAACCGGATCAGCTACCAAAACTCGGCCTTTCGACTCCAAAGCCCTGAAGAGATAGCAGATTGGCACAATCCGCCGCTGATCGCGACAGGGTGGATCGGAATCGAGGGGGATTACCTCCAGATCAGGCGATTTAGAGGCGGAAGAGGTGGATCTCAGGGGGCGGGGGAGGGCATCGGCGATCGGGAGATAGGGGAATTGGGTGGGGGTGGGAGTTCCACCTCCGACAAGTGGATTGCTCGAGGGGTTTATATAGCGCCCACCGAATGATGAGGACGACGGGGAGGTAAGAGAGGGCAAGGTGGTAAATAAGTACAACTCAGGTGGTAAAACAGTGACAGTGCGGCGCCGTTAAAAAGAGAGCAGCTGCGGGTCTGCGGCTGCGAGGCGGCCCCCGCACGTGAGCCCAGTATAGGGTCGGGGTTTATTTGCACTTGCACACCTCAACATTTTCAAAGTTAGATTTTTAACTAATATATGCATATAAGAAGAGTTTTCGTCAAGGTTTTAAAAACCGGATCGGACATTTAACCGGTCAATCTTCGGTTTGATCCAATCGAGTCTGACCGTCGATCTAAATCGGTCAGATCCGTGATGACATCAGCATGACATCATCATGCTTATCGATTCGGAAAAAATCGAACCGGGTTTAATTTACTGGTCAGACCGGTTTTTTGAAACAATACAACCGGATACATATATGTAAGTATATATTTATATATGAATGAAATAATCGTTTAAAATGTCAAATCTTTAAATACAATAACATGTTTGCCTATTTCGAGTAAAACTCTACAAAAGTTAGTCACATTTTCTAGATTTATATGAATATAATATTGTAATCATTTATTTATAGTTGCTTCTGGAAAATTACTCTAAGAAAATACTAGCACAATGTATATTCTAAACAAGAGAGGGGCATAGCTTATATCGCAGAAGTTAAGAAGGGCACAAGTGATAAAAAATCCATTATATCATTATTTAAACCTTTATTTTTAAAATCATCAAAATTGGGACAATCCGGATCAACCCGACCCGATCATCCGGGTCAACCCGAAGTGGTTGGATCCGATTTTTTCATTTTTCTTTTTTTTTTGAAATTAATTACAAAAAACCGGCTGAACCGATCGAGTCGGGCCGGTTCCCGGTCCGACCGACCGATCCGGTTCCATTTTTTAAACCCTGATTTTCGTCGGATATGGATACGGGTGATTGCAAAATATTGTATACCTTTTCTGTCCTTCGGACAGTATTAATTTTGAAGATGAGCCTATTTTGGAGATGAGCCAATTTTATTGTCAACAACAATAAAATTATTTTGGGATATTTACACCCATAACCCTGAGTAATATGGTAATTACCCCGGAAACCCTACGTAATCACGAATTACGCTCAGGACCCTGAATATTGTTTAACCTTTACATGGCATAACCCTGTGTCAAGTTCCGTATTGACCAGCCGTTAACTTTGACGGGAATAGTGATATATTGACCAATTTACCCTCTGAAATACATCAAATTTAAAACATGATGCCATTCTTTATATCAAACAAAATCATGATCTCCTCCCCAAAGAAAGTTGACCCGCTCTCTCACCTCCGCCTCGCGCCTCCGCCCCTAGCTCGCAAGGTCTAGTACCCCCGTCTCCCTGCCAACGAGCTCCATCCGTGCATCCCCCGTCCCTCCGTCACCTCTGCAAATGCAACCCCTCCGCCAACACCCCCCCCCCCTTCGCGCCAGGTCCATCGCCTCCCCTCCACCCCCCCCCCCCCCCCCGCGCTGCCAGCTCGTCCCCCCCTGCACGTTGTCCCCCCTCTGTCCCGTGCCTCCGGCCCCCATGGCAGTAGCAGCAGAGATCTAACCAGTCTATCGGCCGGCGGTCCCAAAGAAGCGATCCACCATCCTTGCCACTGGACCAATTGGGTCCACAGTAATGCCCATATCTTGGGAACAGCTGAGAGAGGAAGGCCCTGACACCTCCATGCCACGGAACCTTCGCGACGTAAGGCCGGAACAGCGGCAGGGGGCAGCCGGCATCCGACGGGGTTGTACGTAAGCGTCGTTTGGGAACAGGGGGGACTCAGTTGAGGTAAATGATCGGAGTTGGCTAAGGAGAGGCTGGAGGTCCAAAGAAACGAGATTGGTCGCAGCCAACAGAGGCAATTGTCGAGGAGGAGGAGGTGCGACGGTTGGTTCACGATACTCTTCCGATGATGGCGCGTCTCCGATTGTGCGGCTTCTTTTTCTTTGTTCTTGGAATTTGAGAGGAAGGACAAAGAGAGGAAGTCCCCGTCCTCGTGCCCTGCAAGCTCCTACACACGGCGGTGGTGCCTGCAAACCTCGTCGCATGGAACCACCCCCTGCAAGCCCGTACCCGCGTCGCCTCTGCAAACCTGACCCCCCCTCCTCCGCCTCTGCAAACTCCTCCCCCCGTCGCCTGGAACCACCCCCCTACAAGCTCTTACCCACGCCGCCTGCAAACCCGACCCCCCCCCTCTGCAAACCCCTCCCCCGTCGCCTGGAACCACCCCCTTGCAAGCACCTACCCGCGCCGTTGTCGCCTGCAAACCCAACCCCTCCGCCTCTGCTAGTCCCTCCCCCTGTCGCCTGGAACCACCACCCCCCTACAAGCTCCTACCCGCGCCGCCGCCGCCGCCTGCAAACCTGACACCCCCCCCCCCCCCCCCCCCGCGCCTCTGCAAGCCCCTCCCCTTGCCGTCGTCGTCGCTTGGAACCCCCCTCCCTCTCTGCCCTATAAGCCCCTACCCACGGCATCGCCGCCTGCAAATCAGCCCTCGTCGATGACCCTTCAATCCTCGCAAGCACCTCCTCATATGGCAGTCGAAGCCCCGCGGCCAAAACTCACCCCGAACTCCGCCCTTGGTCAACCGCCAGGCCCCCCTCCCATAGCTAGCATCCTTCCTCCTACAAAATTCTTTTTTTTTTAAGTTTGATTAACCCGAACCGTTAGATCTAGTATTGGTTAGATTAACTCATCCATATGGTTGAGTTAATGGACTAAACTAACGGAATGTTATGTGTGTAAAACGGAGTATTTATTCAAGGTTACGGATGTAATTCGTGATTACGCAGGGTTTCTGGGGTAATTACCATATTACTCAGGGTTATGGGTGTAAATATCCCAATTATTTTTTATCAACTATTCTTTTTAACTGTTACGTACCAATCCACGCCGTGGTTTTGTTTGAATGTATCGAAAAGAAGAGGGGGCTTGATGCAAAAATGGCATGGTATTTGCAGCAGCGCACACAGGAGGGGGGTGAAATAAGATAAAAGTAAAAGAAATTGGGGGCCGTGTGCAGAGCGGATAAGGTTGCAGCAGAGGTCATCTCGGCAGCGGGTTTCTTTTCTTTCGAGGTAAAAAATAGGAGCGGGAGTTTGTTTTGACCGCGGCTTTTGAGGTGAGAAAAATGGGAGCGGCTTTTTACGGTGCCCTGCCTTCACTTCACGGGCTGATCCACCAACCCCATTCTCCCTCGAGTTATTTCTCATAATAGATATTCATATGAAACTATTTTTCAAAATAGGTATGGACTGAATCCTTTTCCTGGAATAGAGATGTATCGGCAAATCGTTCGTCGCTCGTCTACGTGACGTGGCAAATGGTTTGCCATGGTGACGTGACATCAGAGGCAAATCATTTGCCGCACCTTATGTTCGAAGTACTCATTTGCCGCCGATGTCACGTCACCACGACAAACTGTTTGCCACGCCACATGGGCGAGTGGCAAACGGTTTGCCGATACATCCCCATTCCAGAGAAAAGTTTCGATCCGTACTCATTTTGGAAAGGTATTCTTACTCGGCAGGCCCTATAATCTTTTCCAATTACCTGTACGACCTTTGAAACATCGTAATTCCTCCCCCGGCCCTGTAAAATTGCTAACCCTTACCCTACAGACCCTGCGGTTAAGCCCCGTTAATTTACCTGTTAAAAGTAACCAGATTCCGTTATGTTCATTTATATTATACCTATTTTGTTTATTAAATTTACATTGAGTGCCACTCCATCATCCGAGACCCTCCCCGGCCGTCGCTGCTTACCACCCCCCACCCCCCCGCCCCCGCCGACGATGGAGGCCCCCCCTCTGCCGCTTCGCCCTCCTCCCCGATGGAGCCCCCCCCCCACCTCGCTCGCCGCCGATGGATGCCCCCCTGCCGCTTGATGAATCCACATTTCATCATCTTTATTCCATCATCTTGGCCTCAAAAACCCTGGCAAATGCCTGTAAATAGCCTTAATTCCTGCATTTTAGCATTCATGCACATAGGTGTAAATAGTGTATAAAATATATTTTTTAAAGCCAAAATTATAGAATAAATAAAAGAAAAGAAAAAGAATAAAATATTGTAAATATTTTATGACCCGAAACCCCGAAACCTAGGCAGAGTGATGAATAGGTCGACAAGGAATAAAGTAGGGGGAGATAAGGGCCAAATACCTATATTCATTAATTCATTCTTTATTCATTTTGAGACCTATTTTTGGTTCCACTTTTTATTCATGAAATAAAGAAACTTTGTACATAAAAGATGTAGATAATTAAATAAAGAAAATTACAAAATTGATTTCACAGAAAAATAATGTACAGATAAAAAGTTGTGGTCTGAATAAAAATCCAGAATCCCAACTTCCCAGACCCGTATCTCACAACTGACAACTCTAAATACAGCAAACTCACCTTTAATTGTATATAGAATAAAAAGTCTATTTAATGGTGGTGGTTTTGCATTTGACGGAGCTACGGTTTGAAAGTTGAGTTTTGGACACACATTGTATAAGTGTACAGAATAAAATATTCAATTTATTATTTATTCATGTTTTATATTTTTATAATCTTGTAAATATTACTTATAATATTTATGTGCATTAAAATCAGAATAAAAATGCAAAAGAAATCCAAATAAAAATACTTGAAAATAAAAATACACAGGTATTATACCTATATGTATACCTATACATTTTATACTTATATTTTTATCAAATATACCAGACAATTCAGAAAATAAAATAAAAATACATTTGTGTACATAAAAGTATCTTATGATTTTAGGAAATAATAAATAAAAATAATAAAAATAAAATACGTAAATAAAAATAAAATGCTAAAACACATAGGTATTATACCTATAAAGGGCTAAAAAGTAAACTTGTAAAAATAAGCCTCATAAAAATAATTAAAATTCATAATAAAATACTTCATAAATTAATAAACATTTTTTATTTTTTAACCAAAATGAAATTCATTAATTTACTATTTTATTTCGATTTTTGAAATAATTTTTTGAGGATTTTTCCTGGTTGGTCCACGTGGACCAACCAGGTTGGTCTGACAGTTGACCTCGGTCAACTGTCTGACCTCCTCCTCTAGGCTTGTCAGATGTATTTTTGTCCCATCTTCTCGCCATTTTCTAGGCTCTCCCTTGCACCAAACCATGACGATGTCTTCTGCGTTTTTGCGCCTCGATCAATGGTGAATCACGCCCAGGTGATTCCTTGGGCCGAGGACCATCGATCGAGGCACTGGACCCTCGTCTTCCACGCCGTTCGTCAACCCTACAAAAAGAGCCCCCCGACTTCAATTTGAATCTAATCCTTCTTCCGCCATTTCTACCCTCAAACCCCTAGCCCTTCGTGCTCCTGGTGACAGCAGGCGTCGAATCGAGCCTGGGTTTGCAGTGTTTGGCGTCGAATTGAAGCGATTCGACCCTCGCCGAAGCTCCGCCCGAAGCCATCCACTTCCGTCTCCGGTGAGCTTCTCCCTCTTATTCTTCCATTTTCTTGTAGCATTAGTGTATATTAGGGTAGGTTTATATCAGTTTTGTGTTTCGTTTCGCCGATCACCGTGAACCCTCGATCGAAGCCATGGCGGAGCTGAGCTCCGCCCAGCGTTTCCGGCCATTCCAGTCATCTACCGCCGCCCAAATCACCTCCATCCTTCCCCCCTTCACTCCGTCGCTCCGCTCCACCCATCATTTCACCTCGATCTCGCCCAGATCGAGTCCACGGAGCTCCCATCTCCGCTGCTCGCCGGAGCTCACCATCCGACCCACATCCCGCTTCCATTGCACTATCAGACTCCACCATTTTGCTCACCTGGTTTTTGTGGATCTAACCTTGCAGGTCCGAGCCCAAGAGAAGGCTCCCTCGACCATCGAAAGTTCCAGGAACCGCCGCCCAGGTCGCCTTCCCCGTCCGACCACTCCACGCCGCCTCCGCTTCGCCGGAGACCACCATCAGACGCGGAAGGGCCCCAGGATCCTTTTGCCCTTGATCCGGGGGCCGGAGCGGCCGTGTGTCGGCCGCAATCGCTGATCAAAGCTCGCCGGGGAGGTGTTCTTCGTGAACCTCCCCCTGTCGTTGGATCAGACGCCATCTCCAGACGCTACGCCAGCCGTCCGATCGCTTGTTGCTCCCCGCCGTTGGATCAGCCGCGCACGATCTAATCTCAGCCATCCAGGACGAAGGGGTACCAGCCGCTCGATGCTTGCCACGTGTCCAAGTGAAGCTCCATCGGCTGCATGATCGATCCTAGTGGGTATTTTGCATCTTCGACCCACGCATTTTTGTATTTATGCTTTAGTCCTAGAACTTTTATTCCAAGTTTAAAAACTTTTGTAATAATTGCACTTAGGCCCTCGCACTTTCACTATTTGCACTTTAGTCCACGCCACGTCACCTCATGTGACTGGGCGCGTGACTTTTGGGTATTTTGCATATTGGGTCCTGAACTTTTAGGTATTTGCAATTGCATCCCTGTGCATAGTTAATTAAATATGTTTCTGGAGAAATTGCATGTATGCCCAGCCGGTTTTCATTAATTACAACTATGCCCCTGTGAATGACAGAACACGTACCTCGCGCGTGTCTTTTTGTGGATTTTGCACCTGAGCCCCTGGATGTTTCGATAATTGCATTTATACCTCTGCTAGGCTTAGGATTTTTGTGTGCTTAGTCTATTTATTTCACACCTCATTTAATTGCCAAAAATTCTCAAAAAATAGGTTTAAGCTCCTGTTTGCTTCTACTTTTACGCTATATTTTTAGTTTTCAATTTTATTGTATTTTTATATTTATTTAAAATCAAAAAACATGTTATTTCAGCATTATCTTGCTTAGAAAATGCCAAAAAAATATTAAAAAGTCCTAAAAAATTCCAAAAATATTCTCTGTTGTGTGTTTTGACCTACTCTATTTTCAGTCCACAAATCACTAAAAATCTCAAAAGAAAAACCTTAAAAATTCAAAAAGACTTAAAAACTTCAAAAAATTCTAGGAAATAGTAGAGAACCCTAAAAATTGTAAACTCAAGTTCTGTGGTTTCTTGTTTTTATTATCTTTATTTTAAAATTAGTTTGCAAAATTTTTGTGATGGTTTGATATTTTTAATTTCCATTTTATCTCCAGCCAGCAGCTTATTCACTGTTTTGCTTCTTTTTATTATTTAAAAATGCCAAAAACATTCTGAAAATTACCCACAAATCACAAAAACAGTAAAAAATTATAAAAAGACCAAAAAGATTTTATTTCTGAATTTTTGACTCCTTTTGCATATTTTTATAAATATTTGATCACCTCTTTTATTACATTGTCTTTATTTTCCAATCTTGAAAAAGAAAATAGACAAAAAATATAAAATATAAAATTATAAAAATCAGAAAAATCAAAAACCAAAATACAAAATTAAAAATTAAATAGAAATTAAAAAATATATAAAAATTAAAAAACCCACAAAAAAATTAGATTGGCTAAGTGGCTTATTAGACCTAGGTTTGGATTTTTATCTATACTCTGCACCCTTGTTTCCTGTGTTTGACCCCTACTTGCTTGCTACTGTACATTTTTAGTACGGTATAATAAATTTTAATCCTTGCTATTGATTGCTTATTGATTATGTGGGTTAATTGTTGACGAACGAAGAGGCTTGAGTAGTCGCATCAGCGACAGTGAGTCTGTGTTGTCAGACCACTATTTAGCGGCTCTCGCTTTTTTCTCTTTTCAAATGGCGTTGTTGCCGGGGAGCATCGGCTTGTAGAGTACCTTTGGGTCTTTTATTTGCTTAGCCATTTTTGATTATTTGTCTCTTGTGCATCATTTGTTTTGAACTGTCTGATATCTCTTTTGTTTTCTTGCGAGGGACCGCTGACCGAGGAGGATCGCCTAGGGGATCCTGTGCATCCTTGGGAGGAGGAGCCGGCTATTCTACCCTAGCCGGCATGAGAGAGCAGGAGAGCTAGAGAGAGAGAGATAGTTGCTTTTATTTTTATGGGAGAGAGTTATTTGTTTAATTTGTAATAATACAGGACTTGAACACTCGGACACTTCGGGTCTAATTTCCGGGTGTTTGTTCACCCGGGGGCTCACCGCGGCTTTCTCGTGTTTTCTCGACTGTCATTTTCCGGTTTTGATTTCTTTTTCATTTCTTTTGTGGATTGAGCTCTTAGATCTAGGCATTGCTTGATCGATTAGATTAGGTCCAAACACCTTAACAACAATTGCATGTACCTATAGATCGTGCTTGGACTTAGTTTAATTAAACAGCGAAGTCACTCTTCTTTGATCCGCGCGCCGCGAGCTCTCCCTGTAAAGCGCTTTCTCCTAAACTCAAATGTGTTGAGCAGAGGAGGGGTGAGCCTAGACCGGACCTTAGGATTGGAGTTGAGTGATTAGTTTGTGGTTCTTCACGCTAGCAGTTGCCTATCTTAGGACGATTTCCGCATTGCATACTGGCATATAGATTAGGTTTATAAATTTCTGCTTTGCATCCCGTATGGAGAGAGCTGGGATTCGTTGTAAGTCTTCTTACTTTGCATCCATCATTTAGGCACAAAGGTGAGATTTCCATCTTGGTGCCGACTTGCATTGGCTTTTCCCGACTCTTTTCTCCCTCTGATTTTGGACAAAGTAGGATAAAAAAAACACAAAATCGTTAGGCGCTTGTTTGAATTCACTCAAAAGAAGCGATAACACCAAAAAAATTAAAAAAATGACTGCCAAGAAAACTTTGACTTAAATAAAATTGGTAATTGGACTCATTGATTGGGGAGAGTAACACCCTCACTTGTCTTCAGGTTGCATGGGAAGGTCTCCTTCCAAGTGAGCAGAGTGCTTCGTAAGGATTAGAGCCTAAAACCCAACTTGTGGCTGCCTTGTGTATCGCCTGGATTTCCGAAGTATTGACGCTACTATCGTACGTAGTCGAGTAGGGCTTGGTCGCCATTGGTGACTCACTATTGTGTGAGCATCGACTTTGTCCGAAGTACCGAGCATAGGCCACGCCTTCACGGGTGTGTCTGTCTCACCGGCTGCGTCCGAGTAGGATCTTGCATGCTCACGGGTGATTTCGTTGCGAGCGAGGTCCGAAGTATCGGTTTCGCCTATCGGCTTCCTCCCTCTATTTCTTTGGCTGAGTAGGGATCCAGGAAGGGTTACAAGGACCTTAAAAAGCGCAAGTTACAGGTTACACAGGAGGAGGACAAGTACGGGGATACTTTTCCGGCAGTACTCTCGCTCCTGTAGGCACAACGCTCTAAGGACTCGTTGAAAGATAAATTCCTGAAATCAAGATAAAAATTACAAAGATAAAAGCCGAACCTTCACGGCTTCATGTGTTGAGTTGGTGAACTCCCTTGTCTTGTGTTTGGTTGCTAGTTAAATTTAGGTCAAAGATCAAAAATATCGCGCCTTTGCGCAAATTTTGTTCATCCTACAGTTAACCCTTGCTCATTGTGAGCCTTCTACTGTTTTGCACTCCTTTGATTCCTTGTTGACCTCCGTATCTTTCATCCACATCGATCTTCCTCTTGATCTTCGAGATGGCGACGAATGGGCGGTTTAGTCGAGGCTCTGTCGGCACCCACATCAATTCCATTCGCTCGCCCCCTCCAATAATTCAGGGCGATTCCCGAGAACCCAGTTCAAACCCTATGAATCGATCTCCAGACTCCCTATCTTTTTCAATAAACCGGGATCACTCTCGTCCCGAATTCTGTCCGTTTTGGATGGCAATTGATTTCACTCCTTATACGTCGCCATCCTTAGCGAAGTTCTATGTTGACCTTGACACAGACAACATCTCTCTATCTGGTGCCGCAATTCAGACTGATCGAGGCATTCTACCATGTGCAGACTTAGAGCTCGAGTCAGCAAATCAAGCAGAATCTGAGATGGCAGGAGGAAGAGGGAAAGGACCACAGGCTCCACCTGAACCAGAAGCCGATCCGGGGGAAGGACAATACACCATGCAGGGCGAGGTTAACAGTCAGTTGCTGGCTTCCATCCAAGCCATTCAGCAGCAGTTGACTAATCAGGCCCTGGCCCAGACAGCCTTCCAGGACATGCTGAACGATCTAAGAAGGAGGGCCGATGCAAGAGACGACCGACGAGAGGATGATCCGAACTTCGATCCCAATTTCCATGAGGTCAGAGATGAGTTCTCAGTGGGACCCGAATATGAAGCCGCAGAAGAAGATCCACCGCAGCCCAAGCCCACACTCAAGGAGACATACAACCCAGGAGCAGGGCGCATCACTGAGTGGATTCAAGTTCCACGTATGCATGCTCACTTCGAGCTGAAGCCGCAATTTCTGTCATTGCTTCCCACTTTCCATGGGAACATCACTGAAGAACCATACATTTTTCTCAAGAAGTTTGGCCGCATCTGTTCCACTGCTCACTACCCCGGAATCCCTCTGGATGTAGTCAAGATGACCGCGTTTCCCTTCAGCCTTCAAGACAAGGCCCTTTATTGGGTTGACCATCTTGGGAAGGTCGTCACCACTTGGGAGGAATTGAAATCTGCCTTTCTCCATAAATTCTATCCTCTCGGGAGATTAAATCAGATGCGCGTCCGGATCTCCAGTTTCTGCCAGCAGCCCCACGAGACCATTCATGAAGCGTGGGAGAGATTTAAAGATCTGCAGGAGAAGTGCCCCCACCATGATATTCCAAAGACCAGTCTCGTACAACACTTCTTTGGGGGGCTATCATTTGAAAGCCAAAAGCTTGTGGATGCAGCTTGCGGCGGTTCACATTTCAACAAGGACGAGGACGTAGTATGGAACATCTTCGAAGAAATGGGTAAAGGAGAAGCAGCCCAATCCTCGTCCAGAATCTACATGAAGCCACCGACCGCCATCAGCAAGCCAGTAAACATGGCTTCTCACACCGAGGACAAGGATGAGAGCTCCAACCTGAGCATCATTGGGAGCTACTTGTCCAAGGTGGACATCATTGAGAAGAGGTCACAGGACCTTGAAAAACTGGCAGTCATTGAAAAGAGGACCCAAGGTCTGGAGAAGCTCGACCAGATCTACCAGCAGCTGGAGCAGCTCGTTCGAGCATTGAACGCCAACATGTGCAACGCTGTGTCTACCTCTGCAGAGCCAAGTGCTGAGAAAAAGGAGCCTACAATGCAGCAAAACCCTCAGCCGACTCCCCCGCTGCCCCAGCCAGTCCAGCACGTATACTACGTGCAGGTTCCAGAGCAGCCACCGCAGCCCCAGACACAGATGGTTGTGTACCAACCTGAGTCCCAGTCAGTCTACTCCGAGCAGTTCTCTCCACGCCCGCCACTGATTCAAGAAATCAATGGCGTATGGAACAACGAAGCGCAGCTGACCCGTCCTCAGGGACACTCTCAGGGTCAGAACATGGGCAATAGGCCCTATCATCAGCAGCAGCAGGGTGGGAGACCCTTCCAGCAGTCTTACCAGTACCAGCCTCCATCACACGGGAACACTTGGAGGCAGAACTACCAGCACGGTCCTCAGCAGTCCGGATATCGCGGACAGGGATATCACCAGCAACCGGCTGCTCAATACAATCAGCACAACTCACAGTACTCCTCCAACCCTCCTCCTCAACAATTTTCACAAGGTTATCAGTCGCAATCTCAGTCGCCATACCAGCATTCTAGACCCCAGCAGGGGGAATCCTCTGAGATTGTACCGGCCAACCCGACCCTGGCCTGTTTGGAGCAGTTGATGAAGAACATGGCTGAGATGAACCAGAAGATCGACGACCTGACGGCAGCAAAAACCGTCATACCAGCCCAGGTCGAAGCTAACCCTAACAATTTCCGACGCAAGGAGTAGGTAATCGGCAGTGTCCAACCCGAATCAGGTGAAATTAATTGTTTTTTTTATCTAATGTTGTTACTCTCAGGAGCGGTAGGACACTCCAGCCATCGGCAACGGCGAAGGGAAAGCATATTACATCTGACGGGGAATCGTCAGTCCAGCCAACACCAGGGCCAGCCAGCATTTTGGGAGCAGCACCAGCATGCAGAAAATCACAAAAAAATGAAGAAAACAGAAAAACACAAAAACATAGCAGCAACCTCGGTGGAGATCAGCCCGCGTTGGAACCGCCTGCACCTGCCTCACAGTCAGCTCCTGACAGGAGGAGCACCGCACCTGCAGCGAGTCCAACACCAGCACCTGAAGCCGAGCCTGTCATTTTTGGTCCGTAAATTGTAGATGAATCCATTCTTTTTTGTCATCTACCTGTAAACAACAATATGGACACTAATTTGAATGATATTGGTGAAGAGTTTGTAAATATTCCTTTTCCTGAAGCAATGAAAAAACACAAAAAAATGAAAAATTTGAAAAGTGCTTTGTCTGATCCTGCTATCATAGAAATCATTCAGAATTTGGTGTTGAATATGCCCTTGATGAAAGCTCTTGAGTACATACCAGCTGTGAAGAAAGGACTAAAAGAGGCATGTACAACCAAGCGCAGGCCAAACCCCCACAATTCCAGAAGCAAGGGTGGCAAATCCGAAAAGCACATCCTCACAATGGCAACCGTCAACGCCATCAGCAACCTCCCGGATAAAAAGCCAGATATGGGAGCACCTCTTGTACGCTGTCAGATGTTTAATCAAGAGTTCGAACGAACACTTCTCGATAGTGGGTCTTCGGTTAATTTGATGCCAGCTTCGCTACTCACGGAGTTCAGGCTAGGACCGCTCAAGCCTACAAAGATGATCTTGCAGTTTGCAGACAAGTCAGTCAAGCGGCCTAGGGGCCTGTTGGAGGACGTGATCGTCACAGTTCAGGGAAAGTCATTCCCGGCCGATTTTGTGGTCTTAGATATGGACGCCCCCGCTCCGTTGCTCCTTACCCCGATCATACTCGGAAGACCATTTCTGCGGACATCAAACGCAATGGTGAATTATGGGACGGGAGAAATCACTTTTGGAGCTAGCAATGAAATTATCAGAGTTGAGACCATGTCCGAAGGAACGCCAACCGAGCAGACATCTACTTCATGTGCAAGAGTGATCGAGTACGCTGACGACTGCGACTTCCTAGCAGAAATTCAAGATACCAACCTATTCCTGGATGACAATGAGATCCATGAACTCCTCTGTCCCGAGGAGGAAGTGGAGACCACAGTCGAATTCCCCTTTATCAATCAAGATGAGGAACTTGCTGATGTGCTACAAGATATTGCTGTGGGGGTGATGTGCCTTCAGAACCAAGAGCCGAGGTTTGAAGCATTTTCTGATGAAGATGACATCATTGAGGAATTTTGTCAGGATCTGAGAGAAGAAACAGAGCAGATTATGGTGGACACTGAACAGTTGAAAGAATCACCACCTGCACTAATAGCTGAGGTCTCCACTGAAGCCGCTCAGACCCCGCCGGAGCTAAAACCCTTGCCCTCCAACATGAAGTATGCCTTCCTTGCGGGAGAACCAAACATGTATCCGGTCATCATCAATGCACATTTGACCGAAGACCAAGAATCTCATCTGATGGAGGTTCTTGAACGCAACCGCAAGGCTATAGGCTGGCGAACATCCGATCTCCATGGGATCAATCCATCACTCTGTTCGCACCGCATCTTTCTGGAAGAAGACTGCAGACCCTCTCGTGAACTGCAAAGAAGATTAAACCCAAATCTGCGGGAGGTGGTTATGAAAGAAATCCAGAAAGGGTGTGATGCGGGATTCATTTATCCCATCTTCGACAGCAAATGGGTGAGCCCCCTGCATGTTGTGCCCAAGAAATCGGGGATCACCATTGTGAAAAATGACAAAGGAGAGGAGATCGCAACCAGAGTACCAACTTCTTGGCGAGTGTGCGTAGACTACAGAAGACTCAACCTCGCTACCAAGAATGATCATTTTTCGCTACCCTTCATCGACCAGATCTTGGAGAGATTGGCGGCGAAGGAATATTTCTGCTTCTTGGATGGATACTCTGGGTATAATCAAGTTGCTATTGCTCCTGAAGATCAAGAGAAGACCACGTTCACCTGTCCTTTTGGCACATATGCCTTCAGACGGATGTCGTTCGGGCTTTGCAACGCCCCAGCCACATTTCAGAGGTGTATGCTTGCAGTCTTTGCCGATATGGTGGGCAACTTTCTCGAGGTCTTTATGGACGATTTTTCGGTCTACGGGGATTCATTTGATCAATGTCTGGACTATTCAGACCGGGTCTTACGGAGGTGCTGCAAAGTCAATCTTGTGCTCTCTTGGGAGAAGAGCAATTTCATGGTGACCGAAGGAATCGTGCTGGGTCACGTTGTTTCTAAACGTGGCATGGAGGTTGACCCAGCCAAGATGGATGTAATTTCCAAACTTGAGCCACCTACAAATATCAAGCAAGTCCGGTCATTCTTGGGCCATATCGGTTTTTACCGGCGATTCATCAAAGATTTCAGCAAACTGGCCAGACCGTTGACTGAATTGCTCGGCAAGGACAATGAATTCATTGTAGACGACCGTGTGCTCCTTGCCTTTAATCAGTTGAAAGAGCTCATCACGCAGGCCCCTGTCCTACAACCACCGATTTGGACTCAGCCTTTCGAGATTATGACCGACGCGTCAGATTATGCCATCGGGGCTGTACTGGGACAGAGGAAAGATAATGTACCATTTGCGATTCACTACGCTAGCCGAACGCTCGATGAAGCCCAGAGAAACTACACTGTCACTGAAAAGGAGCTGCTAGCGGTAGTCTTTGCTTTGGAAAAGTTCAGATCTTACCTCCTTGGGTCCAAAGTAATCATTTACACTGATCATTCTGCCATTCGGTATTTACAGCAGATGAAGGACGCCAAACCACGTCTCATCCGGTGGATCCTTCTCCTCCAGGAGTTTGACTTGGAAATCAGAGATAAACCTGGGGTAAAGAATGTAGTGGCCGATCATCTGTCAAGGCTTCCTGAACCAGAGTCTCATGAGCTGAACCTGCAGCCTATCATAGAGACCTTTCCAGATGAGGCAATTCTGTCTGTCGCCTCACTTCCTTGGTACGCGGACATCGTAAACTATCTGGTGACCAAAAAAATCCCACAGGACTGGCCTAAGTTGAAAATAGACAGATTCTTGTCTAAAATCCATTTCTACCAGTTGGAAGACCCGTATTTGTTTCGTGAGGGAGCATATTGCATCTGGAGAAGGTGTATTCCTCAGGAGGAAGTTCCAAGTGTCCTCGCTCTATGTCATGATCAAGATTCTGGAGGACACCATTCAGGAAAACGAACGGCAGCAAAAGTTCTTCAAAGTGGCCTCTGGTGGCCTTCCTTATTCAAAGATGCAGATGAGTATGTCAAACGATGCACTGACTGCCAAAAGATGGGCGGAACCATAGGAATGAGAGACACAATGCCTCTGAAATACATTCAGATCTCAGACGTCTTTGACGCATGGGGCATTGACTTCATGGGCCCGTTTCCCAACAGTCAGGGTTATGAATATATTCTGCTTGCTGTCGATTATGTCAGTCGATGGGTGGAGGTTATTCCCGCCCGAGCCGCCGACAGTAGGACTGTCTGTCGATTCTTGAGAGATCACATCATAGCACGGTTCGGGATTCCCAAAATTCTCATATCTGACGGGGTAGTCATTTCATAAACAGAGAGGTAAAGAAGCTGACCCAAGAATTCTGCATTGAGCATCATGTTGCTTCACCTTACCACCCGCAGTCCAATGGCTTAGCTGAATGTTCAAACAGGGAGATCAAGACAATTCTACAGAAACTTGTGCATCCAGATCGCAAGAACTGGTCTCAGTTGCTCGATTCCGTTCTTTGGGCTTACAGAACAGCGTACAAGTCACCCTTGGGAATGTCTCCCTACCGCCTTGTGTATGGCAAGCCATGTCATTTGCCCGTGGAACTTATTCACAAATCTTTATGGGCTATTAACATCTGTAATTTGGACTCCAAGCAAGCGGGGAAGAACATAAAACTAGATCTGAACAGATTACTGGAATTCAGAGATTATGCATATGACAACAGCCTGATGTACAAGGAGAAGGTAAAAACATGGCATGACAAGCACATCCGCCACAAGTCCTTTGATCCAGGTCAGAAGGTATGGTTGTTCGATGTGAAATTAAAGATCTTTCCAGGCAAATTGAATAGCAAATGGACCGGGCCGTTCATGGTTAGGCAGGTGCGTGACAACGGAAGTGTATTGATATCCAATCTGTCAGCTGACGCACAGCCTTTTGTAGTCAATGGACAGCTTCTGAAGCCATACCTTGAACATGATACATTCATGGCCGTCGTTGACTCAATTCAAGTAATCTATGAGGATGAGCTGAATATCTCAAAAGAGGCAGAGGAAGGCGAAGCACATCAAAACATTTTTGAATGATTTCTCTTTTCTCCTTTTCTTCTACTCTTCTTTTCAGTTTCTTTTATCCTCTTCTACCAAATTGATGCCATCCCTTTCATCACTGCTACACTTAGGATGTACTCTATCCTAAGTATAGGGGGGATGTGCATCCCGAGTTGTTCAAAACCAATTTCATCTCTTTGCTTCTTTTCTTCTTTTCCTCTTCTATTTTCTTAATCTATCAAAAAGGCGTCGCCCCTTGTAGACAGTTTTCTATACTTAGGCCGTACTTTGTCCTAAGTATAGGGGGGTGTGCACCCTAAGTTTCTCTATTCTTTGATCCTCTCCATTGTCTCCTCTTCTTGTCTATACTTAGGGATATCTTACCCTAAGTATAAGGGGAGACAACCCGAGTACGATCTGTTCATTCCCACCCTTGACCCGCCCTGCTTTGTGTACAGTCTGCTATACTTAGGATTATTTGATCCTAAGTATAGGGGGGACGGTCAACTTCTCATTCGTTCATTCATTCATTTATTTATTCCTTTATTCTTTAGATTTTCCTATACTCAGTACGAGTTATGTCTTCTCTTTTCTCTCTGATCTATGAGGACATAGCTCAAGCTAAGTATAGGGGGGTCGTACATACTACATATATACTTTAGCCATAACTCATACTTTCGTATTTTCTTAATAATATGGCTATTAATTCATCAAAATTCATTAAAATTCTTTAATAAAAAGGTGTTTTGTTCCTCAAATTCTTTTTTGTAATTACTGATTAATAAATCAGGTGAAAATGTTTTTTGCAAAATGTTTGAAAAATAGTTTGAAAATCTCTGTGAACATCTATTGAAAACTATTTTGAAAATATTTTGTTACATGTTTTCAACCTGTGTAAAAATGTGTGGTTTGCAAAATTTATTTTCTTTGTGTGAAATAAAATGTTTGAAAAATGATTTGCAAATGGTTTAAAAAATAGTTGCAAAAATATTTGAAAAATTTATTTATACTGTTTGAAAGCCTTTGCAAAATGATTTTCAAATGAGTGTGCATGTTTGTAAAATGTGTGTAAAAACTATTTTGGACTATCGTTTTCAAAATTGTTTGAAAAACTTGTGTCAAATAAGTTTGAGGAATATATACATCTCACCAGAATCCACTATATATATGTGTATAAAACTGACCGCTTACCCCTATAAATCCTTAAAATCCACTTCTTGTAATTATAAAAGAAGCACTCCCGTGTACATATTTTAACCTAGCTTTTAGCCAAAAACCTTTTTGTTTTCAAAAATCCCAAAAACATTTGCAAAATTAAAAATCCAAAAACATTTGAAAAATCTTTTTGAAAAATACAAAAAAATGCATGCATCATCTTTTCGAAAATCATAAAAAGTTCAAAATCTTTGAAAATTGCATCACAAAAATAATTTCTGCATTGCATGGCATAGCATTCGTATTTTTCGGATTGAGTTTGATAGTTGAACAAGTCTAAGTAAAATCCGGAGATTGGAGCTTGATTGGACCTTAAAATCTACCTAATAACAGGAACCTTATAGGAACTGGGTTTGAGGTACTTCAGGTCTAGTTGACTTAATTCTTTGAGGACCACGGGACTGAGTTCAATGGATTCTTGACTGCCTAAGTAGAGTATTTCGGAGCACACGCACGACTCTTGTTGATAATGACCTAACTTGGACACCTGCACCTTTCACATGGCTCAACTCAGTTGGAGTGGTGAGGGGATTGGATTTGCCGGTATGAGACGCACACAAGTGGAAACACTTGTCCTCCTCTAGGGAGGGAAGTGCACCCCAACTCGTCCAGTGATAAGGAAGTCTTAAGACAGGAGGCTGTGGGTTGCAATAAAGCTTCAAAAGAGGGATAGTCTACTGGCTCAAGAGGAAACACTCCTTATGCAAATGCTGCTGTGAATAGTTTAAAAAAATGTGTTCAGGCATGTACAAAAATAAAAGCCTGCAAAGTATGTACAAATGTTGTAAAGTCAATAAGCAAGCTTGAGTTCCAAAGTCATATCATGTGAGCCTGCAACAGGATGACTTGACTACACTGGTCTTGCATCACAGGATATGTAGCTACACTGGCTACCGTCCATTCTTCTCTTCACCCCCTCCTCTTGAGCTGGTTGTCACTTGAAATTAGAAGAGAATACCCCGCTCCTCGAGGATGGAGTGATTGGATTGGGGAATCATTGGGTTGTCGTACTGGAGAAGTCAGTCTCTTTGTCATTCTAGTTGGGGAGAGCCACCATCACTTACATTGTACGAGTCAGACTCATAGTCGTAAGAGTTTGCGTATGAGTTGAAATATTTCTGACCTGGCTATTGAGGAGACTTGGACAGAGTTTTGGGATTCTCAAGGACTGTTGAATTTCAAACACGGTTCTCACTAAGATTCCGTCCGCACTAAAATTCCAAAGGTCCGACTAAAGCTCCAAACTTTGATTTTGTGAAGACAAGTTTGATAATTGAACTAAATCCAAGTTCTTCTTTTTCTTTTCTTTCTTTTTCTTTCTGCACTTATTGCATAAGTGTTTGCTAGGGACTAGCAAAGGTAAAGTATAGGGGGATGATGAATCCACATTTCATCATCTTTATTCTATCATCTTGGCCTCAAAAACCCTGGCAAATGCCTGTAAATAGCCTTAATTCCTGCATTTTAGCATTCATGCACATAGGTGTAAATAGTGTATAAAATATGGTTTTTAAAGCCAAAATTATAGAATAAATAAAAGAAAAGAAAAAGAATAAAATATTGTAAATATTTTATGACCCGAAACCCCGAGACCTAGGCATAGTGATGAATAGGTCGACAAGGAATAAAGTAGGGGGAGATAAGGGCCAAATACCTATATTCATTAATTCATTCTTTATTCATTTTGGGACCTATTTTTGGTTCCACTTTTTATTCATCAAATAAAGAAAATTTGTACATAAAAGATGTAGATAATTAAATAAAGAAAATTACAAAATTGATTTCACAGAAAATAATGTACAGATAAAAAGTTGTGGTCTGAATAAAAATCTGGAATCCCAACTTCCCAGGCCCGTATCTCACAACTGACAACTCCAAATGCAGCAAACTCACCTTTAATTGTATATAGAATAAAAAAATCTATTTAATGGTGGTGGTTTTGCATTTGGCGGAGCTACGGTTTGAAAGTTGAGTTTTGGACCCACATTGTATAAGTGTACTCAATAAAATATTCAATTTATTATTTATTCATTTTTTATATTTTTATAATCTTGTAAATATTACTTATAATATTTATGTGCATTAAAATCAGAATAAAAATGCAAAAGAAATCCAAATAAAAATACTTGAAAATAAAAATACACAGGTATTATACCTATATGTATACCTATACATTTTATACTTATATTTTATCAAATATACCAGACAATTCAGAAAATAAAATAAAAATACGTTTGTGTACATAAAAGTATCTTATGATTTTAGAAAATAATAAATAAAAATAATAAAAATAAAATACATAAATAAAAATAAAATGCTAAAACACATAGGTATTATACCTATAAAGGGCTAAAAAGTGAACTTGTAAAAATAAGCCTCATAAAAATAATTAAAATTCATAATAAAATACTTCATAAATTAATAAACATTTTTTTATTTTTTAACCAAAATAAAATTCATTAATTTACTATTTTATTTCGATTTTTGAAATAATTTTTTGAGGATTTTTCCTGGTTGGTCCACGTGGACCAACCAGGTTGGTCTGACAGTTGACCTCGGTCAACTGTCTGACCTCCTCCTCTAGGCTTGCCAGATGTATTTTTGTCCCATCTTCTCGCCATTTTCTAGGCTCGCCCTTGCACCAAACCATGACGATGTCTTCTGCGTTTTTGCGCCTCGATCAATGGTGAATCACGCCCAGGTGATTCCTTGGGCCGAGGACCATCGATCGAGGCGCTGGACCCTCGTCTTCCACGCCGTTCGTCAACCCTACAAAAAGAGCCCCCCGACTTCAATTTGAATCTAATCCTTCTTCCGCCATTTCTACCCTCAAACCCCTAGCCCTTTGTGCTCCTGGTGACAGCAGGCGTCGAATCGAGCCTGGGTTTGCAGTGTTTGGCGTCGAATTGAAGCGATTCGACCCTCGCCGGAGCTCCGCCCGAAGCCATCCACTTCCGTCTCCGGTGAGCTTCTCCCTCTTATTCTTCCATTTTCTTGTAGCATTAGTGTAGATTAGGGTAGGTTTATATCAGTTTTGTGTTTTGTTTCGCCGATCACCGTGAACCCTCGATCGAAGCCACGACGGAGCTGAGCTCCGCCCAGTGTTTCCGGCCATTCCAGTCGTCTACCGCCGCCCAAATCACCTCCATCCTTCCCCCCTTCACTCCGTCGCTCCGCTCCACCCATCATTTCACCTCGATCTCGCCCAGATTGAGTCCACGGAGCTCCCATCTCCGCCGCTCGCCGGAGCTCACCATCCGACCCACATCCCGCTTCCATTGCACTATCAGACTCCACCATTTTGCTCGCCTGGTTTTTGTGGATCTAACCTTGCAGGTCCGAGCCCAAGAGAAGGCTCCCTCGACCATCGAAAGTTCCAGGAACCGTCGCCCAGATCGCCTTCCCCGTCCGACCACTCCACGCCGCCTCCGCTTCGCCGGAGACCACCATCAGACGCGGAAGGGCCCCAGGATCCTTTTGCCCTTGATCCGGGGGCCGGAGCGGCCGTGTGTCGGCCGCAATCGCCGATCAAAGCTCGCCGGGGAGGTGTTCTTCGTGAACCTCCCCCTGCTGTTGGATCAGACGCCATCTCCAAACGCTACGCCAGTCGTCCGATCGCCTGTTGCTCCCCGCCGTTGGATCAGCCGCGCACGATCTAATCTCAGCCATCCAGGACGAAGGGGTACCAGCCGCTCGATGCTTGCCACGTGTCCAAGTGAAGCTCCATCGGCCGCACGATCGATCCCAGTGGGTATTTTGCATCTTCGACCCACGCATTTTTGTATTTATGCTTTAGTCCTAGAACTTTTATTCCAAGTTTAAAAACTTTTGTAATAATTGCACTTAGGCCCTCGCACTTTCACTATTTGCACTTTAGTCCACGCCACGTCACCTCACGTGACTAGGGCGCGTGACTTTTGGGTATTTTGCATATTGGGTCCTGAACTTTTAGGTATTTGCAATTACATCCCTGTGCGTAGTTAATTAAATATGTTTCTGGAGAAATTGCATGTATGCCCAGCCGGTTTTCATTAATTACAATTATGCCCCTGTGAATGACAGAACACGTGCCTCGCGCGTGTCTTTTTGTGGATTTTGCACCTGAGCCCCTAGATGTTTCGATAATTGCATTTATACCCCTGCCAGGCTTAGGATTTTTGTGTGCTTAGTCTATTTATTTCACGCCTCATTTAATTGCCAAAAATTCTCAAAAAATAGGTTTAAGATCCTGTTTGCTTATACTTTTATGCCATATTTTTAGTTTTCAATTTTATTGTATTTTTATATTTATTACAAATCAAAAACATGTTATTTCAGCACTGTCTAGCTTATAAAATGCCAAAAAAATATTAAAAAGTCTTAAAAAATTCCAAAAATATTCTCTGTTGTGTGTTTTGACCTACTCTATTTTCAATCCACAAATCACTAAAAATCTCAAAAGAAAAACCTTAAAAATTCAAAAAGACTTAAAAACTTCAAAAAATTCTAGGAAATAGTAGGGAACCCTAAAAATTGTAAACTCAAGTTATGTGGTTTCCTGTTTTTATTGTCTTTATTTTAAAATTAGTTTGCAAAATTTTTGTGACTGTTTGTTTTTTTTAATTTCCATTTTATCTCCAGCCAGCAGCTTATTCACTGTTTTACTTCTTTTTATTATTTAAAAATACCAAAAACATTCTGAAAATTACCCAAAAATCACAAAAACAGTAAAAAATTATAAAAAGACCAAAAAGATTTTATTTCTGAATTTTTGACTCTTTTTGCATATTTTTATAAATATTTGATCACCTCTTTTATTACATTGTCTTTATTTTCCAATCTTGAAAAAGAAAATAGAAAAAAATATAAAATATAAAATTAAAAAAAAATCAGAAAATCAAAAACCAAAATACAAAATTAAAAATTAAATAAAAAAATAAAAAAATATATAAAATTAAAAAACCCACAAAAAAATTAGATTGGCTAAGTGGCTTATTAGACCTAGGTTTGGATTTTTATCTATACTCTGCACCCTTGTTTCCTGTGTTCGACCCCTACTTGCTTGCCACTGTACATTTTTAGTAGGGTATAATTAATTTTAAATCTTGCTATTGATTGCTTATTGATTGTGTGGGTTAATTGTTGACGAACGAAGAGGCTTGAGTAGTCGCATCAGCGACAGTGAGTCTGTGTTGTCAGACCACTATTTAGCGGCTCTTGCTTTTTTCGCTTTTCACCGCTGCCGCTTCCCCCCCGATGGAGCCCCCTCCCTGCCAACGATGGAGCCCCCCCTCCCCCCCCGCCGCCGATGGAGGGCCCCCTATTACCGCCGCTTCACCCCCCCCTCCACCGCAAGAACGTCTGCAGGAATTTTTTTCCTATTCTTTTTTTTGGCTAATCCTAACTGTGATGGTAAATTTGTTAGGTTAACTCAATATTAACCCAAGTATTTGACTCAAATATAGTTAAAATTGACGGCAGGGTTTATTGGGTAAGACGGAGCAAGTTTACGAAGTCGGGAGAGGAATTACGATGTTTCAAAGCTCGTAGAGGTAATTGAAAAAGATTATAGAGTCTGTCGGGTAAAAATTCCTTTTGGAAAATAATTTCCCATGGGTACCCATTATGAGAAATAACTCTCATCCCTCCTGTCTTTTTTTAAAAAATTTTGTGGATCAATTATAAAAAAGGATTCCAATTTGTTTATTATGGATAGATCCTTCTGCTTGGAGGGTTTGGACCGTTTCTCGGCCCACTGAGATGATGGATATTTTATCTATTTCTAAATACGAATATAGATGTAAATACGAATATTCATGGATATGAGAATTATGTTATTATATCTCTAAAAAATATACGGATGTAAAAAGGATATCGATCACATACGAGTAATATTATTAATACACTTTAGATTGCTTATATATATATGTGTGTGTACTACATGGGATGCACATAATATAAATATATTAAATGTACTTATATCATAATAATTATACGTTATATGGTGAAGAAGGAATAAAATTCCATTAAAATATAATTGAAAATAAATTTATAACTAATTTTATATATGAAAACAAATATACATATACGAATTCAAATTTTTTTGAATTTCAAAGTAATATTTTTATTTGTATCCATTTTAAAATAGATGTGAATAACAATGTCAAATTCTGTGCAAAATCGATATGGTGACAGATTGGATACAACTATATTCTTATATATTTGCAACCTTACCCCTCACTCTAACCATCATCATTCGCTTTGCCTGTAGACATGCACATCCACTCTGATTGGACGTTGATTTTCATCAATCTAGTCAACATGAGGTTGCACTTCATAGTTATAACATGTAAATGATTTTAACATATCATGTGATTTCTTTACTTATCATAGAATTTTCTAATTTATTAACTCATATCCCACATTTATCCCTCCAAAATAACATCTTCAAAGAAACAAAAAAGAAGAGAAAACCCCATTATTATCTTTGACCCGTAAGAAATCTTGAAATCACTCATTAGTAGTAAAAGAAATATGTGCAAAGTTTCCTCCTTTGATATGAGTTTTTACCTTGCAGTAATCAAAAGGTCCGGTTGCATTTTCCAACTTAAATGGAATATTATTATCGAAATTACATTGTACATCCAGAATCGACCTAAGAAACTATGATTCGGGTACACACTTGACATGTCCCTCCTCTTCCAGGTCCATCACAAGAGAAATGAATACCATGAACGTGAGTTACAAACAAATGAGACACCTTCAGTAGAATCAACACAATCACACGGATTGCAAAAGCGTGAATGTGATGTACCAAAAATTCAGCAATTTCTAGCATCTCCTTATTCTAATGGCATGTTTGGTAGGAGAATAAGGAGGAATAAAGGGATGGGATAATGTGGAATAAGACATTGTTTCTTTTCAACTGGGAAGAAAGGAATAAGGGAGAATAAGGATGAATAAGAGGAGTTAGGTGCTATTCTCCATTCGGTTGGCACACGAGGGATAATGAATAAGGTTTATAAGTTAGTTAAATATATCGGTTGGTAAATAATCAGTCTGATGCATTATTAACCGTATTGGAACCAATAACCATTCCCAAATAGAAGCACATTTCACTTTGTTATTGAAAATTTCCTCCTTTTTATTAAAATCTAAGACTCCATAAGTTCATACATATAAGTAAGGTAATTGTACAAGGTGGAGTATGAATTCTATAGCACAACATGCTTATTAATTATCGGTATGTCGACAACGTAATGTCCCAATGTTGATCCGACAGTCAAGTGCATAATAAGTCTCCACTTCTCATGAAGCGTTATGGTTCCTCCAGCTTCTCCACATGGTATTTGTATTTTCAACTTGAGTCAACTGGGTCGGGTTGAGTTCGTGAGTCAGGCTCGTGGTCTGGATCGGACCGGTCCAGCTCCCCAATGCTCATCCCTACCTATCTCATTGCAATATCCAAATAGGCTAAAATTGCCTAGCTAATTTGTACGCACGCACCAAAAGAAACTATGGCAGACATGTGCCCAAATTGATTCCAGCTTTAAAAGGCATACAAATGCCTACTCTTTACCCTCTCTCGTGTGGCAGCATACTGGGATGTGTTAATTTCGAGCGGTGAGCATAGTCGTACAGCCCCACCTCCATGGCCTCGTAATATCCTACCCACTGGATCCGACAACCACGCAAACATCTTACTTGGTCCCCACTGGGTCCATCTTCTAGAACCCTTGCTGCCTAAACTCCCATGAAGTGGCGTATATAGCATCATGAACCCACATCATATGATGTTCTTTACAAACCCATGAAGGAATAAGGTGAAATAAGCTCTCTTTTCATAAAGCCCAAAAAAGAAGGTGGAATAAGGGAATAGGGAAATATGGGAAGGGGAATACATGCGTTTAATAAGGGAGTAGATAAGGAGGAATAAGGGAAGAGGGGACTAAGGACTTATTTCGATCATATTCCCCTACGAAACTCTCACAATCCCAAATTTCGGGTCGTTGGGTCCTCTCATATCCGGATCTGGTTAATTAGCAATAATTTATTCTGCAATCACAACTAACATTCATAATAGATTGCAATTAAAAATACTAAAAAGAAATCATTCAACACTTTTCCATTCACAAAATAATGTTTGCATGGTACATTGTCCCACCATAACCATTTACATAAACATCAACTGCAAAGGAAATGCACAAAAAATTACCACCTACCTTATGTAGTAATATTACTATGGTTGGCTAGATGGCTAATGTCTTTGTGATGACTCTCTGATGTTTGTTGGGTTTTCAGAAAATATAGGAAAGAAATGAGCATATACTCAATAACGAAGGAAAGAAACAAAGACCAAGCATGATATTTGAAAGATTCGACAAGAGAATTATTCTTTTATTCCAATTTTATTTTAGTTCCTATCCATTCTAATCCAAGTCAGGGATCGGTCATCTCCCATCCATAAACCTCAAAGTTGTGGACACTCCGAGATTGGGGATTGCGTTGATACTGATGAACATAGGTCATTTCCATCCACCTCAATCAATTATCCAATCTACCCTTGACAATATCTCTTTTATTATTAATCCAGGGTCCCTAAACCCAATGGCATATTCAACATAGATGCATACCATCCTTGAGGACCCGATTGCTTAAAATCACATGCCATTTTCACCTTAATCTTTTTTTATCAGTGGCTTATTTCAAGTGTTATCATAACCCAACCGCTAATCATACCATCATGTACCTCAACATGACACGACCACATCTTCCGTCGTTCAACCCGAAGATATTGGTACCCGATACCATACATTACAATTCATTCATTCACTTTGTGCGCACTTATCATAACAGGGCAACTATGTACCACCTAGATAGGGCCACACCAATACGGGTTCCTTCCGACAAACCTACTGGTTGCATGCCCAACCTGTAGTTCTACTCCTAGTCATCCTTAACGTAACACACGATCCTTTTCAGGATCTATTTCAATACACATCAATTTTCATGTTGTAATTCCTTCGTTAAGCCTTCGATTTGATTATTCATCAACATTGAGTATAAACTTACACATATATATATATATATATATTAATTTTTATGCATATATACTCATATTTATACATATTTTAACTCTCAAACCCTAACTTTCTAAATCACTACATCATATCAATGTTTAGCCATTATTTTAGTAGAAATTACAAAGTAACTATTCATATTTTTCTAAAAAATATAAATTAGGATTCTTCGTAGTGAAGAACATAAGATCAAGAATTTCAACGATCTCATATGAAAATCCAACAACAAAAAATAGGATTTTGTTACCTAATTGAGCTCTCTCTCGCGTATGTAGCACTCTACATGATTTATTTTTAGAAAGGGTTATCTACGGCACCTGAAATGATCGAATTTCACTTTTGTATCAAGAACATGAAGAACGTTCTAAGAACATGAAGAATGGATGAATAACATGAAGGATGTGAAGAACATATTTTCCCTCATAATTTTAGCAAAGCTTCTCCTTATACGAGGAGATATTTATAGGAAAATTTTGATAGGATTTCCCCTTATATCGGGACATATTTCTATGAAAATTTTGATAGAGTTTGCCATTATATTGGGACATATTTCTAAAGAAAAATGGAAAGTATTTCCTCTATAAAATCATCGAGAGGAAAAACAACAGTGAAACAAAAAGAATGTAACAGAACTGCAAGTGACAGAGAATCGGTAAACACCATGTGTTTTAGGTGAGTGAAGTGTGTGATGAATCACAAGGTTCACTGACGGTCTAGATGTCCATACCTAAGTAGGGTATTACACATATCCCTCCATCAAAATAATTATAAAATCGATAAAAACTACATAATCTACAAGTCAAGGATGAGTGAGTCATACGAAGAACTCATATGCTTACTAACAACCGAGTCGCACGCACCCGAGTAGGGCTATGCTCAGATTTCTCCTCTAACCACAGCACAAATGAATCGGGAAGGACAATGAATTGAAAATCTAGCTCGAGTTAGAGCTACTTACTTCCTACACGAATCCAACTAGGAGAGGATCACACTATCCTCCTCCTCATCCTCTCAGCAGCGCTTCGCTAGCACTCCTTCCCCGCCTCCCTCTCCTCCTCCCGACCTCTCGACCCTATCCCTTTAAGTAGTGGTGGCAGTGGAAATCATATAGAATAAATGGGTAGGGGCTATTTATAATCTTCAGAAAATCGCTAACCATGGTTTAACCCCGACCTATGGTTAACATCCTATGGTTTTGGCTAAGGCTTATCCCGAAACTTAGGGAAAGTTAGAACCTTCCAAAAGCTTCTAGATTCACCAATGATGTCTAATTAGCTTTAATCGTGATTAACTTTCACTAATCCTTGGTTAGTATTCTCTAATGATGATTAGTGATCTTTAATTCATCATTAGTCTCCTTACTAGTGATTAATTGATATCAATTACGGTCATGACATCTTAAGCCATGTTACTCCTCTTTATTCAAAAAATCATAACAATTCGAAATGAAGTCCGATTCACAGGAAACAAATTTTGACGATTTCCTCTTGACAAGCTGGATCTTATGACACAGGATCCGAGAGATGATCAAGTTCAAAGCTTTACAACTATAAAAACCTTAAAGGAAGTCTCGTCCTCAAGACTTGAAAAGCATGCACAACAACCTTAAAGATAATGAACGTCATTTCATGAAGATATACATAATACACAGTGTTATGATTCAAACAAATAGGGGTATTTCTCTCTCATATCTGTCGTGAGTTCCCATGTAGCTTCTTCAAACCCTAGGTTCTTCCACAATACTTTAACTAGAGGCACTTCTTTATTCCCCAACTTCTTGATACCATGTCTAATATTTGCATAGGTATTTCTAGGTATGTGAAGTCTAGTTCAACGATGAATCAAAATCTGACCTTTTTAGGAATAATATATTGTAGTATATGAGATGAAAAATGATTCGACAAGCACCACAAATTTCGAATATCGTGGAGTATTTTTAACCTAGTAAGTTTACCAAGGTCGATTTCATGGGACGGTAATTTATAGTTGTGTAATTTTAAATTAATATAAATAATTAATCAGTTGTAATAATAATATCTATATCAGAAAATGAGGCATAAAAGAAAGGGTGAAAATAAGTTAAAACAGAGAGTCGAACAGGAAAAAGATGGATATAAGATGAAGATTTTTAATCCCATATAAAGATGATCAATAAACTTCCCAATAATTCACATATCTCTAAAGAATAATCCAAGAAATATTTATCAATTTAAGTCCTTCGTTGCGTAATCAAAGTATCAATTCCTGCAATTAAGATTACTATCCAAGAGTATTTATTTGAAAATTTTATCTCCAAACTTACTACACACTAACTCCCTAAAAACAATCCTCAAATTATCAGATATCATGGAGATAATAAATTAAGCCTCCTCTATTTAATACCTATAGAAATTAATCAAAATTTCACTAATTTACTTGTGAAAGAATGTCAAATCAAGCATGCAAAGAGGTTCATATCCTTAAATAATATTTGATATTTAAATACCTCTGTTCTATCCAATAAATATGTCAAACGATAGAGCAATAAATATTCAAAATGACATAGAATATATAGAATTTGGATTAAAAATGAGAAAGATATTCATGGTTGAAGTTTTAAGGACTAAAGTGCAATTAAAAAAAGTTTCTATCTCAAAATAGCCCCTAGGAGGACTTGTCTGTAATTATCAAAAGCCATTAGGGACTGAGTGCAATTCCCAACAGGCTCATGTTCTACATGTGAAGTGGACCTAGGTGCAATCATTGAAATGTGGGAGGGTCCATCTACAATTATTTCCCACTCACATACATACAACGCGTGACTGGTCCTCAATGTAATTTCAAGGAGGCCTAGGGGTAAACTGTAAAATGCCCAGCCACGTGTAGATGGCATGTGACCTTGGATCGGTTCGAATATAGGTTCGATCCGAGCCTCTACATGGAATGTTATCGCTACTCCAGGTCCACTCAAGGATGGGAGGCTCGAGTGGCCTAGATCAGACGACAAGAGGCGCTCTAGAAGGTAATCATATGGTTGAGGTACTCCTGATCAGGGGTAGTTAGATCGAGAAGATCCAATGACACATGTACTCCCTCCTCAGATCGATCAAGGAGATTGTGAAGGTGGCGGAGTGGTGTAGGAGATTTGTTTCTTCTTCTGCAGGCAACGAAGCTCCAGTGGCCGGAGGGGCTCAATGTGAAGGCAGGTGGAGGAGATAGATCGGTTGTCAGAGATCTGTGAGGCAGAGATGTACTTGGTGGCAAGATTCTTATCCTCCTCGTTGAAGGTCTAGAGGAGAGGAAGATGGAATTCCGGAAGGCGGAGCAGCTTCTGAATCCAAGAGTGGGGAAGAAGGGGTGGAGGGGCTCACCCTCCATAATAGGATCCAGGAGCTTAACTTGCAGATGGTTAGCAGACAAAGCAAAGGTGTTGGAGCTCCTTGTGAAGGCGACTGAGTGGTGGAGTTAAGCTCCAGCCGTGTAAGGTTAAAGTTGGGAATATCTGGAGGGATAGAAGGAGAAGAGAATAGGGAGAAAAGGTGAGGGTGATCGATTTGAGTCTAGGTATTTAGATGAGTGTGTGAAGATGGGAGTTAGTTTGGTACGGAGAAATAAATTGAAAGAAAATGAGAAAAGGAAGAGGACGGGGGTACCTGGAAGTGATGCGGAGGAGAAGGCAGAATTGAGGGCGAATGTTCGTTGGTTGAGGGTGGATCTGGAAGAGATGAGTTTGCTTGAAAGAGGAGCTTATCCTCCTCAGAAGTCATTGCTCGAAGGACCTGGCGAAGGAAAGGGTTTGAGCTCGGCAACCGGAGAGGGTTGCTTACTCGGCCAAGGATCACACCAGCCCTTAGTCTCGTCTTTGCCCGATGGAGGTTGTGCCTACTATTGTCACTAGAGGAAGAGATTGGTCTAGAGAAGATGGGTCCAGTTGGTGGATGATGGGTCACAGATGAAGGGTGCCTGGAGGTCTTATAGGAGGAAGGGGTAACAGACAGAAGGAGGGATCGACGGGGTGGTGTGAAGGGTCTTGATGGAGGTGTTACATGCAGGTGAGGTGTTGGGGGATCCAAGGAGGAGATGGGTAATGGTCGAGGGAGTTGGTGGGAGGGGCAATCAATAGAGGCGGTGGAGGCTTCGACGAAGGTTGGAAGTGGTAGAGAGGTGGCATGTGAGGAAGGTGTGCGGGAGCTCACATGGAGGCGCGTGCATTAGGAAGGTGTGATCTTAGTCGTTGGATCAAATTTAATCCAACGATACAGGAGGAAGACGCAAGGGGACAAAAGGTCAAGACCTGGTCAACAAACACTGATGAGGTGGCGAAGGCATGGACCAATGACGCACCGTCAAGTGGCATAAAAAGAAAGAGAAATAAGAAAAATAGAAGGAATGGTCAAATTAGAAGTGATCAACATGAAAGTTATTGGTATCAATGAGATCTATAATTTTCATGAAGGGCGGAAAAGCAAAATAAGTCATTTGTACAAAAATGTATTTTTGTATAGGTATCAATTTACCAATTAATCCCCATATTTTAAGGTTTAGTAATTTTTGTGTGCTTTTATTTGTGTTTTAGTTAGTGAATTGATATATATTCAATATATACATGATTAATGGATTTCTATAGGTTAAGAAAATATGAAATAAAATCAACAAAGATAAAAAATGTATACAATACACAAGATCATATCTTTATGTTTTCTTCTGATTTTTTACTTTTTATGAAGTTTGATTCTTTATGTCAATTTAATTAATGAGTTAAAGAATATCGTAGAAGAAGAATTTAGTTAATATACTTAGTATTTGTACATAAAATAATAGGTTTAAGTTAGGCAAAAATAGGGTTATTTATTTACAGATTTTAGGCAAGATTTCATGCACTGTTATTGAATGTAAATTAAGATAATTTAGACATTTTAATTAGTGAATTAACAAGGAAAGTTTGCTAAAATCTCCGTACAGAGTAGACGAATCATGGATACATCACACCCATATACTTAAATCTTTGCTTGTCCCCAAGTAATTTTTAATGAGTTAGAAGGTTGAATCCCCGACTGTGTAAGTGCAAATACAAGACTTGAAGACCAGTTCACGAGTTTCATGCGACTCTTTAAATCTAAGTATCGCCAAGTCTCATCCAAAAGGAACTCAACATTTCTACTTATCAGACACTCCATGGATACATATATGTATTGCATGCATGACTTTATTGTGTTGATTTCATTTTCCTGTGTAAAGTCTTTGCTTCGTCCGAAGCCCTAGTCTAAAAGGCTCTCCTAAAGTCCAATCCATGACTCTGGTCCAATGATCGATTTCCCAATTAATTCACCATCTATTTAGTTGTCAGACTTGAAAGTGTAATGGTGATCTGGACAAGTATGGAGGGTTTAAAGTTGTGCCATTTCTTTTCTTCTCTCATTAGAACAAGGATCTCTTAGGTTCCTTATTACATACACCTGTATTTTTGGTTGTGAATCATCATGTCCATCAAGATATTTCGTAGTTGTCGGCACTTGTTTTCCTAGGAATTCACCAGGTTGTGTCTCTTTTGAGTATTTATTATATCTCTGACACCCAGAATTGTATCACTTACGATGCAGACCGCTTTTTGGCTGCTTGCTTGTCTCCTTTGGCCTAATATCTTTGGTTCAAGAAGACACTTCAAAAATGTTGGGAGCGCTCACCTTTGATGGAGGCTCTTTTGAATGTAACTTTGTGGTGAAGCTTTTCTTTAATTTTCTTTTCTTTTTATTTTTGGCTAGCTCCACTGCTTTTACCAATTTGATGCATGATGATCCACATTTTAAGGTTTTTATTCACACCGACACCTAGGTTAAGTCAAGATTAGTACATGGACCTTGTCCCCATACCGGCTTATGTGTAGTCACTCAGGTTTCATGAAATGACCCTCAATCAATTCCCATCCTCAAGAATCAGATCCGAACTTAAGCCTCTCATCTTAGTTCCTAAGGCGAAACATTGACTCATCACAAAGTCATGTCATCGTGCAAGTGTTGTGTTGCTTATTTTCCTTGAGCTTTTGAGATTCGATATACAATACGGCATATGTATCTTCTAATTAGGGATGTTGAGTAGCTAAGTCTTGGGACCCTAATGGACAAGAGTGATGTGACTCAGACTAGTGTCACTCTAAATCAAGTAGTTTGGAATACACAATTTTTGTATGGAGTGAATGTATTAGGGATAAAACTTTAAGTTAGTTTTTATAAATAGTGAAATAGTGGATGGTCTGATCTCATATGGCTAGTTGCTTCTACTTTTAGCCAGTATGGGTGTAAATGCGGACTGTAAAACAGTTATTCATGTTACTTAAGGATGATACCTTACGTGTTGTCCTTTAACTACCCAATATGATAAGGGAGATCATAGTTCTCTCACTGAATAGTATCCAGTTGTTTTTAAATTCAATAGTCAGAATTGTCACTTAGAAAAGTTTTTAATTTTTTTAAAAAAGTTTATTATACCCTCTAATTTTGGCAAAAATTTTCAAAACAAATATTATATACACAAAAATTTTGTATAGTATACCTATTATACACCAAACTTACCCACACCCAATTTTTTTTAAAATAATTAAAGTGCGAGTTATGGGTAAAGTATATAGAATATATACACACCATTATGTTTAGCATGTGCTATGTCCCAATGGCACTAAGTGGAATGAAGACGTAGCTCGTACCAAATATAGTTAAGTGCCAAGAATAATAAGTTGATTCACCCCCTATACTTAGGCTTACGAGGGCCTTAGCAGAAGAGTAAGAAATGAGGCGATCGAGGGTGGGAAGAAAGAATATAAGTGAGGTATATGAAATGATATCAACCCCCAATTCTTAGGCTCAGGACAACCTAAGTATGGACGAGTACTTACAAGTGGGGGATCGAATAGATCCGAGATGGATATACAAGGGGGTCAAGGAAGTTTTTGACAAATCTTATTGTAGGTGTGCGGTGGGATATAGTATGAAGATGTAGAATGGGGTGAAGAGGAAGAAGATGAAGAAGTCCAACCATTGTCAGGGACATCCTCAGAAGAATAATTGTCACAATCAGAGGATCTCCCACTATTGTTGACTAAAGGTAAAGGTTCTTTGATAAAGTTTGTACAGATCACGCTTACTTGAATTACCACCTCATACTCAGACGAGGAACTTGACGAGGAATCCTCGGAAGTAACTTGGTTCTTAAGATAGAAGGTGACTTTCTTAGCAGTTTGTTTCTATATGAAGCAACGGGGGAGGAAGTAACCGGTCTGGAAGATGTAAAGCTTATGGGTTCCTCGTCGGATGAATCACTTTGTTCATTAACACACTCATGTAGGGTCATGACACGTCTTGTGGGAGTTTTCTCTACGTATTATGAGTTCATTCCTACTGGCAGTGTGAATGACGGCTCGAGATGATGATCTCTCCTTTTGATGTTCCTGAGATTTGGTGACATATGAAGTTTCCATAAAAGGATAAGGACAATTTCTATATGTAATCATGTGCACCCCTTGTGGTTTTGAATCCTTTCTAGTGATGTCATCATTTGTCAGCTCGACAATCGTCTCTTTAGGTGTCTCTCCTAGGGTTTGTGTTGGTGTTTTATGAGGAGAGGTATGATCATGTAAAGTGCTTGACTCGATTGTCTCCCCTTTGTCACGACTATCGATGGCTGGTTGGGTTTCCTTAGTGAAGGATGTGTCATCAATGATTTGTTCATTGTGGTCCGAGTTCAGGAATCTTATGTCTTGAGTTTCACAATTGACAATCTCTTTAGCAGAGGCTAAGAACGACTTTTCTAGAATGATAGGAGACTCAAACAACTCTTTGTAGTGCTCAATGTCAAGGACAATAAAGTTCACTCTATGTTTGTTACCTCAGAAGTTTACGACGACCGAAACAATTCCCTTTGATCTTTTGGTAGATCGACCATGCAGTTGAACGATCAATCCCATCTTTTTGAGTTGTTCGAGTTCGAGTTGGTTAGATACAAACTTTGGGAGGATGTTTAATGTGGAGTCGTCATCTAATCGAACATGAGTAAATGCGGCATTTCACAAGTGACCCGAGTCAACCTCTTAACTTTATAGCTTTTGATTTTAGGATTCATCACCATCAAGCTGGTCATAGAGATTATGTGAAATTCAGTCCTTGATCGCTTTTTGCCATCTTTTCAGGGGTCAGTCGACTCTTCACGAATCTCTTAAGATCGGGCACATACTCTATGACCTTGATTAATGGAAGCTTTAAGATCATACTCTTGTAAAATGCTTCCATCTCAAAATTATCCAAAATTTTTGAATTTTTTTGATTTTTCATTTTTTGATGTTTTCGATGTAATGGTCAGTGGTCAGCGGTGGTTGTGTATGAGTGTGTGGCACATGATGGATTTGTGGTCCGTATGGTGGTGTCATCACTTCTTCATGATTTTTAATTGTTTGGATGACATTATATATTTGTCCAGTCCAATCATCTGTTCTACGGTTGATCCGAGCAATATCATCCGCAAAAGTCTCGTGACTTGGGATTGAATAATCATAGTACACATGCCGTGACTCTGGCATGCAACCTTGAGTGGGGTATTGATTATTCATTACAGTTGTGGTATGTTCATGAGTCGTGTTTCCTTGACTTTGTTCTCTTTAATGGTCAAAGGAAAATTGATCGTACTCAGTAAGAAAGTCAACATTAGTACGGGATGTTCATTATAACCGGGAATCATGTTTCTCTGTCAAAATCAATTACTCTATATTCCATCCTCATATTCGCTCATTCTACTATGTCCATATGATATTTAGAATTTGCGAGTGGTCTAATCCATGAAAAAGTATGAGCATGGGGTGGAATATATGAGGACAGGACAAATGATGGTTGGGAAGGAACCATTTCGAAGAGAGGGTTCCCCTGAAGTGATAGAGAAGGAGATCGAGACACGGTTGTTTAAGTGGGACCTACAGAGTCTGGGTACAAATACCAATGTACCGACATCTTCTAGGAAAACGTGAAGAATGGATTGTGAACCACGATAAATTATTTGCAATCGCAAAGTCTTTGACACACATAATACAAAGACAAGTCAAACTTTATTATTTCACCATCCTCAACACTGTGAAGGGCGCTAGAGTCCGATCGATTTATCTTTTTAATATTAATTGAGTTGTAAAAACAATCTTTGAGATTTTAAAAGTACGTGGAGGATAGGTTTTGGGATCTACCTTAAGAGTATGGTTCTCCCCTACGTACAATGAGTGGGTTGCTCTTCACTAGACACAAGGTTAATTTTATGCCAATTTATTTACACTCGTCTTAATTAGTAGTCTCGATTTTAATTAAAGGTTATCACTTAGATCTTAAGTGAGCATAAAAATTACTCACCTAACGAGCAGTCTCGATTCCTTTTAAAATCATAAATTATAAAACTAAAGTAGAAAGCATCGAAAAAGTCAATGCAAGCGTGAAATCGATGATGTGTGCTAAGAAGAAGACTTACAGTGATTCTTCGAGTTCTCCATGTGGGATGCAAGATAAGGAATTAAAATTTAAAGTATACGAATATGCACAGAGAGAATCACCCTAAACAGATAGTTCTTTTAGATGGAAGAAATTGAGTTTAATTTGGTTGAATCTGAATGATCTACTAGTGCATCTTTTTAGTGAAAATGTGTGGTCTATAATTTACGTGCACAATAAAAATAAATATCTAAATTAACGTGTGTACACCTAATTTCTATACCACTCAAGTTGGATCCCAACCACACAGAAGGGGTTGAAACATGCCCGATACATCACAAAGAGTTCAGTTTTAGTTATTACAAATATTAGGGTACAAATGAACCCTTTGAAATGGAAAAAATAAGCCTAATCCAAGCTCTCTCTCATATAAAAAGTCAAAATCTTCTCTTCGCAACTCCTTGAATTTTCTCTTCAAAAAATTTCTCTGGGTTATCTGCAAAGAGAGAAAATGTGGTTAGTATGTGTAGAGAAAATGCAAGAGAAACACAATCAATGTGAAAGAAATTTGATACAAAAATTAATATCACAACAATTAATTACAAAATGTAATTTAAAACCCTATAAATGTGTTGTTCACAAGCAACAGTGCCATTTGATGAATCGAAATCCCACCTCTTTAAGAATAGTATATTGTAGTATAGGAAATGGAAAATGATTCTTCAAAAACCGCAAGTTTCGAATATTGTTGAGTATTTTTAATTTGGTAAGTATACCAAGGCCGATCACAGAGAATAATAATTTTAAGCTACAAGATTTTAAATTAATCTAAAAAATAAATCAGTTGTAATAATAATATTTATGTCAAAAAATTATGCATAAAAGAAAGAGTGAAAATAAGTCAAAACAGAATCAAACCGGAAAAGATGGAACTATGATGAAGATTTTTAATCCAATATAAAGATGATCAATAAACTCCCAAATAATTCGTAAATCTCTAAAGAATAATACAAGAATTATTTATCAACTAAAGTCCTTTATTGCAGAGTTGAAGTATCAAATCCTGTAATTAAGATCAATATCCGATTAATATACAAGTATTTCTTTGAAAATTAGATCTCCAAATTTCCTGCACATTAACTCCCAAAAAGTAATCCTTAAACTATTACATAACATGTAGATAATAAATTAAGCCTCCTCTATTTAATCCCTGCAATAATATATAAAATTTTCTTAAATTAAATTGTAGAAGAATGTCAAATCAAGCTTGCATAAGAGGTTCAGATCCTCAGATAATATTTGATATTAAAATGCCTCTGATCTGTCCAATAAATATGTCAAATGATAGAGCAAGAAACAAGCTTCAAACTGACATGAAATACGTAGAATTTGGATTAAAATGAGAAATATAATCATTATTGAAGTTCTAAAGATTAAAATATAATTAGAATAAAGTTTCTATCATAAAATAGCCTATGGGAGGATTTATATGTAATTATCAAAAGTCGATGGAGCCTAAGTGTAAAATTTCCCAATGGGCTTGTGTTCTACGCTTGAGGGGAAGGTGGGTGCAATTACTGAAAGATGAGAGGGTCCTTCTGCAATTATATCCCACCCACGTGTGTACGACACACGACTGGTCCCCAATGCAATTTTAAGGAGGTACCGAGGTACACCTGCAAAATCCCAGTCATGTGTGGATGGCGCATGAATATAGACCAGTTCGGGTGGGGGGTTGATACAAGCCTCCACATGGAATGTTATCACTGCTCCGAGTCCACCCAAGGTGGGGCGGCTCAGGTGGCTTAGATCAGATGGCAGGAGGCGCTCCAAAAGGTAATCAAATGATTGAGGCGCTCATGATCAGGGGCTGTTAGATTGAGAAGATCCAATGATACATGTACTCCCTCCTCAGATTGATCTAGGAGCCAGTGAAGGTGGTGGAGCGTGAAGGAGCTTTGTTGCTTCTTCTGTAGGTAACAGAGCTTTAGTGGCTAAAGGGGCTCGATGCGAAGGTGGCTGGAGGAGATGGCTCGACGGAGGAGATCTGTGAGGCAGAGATGGACTTGGAAACAAGCCTATTCTCCTCCTCATTGAAGGTCTGGAGGGGAGGAAGATGGAACTCCGGAAGGAGGCACAACTTCTGAATCCACAAGAGGAGTGGGGAACAAGGGGCAGAGAAGCTCACCCTCCAGAATAGGTTCGAGGAGCTTAACCTGCATAATGGTTAGTGGACAAAGCAATGGGAGTGGATCTCCTTGTGAAGGCATCAGAGCGGTGGAGCTAATCTCCAACCTGTGTAAGGCTGGAGTTGGGGAAGATCTAGAGGGATAGAAGGAGAAGCAGAGAGGGAGAAAGGCGGGGGAGGTCGATTTGAGTCGAGGTGTTCAGATGGGTGTCTGAAGCTGGGAGTTTCTTGGTCCAAAGAAAGAAATCAAAAGAAAAGGAGAAAAGGAAGAGGACATGGGCACTTGGAAGTGATACGGAGGAGAAGGCAGAATTAAGGGCGAATGTTTGTCAACATAGGGTGGATTTGGTTGAGATGGGTTCTCTTGAAAGAGGAGATGATCCTCCTCAGAAGTCGTCGCTCGAAGGACCTGGCGAAGGCGAAGGAGAGGCTCTGAGCTCAACAGATAAAGAGGTCTGCTTACTCAATCTAGAAATGGCCGAGGATCGCACCATCCCTTAGTATTATCTTTGCCCGATGGAGATTGTGCCTACTGTTGTCACCAGAGGCAAAGATTTCGCTGGAGAAGATGGGCCAAGTTGGTGGATGGGTCACAGATGAAGGGTGTCTAGAGGCCTTAAAGGAGGAAGGGGTAACGGTCAGAAGAGGTGATCGATGGGGCGTCGTGAAGGGTTTTGATGGAGACGTTACATGCATGTGAGTTGTTGAGGGGACCTGAGGAGGAGATGGGTAACGGTCGAGGGAGTTGGTGGGAGAGGTAATCAACAGAGGCGATGGAGGCTTCGACAGATGATGGCGGAAGAGAGTGACGTACATGCGTTGTTGAATCGAGATTGATCCAACAACGTAGTGTGAAAGGGAGGTGGCATGTGGGGAAGGCGCGCGGGAGCTCATGTGGAAGGCATGTGTGTTAGGTAGGTGTGATCTTGGCCATTGAATCAAATCTGATCCAACGACCCATGGGGCAGGCGCAAGGGGACAAAAGGCCAAGACCTAGTCAACAGGCGTTGATGAGGTGATGGGCATCGACCAATTATGGACTGCCAAGTGGCATGTATCATTGACCAAGGTGTTGACAAGAGAATAAAAAGAAAGAAAATAAGAAAATAAATATAAGGAAGGATCAAATCAAAAAGTGGTTAACATAAAAGTTGTTGGACTTAATGATATCTACAACTTTCATGAAGGGCCGAAAAGGAAAAGAACTCATTTGTACAAATATATATATTAATTTACCAAATAATCCCCATATTTTAAGGTTTGTATTTTTTTGTATTTTTATTTAGGATTTATTTAGTGAATTAATATCTAATTCAATATATACAAAATTAATATATTTTTATAGATTAAGAAAAAGATGAAATAAAATTAACAAAGATAAAATATTTACATAAACACAAGGTCAGATATTTGTGTTTTCTTCTGATTTTATGCTTTTAATGGGTTTTGATTCTTTATGCCAATTTAATTAGTGAGTTAAAGAATATCATAGAAGAAGAATAAGTTAAAATACTTAGTATTTATAGATAAAATAATAGATTTAAGTTGGGCAAAAGCATGGTTATTTATTTACAGATTTCAGCCCAGATTTCATGCATTGTTAATGAATGTTAATTAAGATAATTTAGAGGTTTTAATTAGTGAATTACCAAGGGAAGTTTTCTAAGATTTCCATATAGGGTAGATGAATCATGGATTCATCACTCAACATGCAGATCATCATAGCTTATCTTATGCTCAAGATCCCTAATATACTTTCTCATATTTGATACATGAAAGATTACCGAAAGATGTGGAGGGAGTAAAAATCTGTATGCAATTTCCCCAACCCGCTAGATAATTTCAAAGGGACCCCATGCAAGTCGAACCTCTAAACTCCCTTCATAGGCGATACTTTGAGGAATACAAAGTTACCTACCTCAAACTTAAGGTCTTTTCGCCTAGTGTCATTATAGCTTTTACGGAGACTCTAAGCAGTTATTAGTCTTTTCCGAGCAAGCTCTACATCTTCTCGTTCTCCTTAAGTCTATCTGAATCTTAAAGGTTATTTATTCCGACCTCTTTCCAACACAGAGGAGTAGTACACTACATCCATATAGCGCTTCAAACGTGGGGATGTCAACACTTGCATGGTAAATATTATTGTAGGTAAATATTTAACCCATGATCCCTTCCATACTAAGGCACATGCTCATAAAATATCCTCTAGAGTATGAATTGTATGTTCTAATTGAGCATCTATCTACATATGATATGTTGTGCTCAAGCATAGATATATGCCTATGGCTTTCATGAAGTTCTCCCAGTAGTTTGAGGTGAATCATGAATCTCGATTGGAAACTACCTCCTTTGAGATACCATGGAGACGGCTCACTTGTGTAATATATAACTCCGCAAGCTGGTCTGGAGTGGAAGATAATCTTATTGGAATAAAGTGTACTGCCTTGGTCAAACGATCTACTATAACCCTATATACTATATTTACACCAATCGTCTAAGGTAAGCCAGTAACGAAGTCCATGGAAATACTTTCCCATTTCCATTCAGGATAGGGAGAGGTTGAGACAATCATTGTGGCCTTTGGTATGAAGCCATTAGGTGAAATATGAGTTTATAAACTCAACAACATCTTTCTTCATTACCGGCCAAAAGTGTGGATGAAGATCCTTACGTGTCTTCGTAATTCCAGGATGAGTATATAATATGTAGTAATGCGCCTCAGTTAGATATCTTTCCTCAACTCAGGTGTGTTTGGTACGCAAAATCTGTGATAGTTATACAGTAACCCATCTTGTATATGGAATCCCTCTTCTCATTCTTCTCAAGTTGTTGTATCAAGTCATTAAGGACTAGGTCATCCTCCTGTCCCTTCTTTATTCTATCTCAGAACTTAGATTTGTATCGGTGAGGAATAGTTATAGTATCAACACTACTATCAAATGGTTTCCATTAACTCAATGTTGATAGTAATCTCCAGAAGTGGATAACAATCACCAACCTAAATGAATAAGTTATTCTGATTAGGGTATCTGCTACGACATCCTCCGTACTGAGATGGTAAGAGATGGTGCAATCACAGTCTTTTAACAGCTCTAACCATCGTCTTTGCCTCATATTGAGATCCTTCTGATCAAACATATATTTCAAGCTTTTATGATCGGTGAAGATCTCAAAAGTAATACCATATAGATAATGTTTTCATATATTCAAAGCGAAGACTATGGTAGATAGTTCAAGATCATATGTCGGGTAGTTCTTCTCATGTGTCTTGAGTTGTCGTGATGCATAAGCAACTACCTTACCATGCTGCATAAGAACTGTCACAAGTCCTTTTTTAGATGCATTAGTGTACACTGTAAACCCTTCAGTCCCAAAGGGTAGAGTAAAGAAAGGTATAGATGTTATATCTCCATTCATTGTCTGAAAACTAGTTTCACATGCATCATACCATATGAATGGGATTTCCTTCTGAGTTAGACTAGTCATTGACAATGCTATTCGTGAAAAGTCCTTCACAAATCTTCTATAATACCCAGCTAGACCCAGAAAAGATTGTATTTCTATGACAGTCCTTGAGCATTCCCAACTCATCACAACACTAACCTTCACAGGATTAATTGATATACCTGCCCTAGAAATAACATGGCCTATGAAGGATACTTAGAATAGCCAGAAGTCACATTTGTTATATTTAGCATAAAGTTTGTTCTTCCTTTGTGTTTTGAGAGCATGCCTGAGATGGTGTTCATGTTGATACTTATCCTTGGAGTAAATAAGCACATCATCAATGAAGACTACCACAAAGTGATGTAGGAACTCCTTGAATACTCTATTCATGAGATTCATGAAGGTTGCTAGAGTATTTGTCAATCCAAAAGGCATAACTAAAATATCATAATGTCAGTATCTAGTTTGAAAGTCTATCTTGGGAATATCTACATCTTTAGTTTTCAACTGATAGTATCCAGATCTTAAGACAATCTTGGAATACACAGTTGAATCTTGCAACTGGTTAAAGAGATCATCTATTCTTGGCAGAAGTACTTGTTCTTTTCTGTCCTCCTCTTGTTTACTTATCTATAGTCAATGCACAACCACATTGACCCATCATTCTTCCTCACAAAAAAAAACATGTCCATACTAGGATGAATAAATTCATTTGTCTAACCATTCTTGTAACTGTACCTTTAATTCTCGTAACTCAAGTAGTGACATCCTATATGGAGGGATAGAGTTAGGATGAGTATCAGGGATGAGAGAGATTTTAAATTTAATCTCTTGCTCAGGTGGTAATCCAGGTAGTTCATCTGGAAATACATCAGGAAACTTGCACGCTATAGGTACACATTCTATCTGAACCTGGTGTAGTGGATATAAAAGCTAAATAACCTTGCCACCCTTGCTCTAACAATTATTGTGCCTTCAAAGTATAGATGTATTCGACATCATCAGTTGATGTCTTTCCAATGAACTTGAACTCTATCAAGTTATGAAGGTGAAAAGTTACTGTCTTTTGGAAACACTCAAGGCATGCATGATGCCTTCCTAACCAGTACATCCCCAAGATGAGATAAAAGCCATCCATTTCAATAAGTAGTACGAAAACATGCAATTGATGTCATGTTATCTATACTACATAATTATCTAGGATTTCTCGGATAATAAATACTTGTCATCTTGGTCCCTTGATCGGTTAGGACTGTTGCATTTCTACCGGTATCTTACCCAAAGTGGGTACTAATCGCCAAGCAACGAATGAATGTGAAGCACCAGAATCAAACAAGGCATGTATTGAAAGGCCATGGATAGTAAAGGTACCTCATACAATCATGCATGAATTGAAAGCTTGTTTTTCAGTGATTGCACTAAACTAACCATTAGGATATGCAAGCTAGAGCCTTCAATGCTTTGTGGTGGTTGCTGCATAGGAGACGATCCTTGTGGGCACTGATCTTTGCCTTTTCTTCCTCCATGTGTTGCTTCATTTCCCCAGACAGATGCTACATTGTCAGTTGGGGTTAGCTCAAAGCCTAGTCCTCTCAACTATAGACAATCTTTATTAAAGTGGCCTTATTGATGATAGTAATAACATACACGTGTTCTTGTCTGAGCTGAAGATCCAACCACATAGGTACTAACTTATGTTGTTGAGTTACGAGGGTATAGTGGAGGTCTATAGAAATCCCTTATTCCTGATAATTCCTGACCCAAGGTCTATGGTGAGCTTAAAATGGAACCAACTAGATGATATCTATAGACTCTGTGTTATAATTTACATTGCCTTTGGATGGTCCACCACTAAAGTAGAAGCTTCTTCTTTGACAGCTTTCACCCCATTCCATCTCAACAAGGGAAGCGATGTCCATTGAATCGATGAATCTTTCCCTTTCGATTATTGTCAAATAATTTTTGATGTCTAAGAAGGGCCTTCTCCATTTCTCCTTCAGCTGGAATAGGAGCAGACTCAGTGGAAGGATGATAACTAGATTCTTCATTGGCAAGCTGAATGGAACCTTCAACACTTGGATCCACAGGTTTGGATGTCTCGGGCCTCTTAGCTTATCATTGAGCCTCTCATCAAATGCATATTGCCTTTGCCTCATCTCTTGGAGCATTGCCATCATATCCTCTAACTGCCTATACACATCTTGGTCTGCCATGATCCTGGGATGAATCGAGGACAAATATTAGATCCTATACATCTTAGCATGATGTACATAAGGGATAATAAATTGTGAATGGTATTGCAGTCAATTATTAAGATCAAAGGATCTTAATACAACCTTAGTTTCTAAATACCGCTCATAGTTGTCAATTACTGAATAAATTACTGGAGTAGTCGAGCTCTAATACCAAACTGTCACGACCTCGAATTCACGATCGTTGAATCCTCTCATATCCGAATCTAGTTACTCAACAATAAATTATTCAGCAATCACAACAAACATTTAGAAACAGACTGCAATTTAAAATACTAAGAATGAATCATTCAACATTTTCCATTCATAAAATAAACTTTATATGTTACATTATCCCACTAAAATCATTTACATGTACATCAGCTGGAAAAGAAATGCACAAAAAGATTACCAACTACCTTATGGAGTGATGCTACTGTGGCTGACTAAATGGATATTGTCCATGTGATGACTCTCTGATGCATGTTGGGATTTCTGAAAATATAGGAAAGAAATGAGCTAGTACTCAATAATGAAAGGAAGAAACATAGACCAAGCATGATAATTGAAAGGTTCAACAAGAGAAATTATACATTTGTTCTTTTATTCCATTTTTTATTTTAGGTCATGTCCATTGTAATCCACGTCAAGGATTGGTCATCTCCCCTCCGCAGACCCCAAAGCAATGAACACTCCAGGATTGGGGAATGCGTTGATATTGATGAGCCTAGGTCACCACCACTCGAGTCAACCAGTCTTCCAATCTACCCTTAACAATATCTCCTTTATTAATAATCTAGGGTCCTTAGATCCTATGGCATGTTCAACACAAATGCATACCTTGCTTAAAATCACATGCCATTTTCACCTTAATATTTTTACCAGTAGCTTATTTAAAGTGTTGTCATAACCCAATCACTATCATACCATAAAGTACCTCCACATGTCATGACCGCATCTTCTGTCATTCAACCCGAAGATATTGGCACTCGATACCACTCGTTGCAAATCATTCATTCATTTTGTGCGCACTTATCATAACAGGGCAACCGTGTACCATCTAGGTAGGGCTACACCAATATAGGTTCCTTCCGACAAACCTAAAAGTTGCACGCCCGACCTGTAGTTATACTCTCAATCATCTCTAACGTAAGATACAATCCTTTTCAGGATCTATTTTAATACACATCAATTCCCATGATGTAATTCCTCCGGTAAACCTTAGATTTGTTTACATATCAAGACTGAGTATATACTTACATATATATATTAATTCCTATGTATATGTACTCATATTTACACTTATTTTAATTCTCGAACCCTAACTTTCCAAGCCATTACATCAATTTAGTGCTAATTGTTGTTTTATTAGGAATCACAAAGCAACTTTTCATATTTTCTCAAAAAACCAAATTAGGTTTCTTCATAGCGAAGAACATAAAATCTAAAATTTCAACGATCTCATATGAAAATCCAGTAGCAAAAGGTAGGATTTCATTACCTAATTGAACTCTCTCTCTCTCTCTCGCACGCGCGTATGTAATATTTTATCGTGATTCATTTTCAGAAAGGGTTATCTACGGTTTCTAAAATGATCGAATTTCACTTTCATATCAAGAACACGAAGAATGTGCCAAGAACGTGAATAATGAACGAAGAACACAATGAACACGAAGAACATATTTTCCCTCATAATTTCAGCAGAGCTTCCACTTATATATGGTGATATTTCTAGGGAAATTTCGATAGTGTTTTCTCTTATATCGGGACATATTTCTATGAAATTTTCTGCAGCATTTCTCATTATATTGAGACATATTTCTAAAGAAAAATAGAAAGAATTTCCTTTATAAAATCATCGAGAGGAAAAATAGTATCGAAATGGAAAGAATATAACAGAACTGCAAGCGATGGAGAATCGGTAGACACCACGCATCTTAAGTGAGTGGAACGTGTGATAAATCACAAGGTTCAATGGTGGCCTAGCTGCTCGCACCTAAATAGGGTCTTACACATATTTCTCCATCAAAATAACAATAAAATCGATAAAAACTGCATAATCGACAAGTCTCTTGTCAAGAGAGTGTGAGTCATACGAAGAACTCGTATGCTTATTGACAGTCGAGCCGCCCGTACCCTAGCAGGGTTATGCTCAGATTTCTCCTCAAATCATAACACAAAACGAATCGAAAAGGAAGAGGAATCGAAAAACTAGCTTGAGTTAAGGCGACTTACTTCTTACATGAAGCCAACTACGAGAGGATCACACCCTCCTCCTCTTTGTCCTCTCGGTAATGCTTCATTAGCGCTCCTTCTCCACCTCCCTCTCCTCCTCCCAGCCTCTCGACCCTAGCCTTCGGGGTAGTGGTGGTGATGGAAATCGTAGAGAATGAATGGGTAGAGGTCTATTTATAGGCTTCAGAAAATCACTAATCATGATTAGTAATTTGTGATTTAACCAATAACCACGGTTAGCGGCCCATGGTTTTGGTCCATAATTTTAGTCAAGGTTTATCCCAAAAATTAAGGCTTTAGTTAGAACCTTCCAAAAGCTTCTAGATTCACTAATGATGTTTAATTAATGTTAATCATGATTAACTTTCACTAATATCTGATTAGTGATCCTTAAGTCATTATTAGTCTTGTTAATCGTAATTAATTAATCTTACTGACAATCATGACGTCTTAAGCCTCCTTACTTCTTTCTTCAAAAAATCATAACAATTCTAAACGAAGTCTGATTCACACGAAATAAATTCTGTTGGTTTCCTCTTAACGAGCCTAATCTTATAATACAGGATCCGAGAAGTGATCAAGTTCAAAGCTTTACACAAATGGGCCCTTAAGATGAAGGAACTTTATTCCATAATAAACTAATAAGAGATAAGCAATCACATCATCTTTTATGTCACCGTCTAAAGTATATATCAAGCTAAAAAATGATAAATAAATCTTACTTATCACTTATCCTGCCTAATCCCATTATTGTTGCCTAAGAAGAACAAAGAATAAATAGAGTTCATCCCTCCTATCTAATTGATTTAAGAGAGGGAAAATAGGTAATTATTTGTTGACAGAAGATAGTGTTGGAAAATACTATAGTTTTCTAGCACTGTTTGCAAGGATATTGTGTTTTAAGATTAGCAAGCAAATACGATCAAAATAGCAACAAAGAAATATTACTTTGAAAGATCCAAGCCTGGGAAATGGAAGCACATCGAAAGATGCTGTCGTGAAGACTTATTTCACCGCTCCTATACACAAGCTTGATGGCGGCATGGCTCCCAGATTCAATCACCTTACAGCTGGATGTTGTCTCCCGGTGCTAGCAAGAGAGCAGCGTCGAACGTCTGTTGACCCTTGTCGTCGTAGAAAAACAAAGCAAAAATCGGCCTACATGAATTCACAATAAGTGCATAAGTGGTGGAGAGCAGATGGGGGTGGAGAACACAATGCTTCTGTTGTGTTATGTGTTGTTGTTGTTGTGTTTGAAAGGCTACGACTACAATCCTTTATATAGACGGACTGCCCATTAACAAAGAGCCAAAAGAGAGTTGTTCATCTCCTATCAAGATATTAAGGGATAACGAGTTCCTATGGTCTCGTTGGATGCACCCAACATTACCGAGGAGATCCGTTTAATGCCAAAAACAACTATAAGAATCTGGATACAAAAGAGGAAAGGTGTTTGTTTAAATGAATTTAATGAGTCTCATTTCCAAGGTCATTATTGAATTAGGTACTTGTGCACATATTGAAAATTGCGTAGACTTAAAACAATCTTGGAAAAGTAATATTTTAAATTAAAATCGCACTCACGCTCACGCGTACTAAAGAGGTAGAGAGGTTTTGAAATACAAAGAAAATCCAACATTCTCCCACATACTTTATAAACTTTTTAAAGAATAAGAAAAGAAACAAATTAAAGAATGATAAACAAAGAAAAAAATAAAGAAAAGATTAACATAAAATAAAATACGACTGAACTATGTCTTTCAGTATAGGTAGCTTGTAGCTTTGAACCTTACCTAGCAATGATTCATCTTCATCCGGAGAGACGTGGTGAACTACGTCTTGAACCATACTCTCTGATTCGGATTTCAATAAATCGTGCAAGCATAGATGAGGGCATGACGACGTTCATATCGGTGTGCGCATTATAGCATGTTTCATGAGTGCTCTAGCGAGAATACCCAGTTCACATAAACATCGGCCTAGGGTTACACTCACATAGTAGGAATCTTCAAGGGTGTATTGTCCGGTCCTACACCCTGCCATATATGGCTAGACTCCATTCAGAGAAGAACTCTTCCTCTACCAAGATAGCACCGAAGTACTATGCGCCATAGGGATAGGTCAGGAGTAAAAATCCTAAATTTGTGCTTCTATTAAACACTGACACAACTTAGTTGTCCCTTTTGAATCATTTCTCATGGGATCTCCAATTTTGGATTGGTTGGTTACCACTATGGTGTTAAACTAATGGGTAAAACACCCATCCCCCTCGACACACTGAGTACTAGATTTCTAACTAGACCCTTTGTGAGAGGATCGGCAATATTCTCTACAGGTTTCGTAAATTGTAGAAATATTACACCTTGGGTAATGAAGTCTCTCACCTCTTCATACCTCAAACTCATAAAATATTTTTCAGGGTTACCCTTAGATTGTTTAACTTTATCTATGGCAGATCTACTATCACAATGAATAGAGATAGGAGGAAAAGCTTTGAAATGATGGGTAGATCTATTAAAAGATTTCTTAGCCAGTCCACCTGACAGCAAGCTAAATCCAAAGCTATAAACTCAACCTCCATTGTGAATCTTGCTCTAACAGTTTGTTTGGAGGATTTCCAAGAGACTGTTGCGCCACCAAGATGAAACACATAACCACTAGTAGACTTGGTTTCATCAGAGTCCGCAATCCAAGTTGCATCCGTGTAGCCTTCTAATACAGATGGGAAAACTAGTGTATTGAAGACTGTATTCCATAGTACCCTTAAGGTATCTAAAAACTCTGATCAAAGCCTCCAATGGTCAGCATTAGGACAAATAGTTACCTACTCAACCTACTGATAGCATATGCTATGTCAGGTCTAGAATAGTTGGCTCGATACATCAAGCTTCCCATGACTTGAGCATATCTAGACTGATCCACAGGATTACTAGAATGTGCTTTAAGATATAGTGAAGGATCATATAGAGTACTAACAGGCACACTATGGTACATATCAAACCTATGCAAAACCTTTTTTTCATAGTGATACTGGTTTAGAGTGTAGCCAAAAGTAGATCTACTCAATTTTATTCCAGGTATAACATCAACTATTCTTAAATCTTTCATATCAAAGTTTTTACCAAGAAAAGATTTAGTCTCAGAGATAATAGCTGAATTTGATCCAAAGATTAAGATGTCATCAACATACAAGTACATGATTACAATACCATTCTCATAGGTCTTAGAATAAATGCATCTATCAGATTCATTAGCAGTGAAGCTAACAAATAAAACAATTTTATCGAATTTATCATTCCACTGCTTAGGTGCTTGTTTCAAACCATATAAAAATTTTATTAATATACAAACCTTGTGTTCTTGTTCAGGAACTATGAATCCTTCAGGTTGATCCATATAAATCTCTTCCTCAAGGTCATTGTTTAGGAATGCAGTCTTCACATCCATTTGATGGATTTCAAGGTTATGAATCGCAGCTAAGGCGATAAGAACACGGATAGATGCAATTTTTGTTACAGGAGTATAATTGTCAAAGTAATCAACACATTCTTTTTGTTTGTGTCCTTTGGCTACAAGTCTAGCCTTAAACTTATCTCTGGAACCATATGCTCGTAACTTATTTCTAAAAACTCATTTACATCCAATAGTCTTGTATTATGGGGGAAGGTCGGTTAGAATCCAAGTATGCTTGTTCATTATAGATTCTATTTCATTATCAATTGCTTCCTTCCAGAAACTATGATGTATGGATTTCATAACTTCATCATATATCTTGGGATCTTCTTCTACTAAGAGAGTATAAAAGTCAAGACTACAAACCACTCTAGTCTTTTTACATCGATCTAGGTCATTAGGGGGCTCAACCACTTCTTGATTTAAGGGTTCTACTTATTCAATAATTTATGGTGTATCTTGAGGGGATTCAATATTTTCAGAATTTGAAGTTCCTTCACCAACTTGTCTAAGGAGAGAAGATTTGAGAGGAAAGATGTTTTCATAGTATACTGCATTTATGAGTCTAATCTCTAGTATTGAGTTGACCATAATTTCTTGGACACCATATTTTATAACTAGAAGTCTATTGGCATTACTATTTTCTACATATCCTATGAAAATAGAGTCCACAGTCTTAGGACCTAACTTCATCTTCTTATTTTCAGAAATCTTAACTTTGGCCAAGCATCCCCATACTTTAAGGTATTTTAGAATCAGTTTCCTGTTAAACCAAAGTTCATAAGGAGTTTTATCTATGTGTTTGAAAGGGATGCAGTTAAGCACATAGTTTGCGGTTAAAAGAACTTCCCCCACAATCATTGGTTAAGACCAGATTCTACTAACATGACGTTGGCCATATTGATAAATATTATGTTCTTCCTTTCAACCACACCATTAGACAGAGCGTTATTAGGGGCAATGGTTTCATGTATAAGGTCATGTTTCTCATGGAACTGTTTTAATTCATTTGAAGTATAATCATACCCTCTATCGAATCTAATCCTTTTTATGTTCTTATCGGTTTGGTTTCCTACTTGGGTTTTGTAGACTTTAAACTTTTCTATTTGCTCGTCTTTTAGATCTTAGCAAATAAACGTAACAATACTTTGAAAAATCATCTATAAAGGTCACAAAGTAGCACATGTTATCATGAGTGAGAACATGGTTTAGATCACATACATCAATATGGACTAGTTCAAGTAGCATAGATTTTTTTCCTATTGATCTAAAGGGTTTCTTAGGCAATTTGGCTTGCACGCAAATTTAACATCTTTCATTATTCGTTATGTCAGTTTTGGGAATAAAGTCCATGTGAACCATGCTTCATTGTATTTTTGTTCACGTGTCCTAAGCATACATGCAAAGATCGGATGACACGATAGTAGAAAGAATTCTAATGCAATTCTCATTATTATGTGAAGAACCATTACAAGACTCAACACTAAGCTTGTTAGACCATTAGAAGCATATCTGACACCTATGAAAAATCCAAAAGGAGAGATTACAACTTTATTTCCCTGACTTAATAAGGAGTAACCAGAAGACATAACTAGGACTTCATTAATAAGGTTCTTCTTAAATTCAGGAACATGTAAGACATCATGTAACTTCAAGTCTTTCCCTAATGTGAGCTTTAAATCTACACGTCCGAAGCCTACGATGTGTTTTACGGAGACATCATCACCCCAGGAGATGACATGACTGTTATCGGCCTGATAGATGGAAAAAGAAGAGCGATCATAGCAGATGTGAGATACGGCTCCAGAATCCAGCCTCCAATTATCATGGGAGGCATAACTAATATTGGAAATAGCAGAGTTAATTCCTAAACTTTCAGAAGTGCCGGTCTCCATAGAAATCATATTGACTTCAGCATTCTTATGAGGTTGCTTCTTTTGTCCCTTGTGATTCTTGCATACGTTTGCAAGTTGACCTGGCTTGCCACACACGTAGCAGATGCATTGGCCCCTAGAATCAGTGTTATTATCATGATCGAGTTGCTTGCTTTTCTTTAAAGGTTGTTTGGATTTGGGGTAGAATTTATGGGGTTCCTTTTTGGAGTTGACATGGTCTACTAGATTGACAGGAGGGTTGTATTTAGAGTCTTTTGCTCTGTGATGATCTTCAGTTTGAAGAGACTTTACGAGGGAAGACATGTTCATCTTCTCTAGTCTATGACGGAGAGAGATTTAGCGAAATCTTTCCAAGAAGAAGAAGTTCTTCGATTAGAGCGGCTACTTGTACATTTTCCTCGAGCTTATGGCCACTGGTAATAGACTTAGAGACAAGATTTTGATATTCAAGAACTTGTGCGGAGACATGCTTATTCTCTACAATCTTATAGTCAAGCCATTGGATGAAGGCATATCGTTCTAATCCTACATCTGCATACCAAATTTATCATCTAAAGCTTTTCAAAGTTCGAGGGCAGTAGGGTGCATATGGTATATGTCATAAAGCTCATCGGATAAACCAAAGAGAATACTACCATGACAAAGGTAATCTATCTCTTTGAGTATTTTTGGATGAGACGAGATAGGGGAAGAGAGTGGATAGCTGTAAGTGGAGCCTATTGAGAATAGGGTAGAGTTAACATGATCGACGGGAGTTACAGGAGTTTCGGGCTCCTCAGGAGGAGTTATAGCAGAGACTAGTCCTAAAGAAGTGAGCCAAAACCTCCTTTTTTGTTTTCATGTATGGAAATGTAATCCTAAGAATTTTTCGGGTCTAAGACTAGCAATGTCTTCCGAAGTCATCATTGCTCTAGGATCTATTTGCAAAAGTTTAATTAACAATGCCGGATTGAAATAGTAGATAGAAAACTTGCAGATCTGTCTTCTAGCATTGTTTGCAAGGATATTATGTTTTAAGATCATCACTGCTCTACTATCGTTTTCTAGCATTGTTTGCAAGGATATTATGTTTTAAGATTGGCAAGCAAATACGATCAAAATAGCAACAAAGAAATGTTAGTTTGAAAGATCCGGCCTGGGAAATGGAGGCACGTTGAAAGACGCTATCGTGAAGACAGATTCCGCCGCTCCTATGCACGAGCTTGATGGCGGCCTGGCTCCCAGATTCAATCACCTTCCGGTTGGATGTTGTCTCCCGGTGCTAGCAAGAGAGTAGTGTTGAACGTTCGTTAGCCATCATCGTCGTAGAAAAAGGAAGTACAAAATTCGCCTACACGAATTCACAATGAGCGCACAAGTGGTGGAGAGCAGATGGTGGTGGAGAACATAATGCTTTTGTTGTGTTGTGTGTTGTTGTTGTGTTTGAAAGGCTAAGACTACAGTCCTTTATATAGATGGACTGTCCATTAACAAAGAGCCAAAAGAGAGTCGTTCATCTCCCATCAAGACATTAAGTGATAACGAGTTCCTATTGTCTCGTTGGATGCACCCAACATTACCGAGGAGACCCGTTTAATGCAAAAACGACTATATGAACCTGGATACAAAAGAGGGAAGGTGTTTGTTCAAATGAATTTAATGAGTCTCATTTCCGAGGTCATTATTGGGTTAGGTACTTGTGCATAAATTGAAAATTGTGTATACTTAAAACAAATCTTGGAAAAGTAATATTTTAAATTAAACTCGCACGCATGCTCACGTGTACTAAAGAGGTAGATAGGTTTTGAAATACAAAAGAAATCCAACAGATAATACATTTTTTTTGTTCCGGGATTAAATCTCCCTTATTCCGATCGATCATTGGATTAGCAACTAAAAGTTGGAATTTGCCCGATCTCTCGATCTACCATTGATTTCTTACCAATGTGTAAAATATGCATTATGACTCATGAAATAGCCATTTGGATCCAATGCCAATGTTATGGGAGTCCCCATTAGTCACCAATCGCTTTATCGGACAAGGACGGGAGGGCATCCCCTTCTACATGATGCTATCATGTTCCTTATTACCATTGCCCAAGAGTGTCAGTTACTTATTATTTGTTTATATACTATTTATTTTTCATTTAAAAAACACTCCTAATTAGATTACCTTAAGCACCATGGTACTTTTATTATGTTAATATACTGGATAGTGAATAAAGAGGGATGAGGGATAGATGAGATTTATCTCTACCTTTGTTCTTTGGTTTGAGATATGATGAAAGAATAAAGCATTCAATCAATGCCTTGCAAACCAAACCGAAGACTAAAAAGGAGACCTTATGAAAAAAAGGTAGAATCGGATTGGACCATTGAGTCATTGACTCAAACCATTCCAACTGAATGATAAGGTCATATACGATTAAATCAATTTAAAATAAATTAAGGGGAGAAAATGGTTGAATCAACTAATCAAACTGGGCTGAAATAAAATGTGTAGAACACACATTTAAATACAATTAAAATAGTTAATATAGAATGCATAAATAATGTAAAATATTTTTGTATACACAATGTCAAGTGTTATATGTATAGATATATACAATCACAAGAACAACAAAGTCTTTTCTCACATAAAGTAGGGTCGGCTACATGGATTCTTTGCCTCCATTCACAATTGTCTTGGGTCATTCTCGGACTTAGATCCAAAAACTAAAATCCCTTCATATAGTCTCATTCCAACATTTGTTGGGCCTTCCGCGCCCTCTCTTAGACAACTCAACATCCCAAAACTCGCATCGCCTCATCGTTGTATGAATTGACCTCCTTTGCAAATGATCAAACCACCTTAAGCGATTTTCTCGCATCTTATGCTCGATTAGAGCTACACCAACTTTCCTTTTTGATTGCATATTCCAAATTCGATTTTGTGTGTGTGTGTGTGTGTGTCCACAAATCCACCTTAGCATTTTCATTTTTGTGCCCGCCATTCTCTGCACATGTGTATGGTTCACAAGCCAAGACTCAGATCCATAAAGCATAACAGGTTTCACGTCTGATTTGTAAAACCTTCCTTTGATTTTCAAAGAATTATCTTATCATAGAGAATAGTAGAAACTCCTCTCCACTTTAACTTACTTGCATTTAGTTTATTAATAATATCTCCATCAACTTCTCCATCGTGTTGCAAAATAGATCACAATTATCTAAAAATAATCTCTCTTTTGAATGTTATTATCACCAAACTTAACCTTGATTCCTTTGTCATTGCTTCCATGAAAAGTGCACTCTATATATTCAATTTTAGCCCTACTTATACAAAATTATTTATTCTCCAATGCATGTCTGCAGACCTCAAACATCTCATTTACTTTATCTCCAATTTCATTAATCAACACAATATCATCAGTAAATAACATACACCAAGATATATTATCCTAAATGTAACTTATCAACTTGCCCATAATCAAAGTAAAAAAAATGGGCTCAAAGCTGAATTTTAATGCAAACCAGTATTGATGTCAAAATAATTGATCTTCTCATACTGTATCCTTACACAAGATGAAGCCATGTCATACATATCTTTTATAAGGTTAATGTATAGGATATGTTTTTCTCCAAAACTCCCCACAATATCTCTCGTGGGACAAAATCATAAACTTTCTCCAAATCAATAAAAATCATAGAGGTATTTTTCTTTTTAGCTCTATAAATCTCCATTATTTTCAACACGTGGATGACTTCAATAGTTGAGCGGTCTGACATGAATCCATTGATTTACTTTTACTTTAGAAACTTGCCTCAACCATCTTTCGATTACACGCTCTCAAATTTTCAATGTGACTCATCAGCTTGATACCTATATAATTTGAATAATTTTGAATGCCACCTTTTTCTTATAAAAAGTTATTACAATACTTCTCCTTCAATCTTCCAGCATTTAGTAACTTCATCAAATAAATAACAATAAATAAATTTGTAACCCAAACCGATTCACTGATAAATATTTTGACTAAATTCTTTATGATTTTGCTATAGAATAACAACGTTTAGAATCTATTCTTTGTAAGAAAAGTTGCCGATTGGTGAGGATTGATTAAAAAGCACTTTCAGAACCAAGCCGGAGAAAATCGATTAATCCGACATGTCCAAACCCGGTTCACCGGTCCAACTGCCTGGTCTAGTTTCAATACCACTACAAATAAAATAATCGATGTTGTAGGCATTTTAGATCTTGTAACCAGATAAAGTCTCTTATCTCTTATTCCCCATCTAAATGTGTCCCAAAAAATCGAAAAATATGCAGAGATCCTGTGATTCGAATTCCGAGCATACCACGAGCACATTTTTTATTGAACTGTAACACAAATTCACCAAAAATTCCATTTAAAACAAATACAGAAATAGAGACAGGATATATCAACTGCGACTGGCAACAAAATCGAATATGTTCGAATTCAAATGCAGATGCTCAATAGTTGTAATTTCAGAAGCCCGCGATTTAATTAAACTGCAAATAAGTAATCGGATAACAATGTGGTCCAACTGATGTGAATATCAAATCAGGAACAAAGGACTGTCTGATCATGTTCCAGTTGATATCTGGGTCGTCTGAAAATGCCAGAGATTTTGCAGAATCTGGAACTTAGATCAATGAACACAGTAAATCCACAAGACAAATGATATCAGACATGGAACGGAGAGTTGATGTGACAGAAGCCTCGATTTCTATGGCATTCGTTCATCACGAGGCCCATGAACAATCCTTCGATTAAATTTCAGGTCAGTCATGACAGAACAAAATTGAAAGACAGCAGTGATGATATTTGTTCATTAACCCCCATTTGATTCGGCAACTAAATCAACTTATCATTAGTTAGAACTGGATCTCAGGTGGTGCTCCTAAGGGGAGTAGGTTCAAACTATTTGTTAAAGATCGATTACAACCGTTTACCTGTGCTAAGATAAATTCCGTTGAAGATTTTGATGCTAGTGTGTAATAGGCTGGTAACCCATATCCAACTTTTGTATTTGAAACTGTCGAGACAATGCTTTCGATGACCTGAAGCATCTCCAAGAAAAAGTGAGAACAAGGAAAACCATCTTCGCTGGTTCCGCATCAAATATTGGGACGGCCGCATGATCCGGATTTGAGATCCAATCATAAGCAGGGCAGGACTCGGGAGTTTTCTCCCTACGTCTGGGTTATCTTGCTGAATAGATGTCTTCGTCATCGATAACTGGCAACTGACCGATGATGTTCATGCTCACGTTAGCAGCTCCATCTGTCATCTTGGAATGAAGGGTCTAGAAAGTTTTAACATGAAAAAGGTACGGCACCGAGTCAATTCATGGTGGTATACGGATCTCAACTCATCAGAGCAAGGAAAGAGATGATCTGTAGCTATGCTACTACTCATGGCAAATATTAACACATAACAGCTGCGCCAGAGCTGCTGCATCTTCAACTCTTTCGAGTAATTCAGATAAAAAAACACAGGTTTACTGCTACAATGGATTCTTTAATGTAGTTCAACTTCTTATCAGCATGGGATGTGAGGATTTTTTATGTTAAAAGAAATATAGTGTCTTCTTTCTAGTAATTCACTACCAGTAAACATGTGAAGAAATATGGATACTTGCCTTATCTATCTGACTGCATATAAGAGGATTTTCTCTCAGATACTGCAAAGCTTTTTCTCTGCCTTGCCCTAACCTGTGTAACATAAAAAAGAAGCCAGCACAAGATAATTGCTACATGTACAAAATGACTGGGAACTCTATGCCTCCGGCCTCCCCTCTCCAGCTTGTCAACAATTTCAAATTAAAGAAACTAATTTCATCTCCCTTCGACACTAGCTTGGACATTCTAAGCAATTTCTTAAAAGAAAACATCTACTCAAAGAAGGCATCAGAGAAGTACAAAAAATGTCCAACTAAAATTAGGGTCTAGATGGCGAACCTGTGATCTTCAAAACTGTACCATGAACCTTTTTTAGAAACAACATCCATTGTCTCAGCACAGTCAAGGAGACATCCCTATTTTTTTATTTGTAAATACTTTAGAGAAAAATGTAGAAGAATTCAAATTTGAGATACCAGTTTATCATACCAGTTTGCTAATCCCCTCTCCAAATATAATTTCAAATTCAGCTTGCTTGTATGGCCTTGAAACCTGAATGGGATTGGAATTAATTCACTCCCAGATTAAAAACGTAGGCAAAATAATAGATAGAGCACACGAAAAGAATAGTGCATTTGTATAGCTCCTGTCGAACATGGGGAAAAAACCAAAAGAGAATAATTAAGAATAGTAAAGTCCAACGGAAACTGAAAGAATTGCCTATTGCAGAAAAAACCCTCACTGACTTTGAAGTTCATATAGATATTTTAAATAAATGTTTGGCATCAATTACTTTTCAAGGTTGATTTAGATAGAACCATGAAACAATGCTCGACAAAGAAACATTTACATTGTCTTTGTTGGGAACTGCTGATAATTATTAGGTGAGATATAGAAGAAATACCCAATATAGATATATAGCACTTCACCAAAGAACTGGAGTAATTTGGCATACCTTGCTTTTCTGCACTCTTACACGGACTCTAATTCCAACATCCTCGTCTCCTTTTGCCTGTATGAAGAGATCTAGTAGTCAGTGCCAACTAAAATGTTCTCTATTTTTCAAACAAATTAAGAGTCATGTGAGCTTACAGACTTTATCTTCCCAACCGTACGTATTTCTAGGCGAAGAGAAGCAAAGAACTTCAAAGCAATTCCTCCACTTGTCACTTCCGGATTTCCATAAAATACCCCAATCTTTAAGAATTGAGATTGCATCAACATATCAATGAAAAGAATAATCGAGAAATTAAAAGAAAATAACGAGAAGAACAGACCTTATGTCTGATCTGGTTCAGGAATATGAGAGTACAACCAGCTTTTGATGCATTGCCTGACATTTTACGCAAAGCTTGACTCATAAGACGAGCTTGCAGGCCCATTTGCTGCATTCCTATCTCACCCTGGCACGTGATCAAAATACTATAATTATATCAGCAGATCCTGCATGCTGTCTGACAGTTGGAGAAGAAGCAAAAGAAGGCTTACTTCAATCTCAGCTCGTGGTGTTAAAGCAGAGACTGAATCGATACAAATAAGATCTACTGCTCCAGATCTGCACATACGATCCGCAGCTGAGAAAGATCGTGTTAGATGGGTTTTAGGTTATTCTCTTCCTATCAGCCATTTTTTCTTGCTTCGATACTGCTTATAAGTTTTCGGTCCTAGAGAGGCTAAACAAAACCAATGATATATAAGCTCGATTCACAAACATATGGGTGCCATATCAATCTAGTAATATTTTGATACAAGGGTAAGAAGATGAGGAGAATAAAACTTCTGGAACCCAAAGGCCAAAATTTATCATTCACTTTCTTCAATTATATTCATTCAGATGTGCCACAAGTCTTTTATTGGTAGTTGCAAAAGGTAAAAAGAAGACAATATCAAATGAAATCAAACATAAATCTATTAATAAGCACTTAATACCTGCAATCCTATTCCAATGTTAGAATCCGTCCAACATTTTTATTGGTAGAGCAGTATGCAGCGTAAAAAACAGTCGAATCTCTCAACATGAATTTGAGGAATCCATGTAGTCAACCCTACTTTAGGAGAAGGCTTTGTCATTTTTATTTCATTAATGAATATTTAATCAACTACATATTTGCGTTCTAAACATCATGTAATTTCCCATCGAAATTCACTCTCCACAAATGTGTGTTTCTATTCCAGCACTTAATTGTGAAGTTAATGCTCAAAAACTTTCTACGAGCCATTACATATTCAAATATCACGAAATTTTCGTATTGTTTTCATGGATGCCACCCCCCAATTGAGTATGGCTTAAATTCTAATGAGTGAAAGTTCCCTTGCAATCTTTGCCAATAACAAGTGTATCCCCACCGATTTCAATTTGATCCCTACAAAACATCTATACTTATCTGTTCCCCCATGTCCTTATTATACATGAGTCAAACCATTAAAGATAATGGACAAACGACTAAAAGAAAATCTAAGTATTTACAAAACAATCTCAAATTATATAATATTTTTTATCTATGTTTTCCTTGGACTTCTTCTGCTGTCACCTGACCTTCCTCACGGTGAGGGTGCGCACTAGAAGAGAAGGTGCTCTGCAGACCCCTATAAAGCATCTATATTCATGTGAGCTCCTGTTGTTATCATCCATGTGCCAAACCATCAAAAATACTAAAGGCAATAAAAGTATTTACAAAACAACCACATTATATATATATATATATTTATTTATTTATTTATTTATTTATTTATATGAGTGCACTAGAGAGGAGGTGAATAGTGCACTGCAAAATAATGTAACAAAATTAAAGAAAATGGACAAAAGACTAAAAGAAAATCTAAGTATTTACAAAACACCTCCTGAAAGTGCACTAGAGAGAAGGCAAATAGTGTGTTGCAAAATAATGTAACAAAATTAAAGCTTGTCCATAACAATTAGAAAGGACAACTAAGCAGCAACTACAATGCACAGAGATTCATACAATTTCATCCTAATGAAGGGCTGAGTCATGTATCCAAGCTTAGCTTATTTAGGGCTTACAAACTCTCACCAACACGGCTGCCCCTGGCATATTCCAAACCATATTACACAACGCCTATTAACCATAGGTTCTTCCACTTGGAATGAAAAACTGAGAAGATTGAGCAGAAAGCTAATGGAAGCATGACAAAATAACGAAGTTGCTTTTGAGAGCAAAGCTTCTTTAGGATCTTTTGCTAAGAAACTCAATAAAGAACACTTAAGGAATGAATTAGTTGAGTTGTCCGGTTTGAAGTACGTATAAGGTCCTTTTATAGGTATAGGGATACTCAAATAAGATACACAAAAACTAATCTTAAACAACCAGCTGATATTTCACTGAAATTCACTAGATGTACTGGTATAAGAACAAAGTGCACCCATGAATTTGAGCTAAAATGCAATAACAGAGTGTCAGTAAGTGTACCGATGCCTTTCAAACAAAATGCTAAAAATAGCAAAGTGGATGGTCACAAAATTCAAAATGTATACAAGTGAATGTATAAGGTGTAATGTGTGCATGGTGTGTACAGTGTACAATTTCTTAAACCTGTGAATGAAATAACCAGAGATTTAAACCAGCTAATATATTCTAGTGGTGATTTCTACTATTATATATTATAGTCATATTTTTTGTGATAGTTTGTAGTCAAAGAATCCGACTTTGATTGAATGAAAATTTTGCAGAAAGGGATAAATATGTAAAATTATTGATTTTACATAATTTACTATTTTATTGTACTCTTCATTAAGAACATTCCTGCCTTTATAATTTCTGTTTATTATAACATTTGTGATGTGATTTCTTATAGCTTAATGCATAATAGTTAGAATCTTTTTAGTAATAATTTTATGTAGATGAAAACTTGGTTCAGAATTCACTTTTCAGTATCATTACTGGGGGCATCTAATGGTCTGATAATTTATGCTTTTTTTGTTATACTTACCAAATCAATTATCATTGTAATGATGGTAAATAGTTTATTTGAGAAGTAGCAAGCTCCCAATTAAACTATCTCTCAAAACCTTTACTTAATTTTGATGTTTTTTGAAAAACCGATGCCTACGCTAGATCGCTTCGATGATTATACCTCGCCTCACAGGAGAACGCCTTGATGTAAGACCTCTAAGTATAATACCGCACTCTTTTTTTCCGACATGATCCAGTGATCAAATTAGGCAAATGAGTACTTTATTGCGTAGTACTTGTCGATACCTTTCCAACAAGCTCAAGAACATCGAAATCGGAGCTTGTATGAGAAAGTTATGCATGTTTAAAATCGTGTGATAGCTATTGGATCCGGATCCGATCGGGGATCTGATTGGAAATGAGCCCTATATAAGGAATCAAGTGGCTTGACTAACCAGACCACTTAAGAATCTCAGACCAGCCCTCGTCAGAGCTCCTCAACCTCACTGGAGCTCCGCCATCGGAGAAGAATTCCAACGACCGATCGAAATCCGAGGGCAACATTGTGATGAGCTCAACGCGGATATCGATGTGGGGGTACGCGTGTTGCGCAAAACGCCTCGAAACACTCGTTCCAGGCAAGGGAAAGACACGAGGGAGCAATCTCGTAGGTACATTTTTTAGCCTTGTTAAATCCTAATCCTTTTCGCACCATAAGTTTTGGGGATTGCACATGACAAATGGGCAGGGTTTTTATCGCAATTAGAAGAGTTTAGAGCGGAATACTGTCTCTTAACGCGTCGTATTTTGCGCAATTCTGGGTGATCCGATTATCACACGTGGATAAAAAATATACCATTGTGATGTGAATGGAGTGAGGATCACATGCACATGCACAGATCAAGGACCTGGGCATTTCGTATGGAGCGTGTTTTGGTCGTATCCAGTTATCGTGACATGCTTTGGGTGATTCTGAGAAATTCGAGTATCGAATGTCGATAAAAAAATATATCATTGTGATGGGTTGAGAGGATCACATACATACGCTCGGATAAACGATCTGCGAGGTGTGTTTTAGTGGTATCAAGTTATCGCGACATATTTGGGGTGATTCCGGAAGATCAGGGTATCGCACGTCGATAAAAATTACATCACTGTGATGTGGGTTGAGAGAAGATCACATGCATATGCTCAGATCGAGGATCTGGGAAGATTCGTGCGAGGCATATTTTGGTGGTATTATGTTTATCTCGACAAGTTTGGGGTGATTCCAAGAGATCAAGGTATCACTTGTGATAAAAATTATATTATTGTGACGTAGGTTGAAAGAGCATCGCATGCATATCCTCAGATCAAAGATTTGGACGATTAAGCAAGGGGCGTGTTTTGGCAGTCTTCCATACTGTATCGTGAAGTTTGGAGCTGATTTCTAGGGATCCGACCGTCGTATTCACAATAAATTTTTTATGCATGGATGTGGGAAAATAGTGCTATACATGCATGTGATTGGATCCATAATCAGGGACATAAAGTTTCCCACCAAAATGTAGTTGTAGCAGGTCTGATCAACCAAACTTTTAAGTTAAAATCTATGTAATAAACCTCCTGAGTGATCGCGTCTGTTGCGTATGATTGTGGGATTCCAGATCTGGGTGTTATCTATAGTTACAAGAATTATGTGGATGAAGTATTCTTGCAGTGAATGTTTCATGACACGATTGTTCCCTTAAGCGACATTTGGGGAGTTTGAGTAAATCTTAATCCAAATTTGATTCCCGTCATAATTACTTAATATTAGCATATGAATTATTCACACGGTAAATGTTCATGTCACGGTAATTTTTCTTAAGTTACATGTAATTACTTTAACCCAAGAAATGGAGGTATATTATGACTGAATATCATTCATATGTATAAGGCTATACTTCAGGTAAAAGGGAAGAGCCTAAATATAATTTCGGAGACACGAGGGCCTAATGAACCTAAAAGTATGTACTTGGATATATTATATATATATATATATATGAATTTTGTATATGGATTTATGAAGCAAATGAAAGTGTTGAGAACTTAATTAGGATGTATGTACTTCAATTGGCATGCCTATGAACGTACCCTAACCCTAAATGACTAAGTACATTAAAGTCATATTGGAAAACCCGACATGGGTCAAGACCGCAGACTTTTCACGATATTAAAAGACTAATGAAATACATGGGGTGTTGTGAACTTAGTTATGATGCAGGAAACTCAAATGCATGCCTACGAAGGTACCCAACCCTAAGGTACTAAGTACCTCGGAGTTATAGCATGAGATCCAAAAAAGTTCGAGACCACAGACTATCCATGATATTAAAATTTGATAACTAAATGGACACACAATTAAAGGTTAAGTGGTGTCCTAGAGAACCAACTGACTAGGTTGTGCAAGTCCCTGGAAAAAGGTAGTTTGACTTAAGATCTAAGTTTGGACCCTATGGATAAATATAGGATAAATGACAAAACATGTGGTGACATGATATGAGGTGCATGGTGACCTGAATTAGATTGAAATAATTATGAGGTTTGTTCCGATTTCATGTATCAAGAGAAAAACAGAGGTAGTCGTAAATGTGCGAAGCAATTGGGCAGTATGGAAGGTCATACAACTCTCCAACGTATTTTGAGCTTACAGAAACTCTTTTGAAAGAACATGTTAAGGAAACAACATATTTCTTGCAAGCGTATCGTGATACATAGAAGACTTTTGGATGTTCCATTATGCCAGATGCATGGACTGATAGGAGAGGAATGAGCATAATGAATATTTGTGTCAACTACGAGCTGGGAACTAGTTTTCTGAATTCAATTGACTCGTCTGCAGATTCTCATACCGCAGAGTACATTGCTTCCTTAGGGGATAAGTCCAATGAGGAAGTTGGGCCCGAGAATGTAGTCCAAGTAGTGACAGACAATGCATCTGCCAATATGGTTGTTGGCGGATTTTTGAGAACCAAGTACCCACGGATATTCTAGAGTCTTGTGCAGCACATTGCATCGACCTTATGCTAGAAGAGATTGGCAAAGAATCGAAGGTGAAAACTACCATTACAAAGGCAAGGACATTGACTGTATTCACATACAGTCATGCCAAAGCGTTGAGCTTGATGAGACAATTTACGCAAAAGGGCGAAATAGTGAGGCCGAGAACAACAAGATTTGCTACCATATATCTCACTTTGCAATCTGTGATGGAGAAGAAAGATAAGTTGAGACTTATGTTTCCTTCTGATGAATGGAGAGCTTGTAAATGGTACAAAACCAAGAAGGGGGAAATGGCTTCATCCATAGTTTTGAGTCCTTCATTTTGGACTCAAGTGTCTTTGACAGTGAAGGTCTTTTCTCCGTTGGTACATGTTCTACGGATTGTTGATGGAGATAGGAGGCCGACCATGGGGTTTAATATACGATGAGTTGCAAGATGCTAGAAAAAAGAGCATGAGCATTTTCAAAGATGTCAAAGCGTATTACAAACATTTTGTTGATGCCATTGACTCAAAGTCAAAAGGATTACTGGATAGCCCCCTCCATCTTGCTGCGTATTTTTTGAATCCCCATTTCTTTTTTAGGGATAATGCTCAAATCCAGAGGGAAGGTCTCGCTTTGAAGGGATTCTTGGATTGTATGGATATTTTCTATTCTGATTTAGAGATCCAAGATATCATCACCAGGAAGGAGTTGCCTTTATTAGGAGTGTGCGTGGGGCGGGTACCCGATCCATTCTATCGTGACCCGCCCCATACCATCGTTACCGGGTCACGGATCGATCCAACTCCTTCCAATGGGTACCTGGTTCAAATGGATACCCGAAAATTTTCAATGAACCATGGATACCCACGGGTACCCGGCAAATATTGTGAACATATCGATTTGGACATAATTCGGTAACTAAATCAGCATCTTGTAGCAGTTCTGAACATATTTTACAGCAGAATTTTGAATTTCGATCAATTATTCACATATTAATCACAACGCATATGTTTAATGATAATGTTGTATTTCATATTTCAATATAATATGTACATTTAACGACGTGCACATTACAATTTATCAATAAAAAAAGATACGAGTACATGGTAAAATCTAATTCACAAATTTATAATTGAATTCGAAGAAAAAGCACCAATCTCATATGAAATCTATGAAACAATGCTCATCGGTCATCAAATTTACGAGCGAAGGCACGGAAAAATATTAAACTAAAAAAAGGAAGATAACATCGATTTAGAACATAGTTAGAGAGCCCTGACAGATCGAACCGAGATCACGAACCGAGATCAACGGAATGGAGCGTATTGATATGCAAAGATTAGATGTTTGCCGAGAAAAGGATGTGATTTATGAATTTAAAAGTGAGATCGAGATGGAGATCATCGGCCTTGATGGTTGCTCGAAGGAGAGGGAGCTGATCGGTTGGTCGAACTTGAAGGAGGCGACGTCATGTAACCCGTGTCGATGGCTAAGGAAGAGGGTGTTGCTTCAAGGAGGCATATGTCGCATGTGACGGGAGAGGAGACGGTGTTGCTCCAAGGAAGTATCCATTGCTCTGATGGTTGAGGGAGAGGATGCCGCTTGACGCTCGGAGGCGGAAATGCCTAAACCGCTCAAAGAGGAAAGGGGCAAGAAGAAGGGGCTATCGGGTTGGAGGGACTAGGAGGAGGGGCAATTGGATGGGTTGGGGAACCGGGTCGACCCATGGGTTACCACGGTGGAAAGGATTGGAGCCCCGTCCTTCACGGGTCAGGAACTCGATCCAAACCGATTCGTTGGATATCATTGGATATAGGGTCGACCCAACTGAATGCGGGTCGGGTATCCATCTGACCCGTGCACCATGCACACCCCTAGCCTTTATATGAAGGGGCAGAAGAACCATTTGGCAAACCTTTGGCTATCAGACAGAGGTCAATCATCGATGATGATTTCAATCCACGTATAATTTCTCATTACAATTAATAGACTTATATGTTTAACGATTATTAACTATTTTTTTCGAAAATAGCCTGTTGGTGGGGATTGCATGGCATGGAAACACCACATTTGAAAGAAATGGCAATGGAAGTTTTAAAGTTTACAACTTCTTTCTCGGGCTGTGAAAGGAATTGGAGTACTTTTGAGGCGGTAAAGTTAAAAAATTGGTTCCATATGTTACATGTTGTGTCTCATTAATGATGTGGTAAATGATATATTTATGGTTATTTTGTATATCCACACAAAGAAAAGGAACAGGCTTGAATTCAAACGATTAAATGTTTTGGTGTATGTCAGATTCAATGTCAAATTGAGAGATCGTTGTCTTAAAAAATGAAATGATCCATTTGCCACAAATGATAGAACTCGTTTAAGAGATTGGATTGGTGAAGAAGATGAAGGAGACGAAGTTTTCCAAGGATCGGGTCTGGCGTGGAATTTAGTGGCATGCAACTGGCGCAAAAGATTTCATGCAACATAGAAGAAGCCAAAGGCATGCTACTAGTTCAACCTCATTGCCGAGTTTCAATGAGGAAGAACTCTCATCTGAGGAAAGTGAAGATGAAGATGAAGAAAATATCGCAGTAGAATTTGATGATGATCTAAATTAGAATTGCTTTGTACTCAGTAGAATATTGTCGCTTAAATATTTTAGTTTTCTTATGTTATCTTAATTAGTATTTTGCTAATGTTATTTGTTTTAAATTTCGGTTTTCTTTCGGATACTTACATATTTTGTTGGTGATTGTTATACTTACATATTTTGTTGGTGATTATTGTCAATTATAATGTGTGCTAACGTTTTTATTGAGGTACTGATATTTGATTGATAGAGATTATTAGGAGCTCTACATGAAAGCCATTTTTCTTAGATCTTTTATTGGACCACAATTATACGTAAATTTAGTTCAATTATAGTCACTTTTGTATATATTTATTTATTTTTAAATTAAAAAAAATAGAAAACCGCGTAGAACCGCATATACCCCGCATATGCCCCCATTATCGCTTAATCGCTATTTAGTGACATGTCCGAACGTATACGCATACCGCTTTCCTGAACCTTGCTTTATGCATTGCATTATGTGATCTACACTACTTACTCATACACTGCATATTCAATTCTTATTCTTGATAGGCATGATAAATAAATTAGTTTAACATTTGATTATTTTAAAAACATCCATTTTTTGTTAATAGTTTTTTGGAGATGTATCATGGAGACAAAAGTGTATACAAGAGCCAAGTTTACAAGAATTTTTGCCAAATTTTTTTATGGAAATATAAAAATAGAATGCGACACCAGAAACAAGATAAATTTCAATTTACATGGAACCCTACTACATAGAAGCGGGATGAAATTATGGTAGAAAGTTAGTAAGCGATAAAACTTTTATTATGCTTCTAAATGAGCACAAGTATGACACTCTTTATGTAGTTCTACCACAAGTATGACACTCTTTATGTAGTTCTACCAACATTACCAAGTTCCACCACTCAGAAATATAAAAATAAACAACTGCCAACAAATAGCTCAATTTCACTATTACCTCAACACTCCTCAAGTTGTAGCTTGGATGCTCAGCTTGGACAATACAACACTCAACACACACAAGTTGAGTGCATATCTCAAATACAACTCTCAAACTCAGAATTGCATTGTGCACTTCGTGATTTTGGGAATCTACAATTGTTGGGTCCTAAACTGCACCAGATACAGAGACTGAAGTAGGGCCTCTTCATCGGAGACCTCTATGAGTATTGCCACTATCTTTATTGGGGAAAATGCTCTCCACTGAGTAGGGCATCCCATTTCGCAATCTCTCCACTGAGTAGTGCTTCTCAGGTGCCATTTGTGTTCGGCTCCATCACCATTTTCATGCCACATTCCCCATGGGTTACCATCTCCTCATGCAAACAGAAGAAGCCTCGTCCCACTAGTCTTCCCTACCATCACCACTCACACGAGGGCATCGCCACCGCCGTGATTCCCTCTAATCAACCATTTCTTCTTCTTTGATGATTGCTTCTTAGAATTTATCATTCTTCTTCAATCGCGTTTTGTGTTGTTCACGCGTAGGCCCATGACGACTTCTTTAATTGTTTCTTAAAGCTTTGGATCCCATCGACTGGGATGCTCCTTGAGCGATGGATGGATGACATCATCTTATTATCTGTTGGCAACGACCGTGCACAGAAATTGCATGCAAATGCTGCCTTACGACTATTGCTTCACCATGCCTCAATAATACAAATTGGACACACCACACTTGCTGTTGACACTACAAAGAATCCTAAAATGCAATAACCAAGATAAAACAAGAACTTCAAGAATAATTAAATCCTAGACTAACTTGCCCTGACGCTATGTTGAAATGTAAAATTTGGAATATGAAATCATGAAAAAGAAGAAACTTAGTTTTACATGGAACCATACTGATGCAAATCAAAATTTTGCAATGACGGAAAATTAATTTGATTGCGGATTTTTTTGGTGGAGAAGAAAATGGAGTGGTTGAGAGGAGAAAACTCATCGGAGAACGAGGGATTTTGAAGAAGAAAATCACGCCGGTTGCGCGAGATTCGAGGACGAAGAAGCGCGAAGATCGCGTGGGGGAGGAGAGAGACGAGAGAGAGGGAGAGATAAAATCTCAATTTTAATTAACCTTCAGTTGTCCCAAACAATTGCCTATCATCCCCTTTATATAGGAGGGGTGTGATTACAAAAATAGGAATAAAATTCAAAATTCAAATCTAATTATCCTAATTAACTCTAACTGACTAACTAATTGATTTGAATAAAATTCAAATCTTAATTTATCCTAACTGACTCTAACTAATTAAATTGAGATCACATGCGATCTCTTTATTTTAAATAAATTACAATGACTCAATTATTTGTAAATAAAATGAGACTCTAATTAATGACGAACATAAATAAATTAAGCCTTATTTATCTGCTTCACGCTGCATCAACTCTCCTCCGCTTGAAAAATTCATCTCCCGACGAATTGCTTGATCTTCGAGATGTTGGTGGAGAATTCCCACATTGGTTGTTGATCGAATCTTCCAATTTCACTCCTTTTTCATGTTATGTTTATAATTCTTTCCCACTGAGGGGTATAGTTGCAAAAGTTCTACCCCACTTGAAATATTTCCATAACATAATTTATCTTCCATTTGACCCTTTAGATAAAAACTCATGTGAGGAGGGGGTTACAAGTTTTCCAAAATATCCTTAATTTAGGGAATCCGATTGAAGAAAAATTCCCAACTCTTGTTAGGGTTTGCTTCCTACCTAGGCAACAACGGCGGCGAAGGATTCGATTCCAAGGGCGACGCAGATGATGGCGGAGGTGTGGCAGCAGGTTGGGGCGTGTTGGGGTTACGGTTGCATAGGGGTGGGGTGGCGGGTGTAGCAGCAACAGGGAAGGGTGGTGGCGCCGGCGGAAGAATGGGAGGAGGCGGCAGCAACAGTGGCTGCGGTGTTCGACGTAGGAGAGGCAAGGTAGGCGGCGACGATGGGTGGTTAGAGGTACGAGAAGGGTGGGTGGGGGTAGCAGCGGCGGTGAGGGTGAGGAATTCGGTGGAGGGGGCGATGGGGGTTGCACCAGCGGAGCTGGGGTGGTGGGAAGGGGTTATGGCGGTGGTGCAGGAGATGCGGGTGCAGCGGAAGGTGCGGATATGGCTGAAGGGGGCGACGGGGCTGGGAGATTTGTCGGGGTGGCGAAGATGGGTTGCGGGAGAGGCGGTGGGGCAATTTGGAGGACGACAGGGGGCTGCAACTGGGCTAGTGGGGGTGTCGGAGGTGCGGGGGCTGCGGCGGGGACCCGGGAGAGGGTTGTGGGTGTTGTTGGAGTCGATTTCCCCGGCATCTGCAGTTCTGAAATGATCTGGATAGCAAGCAGATCGTCTTCGACGGTGAGTTTTTCCGGGCTTTCTTCATCGAAATGACAGAAAAATAAATATTGATAGTGGAAATTCGGTGGAAGATGTTGGATGGAGGAAGAAGAGAATAACTCGCCGAATGCGAGAGATTTAGAGAAGAGAATCACGGATATTGCGTCGGGGAGGGAGAGATAAAGGAAGGAGATATGAGATAAATCTCGATTTTAATTCAACTTCAACTGTCTCAAACAATTGCCTACCATCCTCTTTATATAGGAGGGGTGAGATTCCAAAAAATAGAAATAAAATTCGAAATTCAAATCTACTTACCTAATTGACTCTAACCGACTAACTAATTGATTTGAATAAAATTCAAATCTTTATCCTAATTGACTCTAACTAATTAAATTTGGAATCAAAAATGAAAACTGATTAACTAATTGAGATCACATGCGATCTCTTTTATTTAAATAAAAATTGCAACGACTCGATTAATCGTAAAAATAATTAGACTCTAATTAACGAATAACATAAATAAATAAAGCCCTATTTATTAGTAGCGTGTTGCATCAACTCTCTACCGCTTTGAAAAACTCATCTCCTAATGAGTGGCTTTGATTTCGATTGCGGTATTGGAGATGTCGTGTTGATTCCTTTGAGCAATTGACTTCAATTTCGTGCTTTGCTTCCTTAATTCAGCATTACGCTTGTAGTTTTCCTCAATTGGAGGGTGTCCCTGCAAATTTTCTACCTCATATAAAAAAATTCCATAGCATAATGTATCCTCCAATTGATCCTTTTGATAAAAACTTCTGGGAGGAGGATCTTCACCGCAATTTCTCCAATTTACTTTCCCATCCCCAAGTTCATGGGATCCAAGTCCCGTAGATAAGGAACCCTACGTTAGGGTTTTGTCTCCCACGATAAGGCAGCAGTGGCAACCAAATGGAAGCGGACGCGGTGCGTGGTCCCATGACGGCGGCAATGACCTGGGTTGGAAGGCCATGGGCGGCGTTGACGATCATGTTGGATGGAGGGAGGCGGGGAGTGGTGGCTCTTCGTGGGAGAAGGTAGCAACGAGCAGAGAGGGGGAACATGCTGGCGATTGGAGCCAAGAGTTTGGAGGTGGAGGGGAGCGGCGCAAGGGGAGGGAAGGGGGGTTTGCGATGGTGAGGGAACAAGGGGTTCCGCAGGAGATGTGGGGGGTGGCGGGAGAGGTTGATGGGGTTGAGGGTTGAAAGTGAGGGGGTGGTGGGTACTGGACTGGTGGGAGGGTTTGTCAGCGAGGGTTTTAGGGAACTGGGGTGAGTCGGGCGAGGTGTCGGAGTAATGAGATAGGAGGGCTGGTGGCGCAGGAGGAGGTGGTATGGTCGTTTCGGTGGAGTGAGAGGGTTGCAGCGGGGCTAGGGGTGCCGGAGGTGCGGGGGTGGCAGCGGGGAACCGGGAGAGGATCGTGGGTGGCACGGGAATTGATTCTTCCAACGACTGCAGGTCTGAATATACCTGGACAGCAAGCCGATCGTTGTTGATGACAAGTTTTCTTGTTTTTCTTCTTGGACAACCTGGACAGCGGCTTCGTGGACACGAGGTGGTTTTTCACCAGCCCTTTTGGCAGCGATTTTGTCAGCATTCTCTTCTAGATGGCGCGTCAGTGCCTCGACATTCTACGGCTCTCGTATCTGTGACGCCAAAGCTTGCATATCAGCACAAACTTGGAACATATTAGATAGTGCTTGTCTAACCTCAACACTCCATGCACGGTCGTTGGAGCGAGATCCTTTGGACTTTTCGTGTGAACGACAGGTGGGATCACCAGATCGTGAGGACGATCTAGATGGCATGCTCTGATACCAAATGATGTAAAAAAGAAACTCGCAATGACGAAAAAATAAATATTGATGGTGGAAATTCGGTATAAGAAGTTGGAGGGAGGAAGAAGATAATAACTCGCCGGATGCGAGAGATTTGGAGAAGAGAATCGTGGAGATCACGTGGGGGAGGGAGAGATAAAGGAAGGAGATATGAGATAAATCTCGATTTTAATTCAACTTCAACTGTCTCAAACAATTGCCTACCATCACCTTTATATAGGAGGCGTGGTATTACAAAAAATAGAAATAAAATTCAAAATTCAAATCTACTTATCCTAATTGACTCTAACCGACTAACTAATTGATTTGAATAAAATTCAAATATTAATTTATCCTAATTGACTCTAACTAATTAAATTCGAAATTCAAATTGAAAACCGACTAACTAATTTGAGATCACATGCGATCTCTTTTATTTAAAAAAATGCAACGATTCGATTAATCGTAAAAATAATTAGACTCTAATTAACGAATAACATAAATAAATAAAGCCCTATTTATCAGTAGGACGCTGCGTCACATACTCCAAAGGAGCAAGATGAACCACGGGAGAAAACTAACAAGGGCTAGATATTCTATCATGTTTCTCAATAAGCACAAGGATGCATAGTTATTTACATAGTCCCGTCAACAAAATCAGGTCGAGGCAAGTTCCTTAGTAGTGTCACGGGATTACAAAAATCTCTGGGTATTACACATACTTTTTTCTACTTCGTAATGTACATGTATTGCAGGTCCTGAATGCGACTCCAGATGTCGCATTTTATGAATACGGCATACATTTGTCGCATGTCGGACATGCAACATGTGCGCAATCTCGTGGAAACTTAAGTCCCTCCTATGTGGGACTTCTCCACATCAGTCTGCTCAATTGCGCACAGCGGCTCTTCGGGGGATACAACCAATGCTCCCTCTCGTTGTGTGTCGCCTCCTCGCTTCCCTCTTGCAGATGTCGTGTCTCCAGGCCTCCAGAGATCTTTGGTACCTCCCTTCCATGCTATGTGTGGACAGGATTGAAATGAAAAGTTACTTTCATCGTAGCCCTAGAGCTCTCTTATATAGGAGAAAAGCTCTAAGGCCATGTTTGGTTGGAGAATAGGCCCTGGAATAAGGGGCCAATTCTCCTCCCGACACGGTTCCCAATGGTATGACTATTCTTCATTATTCCATCCTATTTCACTCTTATTCCTATCTTTATCCCACCTTACCTACCTTTATTTCACCTTATTCTCCTTATTCCTATCCTCCAACCGAACAAAGAATAGACCCTTATTCTCCTTATTCCCCATCCTTATTCCTGCTTATTCCCGAACCGAACGCACCCTAAGGGAAAATTACATAAATATCTCAACACTCCCCCTCAAGCTGGAGCATATGTCTTTAAGCTCAGCTTGGAAAAACAACGGTGAAAAGGATCCCTCGCAAGAGCTTTGGTACACATGTCGGCAATCTGATCGCCTGAAGCAACATGAGAAGTGAAAATAAGCCCCTTCTGGATTAAATCACGCGTGTAATGGCAGTCTACTTCAATATGCTTTGTTCTTTCATGAAAGGTTGGATTATTAGCTTTGAATAGAGCAGCTTGATTACCACATTTGAGGTGCATAGGAAGAGGCACCTCAATAGTAAGATCAGTCAGGAATGGACTTGACTCGCATCATTTTCGTGCTCCCTTGGGTCATGCCCTATACTCTGACTCAACACTAGATCTAGCAATAATAATATGATTCTTACTCTTTCATGAAACCAACGAGCTGCACACAAACACAGTAAAGCCTGAACTGAACTTCCTGTCCTTGGGACACCCAGTATAATTTACATCCGCACATCCAGAAATTGTGAAAGACGTCTCTCCTGAATAGAAGTCCTGCACCTGGAGAAGACTTCAGATACCTCAAGAACATGTTGATTGCATCCATGTGAGTCTGCCTAGGTTGCTCCATAAACTGGTTGACCATGCTGACAGTAAACAATATATCAGACCTGGTAATATTAACATGCAACAGCTTCCCTACCAGCTCCTTGTACCGTCTCTTATCGACCTCCTCAGAGTCATCATCGTAGAGCCTAGCATTGGGATCCATTGAAGTAGTAGCGTGTCTACATCCAGACATTCCCATCTCAGATAGAAGATTAATGACATATTTCCTTTGCGTCATTACCATACCATGCTAATTTCTTGCAAATTCTAGGCCAAGAAAGTAACGCAGCTTGCCAAGGTCCTTGGTCACAAACTGTTGTCCAAGGAAATCCTTATCTGTCTGAATGTCATGGTCATCACTGCCTATAACAATAATATCATCAACATAAACCAAAATAGAAACATCACCTCTTTGGGTTCTCCTTACAAAAACAGAATGATCTGCAGTAGATCTGACAAATCCATGTTGTTCAATCAACTCTGAGCGCTTATGAAACCAAGCCCTTGGACTATGCTTAAGGCCATATATGGCCTTGTGGAGTTCACACACCATACTGGACTCCCCATCAGCAGCAAACGCTGGTGGTTGTTGCATGTAAACTTCCTCCTGCAGGTCTTTATACAAGAAGGAAAAGTGGTCAGTCCTGTACCACAGCAACAGCAATAAGAATCAACAATGCAGAATGACGTGCAACTAGAGAAAAGGTGTCCTGACAATCCACCCCATAGGTTTCGGTGAACCCACGTGCAACCAATCTGGCCTTATATCTGTCCACAGTACCATCTACACGGTGTTTCACTGTAAACACCCATCTGTTGCCAACAATAGATGCACCTGGAGGAGCTTGTACTACACTCCACGTACCACGGGACTGTAACGCTGCCATCTCCTCCCCCACCGCCAGACACCAGTGACTACTCTGCAATGCTTCCTGATAGGACCGTGGTATTTCCACAGCTGACGATTCCACAACAAACTTCTGAAAATCCCTGGAGAGTCGTGCCGAGGAAACATGGGAAGCAAGAGGATGCATAGTGCATGCACGCCTCTTCTTCCGTAGAGCAATAGGCACATCCAAGTCCACAACGTCCTCAAAAGGTGTATCATCTAAGGCATCCTGCACCTTAAGCCGCACACTCAAATCACCAGTGCCAAAGTAGAACTCAAATGCTCATAACATACCTTGAGCATGCTAGATGATGGAGGAGGCACATGAGCATGAAGTCAGCGATGGTAAACCTATGTGAAGAAAGTAGGCGTGGCAGGAGACGGAGGAGGTGGGGGGTGACAGTAGAGGAGAGGGTGGTGGTGGTGGTGGCGGTGGAGTAGGAGGTGTTGATGTAGTGGAGCCTGAAGTAGGCGAAACCGAGGTAGAGACATATAGACCTCTTCTCCATTCTCTGAGGGAATGAGCGTGTCGCCTGTAGGAGAGAAATACATATTGAACTCAGAGAACGTGACATCCGCACCAACATAGTACATTCGTCGAACATGGTCAAAGCAACGATATCCCTTTTGGGTCTTGCAATATCCAGCAAACACACACTTGACAGCTCTAGGAGAGAGCTTGTCAAGACATGGAGACATCTGATTAACAAAAGCAACAGATCCGAAAACACGAGGCGTGAGAGAGAAAAGATCCATCTCGGGAAACGCAACCGAAAACAGGGCATATGATTCACCGGATAACACAGTTAGAACCGTGTCCCCCCCAGTATGAATGAGAAGCATGACTCTGGATCAAAAAAGTTCCAGTAACATCCAAAAAATGGCAGTGTTTTCGTTCAGTCACCCCATTCTGTTGAGAAGTATATGTATAAGATGTCTGATGCATAATACCATAGGATCTAATAAACTGAGAAAGCTGAGTACTATAAAATTCAAGCATATTATCTGAACGTATAAACTTGACATTTGCAGAAAGCACATTTCTTGTTTTATTAATAAATGATTGAATAACATGACCAGCATCAGGCTTGTTCTAAAGAAGAAATGCTCAGGACAATCTAGAGAACGCATCGATTGCAACAAGATAAAACATAGGTTCCTGATGATATGAGACACGACTAGGACACCAAATGTCAAAATGAATCAACTCAAAAAGACTATGACTACTTCGACCCCGACGACTTTGGAATGTGGACGGATGATGATTTCCAAGCTGGCAGGCCTCACATTGAAAAGTAGAGCGAGGACAAATCTGTGAAAGAACGTGACATAGCTTTTACAGATGAAGATGACCAAATCTAAGATGCCACATATAGGGAGAAACAGATCCAGTGCGAAGGTAAGAGGCACCGGCATAAGGAAATTGTAACAGTCTGTAGAGGCCTCCTTGCTCATGGCCAGATCCAATCACCCTACACGTAAGAATGTCCTGAAACACAAGAGCAGAAGGGTTAAATATGGCACGACAATATAAATCCTTGGTGATTCGACTAATGGATAGTAAATTCATAGAAAATTCAGGAGCGTAGAGAACATTCTGAAGTCGCATTGCAAGAGTTAACTGAACCCCCCCCCCAACTAGTAATGGGATAGTGTGTCCCGTTTGTTATCACAACTGATCTTTTTGATTGAGTTGGATTATAAGTACTAAATTGTCCTCTATTAACGTAGAGATGATGGGATGCTCCTGAATCCATAATTCATTCCGACAAATCTGTCAAGTAACGGCTAGTAAAAGCATATGCTATACATGATGTGGACGTTGAAGCTGAGGCTGCTACCGCTGATGATCCTGAATGAGAGCTAGTTGACCCAGGAGCAGTCATAATCTCTCTGAGCCGTGCTACTAGTTCATCAAATCTCTGATCAAATGCAGGTGAAGAACTGCCAACCTGCTGGGCTTGTTCTGTCACATGTATTGAAGCTGGAAACCCATGCTTAGAATAGCATGTTTCCTTAGAGTGGCATGGCATGTGGCAGTAAGTACAAGGCTGACGGGGCCGACTACCCCCTCCCCTGTCACGGGTACCTCGACTACGATACTGCATAGGGCTCCCCCTACCACGAGATGCCGCCATGGCTAAAGATGTCTGAGACAGTTGAGTACTACCAGAAGATATAGAGAACCTACTCAACATGTGATATGCCTCCTCCATCGGTGGTATGGAGGCATCAGTAAGAATATGTGCTCTAGCAGCGTCATACTCAGAGTTGAGAGCCGTTAGAAAAACTCCGGTCATCACCGAATCCCTATATGCCGTGAGCTTCTCTAGTGTGGCAGTCAAGGGAATGTAACCATGTAGCTTCTCAAACATACCCCTTAGAGAAGTGTAAAGGGTATGGAGAGGACGACCATTCTGCTTCAACGTGAAGATGGCATGTTGAAGTTGCAGAATCTTCAACTCATTCTTCGTCGGAGAGTACGTAGCAACGAGAATGTCCCACATAGCCTTTGTCGTGGGCTGACTCAGTATATCGTTGGCTATCTCCATGGACATAATCCCAGATAGCCACACACATGCATATGCATCCCTGCCTCCCATGAGGCGTTAACCCCAGTTTTATCACCAGGATCCTCCTCAGTGAGGATATGCTTCTTGTCATTACATTGCATTAGGCTCATGAACTGCATGGCTAATAGTTGATAGTTCGTTCCATCCATCTTAACGATGGGTGCTGGACCTTTGAAGGCGCCCGGGGATGGAAAATATGCTTTGTTGTTTGACATGACAACAACAATCTCCAAGATTGGGGTTGGAAACTGGAACAACTATGTCTACACAGACATATAGGAAGACGGTTTTAGGTGTAGATTCATACCACAACCCCTCCCATCTACCGGAGGCTTCTTTAGGTAACTATGATGGTTTTAGATGATCAAAAACACACCCTAGATTCCTATAAACCAAATCAGACCTAGCAGGACCCACGAGAAGGGGGTGCAACAGCGCTAGAGCTTCAGAACAAGGCTGCCGGCGAAGCAAGCTTGGCTGGCGGTGCCCCCTGATGTCCAGCGGCGGCCGGCGGCAACCCCCTGAAGTCCGGCTGCGGCCGGCGGCAGCTGTAGTTGTTGCCGCTGCTTCTCGATGGATGTGGCTGCCTGCCGCTGCTTCCTGGCGGGGCGACAGTTGTGGTTGTTGCCGTTGTTGTATGGATGTCAGAGGCGGCGGTCATGCATGGGCGTGAGGGTTTTACATGGGGTAGGGATTCTAGGACTTAGGATCCGGTCTAGGACCGTCACTCTGATACCATGTGGAAAGGATTGAAATGAAAAGTTATATTCATCGTAGCCATAGAGCTCTCTTATATAGGAGAAAATCTCTAAGGGAAAATTACATAAAAAGACGGAACAAATAGAAAATTACAAAATAAAGATAAAGAGATATAAATATCTCAACACTATGCATCCATTGTTGGTGCTCCCCTAACTTTCTCCAAGCCCTAGGTACAAACGGGATTGTTTTTAGTGTTAGGATTTGGTTAGTATGTAAAGCATAATTTTTTACCAAATTGTTGCTCTTGTGATATTGGGTTATTATATTCGTACTTATAAATTCATTGCCCCCGTCTGTTTGATTGGAATGGAGCTGATTTATTGCATGTTCCATTTGAAGGGTACTATTAGTGATTCGTCGAACACCAATGTGTGATTTTGGGTTAACATCGAGCATTACCTACAATGAGTTGTTGAATCTAGTTCATCGGAAGTTCAACTCGGACAAGAACAACCACCAAATTAAATTGTCACATCGCATCCCATGTGCGGCAGGCGAAGAGCCTACTTTGACGTCCAACGTGGATGATGATGATATACAAGGTGTTTTTGTATATATGCTCGGACAATTGGGAAATCGGTGCCTACTGATATTATTATTGAGAGTCAATTGGGTTCGTATATGGTGTCGAATGTTGACGACATTCAAGATCGCTTCCCGTCGGATCCTTCCATTGTTCGGAGCACTAGTGACTCTAGATCGCAGCCAACACCAATTCAGAAACTCGTGTACGATGATCTCTTGAGAGAAGTTAATCGTGTCCTAGATGACGGCATCCCTATGGTAACAGATGACGAGTTGGAGGAGGACAATGTCCAAGAGCTTGATGATAATGTTATTGTAAATGACCAGAGGGAAGTTGATGAACCCATTCCCCAAACAATTGTTCCATGTGTAACATTTTTTGGGGTCAGAGGTTGTGAGTCTTGTGACACCCGTGCAACGTTTGAAGATGATTTTCAAAAGTCTGCACACGACAGTTTTGGTGACGAACTTTGAAAGGGCAGAACATTCAAGAAAAAGAATGATTTGATATTATGATGTGATGAAACATCATATCCTTGCTCACTACACCTTCATGATTAAAGAATCCACCACCTTGTTTTGATCTATTCTCTGCACCATACAATCAAAAGGTTGTCTTTGGTTTTTACGTGATCATTTCAAGAGATTCGACGGTATGTAGGTGATCTCTAAGGTCGGAGCTGCACACACTTATATAAATCCAATTGTTAATCAGGATCATCCTCAATTAGACTACAACTTCATGCCTAGATCAATGTTAACCTTGGTGAAGGACGACTTCACTATTCGGGTGTCGAGCTGCAGAGCTCACATTCACGAGTTGTACAATTACCGGGTTACAAAAAAAGGGTATGGGATGCTAAGAGAAAAGCAATTGGAATAATATTTGGTGATTGGAAGAGATCTTATGCTGAGATGTTGTACCTTCCACAGGCATTAGAGCTTGCCATTCCAGGGATTGAAATAGGCATTTACCATACATAACACTCCGGCCCACGATAACCTCATTGTCGTATATTTCAGCGTTGTTTTTGGGTGTTCGTCCCTTGCATTGAGGCTTTCAAACATTGTAAGTTGTTGATAAGCATTGATGGGACTCATTTGTGCGGTAAGTACAAGCAGAAATTGTTGATTACATGTGGAGTGGATGGAGATAACCATGACGTACCTCTTGCATTCGATATAGTTGACGAGGAAGACTTTCTATAAATGTGTTCTATACCTCAACGAGCGAGCAGATGAGGCTACCATTGCTCTCGTTGCCGGTCAAAAATTCACTAAAATTGTGGCAGCTAACCTGCACAGATGCAGTGCAGCTGCAAATGGACACACAGCAACCCCCATTCAATGGCAACCAAACTTGATGTTTGAGGTTTGAGTGGTGCCCGACGCACACAGCTTGGGGTTCGATGCCGCAAAAGATACACGGTGAATCGGGGCAACAAATATGTACATGTAATAAATAGCATATTTATTGCACTCCCTATATTCATGCTATCGTTGTTATTTCCCATAGGCGGTCAGAGATAGATACTTATGTTGGTGAATGGTACACGTGGGAGAATCAACTCAAGGCGTATGAAGGGAGGTTTTTTCCAATTGACGATCGGGATACATGGCCTCTGTTGGAGTACTCTGAAGTACGTCTCAATAAAAAGCGTAAGCATAGCAAGGATCGCCCACGATCAACAAGAATTCACAATGAAATGGATGTTAAGGATGTCCAACGGCAAAATACATTATGTGGTATCCTGGGTCGGCAATCGTGGTTGTCCTAATAAAAACACACAGACATCCACATAACATGCTTCTACATCTAATGTGCAACCCTCAACGAGGAACAAAAATAAATGTGGTACATGTGGAGGTGAAGGTCACAAGACTCACAACAAAAGAAATATCCTGCATTGAGTAAGTTCGCCATTTTTACTAAATAACCATGTTGGGTGCATTTCATTGCGTTTCATTGTTTATTATTAATTTTCCTATCACTTTTGCTTTCCAATTTGATGGATGTTGATTGCAGATGGGTCTCGAGCCTCTTGACGATTCAATATTGACGCAGCATGGGCGACATCATTCATGTCATGTCTGGGCACGCGATGTAAGTGATTTAAGCTTTATCCATTCATAATAACATATTTTTACTTATGTCTTGTAACCTTTTGTTCATTACAGGCCTCTTCATGGTTGTCGACAGGAGGACATATGTGCCATGTATCCCTCTGTATGAGCGCATCCATCACTGTGTAACCCAAGCTGGGTTTGAAGGGATTATAGATTTAGAGTTTATCGCCTTGTACCGGCATCTGATTACAGTATTGGTTGAGCGTTAGCGCCCCGAGACGCATACATTTCACATGGCCGGTAAAGAGATAACCATTACCCTCCAGGATGTGGCAGCCATCATGAGACTGGATTGATGAACCAATGGTGGTGACAGGAGGGATCATGCCAGGAGTGACGTAGGCAAACACATGTGAACAACTTCTAGGAGTACGTCCCTTACCGTCTAAGATAGTAAGCAGCAGTGTCCCTACAACTTTTCTATATGCACATTTTACAGAGTTGCCATAAGATGTTGATGTGGAGATCCTGAAGAGACATGCACGTGCTTATATTTTGCAGCTTTCGGGCGGCATTTTGTTTACCGACAAGTGTGGCTTCATTGATTTCTCTTATTACACTGCCACTACGCATGACCTGGAGTATGAAGGGACGTTGAACTGGGGATTTGTGGTTCTAGCTTTTCTATACAAACACTTGTGTTTTGCAACCGATATGGCGACAGAGACTGGAGGATCAATGGTATTACTTTATTTATGAGCTTGGGAGTACTTCCCACGCATTACTCCAATAATCAGAGAGAGACCACAGTGGCATGGTAGATTGTTAGGTGTGAGGTAGATTGTCGCATCCGCATACCGTAGACAGTTGGTGCACGTTGTTAGAACGCACCGTGGCGCATCCGACATGCAGTCACATTGCTTTACATGCTTATCTTCTAATGCTTATGAAGTTTTATACAAAAATCTTGACTCTAAGGAGGGCCGGAAGGATATATTCAGGTTGGCCAAAGTAATAGAAAGAAAGACCAAAGACCTTTCTCAAGTGATATGCATTAAGGATGAGGAAGATCACGTGCTTGTTACTTAGAAGGATATAGAGACTAGATGGAAGCAGAATTTCCATAAACTTTTCATTGGGGGAGGAATTAGAGAGATCATTTTGGGTGATCTAGCTAGTAGTGAAAGTTACTTGAATCGAGCAAGCTATAGACGAATACAAAGAAAGAAAGTAGATGAGGCTTTGAAGGTTATGAGACCTGGGAAAGATGTAGGACCGGATGTCATTCCTATAGATGTTTGGAGAGTTTAAGGTGAGCATGGTTTGATTGGCTTACAAATTTATTCAATGTTATTTAGTGAAGCAGAGAAATACATGAATATTGGAAAAGTATTGTGGTGCCTCTTTATAAGAACAAAGGGGACATCCAAATTGTTCAAATTACAGAGGTATCAAGCTGATGAGTCACACTATGAAAATTTGGGAACGTGTGATCGAAAGAAAGTTGAGGAAAGTTTCCAAAGTAAAAGAAAACCAATTCGAATTTATACCAGGTCGCTCAACGATTGAAGCCATTCATTTGCTGAGGAGAACAATGGAGAATTATAGAGTTAAAAGGAAAAACCTTTATATGATTTTTATTGATTTGGAGAAGGCTTATGATTTTATCTCACGTGAGATATTGTGGAGAGTTTTGGAAAAGAGACAAGTACATGTCCTATACATTAACCTCATAAAGTATATATATGATAGGGCTTTATCTCGTGTAAGGATCCAATCTGGGAAGACTGACTACTTTGACATCAGCATTGGTTTACATCAAGGTTCAACTTCGAGTCCAATTCTTTTTACTTTGATTACGGACGAGTTGACAAGTCATATTCAGGATGAGATACATTGGTGTATGTTAATTGTTGATGATATTGTGTTGAATGATGAGACTAGAAATGGAGTAAATGATAAGCTTGAGGTCTGGAGACATGCATTGGAGACTAAAGGATTCCATATAAGTAGGGCAAAGAATGAATATATGGAGTGCAATTTTGATGGAAGCAATGACGAAGGAATCGAGGTGAAGATTGGTCATGATAACATTCAGAAGAGGGATTCTTTTGGATACTTGAGATGTAGTTTACAACATGATGGGAAAATTGGAGATGTTATTAACAGAATAAATACAGGTTGGCTAAAGTGGAGAGGAGCCTCTGTTGTTCTCTGTGATAAGAAAATTCCTTTGAAAATCAAAGGGAAGTTCTACAAAACATCCGTGAGACCTGCTATGTTATGGATCCGAATGTTGGCATGTGATCCATAGACATGTACATAGAATGGCGGTAGCAGAATTGAAAATGCTAAGGTGGATGTGTAGACACACACATAAAGATCGAATTCCGAATGATGCAATAAGAATAAAAGTTGGTGTAGCTCCAATCGAGGATAAGATGCGAGAAAACCGCTTAAGATGGTTTGGTCATTTGCAAAGGAGGTCAGCCGATGCACTGGTTAGGAGATGTGGGTTTTGAGATGTTGAGCCAGCTAAGAAAGGATGAGGAAGGCCCAAGAAGTGTCGGAATGAGACTATACCAAGGGATCTTAGTTTTTTGGATCTAAGTCCGAGAATGGCCCAAGATAAATCAGAATGGAGGCAAAGAATCCATGTAGCCGCCCTACTTAATGTGGGAAAAGGCTTTGTTGCTGTATTGTGGACGCCATATGACAATGATGTGATCGCTTCCCTTCTCGAGTATTGTGTCGACGGGAAGAGCATTTGGAGGTCACGGGTAACTCTTATTTACTTTCACATTGTGGAGTATTACTTCCCGGACCACGCTCTACGCCAATTTGGAAGCTGTCAGAGCGTCCATGTGCCATGCAATACATACGAGGAGCTTCATGCCATTGACTTTGAGGAAGAAAAGTAGGCATCGACTGGAGACTTCGACATGATTTGAAAATTCATGAGTGGGATGCATATCATGAATGAGTTGTGTATGTGGACCAATCCAATGGGATGTGTGACTTCTGACTACATGGATTGGTACCTAAGAACTACAAGGAGATTTGTAGGTATACTAAGTGTTGCATTGGCAAGCCAAGGAAGAATTAACCCTATTTAATATCTTAAGCTTTTAGCTTGACAGATTTATTTATTGATTTTTTTTGATCTTGGATATGCCTAGGAAGGACCTCATCTACAAGACGTGACACTTGGAGTGCAGGGAGATAGCTGCTCACGCAAATGCCAAAACGGAGCAGTGGTTGGCATTCTAATTTGCTGACGTGGTGACCATACACAAGGAGCATGTCGACCAGGATCATGCAGAAGCTAGAGGGAGAGAGAGGAAGAGGTCATGATCGAGTGCATGGATCAAGGCATGGACGGGGACACGGGTGTAATTCTCAAGTTGTCGCAACAGAGGTTGAAGAAGAAGCAGATGTTCCAGACATGGAATGTGTCCCATCCCTGAGTATGGATCCTCAAGTGCTACCAAATTTTCTTCTTGTCGAATCGTCGTATGCCGGTTGGGATCTGCAAGCGTATTGAGGGGTGTATGCGTAGGTTTCGGTGGGGAAGAAGTGGGGAGGTGGGGGGTGGCATTCACCTTGTGGCGTGGGAGGAGGTATCCAGGGGGAAGCAGGAGGGGGCTTTGGGCGTGAGGCGTTTGGAGCTTGTTAATGATGCCTTCTTCCTCAAGTGGGCGAACAAGATCTGGGGCAAGGATGGGACTTTCTTCACGGTTGTGCTGCGGGAACTCCATGGGGTGGGCAGGATGGGGGATGAGGGGGTTGTTGGTGTTGATACCCAGTTTTGGCGTGGGGTGCGGGAGGTTTTTACAAGGCATAGATCGCTATTTAAGCCGGTGCTGGGAAATGGGGACTCCTTTAGCTTCTGGAATGACAAGTGGTTGGGAGAGGATCCTCTGTATATTCGCTTCCCGTGGTTGTTTGCATTGGGGGCTAACAAGGATGCCTCTGTCGCCTCTTGTTGGGCGGATGGGTGTTGATGTCCGAGTTTTGTGGCGTGCTTCTCGGACCAAAGGCTTGAGGACTTTCTTTCTCTTCTCGACGCCCTCGATGCTGCTGGTAGGTAGGCCTTCTGATGGGCGGGATCGCTGGGACTGGAGGGACGGCAGCTTCTCCACGCGCAAGGCCTATGATGTGTTGGCTCTCCCTCTGCGAGGGCGTTCGGACTTATTGGGGAGGGATTGCTGGTTCTTTTGGGGGTTAAGGCTTCCGGAGCACATTGGATTCTTTTTATGGCTCTTTCGTAGGAGAAGATTATTGATGAGGGATCGCTACACGAAGTTTATGGCCGGTGGTCCGATCTCTGTGGCCTATGCATCTCAGCGGTGGAATCTTTAGAGCACTTATTCTTTGAATGCCCCACGGTAAGAGGGGTGTGGGAGGATCCTATCTTGGCTTGGGTGAATACGGATGGCATGGAGGCCTTCTGTGACTCCTTGGTTCGTAACAGGAACAGGGCGAGAAAAGATCTTTTGCTGCCAGTGGCGAGACTTTGGGCGATTTAGCTTGGGCGTAATGAGGCCGTCTTCTCAAGCCAAAGATTCTACAAAGAGAACGTGATTATTCAAAGCGCAAGACTGGTGGAAGATTGGGACGCGGTTTAGGACTTGGCGTTGTTTTTCATTTTGTTTTGGGATTGGTGGAGGCGTTGTTGCCTCTTTATACAGTTCTTTTTCCTTGCTTTGTACTGTTGGACATGCGAGCCCACGGCGGGCCATTATGCAATAATTGTTATTGCAAATATCATTCCCTGATCTGAAATGAAGAACAAATAATTTGCATAATAGGTCCCTTAGTACAATTAGGGTTATGTACATGGCCATCTTAATGATCATACAGCTGTTGATTCAATTATTGAATAATAGAGGCTGGTGCTTGGATGAATATCTAAAGAGTTAGATTGAGGACTCATCGAGCACCGTCAAATGATTATTAAGAGATGATCTCCAGCCTGAGAAGGAGATGGCAATCTTTTCTCTAAAGGCTGATATCTAACTGACCTCTTGATGCAGGTCCTCTGCATAGGAATAGATATTCAGAGGTGTTAAATAAGTTAGGTCAAAGAGTTGACTTAACGAGATCGGGATAACCAAAGTCCTATATCGTATGCTGTCATGATATAGGCATGCATCCTCTGACCGGAGACAGATGTGTCACTATATGTCTGAGTATCTACATTTGGCAGACCAATAGGTTGATAACCTAACCAAGGTCTATACACCGACGCGCTGGTGTGCATATAAGGGCACATGAGTAATACAATCTCTCAAAGGAATCATACAGGTTCGGTTACTGAACCGGAAGACATGAGCTCACTCATGAGATATTGGGAAGAATCAAATTCCATTCACGGTCGTCTCGCTTTGGAAGCTTGACTGAATTTGTAGGTTTGACATATACTTTTGGAAAGTATATGATCAACACCTAGGTATGATATATGCTTTTGGAAAGTATATGATCGATACCGACTCCCAATGATCGAATGAGAAACTTATTGATAAATCCATGAAGTAGACAGTGTAAAATTGATCTTATACTTCGGGATTATTCTGGGTCTTCCAGTATGCAGGATGTACAGGTATTGGGAATACTTGAGGGTGATGTGATCATAAACGGTTGTATAACCATGACGCTTCCATTCCTAGGGAGTGATGTAACGGGTCTGGATTTTAGTGACTCCTCTCAGTAGAGAAGTAATCTGATCTTAGTCCAAATGTTGGACATTGATCTGTATGTGATTTAGATTCAATGAGAAGATTAGATTTGCGGTCTTGATTTAATCAAGCATTTATGGGAGGCCCGAGATCTGGATTTGAGATGTGATCTCAATATCCAAGTCACTATACGTGGAACAATACAATCGCCATGTCCTTATCTCCAAGTATTCACAGAGAAAGCGCATTATCCTTGAAAGAGTTCATGGATAATTCTATTGTTGATATATGTATCCGAGCATTAAGAAAATGGATAATTAAATATGATTTAATTATCATACATAATGTGAATTTGTTTCATATTATAAGGAGAGTTATCTTAGATAATTAAATGTGATTTGATTATCAAAGATGTGAATAATGTGAATGTGATTCATATTATTTGGGAACATGAGAATGGAGATCCAAGATGATTAAATGTGATTTAATTATCATGGATATGATTAATGTGGATAACATTATCCATATTATTCATAATATATTATAAATGTGATTTATAATGTAATAGAGAGAGTTAATTATAATTTATATTTGTTGATTAATTATTATGTGTATTGGATACACATTGTGTAATTAATTGACAATGTAAATTATATGTTGTTTTGGGTTGTGAATGTGATTCACAATTTTTCAATGGCAAGATTGCAATATTCTCAAAATTAATTGTGAATTATTTTTGAAGAATATATTGTTAAGAAAATGAGTCTTCGATATTCATTCAGGGAAAACCCTAGGCTCTCTTATATAGGGAGAGGCCTTAAGGGTAAATTACAGAGACGTCTAAATAAGATAAAGAAATAGCAACAAGATATATAAACTGATAATAAATCTCGAAACTATCTCTACACTCCCCCTCAAGGTGGAGCATAGATGTCTATCATGCTCAGCTTGGATGAACATCTCTGAAAAGGTCCTCTGAGCAGTGGCTTGGTGAATACATCTGCAGTCTGATCTCTTGAGCTCACATGTGCAGTAGATATCAATCCTCTCTGGATCAGATCCCTGGTGTAATGGCAGTCAACTTCAATATGCTTGGTCCTCTCATGGAAAGCTGGATTGTTGGCAATGAACAATGCTGCATGATTGTCACACTGAAGCTTTATAGGCAGAGGCATAGGTACATGTAGATCTTCTAATACGGAGCAAACCCACATCATTTACGTGCTGGCTTGAGCCATGGCCCTATATTCGGATTATGCACTGGACCTTGCCACCACAGTTTGTTTCTTGCTTTTCCAAGAAACCAGAGAGCCTCCAACAAACACTGCGAACCCTGAGGTTGATTTTCTATCCTTAGGACATTCCTGCATAATCTGCGTCTGCACACGCTGAGATGGATAAGTCTGTGCCCTTTCTGAATAGCAGCCCTGACCCTGGAGAAGACTTCAGGTACCTCAGTATCATATGTATAGCATCCATGTGAACCTGTCTTGGCTACTCCATAAATTGACTTACCCTGCTAACTGCAAATGCAATGTTTGGACGGGTTATGGTAATGTAGAGGAGTTTTCCCACCATTTCTCTATATCTCCTCTTATCTACTTATCAGTATCACCGTCATACAACTTCATGCTGGGGTCCATGGGGATGCTTGATGGTTTGCACCCATCCATGCCAGTCTCAATCAGGAAGTCTGTAATGTACTTCCGTTTTGTCATAACCAGGCCATGTGCATTCCTTGCAAATTCCAACCCCAGAAAATATCTTAGGGTTCCAAGATCCTTTGTAACGAACTGACGGCCTAGGAATGCCTTCGCCCTCTCTATGCCCTGAACATCGTCTCATGTAACAAGAATATCATCCACATAGACCATAATGACAATCGTACCTGCCGATGACTTCTGGACAAACAACGAGTGATCGGCATTTGACCTCTTGAATCCCTGGTGCTCAATTAGGTTGGACAGCTTCTGGAACCATGCTCGAGGACTCTGTTTGAGGCCATATATTGCCTTGTGAAGTCTACAGACCATATGCTTCTCCCCCTCAGCAGTAAACCCGGGTGGCTGCTGCATGTAGACTTCCTCCTGTAAGTCCCCGTACAGAAAGGCATTCTTGACATCTAGCTGAGAAATGCTCCAATCACTGACCACAGCAACGGATAGGAGAATACGGAGGGTCGAGTGTCTCGCCACTGGAGAGAATGTATCCATGTAATCCACGCCATATGTTTGTGTAAACCCACGGGCGACCAAGCGTGCTTTGTACCTATCCAACGTGCCATCTGCATGATATTTGACTGTGAAGACCCATTTGCAGCTCACAACGGATGCATCAGGAGGTGCAGGAACCAAAGACCATGTGCCACGGGACTGCAAGGCCCTCATCTCTTCTTCCATAGCTAATTTCCAGCAATCACTCTTCAAGGCTTCTTGGTATGTCCGTGGTATATTCACGGAAGACAAGGCTGTGGCAAACTTCTGAAAATCACTTGTGAGCCGGTGGAAGGAAACCTGTGAAGCAAATGGATAGGATGCACATTGCCTCCTCTGCTTCCGAATAGCAATCGGAACATCAAGATCATCATATGTGTCTTCCTGTACTGAGGAATCATGCATATGTACCGAACTTGACCCGTCAGTAGTAACGCCATCTGAACATACCTGAGGCGTAGTGATTGGCTGATCTGTCGTCTGAGCAGGACATGACCGACGCGTATAGTATCTAGGAAACGGTGATATGATCGGCCGTGGAATGGGTGGAGGTGGAGGTGGTGGTGGCGGTGGTGCTGGCATGAGAACTGCAGGGGACGACTCAAGCGAACTCCATGTAGGTGGTGGAGGAACATAAATATCATCAGTGGTAGTGGATGGTACCATTCTGTCACCGGCTGGAGAGAAATACATAACCGACTCAAAGAAAGTGACATCAGCACTGACGAAGTACCTGTTGGTTGTAGGATCATAACATCGGTATCCCTTCTGGGTTCTGGAATAACCAACAAAGACGCACTTGACTGCTCTAGGAGAGAGCTTGTCAAGTCCAGGAGATAGACGATGAACGAACGCCACAGCACCAAAGACACGTGGAGACAGTGAGAATAACTCCTTGTCTGGGAAAATAAGAGAGATGGGTATCTTCTCACCAAGGACTGAGGATGGCATTCGATTGACCAGATAGCATGCAGTAAGGACAGCATCGCCCCAGAAAGAAATAGGAGCACAACTCTGAATCAACAGGGTTCGAGTAATATCCAAGAGATGGCGATGCTTTCTTTCCGCCACACCATTTTGTTGGGATGTATATGCACAAGTGGTTTGGTGAATAATACCCTTTGATGAAAGAAATTGAGAAAGAGAGCGTGTACAAAATTCCAGGGCATTATCCGTCCGAACATATTTGACTGAGGAAGAGAAAACATTCTGCACTTCATTAATCAAATTTTTGATCACATCTCCTGCTTCAGATTTATTCTTCAAAAGAAAAACCCACGACACACGAGAAAAATCATCCACTACCACAAGGTAAAACCTGTGCCCCTGGTGATCGGGAACACGACTCGGACCCCAAATATCTATATGTAACAACTCAAATGGGGAGCTACTGCTCCGACTCTGACGACCTGGAAAGCTCGACCTATGATGCTTTCCCAACTGACATGTTTCACAGCGAAACGACGAACTCGGAGAGATCTGGGGCAGAAGATGGCGCATTTTCTGCAGCGGAAGGTGACCAAATCGGAGATGCCAAATGTAAGGAGAGACTGGTCCAGCGGAGTGAGAGGAGACGCCAGCATAGGATTCCCGAACCAGCCGATATAAACCATTCTGCTCAGAGCCACAGCCAATCACCTTGCCCGTGAGTATGTCCTGAAAAATGAGAGAAGAAAGGTCAAATATAGCACGACAATTCAAATCCTTCGTAATCTGACTAATAGACAGCAAATTCATTGAGAACTCAGGAGCATGTAGAACGTTCTGTAGCTACATAGTGGAGGATAGGAAAACATCGCCCTGGCCAACAAGGGGTGAGTGAGTACCATCTGCTATCTGCACTGAACGGCCTGGAGGAATATCCATGTAGGCCTGTAATCTACCTCTATCTCGACAGAGATGATGTGTGGCTCCGGAATCTATAACCCAGTCAGATATATCATGAGATGGTATGAGTGCAGATGATCTACCTGAGGTACTAGCAGCGGCGGATGAACTGGCAGAAGCTGTGGCAGCAATATCTGAAGAACTACCAGATGAATCACCAGATGAATGTGGCATAATATCAAGGAGACGGGCCACAAGTTCGTCAAATCTATGATCTGCAGTAGACGGTAATGGAGACTGCGAATGCTCTGCAACCCGTGTCGATGCTGGGAACCCATGCTTAGAGTAGCATGTCTCCTCTGAGTGTCCAGTTCGATGACAATAGGAGCACATCTGACTGAAGCGGCCACCTCTTCCTTGAGGTCCACGGCCACGTCCACGACCACGTCCAGAAGGCGGTCCACCTCTCCCACGCGAGACTGCCATCGCCGATGGGGGTGGAGTAGAAGAGCTGGAGGAAACTGGAATGCGACTGTGCCAGACATCCTTCACTGGAGGAATTACTGCATCTGCAAGGATCTGGGACCGGGCGGCATCGTACTCAGGATCGAGAGCAGCAAGTAGAACACCCACCATGGTGGCGTTTCGAAACGTCTTCTGCTGTTCAGGAGTAGCAGTGAGAGGAATGGTACTGTATAACTTCTCGAACATCCCTCTTAGGGATGTGTATAGAGAATGGAGAGGTCTGCCGTCCTGCTTCATCGTAAAAATGTCATGTTGAAGCTGCAACATCTTTGTCTCATTTCGCACATGCGAATACGTAGCAGCAAGAATATCCCACATTGCCTTAGCAGTGGGCTGATGGAGTACGTCGTTAGCAATCTCCATCGTCAACGTACCAGACAACCAGACTTTCGCGTAGGCGTCATCAACCTCCCATGAGGCATAGATCCCTGTCTTCTCTGCAGGCTCATCCTCGGTAAGAATGTGCTTCCTACCATTAGACTTCATGAGGCTCATGAACTGCATAGCCCAGAGCTCATAGTTAGACCCGTCCATCTTCACTATTGGCGCAGAACCTTTGAATGCGCCGGTGGAGGGCGAATCGACTTTCGATTCTGACATAACGCTGCTTGGAGAAGAACAAGGGTATATAGACACGGTGATGAATGTCTACACCAACTGCATCGGATTTGAGTACGTGTAGACGATTACGCACTCAAATCCATATATCGGAGGAAGAAAGGTCTAGGGCACGCCTCGAAGGAAGCTTACAACCCTTGAAGCGGCTAGAGACTACCGCCTGGGGGCTGCTGGAGGTTTACAGCAGCAGATGGGACAGCCGGGGCGGCCTGGGGGCGTAAGGCGGCAGGAGGGGGGGGCGTCTGGATGGGGTGGAGGCCGCTGGGGGCCTAGGGCGGCAGGAGGAGGGGCCGCCGGGAGGAGGTGGAGCCCGTTGGGGGCCTAAGGCGGCTGGAGGGGGCGCCGCCGGGGCTTGGCTGGGGCCCGCGTGGGGGCCAAAGGAGCAGGTGGGCCCCCTGGTGGCCTTCGGCGGTGACCGGGGCGGTGGCTGAAGTCGCTGGCAGCGGCTAGAAGAGAGGGGCGGTGGGTGGGGAAGGGAGGGGTGGCGGGTGGAGAGCCCTAGGGCGGCTCTGATACCATGTTAAGAAAATGAGTCTTCGATATTCATTCAGGGAAAACCCTAGGCTCTCTTATATAGGGAGAGGCCTTAAGGGTAAATTACAGAGACGTCTAAATAAGATAAAGAAATAGCAACAAGATATATAAACTGATAATAAATCTCGAAACTATCTCTACATATATCACAACAAAAATTGGTGGAAATTATAAGAGAATTTCATGGAGATGTGTAATCTAATGAGATTACATGAGATAATCTTCACCATATGGAGATGGTGGACGGCTACCAATTCCACAAGGAAATTGGTGGTCGTCCCCACCACTCCTAATGGGGAGATCTTCATGCAAATCTCTCTCCATAATTGTTTGATCTAATTTAGGACTAAAATATATTTGACATCTCAAATATATTTGATTTAAATTAAATTATTGTTTGTTGGCTTTTACCAACAACAATCTTGACCACTGGATTGACATAAATCAATCTCATCCATTGATTATATATGTCCCATGGATTGAGATCCATGGATCCCAAAACCCTATAAAAGGAGAGGCACCCCATTGCTCTTCTTTACACACATGCTATAGTAGTACATCTCTCTCTTTCTCTCTATACGACAGCCCTCTCTCTCCCTCTCATAGCCGTCCACCATGGATGCCCTAGAGAGGTTCTCCATCGCCGCAGCGCCGCCGTTATGCTGCCCGATCGTCTGCTCGTGGATCTCCGTCTCCTTTGGTGCGTCTCGCTCGTGAAGAAGACGTCGGATCTCGTGTGTTGAGATCAGGAGATCCCTCGCTTGCATCATCAACATGGATTGCGAGAAGCACGCGATTCATACCCGCGCTCGCAAGCGTCTCCTCCGTCGGATCGGACTTGAGACAGGAGGTCTCTTCGTTTAGAGACTCGATCACAACCACGCTTCAAGAGGTAATCCTATTACTTGTTTGTGGTTTGGACGAAACAATCCGAGAAGTGTTCTTGGATCATGTGGTTTCGTCGCATGAAAATTTTTTAAATTCCGTTGCATTGAGCAACTAGTGCGACTAGTCGCTCCTAATCGTATTCGATACGATGCTCACGCTTCCGTGATGCGCTTGAGGATCTAACCATATCCTACAAGTGGTATCAGAGCCTTAGGTCGAAGGTTTTGGATACGATCCATAAAACCGAAGGCGACTTGGGTTCGTTAGGGTCGCGAAAGTTTTATCGTATTTCATTTTCGCATCTCTGTTTAGTGATTATTTTCGGTCATGTTTAAATTGTTTAAACACGAAAATAATAATTGTATTTTGTTCCCCGTTAAATAAGGAAACCATAGGATCTGAGTTACGTAATTTGGATTTTGTTTGCTCGAGATATGGTTGTTTTAATGAACATGTATTCACTGTTGTGGGAACTGCGAATCTTAACATGATTAATGAGTTAATTACTGTTTTGATCCGCCTCGAAATGCGTGAAATATCGCTTAGGTTCTGTCCTAAATCAAATTAGCAATCTTTGAAAATTGATTTTGTCTAATTTGGATTTAAATTGATTGAGATATGTTAATTTTAGCAAGTAGGGGTCACTGCTGAAATTACAGTCCTAATCAAGAACCATGTGATTGTCAATTAGTGAAATTAATTGTTAATTTCAAGAAATAATTATGGAAAATATTTGAGAAATATTGGAAGATGATTATTTCCTTAATTGACTTGACCTCAACCAGTAAATTGATTAGATTTGATCTAGATTATAATTGGAAACACAATCATCAAACTCCTTGCTTGAATAGGATTGGGAATTTGTCTAGCAAATTTCCTTATAATCAAAAATGTTTTGATTATTATTATATGGTATAATTTCGGTTGAAAAACCGATGATCATATCAAGTACAAATTGATCTATTTGGCATTATCCTTTCCCGAGGCGGATATGGTGTCTAGTCGGAGATCGCTGGAGGGAAATTCCTAAGTAACGTCCCTACAAATAATTTTTCTTCGAATAAGCCACCAAAATTTTTTTTCTCTGTATAGTGTAGGGATATCGCATATATTGTATGCGCTATAGAATAGCGCAGCTATTCTATGCGTTTTCGGTAGGTAACGCAGAGAAATCCTGCGATATGCATGTAGCGCATACATTTCCTGCGATATACCCTTAAGAAGAAATAAATTACAGAGAGCGAACGAAGGGTCACTTACGCAACCCTTCGTTCGCTCGCACTGTTTCTGTCTGTGCCCGAGCCTAGCAGTCGCGAAGACCTCCGCCGAGCATCTCCTTCTCCGCCCCGAGCATCTCCTTCTCCGCCGCGGTTGCCACAAGCCGCGAAGAACGTCCCCGCAACTCCGCCAGGCGTCCCCGTACCTCCGCCCAGGCGTCCCCGCGACCTCCGCCCAGCTTCTTCCCGTCCGCTGCCTCCACTGCTTGCGAGGGTAACGGTTTTCACAATTTTTTGTTAGGTTTCTTAATCTCTTATGCCTCCCCACGACATTGTAATTTTGTATAACCTAAGACCATGTGATTATAATATATAGGATGTCTATGGATTCCATATTTTGCGTGTTTGAGTTGAAGAGTCATAATGAAGACTCTTGTTCTACTGTCAAGCGAAGTCTGCGATTGAGAAAATCCATGTCGTATGACGAGTTATTGGATTTGGTTTGTAAGAAGTTTTCATTGGATAGGAACACATACAACGTGAAGATATTGCAGTGTATTGGAAATGGTTCAGTGATGACGTCCATTGCAGATGATGATGATGTAGACAATATTTTTCTTTACGCTGAGACTTATGCAAAGTCGTCTCCCGTAGAGATAGTTGTAGAAACATCTTTGATTGAACTTGGAACCGAGCAGCACGCCTTTGAACGTCACAGTGTGCCCACATTTGCAGATCCATCTAACGACGAGGTATCTATTATGGATCACAATGACGAGCGAACATTTATTGGCGAGTCTCTGATGAGGGAAGTGCATTGCGTTCTGAATGATTGTCCTCCAGAGGTCACTGATGATGAGATAGAGAATGAAACCGATGAAGCTGAAGATGTCGGCCAGGATGTAACAAATGATTCCGAAATTGTCTCTTCAATACCCTTCTTCAATGTTTTAGGCGGTGACGGCCTTGCAAATTTCGAAGACAATTTTCGAAAGGAAAGTGCCATTGACAGCATTAGTGATGAACTACGAAAGGGTCGCACTTTCAAAACAAAAGATGACCTTGTTTTTTGTGTGAAAAGGTACCACATTTTCTCCCATTACAACTTCAGTATTAAGGAATCGACCAGATTGGTTTGGTCCATCTCGTGCGCGATGGATTCCAATGGGTGCAAGTGGTTTTTACGTGGTCATTACCGTAGATTCGATGGGATGTGGGTAATATCCAAGCTTGGTGATCCACATTCATGTATCAATCCATCCATTGGTCAAGATCATCCCCAACTTGACTGCAATTTCATGGCACGAGAAGTTCTTGACTTTGTGAAGGATAGCCCAATTGTTTCGGTTTCAACTCTGAGGACCCATATCTACAAGGCGTACAAGTACTTGGTTACAAAGAAAAGGGTGTGGGATGCGAGACGAAAGGCGATTGCAATCATCTATGGTGAATGGAAGAAATCCTATGCGGAAATGCCACATCTCTTACATGCTTTGAAGGATGTCATTCCAGGGACAGAAATAGCTATTACGCATACGGTCCATCCTGATCCAAGGAAGCCACATTGTCGAAGATTTCAGCAATGTTTTTGGGCGTTTGGTCCATGTATTGAAGCGTTCAAGTATTGCAGGCCACTGATCAGCATAGACGGTACACACTTGTACGGAAAATATACACAAAAATTACTGATTGCTTGTGGGATTGATGGTGATAACCATATTGTCCCCCTCGCCTTTGCCATTGTGGAAAAGGAGTACACGCAGCAAGAGGACATCCAAGATAGAGGAAGAGGACGTGGAAGAGGTAGAGGTCGGGCTAGGGCACAACAACATGCTCATGGACGAGGTCGGGCAAGGGCTAGGGCACAACAACAAGATTTTGCACATGGCGACAACTTGGAGGAGGGACACCAAGATATGGATGACGTTCCCGACTTTGTTTTAGAGACACAGTTTGTCACACCGCCTGTTGAACCTCGAACCGGCGAGATGTCAACTCCACAAGCTCCTGCAAGGAACATTCGAGGTGAAGAAGCTCAACATGCATATGCTACATTGACACCGCCACCTGCGCCCACCTTTGAAGAGGAAGAAGCCATTGAAAGTTCTCAACAACAAGATCTTGATCTCAGATTTGGAAGGACTGCATACCAAAGGAGGAGGAAGAGATAGATATGTAATGTAAACAATGTAGGCTTACTTTTTTGTATTGTACCCCTCATGTACTCATTTTGGAAGCAATGAAGACTATTTATGGATGTCAATTCAAACATTCTTCAAATTTTGTACATATCTTATGGATGAAGAAGTACAAGCATTACAATTCTTGGTGTTGTTATGTTCTGTCTGTCCAAGCTTGTTCCTGACTTTATTTTTTTTTGCCGCATAGCAGAGTATATCGCAGCATTTCTATGCGCTATATGCTTTCCTTTATTTTTTTGGCCCGGTAGCAGAGTATATCGCACAGATTGTCTGCGTTATAGAAAGGAAACGCACACAAAGTATGCGCTAACGTAAAGCGCATAGATTAAATGCGTCTTCCTATATCGCACAGATTGTCTGCGATATGCGTACACTATTCAAAGAAAAAAAAATTTTTGGCTTAGTTGGAGACTAATGTTTTCCAACTACGCCTCTTAGGAATTTTTCTCGAGATCGCTGGGGTAGCGGGTTGCAACATATGTGGTCCGTCCCACTCTCGTCGGTACTGGCCATGACAGCGGGTAGGGACTTGATAATGCCGAAGAAATCAAGATGTATTTTCTAATTATTAAAATACGAATTAATACGTACTTTGAGATAATACCATATATATATTCAAGTAAAATAATCAAGGTTGATTGATTGAATTAGTTTGATAATTAATTTAATATTGTTGACGCATATAGAGTAGTGCATGTACCTCTTCGTTATTTTATTTTCAGTTGTATGCTTTATGTAATTTACCCATAGGCTACTCTCCTATATAAGAGAGCATAGGGCTTATGAAATAAACAAGCCGTTCATTTTTCCCAACATGGTATCAGAGCGACGGTCCTAGACCGGAGTTCTCGAAACCCTAACTCTAACCCCACCACACCCGCCGGCCTCTCCTTCTCGCTCCATCTCATCGGCGTCGCCCGAGCTCGCCGTTGTTGCTCCAGCGCCGCCTCTCCAATCGTCGTTGCGCCACTGCGGCTTCCCCCGCGCGCTGTGCGCGTAGCCCCCGCACGTTGTGCGCGTAGCCCCCGCGCGCTGTGCGCTGTACGCTGTGCTGCAGCGCCTGTGCGCGCCTCCTCCTTGCGCGCTGTAGCGCCTGTGCGCGAAGCGTGCGTCCCTGCGCCTCCCTGCGCCTGTGTGCGATCGCCTGTGCGCGCTCTTACGCATCGCCTCCCGGCGCCTGTGCGCGCTCGTGTGCATCTCCAGTGCCGTAGCGCATCTCCAGTGCAGGCCTAGTACAACTCCAGTGCACGCATCCCCTGTAGCGTGCATCTACTGTCCAGGACCTGCGCGTGCATCTCTGTGCCTGCGCGTGATTCTTGCGCGCGGGTAGGGCTTAGCACGCACATCGTCATCTACATGGGGTTAGTTGCTTGAGGTCTACACATGCAACTAATCCCGTCTATGTCATTGTAGACGAAGCTCATCTTCTGTCAATCGCTCCAGTCTTCCATCTCCAGTATGTCAGAAAGCAAGGCGGATATCCCATCTATTGGCGCCTTTCATGGTCCAGCGCCTATTGTCAAGATGGACGGTACAAACTATGAACTGTGGGCAATGCAGTTCATGAGTATAATGAAGTCAACAGGTAAGAAGCACATTCTTACCGAACCTGAGCCTGCTGAGAAGACTGGAGTCAATGCCTCTTGGGAGGCCGATGATGCATATGCCAAGGTTTGGCTATCTGGTACGTTGGCTATTGAAATTGCCAATGACATTCTACATCAACCCACAGCCAAGGATATGTGGGATATTCTGGCGGCAACATACTCTCATGCGAAGAACGAGACGAATATTCTGCAACTTCAGCATGATATATTCACAATAAAGCAGAATGGTCGCCCTTTACATTCTCTCTATACATCACTGAGAGGGATGTTCGAGAAGCTCTATAGCTTCATGCCTCATACTGCCACGCCAGAACAGCAGAAGACATACAGGAATGCGACCATGGTGGGTGTGTTCCTGGCTGCACTTGATCCAGAGTATGAGGCGGCACGATCACAGATTTTGGCTGACTCGACTGTTCCTCCCATGGAGGAAGCTTTTCATAGATTGAGTTGGATCACAGTTCCTTCCACGGCTGCGAGCCAGAATTCTTCAGCCATGGCAGCCAACAAAGGTCGCGGATTTCATCACCAGGGCCGTGGACGTGGACCCCGTGGACGAGGTGGCCGCACTAGGCCAACATGTACCTACTGTCACCGAGTTGGACACAATGAAGATACATGCTACTCGAAGCATGGATTTCCTGCATCCGCACGAGCTGCTGAGCAGATAGAGCCTCCATCTGCTGCTACTTTGGATCAACGGTTCGACGATCTAGTTGCCCGTCTGAGGGGCATTATTCCACCATCTGGACCAGCACCGACTGCAGAGAGTCATTCTGATGCCGCTGTTTCTGCCTCTGCGTCTACCAGTGCCTCAGGTAGTATACTTGCACTCAACAGTAGTAGATCAGATAATATACCATGGATTATGGACTCGGGCGCTACACATCACCTATGTGGCGACCAGAGTCTACTTACAAGAAACACTCATATCCCTCCAGGACGGACAGTAGTAATTGCCAATGGTACACATTCCCCCATCACCGGTCAGGGGGAGATTAGATTGACATCTTCTATGCAGCTCAAGAATGTGCTACATGCACCTGCTTTTTCAATGAATTTGTTGCCAATTAGTCAGATTACGAAGGATCTACATTGTCGGGCAATTTTTGATCCATCTTCTTTGATTTTTCAGGACATCCGTACGGGCAACGTGATTGGTCGTGGCTATGAGCAAGGAGGCCTCTACCGCCTGATTCATACCCCATTTGTTGGAGCCTCATCCTCTCCTTCTGGACAAGTATCTACTTTATTGTGGCATCTGCGCTTTGGTCATTTACCGCTTCAGAAGTTGCGTCAAGTGTCACCGTACGGTCTTCCTCACACACCTATTCAGTGTGAGGCGTGTCAGTTGGGAAAGCATCACAGGTCGTCCTTTCCCCGTCGTCCAGATCGGAGTAGTACCTCCAAGTTCGAGTTATTTCATATTGATGTCTGGGGTCCGAGTCGTATACCTGATCATCAGGGACACAGATTTTATATAGTATTTGTTGATTTTTCTAGAGTGTCATGGGTGTTTCTGATGAAAAATAAATCTGAAGCAGGAAATATCATTATCCACTTTTTGAATGAAATACAAAAATGTTTTCTCCACATCTGTGAAGTTTGTGAGAAGTGATAATGCTTTAGAATTGTGCACCAATATTCTTGCAAATTATTACTCCTCAAAAGGGATCGTTCACCAAACATCTTGTGCTCATACATCTCAACAGAATGGAATTGCTGAAAGAAAACACCGTCACCTTCTTGATGTCACAAGATCACTACTTATACAGAGTCATGTTCCCTACTCCTACTGGGGTGATGCAGTTCTCACTGCATGTTACCTAATCAATCGTATGCCTTCTTCTGTCCTGAATGAACAGATTCCGTTTTCCCTTATTCATCCTGGCAAGGATCTGTTCACTCTTACTCCTCGTGTGTTTGGGTCGGTTGCATTTGTCCATCAGTTGTCGCCTGGTACTGACAAGCTCTCTCCTAGGGCTGTCAAGTGTGTTTTCGTTGGGTACTCCAGAACTCAAAAGGGGTACAAGTGCTTTGATCCTCTGCGTCGGCGGTATATGATCAGTGCAGATGTTACATTTTTTGAATCTGTTATGTATTTTTCAGCCTCAGGAGACAAGCAGCTACCACCTATATCTATTGATGCCATATACATAACACCACCACCTCAGATGCCGTCATCAGTACCACCACCCCATATGCCGTCACCACCACCACTACCACCACCACCACCACCACCACCTATCTCACCACTACCGTTCCATTATACCCGCAGGCCTCCTCCCGCTCATGTCCATGACTCGTCTACTAGCTCGCCTATGGTATGTGATGAAAATATTACTGTTGATGGATCTGACGATATTTCTGAGCAGGATATGTTGCAGGGGCCAGATGAGACTACAGCTGATTTAGATGTTCCCATTGCTCTACGCAAGTCGAAGAGGAGCTGTGCTACATATCCATTATCAGCATCCGTGTCTTTTGAGAGACTATCTGGAGATTTCAAGTCATTTTCTATGGCACTATCAGCTGTAGATATTCCACGAAATCATCAAGATGCACTGCAGGATAGTAGATGGCGGCTAGCAATGGAAGAAGAAATGGCAGCACTTCAGTCCAGAGGAACTTGGAGTTTGGTTCCTATACCTCCAGATGTGAACCCGGTGAGCTGCAAGTGGGTGTTTACAGTGAAGCACAATGCAGATGGCTCTATTGACAGGTACAAGGCGCATCTTGTTGCACGTGGCTTTATACAGACATACGGGGTGGATTATCTTGACACATTCTCGCCTGTGACATGTCATTCCACTCTACGGATCTTGTTGTCAGTTGCAGTTGCTAAAGACTGGCCGCTCCATCAGCTGGACGTGAAGAATGCATTCCTATATGGCGATTTGCAGGAGGAAGTCTATATGCAACAGCCACCTGGTTTTGCTGTTGAGGGGGAGTGTTCCAAGGTATGCTGGTTACATAAGGCCATCTATGGCCTTAAGCAGAGCCCCAGAGCGTGGTTTCAGAAGCTCTCAGATCTCTTTGAGAAACAAGGATACAAACGCTCCAATGCTGATCATTCCTTGTTTGTATAGAAGACGACTAGAGGTATCATTGTAATCATGGTTTATGTTGATGACATCTTGATTACAGGAGATGATGAGCAGGGCATAAAGCAGGCGAAAGAAAGACTGGGAACCGAATTTTTCACCAAGGACTTAGGAGTCCTTAGATATTTTCTGGGGCTGGAGTTTGCTAGAAATCCATATGGATTAGTAATGTCGCAGAGGAAATATGTTACAGATCTATTGAGTGAAACAGGTATGCTAGGGTGTCGGCCTGCTACGACACCAATGGATCCCAGCATGAAGCTCTATGATGATGACACGGAAGAGGTGGACAGGAGAAGGTACAGAAAACTGGTAGGCAAACTATTGTATGTCACGATCACTAGACCTGATATATCATTTGCAGTGAGTCGCGTGAGCCAGTTCATGGAGCAACCACGTCAGGTCCATATGGATGCAATACACATGATTCTGAGATATCTAAAATCATCTCCAGGTGCAGGCTTGCTATTTAAGAAGGGAAAGGAGATCTCTATCACAACGTGTGCTGATGCAGACTATGCAGGATGCCCCAAGGATAGGAAGTCCACCTCAGGATTTGCAGTCTATGTTGGAGATGCCCTAGTCTCGTGGAGGAGCAAGAAACAGACAGTGGTAGCTAGATCCAGTGCAGAATCTGAATACAGGGCTATGGCCCAGGCTAGCACAGAAATGATGTGGGTGAAAGCTCTACTTACAGATCTATGTCTTGATATACCGCTTCCTATGAAGTTGGAATGCGATAATCAGGCAGCCTTGTTCATTGCAAACAACCCAGCCTTCCATGAGAGGACCAAGCATGTTGAGGTTGACTGTCACTACATACGTGACATGATTCAGAAGGGGTTCATTGCTACATCTCACGTCACCTCAGAGAATCAGACTGCTGATATATTCACCAAGGCATTACTTCGAGGCCCATTCCAGAAGTGTGCGTCCAAGCTGAGCATGATTGATATCTATGCTCCATCTTGAGGGGGAGTGTTGACGCATATAGAGTAGTGCATGTACCTCTTCGTTATTTTATTTTCAGTTGTATGCATTATGTAATTTACCCATAAGCTACTCTCCTATATAAGAGAGCCTAGGGCTTATGGAATAAACAAGCCGTACATTTTTCCCAACAAATATGATTGAATTAATTATGTCCAATTAAAATACTCTATTATGAATAGAGTTGTTAATTCCCTTGGAAGAATTAATTATGTGAATATGATTCATGATATTTAATTAGAATTTGAATAAGAGGTGGAGTATCACATAAGTGACATCCATGGTCTCCCGTCAAGGCGAAGGGTTTCCGTCGCCAGGGATTGTATATAGGAGACGCCTTTACGTAGTGACAACTCCTATATGCAAGCGCATCTGGATCGGGCCCTTTGCTTCTCGAAAGAGTAAGGTCGTATACGTAGTGACCCTAATATCGGATCCTCATATTATTGGGGCGATATTGGATTGCGCATAGCGAGTTCTATTCCAGTTGACGATTGGTTCAAATTCAATTAATGACGGGTCAACATCACTTTAGGGGTGGTGGGCCCGGGTGTTAAAGACCAAATTGGGAGATGCAAGTTGTACTTGCAAGGCGGAATGTGTTCCTGCTTCTTTTTATCGGAGTCGCAGTTTCTCATATTATTGGGATGTAACAAAGATAAGGAAGGAGATCCCAGATCTTGCTGAGATATGATGGTAAGTATATCTCTTACATTGAAAGTGATTAAGGGAATGAACTTTCAGTGTTGACAAGGCAAGACAACTTTGATATAAAAATTCCTAAATCAAAGTAAATTATATATTTATGTTTATGCAAATTTCTTATTTCAGATAATCCTTCTTTAATCCCACTCAATGTTATACTCAATAATAACCGGTAGAATATCATGGATTGGACCTATGATCCAGATATTGTACTTGCAATTGGACACATAATGTATGTGGTTGCAATGTGCAAGTTTTCCTCATAATAATGAGGAATGATAATTAAATAGACAATAGGACTGAAACCCTAGGGTTTGTATGTCTCTACAAGTCTTGATCTCATCGAATGCACTTTTGAAGTGACATGTCGATAATGATCGTAACTATCAAATAATCCTTATAAAATCTAAGAAGATATTCTGGCATACATATGTGCTCTCGACATATAATCATGAATGGCATGGTTCTCTGCATTATGCAGAATGGTGGCTCTATAGGAGATGATGTATTCAAATTGTTTGAGTACCTACCTGAACCTAAGTTTTCTAAATGGATGTAGATACGATGAGTGTCATCATTCTACAATCTATACTCTAGTCATTCATGAAGCTTCATAATATTCATATTGAATGAATTGAATGAAGCATGTATAAATGTTGAAATACTCTTATATTGAAATTTTTGATTTTAACATAAGAGATCCTTTGTCTTGAGCAATGGTTGCTTATAGATAAAGGGAGCGCAGTGGAAGCATGGGTTGGACCCAAGTAAGAAGTATAGTCAAAAGGTTGACCGTACTTCTGTAACTTCCATGACATCCAAAAAGTTGGATGAATGCCAATACTGCAATAAGTTGATGTGTTGATAGTATGACTATCAAATCTATCTAGAGTCCTTAGAGAAGGAATCGGATAGTACATCAGAATAATCTACATATAATCATTGAAATTGACTTACTTATTTTATAAGATAAAGTCTAATAATTGTATCTCAATCTTCTAATGACACTTGCAATTGATTGCATCTGTATTAGAATATTAGAAATTTGATCTTAAGGTTTAAATGTCATCCATATTGGAAGTGATGCAATTGTTGCAACAATTTCCATTGGATCAATAGACTTCATATTTTCAGTGGGAGCCCTTAGTCTTAGAAAATGTCTCTGTGACCTGGATATTAGAATACACTCATAATTTATTTCAAAATGTTGGAAATAAACATGAATTCTGGAATAAACCTGTCATAGAGAGTTATGATGGAGATATTTCAGATAGTAATCTAACATCTAGTGGACTCCACTAAATTAGAAAATCAATGAATGGTTCATTAAGATTTCTAATACTGAAAATTAAACATGTAAAGATCAATAGGACGATAAAGATCATTTGACAATGATCTGGCATCATGTTTTGGACATATGTCTATTGATGAGATCAATGGACAAATAAGAGATGAAACTTTAGAATGTCTAAAATTTCAAAACTTGCATACTTATGAATATTGTACTCAAGGTAAAAATGTCCAATACACCCTTCTTTGGGAAATGTGTAAGATGTCAAGGTATTCAGAATCTCAGACATATTGATGTATGTGAATCATCTATATCATAGAAAACATTGTGGATATGTGATATCTATTGATGATTATATATGATATGAAATTTCTTCTCTTCACCTAAGAAACCTCTGAAATGTTCAAAGATTTCACAATTTTGGTTTAGAACCAAAATTTGAAGGAAGAAGAAATGAATTTAATCTAACTAAGGTAGCTTGTACCTATTAGATGAATTCAAGGAATACCTTATGGAGATGTGAATATCATTCCTATCTCAATCCCCGTAATGAACCTTGACTCAATAGAGTTGTAGGGAGATACAATTGATCATGTGTGGCATGATTTGATCAATGATTAATCTTAGCATAATTATCTCTTAGTTTCCAGGTATATATATGTGGTAAAGACTACATTATATATCCTTAATAAGGTTCCATGTAATTAAGCTGGAATCTGACACTGAAGAGTGCTACTTCATTGGAAAAATAAAGGATGGTATTGGATACCTACTTTATGACCTTGAGATTCTTAAAGGATCTCATCTCTGAGAATGTGATTCTTAGAGGATGACTCTCTTGAGAATCAAGATGAAAATGAAGTAAAGGAACTCATTTAATCTTAAGAAGATAATGAGGCTCCTGAAATCGGAAACTAAATAGACAATTAAAGATGAAACATTAATACCTCTTCAAATAAGTTTGAGGATGGATTCCATGTGTCAGTTGAATCTGACAATGATCTGACTTCATGTGATGATGCCTCTAAAGATCATATCATGGAAAGATGGATATTAGCAGTAAAGTCTAAAGTAGACTTCATATACAAATGTTGTATATAGACCCTCGAAGATTCAACTATATGGGTAAGACCCATTATGGTGTAAATGGATCTTCAAGGGAAAGAGGGAACCTGATGAGAAGGTAGAGACCTTCAAAGCACAGTTCGTAGACATGAGGTACACACCGAAGAGAAGACATCGCTTGCGATGCGACTTGCTCTCCAGTGACCTTGCTTTAACCCATCAAAATATTGCTAACTATAGCTACACAACTTGACTATAACATCTTCATGATGTGAGTCAAGATTGCATTCCTCTATGAATACCTCTCTGAGGATATTCATATAAAGTAGCCCCAGGGCTTCATGGTTGAGGAAAGCAAGGTGTGCAAGCTAAAGAACTCTATCTTTGGACTCAAATAAGCTTCTTGTAGTTGGATCATAAGATTTGATGAAATTATAAATGTTATGATTTCAGATAAAATCTTGATGAATCATGTGAAGCTTAGTGGGAGCAAGGAAGGAAATATCGATATCGATATCGTTTCGATATAATGTCGATACCGATATATCGCCGATATATCGGCGATATATCGACGCATATCGCCGAAACCCGGTATCCATTAGGCATTTTCTCCTGTCGATATCCGATATCGTCCATATCGGCGATATATCGGTGACCTGTCGATACCGATATATCGCCGATATATCGACGATATATCGCGATATGGCGATCCCTGAGTGGGAGTGCCATTGTGTTCATCATGCTAGATGTAGATAATATTCTAATCATTTAGAATGATATAAGAATGGTAATAATAAATGTTTTATAATCTGATTGTTCAATACCTTGAGATATGATCTCAATGATACCTCTTAAATCTTAGTTCTGAAGTTGTTCAGAATCAAAGAGAAGAGGGTATTGGGACAGTCACACTAATAGTACACCTTGGACATTTCCATTTTCTGGAAAATTCTAAGAAAGGCTTCTTTTCCTCAAAGATATGGTACTGACCTATCTAAAGGGATAGCACCTCAGAGAGTTGAGGACGTGAATGCAAACTGCTTGCCATAATGCATCAGTTCCAAGAAGCCGGGTGTATGCTAGATGTGTACAAAAGCCAGATGTCTACCATGCAGTGGGAGTATTAACTGTTACTAATCCTACTATGGTGATAAAACACTTGATTGCAGTAATAACGATATCTTCATAGAAGGCAAAACTTTTGAGATAGTGATCTCAAAGTCTTATCTTCAAGTAATTAAGACTTTATAGATATTGATCTAAAAGGTCTTAACTGTTGATACCTTAGGAGATAGAGATCTCCAGGAATAAGGGTATTCTGATAAGGATTATGGTAATACTGGTTATAATAATTGTTGAGCTATAGTATCAAGGACACTACAACAAAATTGAGTATTGGTTGCTATAAGATGCAACATTCGCATTAGATGCGAGCACTGTTACTAAGGGATATGCAAGTGTAGTAAAAGGACTTGGCGTAGTTTCTTGGGAACAGAGTGACTGATCAACTTACCTAGATGTTTTCTAATAGCCTATGATTGTCACATGAGTGTGGATTTAAATGATTAGCCCATTAATGGCTCTTTGGGCTAGTGGGAGATTGTTGGACATGCGAGCCCACGGCGAGCCATTATGCAATAATTGTTATTGCAAATATCATCCCTGATCTGAAATGAAGAATAAATAATTTGCATAATAGGTCCCTTAGTACAATTAGGGTTATGTACCATGGCCATCTTAATGATCATACAACTGTTGATTCAATTATTGAATAATAGAGGCTGGTGCTTGGATGAATATCTAAAGAGTTAGATTGAGGACTCATCGAACACCGTCAAATGATTATTAAGAGATGATCTCCAGCCTGAGAAGGAGAGGGCAATCTTTTCTCTAAAGGTTGATATCTAACTGACCTCTTGACGCAGGTCCTCTGCATAAGAATAGATATTCAGAGGTGTTAGATAGGTTAGGTCAAAGAGTTGACTTAACGAGATCGAGATAACCAAAGTCTTATATCGTATGTTGTCATGATATAGGCACGCATCCTCTGACCGGAGACAGATGTGTTACTATATGTCTGAGTATATACATTTGGCAGACCAATAGGTTGATGACCTAACCAAGGTCTATACACCAGCGCGCTGGTGTACATATAAGGGTATATGAGTAATACGATCTCTCAAAGGAATCATACAGGTTCAGTTACTGAACCGGAAGACATGAGCTCACTCATGAGATATTGGGAAGAATCAATTCCGTTCAGGGTCGTCTCGCTTTGAAGCTTGACTGAATTTGTAGGTTTGATATATACTTTTGGAAAGTATATGATCAACACCTAGGTATGATATATGCTTTTGGAAAGTATATGATCGATACCGACTTCCAATGATCGAATGAGGAACTTAATGATAAATCCATGAAGTAGACAGTGTAAAATTGATCTTATACTTCGGGATTATTCTAGGTCTTCCAGTATGCAGGATGTACAGGTATTGTAATACCTGAGGGTGATGTGATCATAAACGGTTGTATAACCATGATGCTTCCCATTCCTAGGGAGTGATGAAACGGGTCTGAATTTTAGTGACTCCTCTCAATAGAGAAGTAATCTGATCTTAGTCCAAATGTTGGACATTGACCTGAATGTGATTCAGATTCAATGAGAAGATTAGATTTGCGGTCTTGATTTAATCAAGCATCTATGGGAAGCCCGAGATCTGGATTTGAGATGTGATCTCAATATCCAAGTCATTGTACGTGGAACAATACAATCGCCATGTCCTTATCTCCAAGTATTCACGGAGAAAGCGCATTATCCTTGAAAGAGTTTATGGATAACTATTGTTGATATATGTATCCGAGCATTAAGAAAATGGATAATTAAATATGATTTAATTATCATACATAATGTGAATTTGATTCATATTATAAGGAGAGTTATCTTAGATAATTAAATGTGATTTGATTATCAAAGATATGAATAATGTGAATGTGATTCATATTATTTGGGAACATGAGAATGGAGATCCAAGATGATTAAATGTGATTTAATTATCATGGATATGATTAATGTGGATAGCACTATCCATATTATTCATAATATATTATAAATGTGATTTATAATGTAATAGAGAGAGTTAATTATAATTTATATTTGTTGATTAATTATTATGTGTATTGGATACACATTGTGTAATTAATTGACAATGTAAATTATATGTTGTTTTGGGTTGTGAATGCGATTCACAATTTTTCAATGGCAAGATTGCAATATTCTCAAAATTAATTGTGAATTGTTTTTGAAGAATATATCACAACAAAAATTGTTGGAAATTATGGGAGAATTTCATGGAGATGTGTAATCTAATGAGATTATATGAGATAATCTCCACCATATGGAGATGATGGACGGCTACCGATTCCACAAGGAAATTGGTGGCCGTCCCCACCACTCCTAATGGGGAGATCATGCAAATCTCTCTCCATAATTGCTTGATCTAATTTAGGACTAAAATATATTTGACATCTCAAATATATTTGATTTAGATTAGATTATTGTTTGTTGGCTTTTACCAACATCAATCGTGACCATTGGATTGACATAAATCAATCTCATCCATTGATTTTATATGTCCCATGGATTGAGATCCATGGATCCCAAAACCCTATAAAAGGAGAGGCACCCCATTGCTCTTCTTTACACACATGCTATATTAGCACATCTCTCTCTTTCTCTCTACACGACAGCCATCTCTCTCCCTCTCATGGCCGTCCACCATGGATGCCCTAGAGAGGTTCTCCATCGCCACAGCGTCGCCGTTATGTTGCCCGATCGTCTGCTCGTGGATCTCCGTCTCCTTTGGTGCGTCTCGCTCGTGAAGAAGACGTCGGATCTCGTGTGTCGAGATCAGGAGATCCCCCGCTTGCATCATCAACATGGATTGTGAGAAGCACGCGATTCATCCCTGTGCTCGCAAGCGTCTCCTTCGTCGGATCGGACTTGAGACAGGAGGTCTCTTCGTTTAGAGACTCGATCGCAACCACGCTTCAAGAGGTAATCCTATTACTTGTTTGTGGTTTAGACGAAACGATTCGAGAAGTGTTCTTGGATCATGTGGTTTTGTCGCATGAAAATTTTTTAAATTCCGCTGCATCGAGCAACTAGTGCGACTAGTCGCTCCTAGTCGTATTCGATACGACGCTCACGCTTCCGTGATGCGCTTGAGGATCTAACCATATCCTACATGTACATTCGCTTTCTTCTCACTTTCTTTAATATATTGGGGTGAACACCAAAGAGTGTCTCCCCCTTTGTTTTGGACTTCAAAAAAAAGTGCTACCAAATTTTATGTTGGAGACCCAATTCGTCACACATGTTGTCGAGCCACCCACTGAAGATATGCAAACAACGCAGGCCTATGAGGAACTTGATGTGAGAGAATGGGATAATCAACCCACTTATTGCACGCTTACACCGCCACCAATGCCGATTTGCGAGGACGATGGTGAAGGGATTTCTCAAATATCAATGATTGATGAAGGTTCTCGATTAAAGTCTTTTGACCAATCAGAGGTTTTGAGGACATTCCAACAAAGAAAGAAGAGATAGAGAGGAAATTTATAATGTAAAGTTCATATTTTGGATGTAAGGCGTATTGAGAGCAATGGCTTTTTGTGTGTCAAACACGTGTAATTTCAATGTAAATAAATGTTTTGTTTCTTTGTCTCTAGATGGATTTTTAATTCAATTAGTATGGATGTTTGTATATTTGCTTACTAATAACATATAAATTTGCCACATAAATTTTCTAGTAGAAATTTTGATTTCTGGTTCTTTGAAATCAAGTCAAGAATTGGAATGGAAATAGACATCCTGTTTTCTAGAGTTTCCAGCCAATATCGCATCTCGAAGATGCGACATAAGCTAGCCATGTGTTTCGCATTCCAGTAACCTTTCCTCATGCCACATGTTTACCATGTGATATATGAAGATATCGCATGTCCTCCATGCGACAATTGTATGTCGCATTCAGACGATGCGACATCTGTTGCCATATTCAGAACATGTGATACATGTACATTACAAAAGTAAAAAAGGAATGTGCAGTACCCAGAGATTTTTGTAATCCCGAGACACTACTAAGGAATTGCCTCTACCTAGGTCTTGTGAAAGGAAAGAATGAATTATCTACTGAAGCTCTAGGGTTCTGTTATATAGGAGAATAACATGTTGGTCGAATTACATGAAGAAGATAAATAAAATAAATAGTACATAAAAGATATGAAAGACAACTAATATCTCAACACTCCCCCTCAAGCTGGAGCGTAGATATCAATCAGACACAGTTTGGAGTAGCATCTCTGGTAAGGCCCTTTGGCTAGGTCCTTGGTAAGTACATCGGTTGTCTGGTCTCTAGAGTTGATATGACTAGTGAAATAAGACCATTATATATCATGTCACAAATGTGGTGACAGTCCACCTCGATGTACTTGGTCCTCTCATAGAAGACAGGATTGTTTGCAATGAAGAGAGCAGCCTGGTTGTCACATATGAGGTGCATAGGAAGAGGCACCTCAAGGTCAGGTCAGTAAGAATATATCTGACCCACGTCATCTATGTACTAGCTAGTGCCATGACCGTGTATTTTGATTGGCACTAGATCTGGCAGCTACTGTCTGCTTCTTGCTCTTCCATGACACCAGGGAATTTCCTATGAACACTGTGAAGCCAAAAATAGACTTTTTGTCCTTAGGACACCCCGCATAATCTGCATCTGCATATGTTGTAACTACAAGGGGCGTACCTCTGCTAAATAGAAGACTAGTGTCAGGTGAGTCCTTCAGATACCTCAAAATTATATGGACTGGATCCGTATGTGCATGTCTGGACTGCTCCATAAACCGGCCCACTTTGATCACGACAAAGGATATATCTGGCGGCTCGGTGATGGTCACATACAGAAGCTTGCCAACAAGCTCTATGTACCTCCTCTCATCGACCTCCTCAATGTCATCATCATAGGGCTTCATGCTTTGGTCCATAGGAGTAGTGACAGACCTGTAATCTGCCATACCTATCTCAGAAAGAAGATCTGTAACGTACTTCATCTAGGTCATCACAAGACCTTGTCGGTTCCTGGCAAACTCCAGTCCAAGGAATGTGCGTAAACTACTAAGGTTATTGATCACAAACTGTTAACCTAAGAAATCCTTAGCAACCTGAATGCCCTGCTCGCCATACCATGTAACAATGATATCATCAACATAGATAAGAATGACAAGTGTACCTCTCTGAGTCATGTGAACAAACAGAGTAATCGACAGTCGATCGCACGAATCCATGTTGCTCCATCAAGTCCGAGAGCTTCTGGAACCATGCTCTTGGACTCTGCTTAAGGACATAATCATCTTGTGAAACCTGCAAACCTTTTGGCACTCCCCTCAGCAGCGAACCCAGGTGGTTGTTGCATGAACACCTCCTCCTGTAGGTCACCATATAGAAAAGTATTTTTCACATCAAGCTGATAAAGGGCCCAATCCGGTGTCACTGCAACCAATAGAAGGATATGCAGAGTAGAATATTTGACCAAGGTTTTAAATCTCGATTTCGATTTCATTTCGAGATGTTGAAAATGAAACGATTTCGAAATTTCGTCGAAATTTCGATAATTTCGGCCAAAATCAGCCTAGATTTGTGAAGGAAGGGTATATATCGAGATTTCAGTTTTGGTTTCAGTAGGGTGTCGAAACCGAAATTTCGATGAAATTTTGTCGAAATTCGCGAAATTTAAAACCATGTGTCTGACCACTGGAGAGAATGTATCATGATAATCCACCCCATATGTTAGGGTGAATCCATGTACCACAAGTCTCGCCTTATAGCGATCTACATCATCTGGTCAGTGCTTCACCATAAACACCCACTTACACCCAACAACGGATGCGCCAATTGGCAGAAACAAGGCTTCAAGTGTCATGTGACTGTAGTCCAGCCATCTCCTCCATTTCAAGTGATTGTCCTGGATAGCGTCCTGATATGTCTGTGGTATCTCCACGACCGACAGTGCCAAAGTAAATCTCCTGAAACCCTCTGAAAAGCATGCTCAAAGAAACTAGGGCCGCAAGAGGATATGAAGCACAAGTACGTCTCTGCTTTCACAGAGCAATCGGCACATCAAGATTATATGCCATCTCCTAAACCTGTAAGTTTCCATCTTGAGAGGGTACATGCCCATCATGTAAGGAATCTTGTTGCACGGACAACTTAGTAGTGCCATCACTAAATAGTAAATACAATGTGCTCATTACATACATGAGGCGTGCTAGATGATGGGGAAGACCTGTGAGCAGGGGGAACATAGCGTAGATATATTTTTAGTCTATTATATGCTACAGTTTTCATGCTTAAAATATGAGAGTTTGGTGGTGTTTGACATGCCATTAGATCTAAATTCAGACCTAAGAATATAATCCACTATCATGCCTTTAAATTTTGAAAATGATGTACTTTTGCATGATATTAACTTTAAATTCAGACCTACTGAAATGCTCCAGATCTCGTGGGTTAAGACAAAAATGTTAGGTGTTCTTGCATGCATTTAAGTCAAAATTTCAGACCTAATAAATAGTTTTAGATCTCATGTGTTTAAAATGATAATTTGTGTGGTTTTTACAAAGATTAAATCCTAATTTAGATCTATTAAATTGATATAGATTTAATGATTATAAGGAAAGAAATTAGATGTTTTTGCAAGTAATTAAGCCTAAATTTAGACCAACATTAGACTCCAGACTTAGGATTATAAGTTTATGATTCTTGCATGGATTGACCGCTAAATTCAGACCAGTGAGTAGGCCCTTTATCTCATGTTTTTTAAAAAAAAGACAACAAACATCTATTCTAACATGATAATAATAAATAAATGTGTTAATTATTGATTATTGGGAAGATTAGCATTAACAAACGATTAAGGGTGTCAATATCGAGGAGGATCACCTACTCTTAGAGAAATAAATCAAAAGTAAGTGAATCAATCAATGATAACATGTGATCGCAAGGAGTGATAATCATTTAAGTATAATCGACTAATTATTGATCAATATCAGATCTGTGCAGTCAACCACAGAAAGGATTGAGAAAGAAATTAAAAGTCAAATAAGTGAAATTAATGGTGAATCAGTGATATCAGTTAATAGTGCCGGTCATGGTGACCATTACACATGATCGTGCAGGGCGCGATGATCCTCAACTGGGTGGGAGATAGGAAAGCCCAGTTAGGGCAGTAGCCGCCTAGTACGTGGGTCTAAGATCTTGGTCCTTTGTACTGTTTTTACGCTTCATTGGGATCCAGGTTTTCGACCATTTTCGCTGACACTATTTCTGTAAGGTACCTACATAGAAGGCCGTATCGGCGATATATTGTCGATATATCGGTTTCGACATGAAAGGGGTTTCGATATCACCTAGTATATCCTTTTACAGGGATATCGGTGATATATCGGCGATATATCGTCATATCAGCTCATATCGGTCAAAAATGACTGGATTCAGTAAAAAATCCCAGATATCGATCAATATCGTTGATATTTCGCCGATATCTCTATATATCAATGCTATTATTCATGCAAGATTGATTCCACTACTTATCTAGCTACACCCAGTATTAAAACACATATCTAGCTACACCTAGTATTAAAACACATATCTAGACCCCCATACTAGTAGGGTATGGTGCGACAAGAGGGTGCATACAATGGTTCTTCAACTTAGGGGGGTCCAATCGATTTTAATTCATCTTCCTCCCCCCCCCCCCGAGAATATGAATTATGTCACTTAAAAAATGCTATATCCGCTATGAGAGACAACAGGGCAAGGAGCGATTCAGATCCTTCACAGAATTCTTGGTTTTAGGAAATCTCTTTTACAATATTACATTGATTTAAAAAAATCATTTATTTTTGTAAAAAAAATAAATCTTTATACCATAGAAACATTGTCTCCTTAAACATTATGTACATTTTTTGAATCAAATGACTCGTGTCAATGCCATTCACTATGCCATGTGACTAATATGACCGATATGAGCGAGTGATATAAGGATCATAGATGATCAATAATTATGTGTTATGAATATCTAAGTGTATATTTGCAAGTTATTTCATGTTGTAAGAACTTGAATGAAATCCATTTCTAATATCTATAAGTCAATTCTTCAAAAAAATATCTATAAGTCAAGAATCAAACATGAATATCGATATGTTCAAAATGATCGATATATGTGATATAAGCTTCATAGATGATCGATATGTGTGATCTAAGAGTATATTTGTAAGTTATTTAGTGATCTAAGAACTTGGATGAACTCCATTTTCAATATACATAGGTCAACAACTAACAGTACTAACGATATGTTCGATATGACCGATATGTGCAATATAAGGATCAAAGTCTTCATAAATGATCTATATGTGTCATCGAAGTGTATATTTGTAAGTTATTTAGTGTTATAAGAACTTGAATGGAATCCATTTCCAATATCTATAGTTCAGGAATAAACATTAACAACAATATATTCGATATGACCGATATGTGCGATACATGGGCTATAAATGACCGATATGTGTGACATAAGTGTGTATTTGTAGGTTATTTGTTGTTTTAATATCTTGGATGATCTTAATTTTTGAAAAACGATAAAAAATGGCTTTTTGAGTTATTTTCGACATTTCCACCGATATCGTCCATATCGGCGATATATCCTAATACATCTATTTCCGGGCGGACTGAAACGATATCGATATCGATATGGCCCTCCTTGGGTACCTATGCTGGGGACCCTCAGTTTTGATTTTACTTTACGAGCTCGTTAGCCCGTACTGATCGGGCTGGTTTCTTTTTTTGGAGTGACTCTTCCGGAGAGTCAGCGTAGGCCTAACCCTCTACTGGACCGCACTTCCACATAGAGGGCGAGACGGAAGAGTCTCTTAGGAGACTTCCTCGCCGCTTGAGTTTTGATACTATTCCGCCAATAGGTCTTGGGGAGGAAAGGTAGTGATTAGTTGGAGTTGAGCTTGGCTATTGTTTAGAGTTGGCTACAGTTGAGTTTTAGTTACAGTTGAGTTGACATTGTTCTCAAGATTGTTTAATGTTCCGCCAGTAAGTCTGGTAGAAAAAAGATCGTAAGACAGAAATCATCAATCATCATCAATCAACGACATTTAATCAGAATTCAGAACCATTATTTCAGATATTAGGAGAAGCTACTGGACGTGATGGGAACTTAGTTAGGATGCATTATACTCCACTGCATGCCTACGAAGGCACCCCAACCCTAGGGCATTCTTCACGCCTTAGAGTCATAGTATGAGGTCACACTCATACCAAGACCACAGACTATCAACTAAGCTTGAGAATTTGACATAGACAAAGTTCATATCAGAGACTCATCATCCTCAATACCAAGATCCATCAACATGGTATATAAGTGATAAAAAGATAATAACCTACATATGGGTCATTGATTAATATATGAAAATATTATATATGAAAAGTTATGAGATAATGGGTGATCGGGGGATTTACATACATAATAGCTTGAAAACCAAATTCAACGCAAGTAGCTTGTTAATTTTAAATATCAACATCTATCTACTTGCTTTCTTTTGAAATTATTGAATTACCTGTTACTTTTAGGGATATTTACACCCATAACCCTGAGTAATATGGTAATTACCCCAGGAACCCTGCGTAATAGTGAATTACATCCAAAACCCCGAGTAATTGCTAACATTTACATGGCATAACCTTGTGTTAACTTCCGTCTTATTTCTCCGTTAACTCTAACAGAAATAGTCAATTTTGCCCTTCCAAACCCATCATATTTACAACATGATGCCATTCCCCCTCCCCCCTCCCCCTCCCCCCCCTCCCCCTGCCTGCAAGGTCGAGCATCCGCCCACCTCGAGACCTGGCCGAACCCTTCCCCCCCTCCCCCCAACCCATCGCCCGCGCCGCCACAGACGCTCCCTCCCGCTCCCCAGGCGTCTCCATCACCAGCACAAGAGCAGCGGCACCGACACTCGTCGTCGGAGGAGGAGAAGAGCAAGCGAAGTTCGCCTGCACTGGCCCACTCCACGACTCCAGCACCCCCTTCCCGGTGCGCCTCCCAGATCCATCCCTGCTCCCGACGCGCGCCTCCGTCCTGCAACCCATGCCCCCACGCGCGGCGCTGGCACACCCCCTCCCTCCGCCACCTTGCCCGAGCCCGCAACCCCCAGGCCCCGCCGCTGCCCCCCTCCCCTGCTCCCGCGCGCGCCGCCCCCACCCTCCCCAACCTGCATGAGCTCGCAAGACCCCTCCCCACTCCCGCCGCTCCCCCTCGCACCCGACCCCCCAGCCCCCACCCTACTCCGCCCCTCCCCTGACCCCGCGTGTGCCGCCACCAACCCCCCGGCCACCCTCCCCACTCCCGCACCCGACCCACCCAGCCCCCACCCTACTCCGCCCCTCCCCTGACCCCGCGCGTGCCGCCAACCAACCAACCCCCCCCCCCCCCCCGAGCCCTCGCACCCGACACCCCCAACCCCCACCCTACAACGCCCCTCCCCTGACCCTGTGCGTGCTGCCACCAACCCCCCCGGCCACCCTCCCCACCCTACCCGAGCCCGCAAGGCCCCAGCTCCCGCCGCTACCCCACTCCCCCCGAGCCCTCGCACCCCTCCCGCACCCCCCTCTCCCCAGGCGCCTTCAAACCCCAGCCCCGTCCTGCAAGCCCCTTCCGCCAGCTCGCCTCCTCCCGCGCCCGCAAGCTCCAGTGGGTCCCTGTCAGCTGCTCCAGGCCAAGCTCCTCTACCCTGTGCCCACCATTCCAGGCTAAACCCGTCAAGCTCCAGCAGCTCCCTCCTCTTATCCTCTCTTTTCTTTTTTATTAATCTCAGACGTTAGATCTCTGATTGAGTTAGATTAACTCAGTCATTTGGTTGAGTTAGTGAACTAAAGTAACCGAAGGTTATGAGTGTAAAACGGAGTGATTATTGAGGGTCATGGGTGTAATTCGTGATTACCGAAGGTTTCTGGGGTAATTACCATATTACTCAGGGTTATGGGTGTAAATATCCCTTACTTTTAATATGCTAGATTGTATTCAACATTTGTTGACATTTCTCCTGTTCCTAACATGTATGGCAGGCAAGGCGTCTATATCATAGTAGATTGACAGCTGGATGTTGAGCTTCCGCAGTTTCTGTTACGATACACATGTTATAGCTTTTGTGCAAGATAATGTAAATGATTTTATTTCTCTTCTGTTACATTTTGAGATACATGTACAATTGTCAGTTTCTTTTGTTACATGTAACTGTATATGAAAATTAATGCAAATATGAATTTGGTGACACACTTTTTGTTATGTGCCTTGTTATTTAAATTGTAAATGTCATTACATCGTGAAATTTTTTTCCTAAATTTCAAATAACCCAACGCGCCTAATATTGAATAATAGTGTGAATGTTGTGTGAACAGGTAACCCGGATCCGTGAGCGTCACGGTAGGTGCAAGGATCACGCTAACGTCTACTACCTCTGCCACGGGGACTATGCCCTCTGAACTGAGTAGAACCTCATTTGCCGCGAGAAGCAATCATCGCAGAAGAGGGTCGAGTGGTGCCAATATGTGGAATAAGAAGCATGTTGAGATGATTGTAAGCCTCCTCCATGGGAGGTATGGTCGCCCCAGTACGAAATTGTGCTCGTGTTGCGTCATACTTTGGGTCCAACGTAGCTAAGAAAACTCCAACCATCGTGGAGTCCTGTATGCCATTTATTGCTCTGTGGAGATCGTAATCGGCATGAAGTTGTGAAGTTTCTCAAACATGCCACAAAGCGAGTAGATTGTATGTAGTGGACGGACATTCTGCTTTGCCCTATTTATGTCAAACTGGAGCTGAAGAATCTTGGCATCGTTCTTCGCTTGGTCATAAGTGGATGCCAGAATATCCTGCATCGCCTTGGCGGTGGGCTGGTTCATAATATCATTGGCTATCTTTGTGGTGAGGATCCCAAAGAGCCAAATACTCGCATACATGTCATCTTTCTTCCAGGAAGCATTGTCCCATGTCTTATCCGCTGGCTCTGGCTTCGTCAGAAAGTGCTCCTTATTGTTGCACTGCATAAGAGTCAGAAACTACAAGGAACACAACTCATAGTTGGTCTCATCCATTTTCACGATAGGAGTTGGACCCTTGAATGTACCGGACGAAGAAAAGATATCACCCTTATTTTCTGACATGATGGAAGAACGGTCAGAAAAAAACAGAACTCAGCTAGGGAAGTAAACTGATTTGAGCAAGTTTACACAATTATACGGAGGATTAGTTGTATGTGTAAACTCATACAACCATCCTTTTGAATTCCTGATCGTGCCAAGGCCGAAAAATGTGATCTAAAGGTCTCAAATCACTGTTATTCAACCAAAATTAGAGCAAATCAGACTAATGGTCGGTGCACAGTGGCGCTAGGTTGCCTTAGAGGGCACTGACGGCGTGAACGAAGGCCACAGGTGTCCCGGCGGCACCGAGAGGCAGTCTGGGGCCCCTTGGCGATGGGCCCAAGATACCATAAACAGCACTGGTGGTGGATTGGAGGCCTGGCGGCTGCAGGCTAGGGCCTTGGAGGGGCCGAGCAGCCTCTTGTCTATGCCAAAGAGGGTCGTTGGTGGCTGCGGCATGGTTCAAGGACCCTAGCAACCCCTTGGAGGTGCCAACGAGGCCCACCGGAGACCTCGCAGGCAACTAGCGGCGGCTTGGAGGCTGGTGGCGGCAAGCTAACCGAACGGAGGTGTGTAGGGGCTCCCTTGGCAGCGCACAAAAGGTGTGAGAGAGAGTCCTCCGAGCGGCAGGGCTCGAGTTGATGGGTTAGGGCTGGTGGTGGCGATAGGAATTAGGTTAGAACTCCGATCTAGAATTATAGCTCCGATACCATGTGAAAGGAAAGAATGAATTACCTATTATGAAGCCCTAAAGTTCAATTATATAGGAAAGTAACATGTTGGGTGAATGGCATAAAGAAGAGAAAGAAAATAAATATTACATAAAAGATATAAAAGATAACTAATATCTCAACAGGTCTCACCACTCAGCAATGTGGGACAAAAAACTGCCACAATAGTCCATATTCACAATAGGTATTGTCATAAGTTCATTTCAAAATGATTAAAGGAATCAATAAACATCTTTGCTCAATCATAAAACATGATGCTCAATTCCACTGATGGTCAGTAGGGGTCATTGTGCCCCTTGCCATTAAAGAGATTATATCATGTGTACATTACCATAAGGGAGGTTGGGGGTCATTATTCCCCTCGTCGTGAATAAGGGTGAGGTCACTGTGATGAGGTGATGGTCATCATGTCCTCCACCATGATAGGGTGGGGGTCACTTGAGGAGGCGGATAAACATAATTCTCATCATTAGAGAGGTCATGGACCATGGTCATTATAGGGGAGGTGGGCATCAATGTGCTCATTGCTATGAGAGAGGTCGGAACCATCGTAAGGGAAGTGGGTCATCACGCTCATTATTCATGAGGGTGGTTAGGTTCATTGTAAGGAAGGTGGGAGTTGCGGTACCCCTCGTCTGAAGGTGGTCAGGAGACATAAAGAAGATGAAAAAATAGAGTGTGATCAAAAATAAATGTAATATAATTTGAGAGATGATGTCTAAATGATTTTTATTGTATTCTAGTCCTATATTTTATTATCTTACAATTTGACATATAAATATAGATGTATACTTGAAAAGATCTGATTGTCCTGAGACAAATTCCTACGGGTTGCATTAGGTAGACGACAGCCAACGTAAAACAGTCGGAAACAAATTCCGATATAGTGTTTTCAATTGAGAACACTGTTTAGGAATTTGCCTCAAAACGTTCGGATCTTTTCAACTCTAATCGATATGTCAAATTGTAAGATAATACAATAGAGGACAAAAATATGATAAAATCATTTTGAAAGCTTCTCTCAGGTTATATTACATTTATTTTTTATCACTCTCCCTCTTCATCTTCTTTATATATCTCCTGACAGCCTTCGGACGAGGGGTATTGTGACTCCCACCTTCCTATAGATGTAGAGTTACAAGCGTAAATTTAAATTTTTGTAAGTGATCATGTAAATATGAAATAGAACGGGGTACAATTATTATTAACAAAGTTTACATGCCACAAGTGCAAAAATTCCTAACAGATTTGATTAAATTATATTGTGCAAACTGTCAAATAGTATTCCTTGTTCAGAACACAAGCGTAATAGCAATTTAATGAAATAACAGAGTAATACAAGAAAGCATTACAGTGAAACTAAATGAAGTTAAATTGATTGTTTTCAGTCAACACAGGTAATGAAATAATGACGTAATTCTAGGCAATGTTACAATGAAAGTAATGCAGTTAAATTGATCAAATGACAATTCAAGAACACTTACTTTCCAATGCCATTTCCCCATTATCAGGTTGGCACACAATCAAATTTTCTACATCAACCCCTAAAGATTTAGAGTAGGAAGGATCAAAGGCATGCTCCGCATCAACAAGCATAGCATTCCCACCCAATCTCTGTTCAGATTAGCACGAGGACTTCATATTTATGATCTACATACAGCTAAGGCAAATGCATTAAAATATCAATATAGGTGTTACCTGTATTTCAGCAATTGCATGCAATGCCAATGTAGTCTTTCCACTACTCTCTGGTCCAAAAACCTAAAAAGAATAAAAGCATATAGTAAAGGCTTATCTGCCGCCTATAGTTTGAAACTTTTAACAGAATAAAACAAATTAATCTTCTTGTTTAGGCTATTATAAGATATATGACATCTTAAGCCCCTAATGCATTATGCCATGACACAAAAATGATGTTCTGAAAATGGAAAGTCCACTCAGAGATAATTTTATGTACACTCGTCAATGATTCTATCTTCGCAGTTCTTTTTTTGCGTAGTCAAAATTTCACAAATGAATCTTCTTGTTTAGGCTATTATAAGAAGTATGACATCTTAAGCCCCTAATGCATTATGTCATGACCCAAAAATGATGATCTGAAAATCGGAAAGTCCGGTCATAGATGATTTTATGTGCAGTCGTCAATAATTTTCATAATGTAATTTCTTTATGCTGCTTGATGCATCATCTGCATGCCTTTATACTTGACCGTAATCTCAATCGTTGTTAAGATTAAAAAGGGATCAGGAAAGTGGATGGATGGATATCCCAAAATGACAGAACTGGATTACTTGACAAGGCTTCTTTCGGAAAAAGTGTTTGCTTGCAAACAGTCAAAAAAGGCTAATATTGATATATTAATGTTTGTTTTAAGATACAATATAAAATAAAATAAACGGTAGGCATCAATCCTCATGGAGTTTATTCTTATCACTCAAACGTAAATATATTCCATGTCAACTTTTGAAAACGGAACTTATTTTCAACGAGATACCATCAAATACTCCTCGTTAAACATGCAATGCATTCGTATGTATCCATTCATCCAATATTTCGCTTCTTAAGAGTTGATTAGTTATATAATGGCAATTTATCTTACAAATGCACGTACAACAACCAAGCATTTTAGGTTAGCTACATGATTTTTTGCTTTCAAACCAAATGAATTTTGGTATATTACTTAAATCCAACAATGGCATACCCTTCTTGATAATCTCCTTCCAACACTTCGAGGCTCTTCTTCTAAGTTCTCGCCTTCAATTGGAGCACTAGTTGGCCTTCTTCCCGAGTGTCCATGCCACCTTGGTCATGTTTCTTTCATATTTGTCATATATCAGTGCGACACCGACCTTTCATCGGATACTAGAGGTCACACATTCATCGGAGCATCTTTATCTCAATTGCGGACATTCTCAGCAAATGTTTATAGCTAGAAGTCCGACAGGCGCTACCACAAAATATTGGAGGTCACGCTGCAACTTTATGGTATTTTTTATTGAACTTCAAATGTGTATTAACTACTAACTACTAATATTAAAGGTGGCTCTGATTCCACAACTATATATAACGGGGTCCACCCCATGCTTTCCCAACCCAAATAAAATGGAGGCAAGTAGCCGCAGGCTTTTTTAGGTAACCTTGATAGGCTCTATAGTCGAAGCAACAAGGGAGGAAGTCTGACCTTTCACAAGCAAGCTAGCCTTCAATTCTCTCACCTTATTTATGTATGCTTCCGGAATGTGCGAACAGATGGCGGGGAACCGAAATCTTTTCATCGAAAAGAGCACACGAAGCTCATTGATAACAATATCTAACCAAGCGGCAAATAAATATCAAAGTAGAAACCACTAGAGAGAAACGATTAATCAAACAAAAATAACAAACACCGAATCGGAGTTTGTTTCACTACTTATTTATCCAAGTGAGTGTACCTGGGTCGAACACAAGGAGGCAGAAAATCGCACTCAAGATTTTCAAGAAGAAAAATTTTTTTGTGATATTTTTTCCTTTCTTTTTTTTCTTTTTTAAGGCGAGAAAACTCTTTTTATTATTTTAATTTTAAATCTTTTTATTTGATTTTTATCTTCCAATTTTGTTTGATTTTCAAAGGATATTTTTCAAACAAAATTTATCTACAATATAATAGGTGAAAATAGAGTAATAATGGCACTATATAGTAGAGAAATCAACTCGAGCAACGGGCTCGAGAAAGATAAGAAAACATATCAAGATGGATCAATAATCGAGAAAGAAATCTAAAACAAAACTCGTGAAGAAATCGTCGAATTTCGATTCAAAAAGAAAATCTTAAAAAAATGCGACGATGATATACTATAGTTTAGGGCCCACATTGTGCCCAACGTCTAAAGTAGCAATGTAAAAAAATGCAAGTAAAATAAATGAAGAGTTCTTGCAATTAAGTCCCTGGTCAAGGACCTAATTGTAAGAAAAACTAGAATGTTTACAATTAGGTCCCTACGTGGGGATCTGATTGCAAATAATGAAAACTATTGAAGCGACTACAAATTCTGGAACTTCGTGGGGGCTACTTCGCAAGTTTTCCACCATTTCGTGAATGAACGGCGACGATTAGAATGAAGGCACGTGATCCGAACCGTTGGTGTTGTACATGTATCACTCAGCTGGAGCTCCAGTTCTTAGGGAGATTCTTCCCCAAACTCTGAAGGGTCACAACGCTTGAAATCGACCGAGTTCCTCTTTGACTATGGCAAGCGATGGATGTCCTCCTGCCGGGCCAGGAGGGGATCACCTATCCCCTCCGAGCTCTCCTGCGGCGTGAAGGGATCGGAGTAGGCGGCAGCGACGCTTAGTCGTCCAGCTAGGGTTCAAACCCTATTAGCAGTTCCTGGACGAAGCTTTGCTCCGAGTTGATGCAATCAACGACAAAGGGTAATGTTCCAGATGTTAATCTGATGCACCAGACGAAAGAGACCCTGAAATTCTCGAAAGATGATTGCTCGATTTTATGCAAATCGGCCCAAGAATTAGTTGTATGCAGGTTCTAAATAATATTCAAGAATAGGGATTTCACATATGGGAAATAAATCAGAATTGACTTGAATTGGAAGATGATAATGGTTGTTGGTTGAACTTAGGTGACTAAGATAGCTAACTAAGTGATTAAGATCTCTAATTTAGACGCGAGGATCGAGAAATAGAAAATGCATGGAAGATGTACATGTGAATAATGAAGATGTCAGACCTTCAGTCTTTGATCGAAGGGTCGGTATACCCTAAGCTCTACGCACGCAAGGTGGCGATGCAGAGCCAAAAGAAGCTCTGGAACCCTCCTCCGTCGACTCTTCATCCACGCGAAGCAGACCTCAAGCATTGTTGAGACCTAGGTTCAATCTCAGTGCCATCTTCCTGGAATCCTCATATCTGACACTTTCCTCCATTTTTTGAGGAGGCGCCAAACATCGGCCACTTGATATGAGGACAATGGCACCCCCAGTCCCAACCAAAACTCGATTGGGAGAGAGCAGGGATCCAGCATACAAGCAAACCGGAGAAAAGGACGAGGCAACTTGTCGAGTCGCGACAGAGACCTATATAACCCACGCCGAAACAAGACCTTCCGGTGACGTCATGAAAACCGAGGGTACATAGGGGGGGTACCGTAGTCTCATATCAGAAGAGGCTTAGCCTTTTTCTACAATTGCATGCCTAATCAGCTACACCTACCACCATGCCAACCTTGGAACTAGAATAGATAAGAGGCTCTGCCTATCCTTGCCTGTACGCCCTAGGGTACTAGTCTGTATAGTCCCCGTCACAGGAACCCCTCCACCCAACGTCACTATAGCTTGGCCTTGTCACCTTCGTGCTTCTCTCTCTTTCTCGTGAACTCCAAGAACGGTCTTGTCTTTTTTCGAGTTTAGAATCGATTCTGTTTTCCCCTTGTGTTTTAGGTGTGTCTGAATTTAGTGTCGTTTTCTTACTAACTTGGAGGACCGATGTGTGAAACTATGAGTGAATCAAGGCCACCTAAGAGGTGTCGGCATACTATCGATTGTAGATTTCATGGGCTCGGAATGCCCGCTTCTTGAGCTCATTAGCTGCCACTACTGCAATGAAGTGACTATCGGTGGTCTAAGTCAAAATGCTAGACTTCTAGTGTGTTTCCGGATGCTTGATTCTCATGGGGGGTTGTTTTCGGTTCTTTTGTCATTTTGACCGAAGACGCAAGGCATCCTCTTTCTCTGAGTCCCGGAGATGATTGGACTTCCCGGTACCTACAGTTAAGAGCCCCTGGCTGGATGTGAACCAAATTCTCATATCCTATCCTCGTCTTTAACCCCTGCCCGGGAGGTGATAACGACTAAAACAAAAACAGAACTATATGACCCTTTCTTTTTTTTCTAAAATCACAAATGGGGAATTGCCTTCCCCTTCTCATTACTTCTTCCTATCCCTTTCCGCTTGAATATGCTTTAGCCCTCAGTTAGTAGCATACGGCTCGCTCATCCCTTTCTTTCCCTATAGTTCATCACTTCTTCCTCACGTGATCAAGGGGTCTTTGCGTACTCGAAAAAGGAGTGGAATATATAATAGGCCCCCTCGAAGACTCATTTCCAGTTATCATACTAGGTGCAAATAGGCGGATCAAAGCATGACCACTTTTTCATTAACGATTTTTTATTAGCTCCTGGGATAGCTACCACTCACCCTAGAAGCTTCGCACCCCCTTTCTATCTAGTTCTAGGTTCTGAATTGGATCCAGTTGACTTTTCTTTCTTTCTAGTCGAAGTCCCACTATGGAATCCTAGGAAAAAGACCCTTCCACTTCGTCAAAAACCTACAGGCAGGCATGAGGTCGGTCTTAATATATAGGTAAATAAATGCTACTCAATAAGCTACGTCGGTTGAAGAAGAGTCTCCAAGCTCGAGGGGTCGACGAACTCCGAAACTCAAATACCATCTTTCTGTCGTTTGGCCCTTTCAAAAAGCCCCCCTAGCCACTCTTTCCTTTTCTGAGACTGAGTCTAACGAAAAAAAAGTCAGAAGAGAGAGAAGTAGTGAAGCGCCAGCAGAGATCAGACAAGAGAGGGGGGTGTCGGGATTGAGTCAAAAGAAGAAGTGAGCGAGCTTATTATGTAGAAAGAAATATATATATATCAGGAAACCTCGACACAAGTTTCAAGTAATGTTGCACTGCGGTGAAGAAAAAAAAGTACTACATCTAGGGATCCTCTTTCACCAGGACGTGGAAAAGCTATCTCAGAAAAGAGTTCGACAAAAATTCATATCCGAGAGGTTGAGGTGAATTCTTCCTTTGAATCAGAGTCGATAGGTAAAAGGTCTTGACAAGATATAGGACAAAAGACTGAAGACTAGAAAGAGATTGGCCCTCGAGTTTGATATAGCTTTTTTTCTAGCCTTTAGTCTTCTTAGGACAAGGGACCAGACCAGTCCAAGGATGAACCTCCTCTTCTGTCAGACTGAGACCCCTAGCCTATTCCAACTCTTCA